>NC_069410.1:29465749-29485968 GCF_026875155.1 Cherax quadricarinatus | reverse complement strand
ACCCCCATTTTAGCCCTCCATGATTTTGGCCCCCGGGGGGGGCCCCAAGTTCTCCCATTCGACCCCTTGGGTTAAAGTCGCCCATGACGGAGTTTTTTCCCCTGGCAAGCTTTTTCTCCCCACTGCAGGCAGTGTGTCAACCCAATCGTTATTGTTTTCTCGTCTACTCATGCTTGGCCTCCTGCGTTCTGTGGGGGGTTTTAACATCACTGCAATTATCACCTTGGGGACCACCAGAGTGAAGCTTCCACTAGAAAATAAACTTTTTTCCCCCCCGCTTCTCCTTTTTCCACTCATCAAAATTCTCGGTGTTTGAAAGCAATGCCAAATCCTCCCCCCCCCCCCCTGTTTTTTCGTTTTTCCCTCAGGATCTGGACCCACTGGAAAAGGCATCTTTATCATACCTGAGCGGGTTTTCCCTGTATCGCTAGTTCTGGTATGCCTTTTGCCCTTTTCGGCCACCCTCCCACTTGTTTGTTTTTCCACAGCGTTTGGTACCTACCTTCAGTTTCCTTTTCTACATGTGGTTTGGGGGCCCGGGGGGTGGGGACCTTTGAGCAACGTGGGATTCTATGGGGGGGGGTTGGGTGGAAGTGGGGGTATGGTTTGTATTGTGTTTGGGATGGGTTATAGGTTGTGGGTTTCTGAGGATATTTGGTGGTGCTTGCCCTTGCTGCCTTTTCTGCCGACTGACCCCTGCTGGTTTCCCTCCTTGTCTCCTTTCCTAGCTCCTTCGCTTTTTTTTTTTCCTCTTTTCCCCCAGCTGCCGTCTCTCTGTTTGTGTTCTGTCTCTGTTAAAGGGAAAAACCCCCTTTGTACTTCCACTTTTCAACCGTGGTTTTCTTGGGGGATCCCTTTCCGCACGTTTCTGCCTGGAAACGGCTTGTTTTGGTTTTTTTCTCCCTTCAAGTACCCCCCTATTCCTGAAAATTTACAAATTTATCCAAAGCTTTTCCCCCTATTTTCCCTGTGTTTTCTCAATCCCTTTCTTTCTTTCTTTCCGTCTTTCGTGTGTGTCCTTTCCCCTCTTCCCGAAGCCCATGGGTAACATGATTTTGCCCCTTTTTTCTCCCCTTGCCTCTCCCTCTGGACTTGGGCCCCGTCTGTATGGGTCTTTTTCCTTGATTTTTCCCCGTGGGTCTTGGGGCAGGTGTGCCCCACATTCGACCCTTTTCCCCCCCATCTCACCCACTGCTCTTCCCTTCCACCCCTGGCCCCTTTTTGCAGGCTGTATGACCTTAATAATTCATGTCATTCCTGAAGGAGGCAGGTGAAGAATTTATCATTTTTTGTGTGTACCTCTTCTACCAGCCGTGAAAACACTTACTCTGTGCATCATCTTTTGTTTGTGTATACATTGGGGTTTTTCTTTTTGTGGAAATCTTCTCTCTGTTTTTTACATATACTATATTGGTGGTACTTTATTGTTTATGTGCAGATTTTTTTGTCTCATGGCACATTCTCTACTTGTAAGTACCGTGGCGTACACTCGCTACCTCTGTGGCTTATACACTCCATCTGTATATTCTTATTTTCCAGATCTCTCCCATACCCACACCTTCCCCGCCCCAACCTCTCCCCGCCCACACCTCTTCCCCGCCCACACCTCTCCCACCACTAACGATTTTTTCCCTCCCCACAGGTCAGATCTGGGCACTGTACTACCTGTTTCACGAGTAAGCGTCCTCAGCACTCCCGCACAGTGTCCCTTTATCTTGCTGAGTACACTGATCGGACTGACCTGGCTGGCAAAGTCATCACCACCACCCCCGCTCTCGTAGCCTACCTCCACAAAAACCTGGCAGGAGGGGTCAGTCTTGTCTACTGTGTGTGGGAGGTCCATGGTGTGGATGGGGTGAGGCTGTGTGTGTGTGTGTGTTGTGTGTGTGTGTGTGTGTGTGTGTGTGTGTGTGTTTTGTGTGTGTGTTTTGTGGTGTGTGTTGGGGTTGTGTGTGTTTGTGTGTATGTGTGTGTTTCGTGTGTGTGTGTGTGTGTGTGTGTGTGTGTGTTGGGATGGGTGTGTGGGAGGTTTTAAGAGTGTGGTATGTGGGGATTATGCGGTGCGGGTTTGGGGGTGTAAATGGTAAATATGGTGTGGTACTGGAGGTTTAAGAGGATTTATGTGAGGAGTATAAATGGTGTGGATGTGGTGTCAGGGGGGGGTGGAGGAATTTGCTTTAGTGTAGGTGTATACGAAATCATGGGGTGTAGATATGGGGGATGAAGGGTATGAGGAGAGTATTGGGTGGTGGATGGAGGTACGTAGTAATTACCTATTCGTAATTAAGCATTTGTTTAAAACAAACACTTAATTTATCCAGAAATTGTACACTGAATGCATGATCTCCAGACATTTTCTTCCTTCCTCTCTCACCCCCTCTTTTTAAACTCTCCCCTTCCCCCCCTTTTCCTTTTTTTCCTCCGTCCCTTCCTCCCTCTCCCTTCCGTGCCTTGGTGTCACATCACGAGGGAAAAAGGGTGTGTCACACGGTCCCCACGTGAAAACCTTCAGGGTTCTCCATGATGCTTTGAGCGGTGACCCACCGCTGGTGTCCACTAGGGCACTAAGAGGTTCCTGGGTACCGTCACGGATACTTCTACAATAAGAACATAAACCCTCCAGAACAAATTTAAGAAACCCCAGTTCAACATCAGAAACTATCGTACATACCTGCCCCAAAAACCTGCGACGTACCCGTGTGCACCAAATATTCAAAACCCGGGGAAAAACTTTTAAAATTGAGGGAACGTAATTATTTTGATTGTTTTGCATGTACGGCCTGTATTGTGTCTTCCCAATGTTCGTACTGAAGCTCGCTTAACACCTTCTCTTTCCCGTGTTTTTCTTGTTTTTTTTTTTCCCCCCTCTTCATGACCTTATTGAAAACGTTTTTCCGTCGTGCAAACTAATTTTTTTTTTTTTTTTTGTTCCGTATTGTCTTTTTTCTCATACGCACCGCAGCTGGGTAGAAAAGCCTCCATACAGCCATAACGTAAAGCATTCCGTCGCGTAGCGTGACAAAACCCAACACTGTAAGTCACAAAACCCCTGTCTTCATTCGCTTAAAACCCTTTAAACAGTTTTTTGGAGGGTAGAACGAGCACTCGCCTCCGAGCGAGTGCCTCATTAATCTGTCTTAAACCTGTGTGGAGACGAAGACTCCACTAGTTTACTGTTGAAGACAAAGGCGAGGGAAGAGTAAAGAAGTGAGGATGGAAAAACAAAAGAGAAAGAGATGGAAGAGATACAATGGGGAATTAGAACAATGAACGAAAAAGAGGGAAGAAAGAAAGGGAGAGACAGCCATGTGTGGGACTCGAGAATGAATGACAGGGAGGAAGGATTATCTAAAAAAAAAAAAAAAAAAAAGCAGATAGTGGCCTAGCGACCACACAAGGATCATGATAGACGCTCGAAACTTGTTCACTGGTCAAAAATACTTTAATACCTTTTCAGTTTAGAGAGAAATTTTTGATATGAAATTTTGATAATTTGTTAATGAATGGATGAAATTCATGGGACAACATCATCATCAACCGGAAAAATAATTTAAACCACTTCTTAGCTCGTGTATGCACACTGAGAGGTATATACTTCTCAGTGTATGTGCACGAGAGACATCACCTTTCAGTGTATGTGAAAGATATTGGGGTGTTACACAAGGTGTTACATGAGGCCACAAAGGTCACCCAGGCTAAGTTTCTCTCACCGGAAGTTTCATCAAGCGAACTTAACCTAGGAAAAAATGAAACATCAAATCTTGCAATGTGTTCATTTTCCTAAATCAATTTTCGGTGTACATAATTGTTCTCTTAATACTCTCAGGAAAATAATTGTGATGCAAATATATATTGTTTTTTTATCCACCTTCTCGTTAGGCTATATTTTCATTTTCCCATATTTATATACACAAATCAATAACTGCAGTGGTGGGTTACGGGGTAAGTTCTGTACGTTGCAATAACTGCAGTGGTGGGTTACGGGGTGAGTTCTGTACGTTGCAATAACTGCAGTGGTGGGTTACGGGGTGAGTTCTGTACGTTGCAATAACTGCAGTGGTGGGTTACGGGGTAAGTTCTGTACGTTGCAATACAGGAAAACCTGGTTCGGAAATTTATTTATTTCTGAATAGAATGGAATTCGGTTATAAAGGCGTACTGTCGAAAACTAGGAAGAAATACTTTCATTGTGACAACGTTTCGCTCTCTGGTTCCATCAAATCACAGGCTTGACGAAGTTGTACACACAGCCGAAAAGACTGGTCTGTACCTCTGTGCTTCCATCTGTGCACCTCACCAGGTCAGCCTAGCAGCTTACAAATCACCTCTCCACAACATCCAAACCCACAACAGTACATATAAAATAAAACACTACACAGCCCCCACACACTCCTGGCGAGGACTGAGTGGTTATCACCTGGAGGGTGTGAGGGAACAAACACACTGAACATCAGCTGAGGTCCTGCAGTAATAACACAGAATGAACACACCACATTAATTTGCTCTTTTTTTCGGGAAGTTCCAACTTCAGTTGCCATGTTAATCCCTCCTTACTTAGTATAGTTGTAGCTACAAAGTTACAAATTTCACAGAAATATAACTTACCCCCATTTCTTCACCATCACAGTAAAATGCCTACCTGTAATTTTAATAGATAAAAACCATCTTCGTATGATATTCTTCAACTGTCTACTGGCAACTGTGATGTTCTTCAACAGTCTACTAGCAACTGTGATGTTCTCCACCAGTCTACTAGCAACTGTGTTCTTCAACAGTCTACTAGCAACTGCGATGTTCTTCAACAGTCTACTAGCAACTGTGATGTTCTCCACCAGTCTACTACCCAACGTGTTCTTCAAAAAGTTACAGCAACTGCGATGTTCTTCAACAGTCTACTAGCAACTGTGATGTTCTTCAACATCCTACTAGCAACTGTGATGTTCTTCAAACAGTCTACTAGCAACTGTGATGTTCTCCAACAGTCTACTAGCAAACTGCGATGTTCTTTCAACAGTCTACTAGCAACTGTGATGTTCTTCAACAGTCTACTAGCAACTGCGATGTTCTTCAACAGTCTACTAGCAACTGTGATGTTCCTCCACCATCTTACTAGCAACTGTTTTTCTTCAACAGTCTACTAGCAACTGCGATGTTCTTCAACAGTCTACTAGCAACTGTGATGTTCTCACCCAGTCTACTAGCAACTGTGTTCTTCAACAGTCTACAGCAACTCCCGATTGTTCTTCAACAGTCTACTAGCAACTGGATGTTCTTCAACAGTCTACTAGCAACTGTGATGTTCTTTAAACAGTCTACTAGCAACTGTGATGTTCTCCAACAGTCTACTAGCAACTGTGATGTCTCCACCATCTACTAGCAACGTGATTTTCCCTCCACCAGTCTACTAGCAACTGTGATGTTCTTCAACCTTCTACTAGCAACTGCGATTTTCCCTTCAACAGTCTACTAGCAACTGTGATGTTCTTCAACAGTCTACTAGCAACTGTGATGTTCTTCAAACATTTCAAACTAGCAAACTGTGATGTTCTTCAACAGTCAACTAGCAACTGTGATGTTTTTTCAACAGTCTACTAGCAACTGTGATGTTCTTCAACAGTCTACTAGCAACTGTGATGTTCCCCACCAGTCTATAGCAACTGTGTTTCTTCAACAGTCTACTAGCAACTGTGATGTTCTTCAACATCTACTAGCAACTGTGAGTTCTTCAACAGTCTACTAGCAAACTGTGATGTTCTTAAACAGTCTACTAGCAACTTATGTTTCTTCAACAGTCTACTAGCAACTGTGATGTTCTCCACCAGTCTACTAAAAAACTGTGTTCTTCAACAGTCCTACTAGCAACTGTGATGTTCTTCAACGGTCTACTAGCAATTTGTGATGTTCTTCAACAGTCTACTAGCAACGTGATGTTTTCAACAGTCTACTAGCAACTGTGATGTTCTTCAACAGTCTACTAGAAAACTGTGATGTTCTCAACAGTCTACTAGCAACTGTGATGTTCTTCAACAGTCTACTACAAACTGTAAATGTTCCCCACCAGTCTACTAGAAAACTGTGTTCTTCAACAGTCTACTAGCAACTGTGATGTTCTTCAACAGTCAAACAAGCAACTGTGATGTTCTTCAACAGTCTACTAGCAACTGTGATGTTCTTCACAGTCTACTAGCAACTGTGATGTTCTCCAACAGTCTACTAGCAACTGTGATGTTCTTAAACAGTCTACTACCAACTGTGATGTTCTTCAACAGTCTACTAGCAACTGTGATGTTCTTCAACAGTCTACTAGCAACGGAATGTTTTTCAACAGTCTACTAAGCAACTGTGATGTTCTTAAACATTTCCCTACTAGCAACTGCGATTGTTCTTCAACAGTCTACTAGCAACGTGATGTTCTTCAAAGTCAAACTGGGCAAACTGTGATGTTTCTTCAACAGTCTACTACAACTGTGATGTTCTCCACCAGTCTACTAGCAACTGTGATGTTCTTCAACAGTCTACTAGCAACTGTGATGTTCTTCAACAGTCTACTAGCAACTGTGATGTTCTTCAACAGTCTTCTAGCAACTGGTGATGTTCTCCCACCAGTCTACTAGCAACTGTGAGTTCTCAACAGTCTACAAAGCCAACTGTGACGTTCTTCAACAGTCTACTAGCAACTGTGATGTTCTCCACCAGTCTACTAGCAACTGTGATGTTCTTCAACAGTCTACTAGCAACTGTGATGTTCTTCAACAGTCTACTAGCAACTGTGATGTTCTCCAACATTCCTAAGCAAATCTTTGACAATAATATTCACTGAGTATAATCGTTCCGATCTACTCAGAGCAAAACGTGGTCTGGGGGAAGTTTTGTCTTGCAAGATGTGTCTTTTCTTCACATCGTGGATGTTGCAGGAGGAGAGCACAGACAGGCGAACCTATCCTTGGCTCATCTTCATATCGAGTTACATCGATATGGCCAGATATTTTTTTACCTTCCATTGTATTTCTGGTAGAATTTACGGCCATGGCTTTGTAAGTGGGTCAAAGACTTTCCTTTTGGAAGTGACCAGGGTAAGATTTCCTTGCCCCATCCCACCCTGCGTCGTCCCAGACTAATATCTCAAGAATGCAATCATACTGGAGTCTGTGAGTAAGTGATCGTCAGGCCCACGCCAGTGACACCGTTAACACAGCCAGCTAGATAAGTTGTAGTGAGTAGTAGGAGAGATCACGTCAGCGACACCACTACAATACAGCAAGCAAAGTAAGCCCTAGGGACCAGGTGAGTAGCAGCAGATCTGACGATCTGTTGCTGCACTAAAAATGTGATCGTGTGGAAGTTTTATTCCAGCTAAATCACATTAAATAATTTCCAGCTAACGTCTTCTAAACGACGTCAATATTTAATGGTTGGTGTATCTTAGAGCCAGGATAATACCTATTATATTTCGTTTGAGTGTAGACAAAGGTTTTGATTGCAATAAAATAGTAAAAAATAAAATGAAATTTCTTTGGAGTCTGGGGCCATAACTAGAGAACGACTCACCGGGTTTTCTTAGAGTTGAATTTTACTCTCTGTCGTCGTCTTATTTCTGGCACCTTTTTTAAAACGTTTAAAACATCCGCCACTGAAGAGTTTGGAAATTATCCTATCATTCCAGGTTTGCTGGGAATGTGTTCAACAGCTTTGGTCATAAGGCACGTGAACATGCCAGTTTTCCAAGAATATTGTCCTTGTTATTGTACACAAGTGATAAACTCTAAAGCCGATGGGATGAGGCGTTCCTGAGTTATGAGCAAAATAAAATAGAAAAGTTGGAGTAAGAAGGAAAAAAAAATTAGACAAACCTCTTGAAGGTACCCCTTTTGGGATCCTTAGTAACGTATGTTCTTACAGTGTAGAACAACCCACATGTGGGGGGAAATATATAGCTCTAGATCTTCACACTCTCGTGCGGTCGTCAGGAGCTTGCAACGTTCCAAGACAGCAACGGTGAAGGAGGGAAATTCTCTGAAACAAGGCAGCCCATGAGATTCCCCTCCCCATGTGGCTGCTTCTGCATTACAAACACGCCAGTTTCTATTGTTTTGGAACATGTTCTTACTTGTCATCAATGAGTGAGATTTACCACAAAACATACCGAAGCAACTGACTCTATTTTTCTGTGCTTTTTTGCTTTTACCTCTTTCTTTAGGATGTTTACTGTTATGCATGTGCTGTTCCTGTGATGTTCTGCGCGCTGCCGCTCTTCGGCTTTGCCATAAGCACTGCAGTACCCTGGTTCCTGGTGCTATGTCAACATCCACTCACCAGTGACTCTCCTCTCATTCATCGACTCTACACCAATGTGTTCGGTGTCTTCACCCTCATCAGCCTCATCGTTATGGTTGTCTGCAACGTCGTCGTCATCAGTGAGTAACAGGTTTACCTACGTACCGGCATTATGTCGTTTCCTCTCTACTCTCTCTCTCTCTCTCTCTCTCTCTCCTCTCTCTCTTCTCTCCTCCTCTCCTCTCTCTCTCTCCTCTTCCTCTCTCTCCCCTCTCTCTCTCTCTCTCTCTTCTTCATAAATGTATAATTTCAGCTATATCATTCCCCATTTGCATTTTACCTAGCTGTGTCGCCCTCTTAACACGATAGCATTAAAAAGTGCTTAGTCCCTTTCTATAATAACTCCACTAATGCCATTAAGTAACCGCTGAATCTTTTAGCAGATTCCCAGTACTTCCGAAATTGTTCTCAAGTGACGTGAAGTAATTTGTACTGTGATAAAACTGTACTGTTTAAATCTGTACTGGGGATAATCTGTAAATGTGATAGTCATACTGTGATAATTTTTTACTGTGATAATCTGTACTGTGATAATCTGTACTGTGATAGTCTGTACTGTTTATAATCTGTACGTGAATAATCTGTTACTGTGATAATCTGTACTGTGATGTCTGTACTGTGATAATCTGTACTGTGATAATATGTACTGTGATAATCTGTACTGTGATAATCTGTACTGTGATAATCTGTACTGTGATAATCTGTACTGTGATAATCTGTACTGTGATAATCTGTACTGTGATAATCTGTACTGTGTAATCTGTACTGTGATAGTCTGTACTGTGATAATTCTCAGTGATAATACTCTGTACTGTGATAATCTGTAAATGTGATAACTGTACTTGATAATCTGTACTGTGATAATCTGTACTGTGATAGTCTGTACTGTGATAATCTGCAGTGTAATACTCTGTAAATGTGATAATCTGTACTGTGATAATCTGTACTGTGATAATCTGTACTGTGATAATCTGTACTGTGATAATCTGTACCCGTATAGTCTTACTGTGATAATCTGTACTTGATACTCTGTATTGTGATAACTGTACTGTGATAATCTGTACTGTGATAGTCTGTTTCTGTGATAATTTGTACTATGATAGTCTGTACTGTGATAATCTGCAGTGTAATACTCTGTACTGTGATAATCTGTACTGTGATAATCTGTACTGTGATAATCTGTACTGTGATAATCTGTACTGTGATAGTCTGTACTGTGATAATCTGCAGTGTAATACTCTGTACTGTGATAAACTGTACTGTGATAATCTGTACTGTGATAATCTGTACTGTGATAATCTGTACTGTGATAATCTGTACTGTGATACTCTGTACTGTGATAATCTGTACTGTGATAATCTGTACTGTGATAATCTGTACTGTTGATAATCTGTCTGTGATAATCTGTACTGTGATAATCTGTACTGTGATAATCTGCAGTAATACTCTGTACTGTGATAATCTGTACAGTGATAATCTGTACGTGATAACCGTACTGGATAATCTGTACTGTGATAATCTGTACTGTGATAATCTGTACTGTGATAATCTGCAGTGTAATACTCTGTACTGTGAAAAATCTGTACTGTGATAATCTGTACTGTGATAATCTGTACTGTGATAATCTGTACTGTGATAATCTGTACTGTGATAATCTGCAGTGTAATACTCTGTACTGTGATAATCTGTACTGTGATAATCTGTACTATTATAACTGTACTGTGATAATCTGTACTGTGATAATCTGTACGTGATAATCTGTACTGTGATAGTCTGTACTGTGATAATCTGTACTGTGATAATCTGTACTGTGATAATCTGTACTGTGATAATCTGTACTGTGATAATCTGCAGTGTAATACTCTGTACTGTGATAATCTGTACTGTGATAATCTGTTTCTATGAAATCTGTACTGTGGGTAATCTGTTCTGTGATAATCTGTACTGTGATAATCTGTACTGTGATAATCTGTACTGTGTAACTGTACTGTGATAGTCTGTTACTGTGATAATCTGTACTGTGATAATTTGTACTGTGATAAACTGTACTGTGATAATCTGTACTGTGATAATCTTACTGTGATAATCTGTTTCTGTGATAATCTGTACTGTGATAATCTGTACTGTGATAATCTGTACTGTGATTTAAACTGTACTGTGAAAACTGTACTGTGATAGTCTGTAAATGGATAATCTGTACTGTGATAATCGTACTGTGATAGTCTGTACTGTGATAATCTGTACTGTGATAATCTGTACTGTGATAATCTGACTGTGATTAGGGTTTTACCTGTGATAACTTCATTTGGGAAAAATCGTGGTGTGGTAATAAAAAAAACTGACTATAAAGTAACCACACGTTAGATAATTACTAAGGTAACTGTTGTTATCACCTGTGAGAAAAATTTATTTTGTTCCTTCCTGACCATTTATGTATAACATATACAGTATGCCAATTTTACATGCACTGATCGTAATAAAATTCCTAATGACGTGAATGTTCGTCACGCAGTCGCCTTGATGGAGAAAGCCCTTGACAGAGGAGTCAAGGCCACTGTCTTGGGTTATATACGGGATTACACACAGGGGAATTTAGTTTGTTTGGCATACAACTCTGGTTTGTCTGGTATATAAGTGCAGGTTGTATGGCATACAACTCCAGTTTGTCTGGCATATAATTGCGGTTTGTATGGCATACAACTCGAGTTTGTCTGGCATAGAACTCTGGAAACTAATTATCTCTAAATTCTAATAATTCTCTCTCAGAACAATTATTCTACATCATTACGTTTTAAAATCTACTAGTAACAATGTTTTTTATTGTCATTAAATATTAAGCAACATGCACATAGGGGAAAAAAGAGAACTTATAACTTCCATTTTGTTATTTTTTTTATTTCTCTGATTTATTTATGTTGTAATATCCTGCTTACAAATGAGTGTCATTCGTGAAATAAATAATTGCTGGTGGTATAATATCCTTGGGAAGAGAACAGCCAGAGTGAACCTGATGATGGCTGCCCGGCTTGTAGTATAATAAGAATTTTCTGGTTTTGCTCAAATTTGATCTAAATAGGGGACATTGAGAACATTTTCCTTGTACATATCTCCGGTATTAAGGCTTTCCTGAAACGGTCCAGTCAGACTAGATGTGGGCAATAAGAGGGTTTGGTAAGATTCGTCAGAAAACAAGGCAAAGTGTTTCCTGACCCGGGACTGAGTCATATGATGACCCACCACTGGGGCTTTTGGTCATCTGACCTTTAGCTGACTTACCGGTCCACCCTTTTAAAATATAATATTAGCAGTTGAGGCAGAAATGCACAGCCATCTGTGGTACAGATGCCAGAGATGAGGTGGGGGAAGAGACAAAAGAAAATTTTTGTATGCTGAAGTTGAGAAAAATCTTGAGTTTCATGTAAAGATTTGCAGCGTTGACTGTTGAGAAGACACAAGATTTCTCCTTAATGGTGTAAGCGTCTTGACTACTTACAAGATTCATCACATGATTCTTCATAGTCACTGCAGAGCAATATTTTACGTCCGGATATTAGGGATCGTCCTAAGTTTGAAAACTCTTATTTCTAGTTCAAAAATCCATTGATAACATCATGCTGCCTAGTTACCATAATCATTGGTTTTTTTATCAGAAGCAAAATGTAAATGGTTTTTCTCTTGAATCAGACTGACATATCTGCAAGTATGTTTTATGTGCTCAAAGACAGTGGGCATCTCTTTCAAGTAATCTTCATAGATATTATGGCCTAATGCCCTTTTACTCTTCACAGCCACTCTACTGAGTCTGCGATTGTGTCGAGGCCGCTGTGGCAGCCACAGCCTCTGCATACCCCGCCGCTCTAGCAGACAGAGAGAACTGGAGATGCAGATGGTGGTCGTCCTTGTCGTCACACCGTCGTCTTCGTCTCTCTTTGGTCGCCCATTGATGTGAGTGGTCGTTCTTTTCATAAAAAATCAATGATATTGCCTTCACTTGCATTTTTTATCACTGCCCCTTTCTTTTGCACTTTTCACATGCAATTCTCTTTCTGTTTCCCACAGCCATTTTTTTTCGCCTATATCCCTCTTACCCTGCTTCTTCTCCCTTGTCCCTTACTCTTGCCTCATATCCTCCTGATGTCTTCCCCGTCCTTCCCTGTAGATTCGGTTGTTCGGGCCCAAACCCTTGTGGCCCCACAAGACGAGGCAAGAGGGACTTCCATGACCTAGTGGCTGTAGACTTACCTCCGTCAACCAATCGTCGACCCTGGGGCCTATATCATTTGTAGGAAGGTAAGCGCCCTGCAGATATCTATCACATGAGCGTAACCGAGTTAATGCAAAATACAAGTTTATGTCTGACGATGAGTTGTAATGAGTATACGAGTATTCTGTGTGGTGGATTTTAGCAAGTGTTACGTATGCATGTGTCATTCAATACCTGGGAGCATTCACCAAGGATACTCCTCCCTCTGCTATGTTGCAGTAAGATATTAGAGAAATGCAAATAATGCCTGAGGGTTATTGCAGCTAGCAGATGACTCTATAGGTAGGTTATGTTGATGAGACTTTCAGGGAGAGAGTGACTGTAACTTGCGAGGTGTCGGCAGCCAAAAGGACAGAAAAGCAGGAAAGAGACAAATGGGGGCGAATATTAGATTCGGGTTAAATCTCGCAGTGTTTTCTGTACAACCAACACTTTTTTTAAGAGTTATACCACTTTTAAGAAAACATCTTCCATGGCATTTACTGATGGAAGGTAACCCAAAAGTGTTCAGGCAGATGGTAAGAAATTTTGTTTATCTCTACACCTGCTTCACGTTTTTGGGACAGTGCTGAAAAAATATATACATTCTCTCATCTTTTACCTCTTTTTAAAACTTCTACCTCTCCCCCCCTTCCCCTCTTTTCTCTCTCTCTCTTCTCTTTTTTGGTTCTCCTTTTTAAATTCTCCCTCTCTCTTTTTCTACCTTTTTCTCTCGTCTACATTTTTCTTTCCTTTTCCACTCTTCCTTACCTCTATGTTCCTCCCACCTTCCTCTCCTCAACCTCAGGTGTTCATGATGAGAGCTTGGAGATGGGTTTCGTGTGTCGCTGCTAGGCCTCGAGGCTGGGGGTCGGTCGTCGCAGTACCAAACCCGGGGCCGCAATCACCCTCTAACACCAAGCTGGTCGTTGCTTCCGCCACAGTCAGACCTTCCCCCAAGAAGATCCAGTATCCACTGCCCTTCACAGGTGAGCACGGTGATATTTAGAGGGCACCCTCTGAGGAAGTGTAGCCTTCAAAGGATGTTTTGGAATACCATAAATTCTGAGGCAGTGTTTATAAAGTTCTTGACCTCTGAAGGAGAGTTCAGACGAAAATTTACACTGGGTGGAAAGTTGGACGTGCCATTCTAAAGTGGAGTATTTAGACCTACATAACTCCCCCCAACCACCGGTAGTGTGTTTTTGACTAGGTGTTAGGAATTATTGGCTGATCACACGTGATTTCCAATAAGTCTAGGTTACACGTCATGGAATTTTCTTCATTACTTAGGAATTCCTGCTTACATATTCACGATTCTACTCGAAATGTAAGTAGGTAGGTACGGAAGTGCCCCTTTCAGTGCGTTTTCATGTACAGAGGTACATATTATCTGTATGTCGTTTACCTTTTTTACGCTGTCCTTAGAAAATTCAGAAGATCCGTCAAAAGAGGAAGGAGACAACAACAGACACACTAACTAGTGGTACGTCCAGAGACCACGCCAACGATTAACGGACGGAGGGTCTAGCCCCATCCCCTCACGGCTCTGAATATCCCACAAGTGTTTAGAGCTTTGTGAAATGCAATATAATACAATACATCCTTAAGTTTAAGATGTATTCATAGTAGGTTGATCACTGAAGCTGCAGTACAACCGCAGTTACAATACTTTAACTTTTAATATAGGCATTAAATAAATTTCTGAATCGACATACAGGAAGAATACATACACCTCTAAGATATATACACTGAAAAACACACCTTCCCGGGTATAACAGTGAGAGATATACATCATCGAATATACAGTGAGAGATGATTGTTCGGTTGGCTAAAGGAGTCATTAAGACTCTCAGTAACCTTTTCATCACCAACAAAAAAAAATTTAATCCCTAAAAGAGGAATTAAAGAAAAATGAAATACATACGCTGAGAGAAAAAGCACTTCTCAGGGTATATATATATATATATATATATATATTAATATAATTATATATAATATATATTATATTATAATAAATATATATATATATAAAATATATATATTTTAATATATATATATGCAACCTGGAGAAGAGAGGAATGCAGAGGAGAGAGAGAGATTTTTGGGGGATGTTAAGTGAATGTATAGGAGCCTTTGAACCAAGTGAGAGAGTAATTGTGGTAGGGGACCTGAATGCTAAAGTGGAGAAACTTTTAGAGAGGGTGTGGTAGGTTAGTTTTGGGGGACCAGGTGTAAATGGATAATAGGAGGGTCCTTTAATTGAACTTTGTATAGAAAGGGTTTAGTTAATAGGTAATACATATTTTAAGAAAAAGAGGATAAATAAGTAACAAGATATGATGTTGGAAGAAATGACAGTAGTTTGTTGGATTATGTATTGGTAGATAAAAGACTGTTGAGTAGACTTCAGGATGTACAAGTTTATAGAGGGGCCACAGATATAAACAGATCACTTTCTAGTTGTAGCTACACTGAGAGTAAAAGGTAGATGGGATACAAGGAGAATAGAGCTCATGGAAAAAGAGAGGTGAAGGTTTTTTAAACTAAAAGAGGAGGCAGTTAGGGTAAGATAAAACAGCTATTGGAGGATATATGGGCTAATGAGAGCATGGGAAATGGGGTCGAAGAGGTATGGGGTGGGTTTTTAAAAATTAGGTTGATGTTTCAGCAGAATTTTTGGGGTTTACAAAAAGTGGGGCGGGGGGGAAGAGGACATTGTGGAATGATATTTTAAAAGAAGAAAGGGGAAAAAAAGTTACATATGAGAATTTTTTAAAAAAAAAAGTGAAGTGATGCAAGGGGGAAAGAGTAAGGGAGAAAAGAGAGGGTTTAAGAGATGTAACCCAATGTAAAAAGAGAGCAAATGAAGAGTGGGTGAATTTTATCAAAATTTTGTTGAAAATAAGAAAAAAATTTGAGTGAATTACAAGTTAAGAAAGCCAGAAAACAAAGGGATTTATCTTTAAAAATAGGAGGGGGAAGTTATTAAATGGAGAGTTAGAGGTTTTGGGGAAATGGAGGGAATATTTGAGGAATTTTTAAAATGTTATGAAGATAGGGAAGCGTGATTTCGTGTATAGGGGAAGGGGGAACAACATCTTTTAGGATGAGGAAGACCATTTTGATGGGGGGAAGTTCGTGAGGCAGTAGGGAAAAAAGAAAGGGGGTAAGGCAGGCGGATTTATGGGATAAAGATAGAAAAGTTAAAACAGGGGGATAATTTTTTAGGGTTGGGGGCAATTTATTAATAAATTATGGAAGAAAGGGGATTTCCCAGGGATTGGCAGAAGCAGCAAGTTCCTTGTATAAAAGGGAAAAGGGGGAAAAAAAAAGTGCAAAAATTAAAGGGGGATAAGCTGTTGGTAACCGGCAAAGTGTATGGGAAGTTTTATTGAAAGAATTAAAGTAAAAACGGGAAAAAGGGTAGCAGATGAACAAGGGGGCTTAAGGGAAAAGGGAGGGGGTGTGGGCCAGGGGTTTTTCAGGAAACATATAGGAACATATTTTGATAAGGCTAAAGAGTCTTGTGGGATTTAGTTTTTGGAAAAAGGCGTATGACAGGGGGGATAGGGGGGCAAGTGGCAGATTGGGAGGGTATGGTGTAGGGGGGTAGGTTTCTGAAAGCAGGAAGAGTTTTTTTTTCGAGGATAGTGAGCCAAGTTAGAGAGAGGGAAAAAGGGGAAAAATTTTCCCCTAAAATACCTTGACAAGGAAAGTGGATGTCACCGTGGTTGTTTAATATATTTTGATGGGGGTTTGTAAGAAAAAAGCGAGGGTCTTGGGAAGAGGCTGGGGTTTTAAAAATAAAAAATCACACATAAATGGGTTTTGTCACAGTTCTCTTTCTGAGACACGTGCCTTGGGGGATTCGAAGAGGTTACAGAGTTTGGTGATGAATTTGGAGGGTGTGCAAAGAAGAAAAATTGAAAGTGAATACAGGAAAAGAGTAAGGTTAATGAGGATAACAAAAGATTAGGTGATGAAAGATTGGATATCAGATTGGGGGGAAAGAGAGTAGGATGGGTGAATGTTCAGATATTTGGGAGTGGACGTGTCAGCGGATGGGTCTATAAAAGATGAGGTGAATCATAGAATTGATGAGGGAAAAAGGGTGATGGTGCACTTAGGAGTCTGTGGAGACAAAGAACTTTGTCCTTGGGGGCAAAGAGGGGAATGTATGAGAGTAAATTTTACCAACGCTCTTATAGGGGTGTGAAGCATGGGTGATGAATGTTGCAGCGAGGAGAAGGCTGGAGGCAGTGGAGATGTCATGTCTGAGAGCAATGTGTGGTGTGAATAAATGCAGAGAATTCGTAGTTGGAAGTTAGGAGGAGGTGCGGGATTACCAAAACTGTTTGTCCAGGGGGCTGAGGAAAGGGTTGTTGAGGTGGTTCGGACATGTGGAGAGAATGGAGCGAAACAGAATAACTTCAAGAGTGAAATCAGTCTGTGTGGAAGGAAGGCGGGGTAGGGGTCGGCCTGGGAAAAGGGTTTTGGAGGGAGGGGTAAAGGAGGTTTTGTGTGCGAGGGGCTTGGACTTCCAGCAGGCTTTGCGTGAGCGTGTTTGATGGGAGTGAATGGAGACAAATGGTTTTTAATACTTGACGTGCTGTTGGAGTGTGAGCAAGAAAACATTTATGAAGGGGTTCAGGGAAAACCGGCAGGCCGGACTTGAGTCCTGGAGATGGGAAGTACAGTGCCTGCACTCTGAAGGAGGGGGGTTAATGTTCAGTTTAAAAACTGTAGTGTAAAGCACCCTTCTGGCAAGACAGTGATGGAGTGAATGATGGTAAAAGTTTTTCTTTTTCGGGCCACCCTGCCTTGGTGGGAATCGGCCAGGGGTGATAATAAAAAAAATAATATATATATATATATATTATATATATATATATATATATATATATATATATATATATATTATATTTTGCAGGACAACCCACGGGGGGGAAATCTTTAGCTCAAGTACTTTCACACTTTTCAGTGCATCATCAGGAGCGTGCAATGTTGAAAGAGAGCAACCAAAGCAGGGAGAAAGGTCTCAGAGTAGCGTAGGTGTCACCGTGGCTAGTGACACCTACGCTACTCTGAGACCTCTCTCCCTGCTTTGGTTGCTCTCTTGCAACATTGCACAGCTCCTGATGACGCACTGAGAAGTGTGAAAGTACTTAAGCTAAAGATTTCCACCCACCCCCTCCCGTGGCTTGTCCTGCATATTTAAGATCGCCCTTTCTGCGATTGTCTGCATACATATTATATATATATATATAATATATTATATATATATATATATAATTATATATATATATATATATATATAATATATATTATATATATATAGCGATACACGTGATTGCCTTTTTTTTGATGTAACTCCTGACTCACACTTTAACGACACCTGACCAATCAAGAAGCTAGCCTCCCTTGACCACGCCTCCAGCTCCTGCCAGCCGCCAATCAACATAAAAGAATGCAAGATGCAGATAGCTTGCCAGCCGGACGACTGAGTGTTCTGTTTTTTTTGTTGCTGTTTCCGTCTGCTTCCAAGGCTTAGCTGTTGGGTCTAGTCCTGACTCTTCTCTCTTCGACTCAAGACATTCCTCTCACCGACTATTCTTCGAGCTGTCCCCACTTGCCCCTCGCCCCTAGTGGGTCCTTACCTGTGAGTCCTCTGTTCTGAATAACCCGCCAACTAATTTTGGTGCGGGGGGGGGATGGGGAAAAGGGGGTGGGAGGGGGTTGTTTAAGGAAGGGATAACAGGAAAACGAAATTACTTCGTATATTATAAAAATAATCCCACTTATAAAAATAACCATTTGTGCATGACCCGCAGATGAAAAAGACCCGGAAAGACCTTGGTCGGAGACCCGCCCCCCAGGAGTGTCTGTAGTGAACGAAGTAAGTGGGAAGGTGAGGCCGTTCTTCACCGACCCCCGCCGCCTGCACTCGCCTCCAAGGACACCTCAAAAAGGGGGGCTGGATTTCCAAGGAGGTGCTGAAGGTGCTACTGGACTCGGGTTCTCCCTCCAACATCACCCCGTCCAGCCGCTGTAGCGACTCTGGCCTCGCCGCTGTCAACAACAGCCCCTACCATGGTGGGTGCTCGCTAACACAGACTCCTTTTAGTGTTCTGTACAGTCTTCCTTCAACGATGGTGCCGTGTTGTCAGGAATTGGAACTGTCCGCACCTTGCACCAATCTTGATAACGTACCATAACTTAGGCGCTATGACCCCTCCTCCCTCGCTACGGGTTTTAACGATTCACTTTTAACAATATGCATGTACAAGTCAGCTCTGTAACGTTTGTGACACAGGTATTGTGTTGCAACGCTATTAGGCACGTGGCGCAGCGTTAGTGGCCACGTGACTCTACATTGGTAGGCACGTGGTTCAACGTTGGTGGGCACGTGATTCAACGTTGGTGGGCACGTGATTCAACGTTGGTGGGCACATGGTTCAAGCAAACACCTGAATCACACCACTAAACTGCCAACCCTCACACCGTGTGTCACGACATCCCTGCCACCCTGCCCCCCCTGCCAAAATGCTATACGCCATCTTAATCCTTGGCAACTTGAAAACCTACCAAACTGCCACCCCCATCACCCTGTCAAACCGTCCACCTTGTCACGCTTACTTACAATGTCTTTCAAACCACCCCTCATCTTGTCACACCTCCATCCTCTAGTGAGAGAAAACCTCGGTGTTTTGATCTTCACATCGAGACACAGAGGCCCATTGTTTACCCCAGCTAATCAGAGGTAAGCTAGTTCCAGCGAAGATCCAATTTAGCTGGTTGTGTCGACTGACAACCCCTCTAACCCCCAATTTTTTTTCAGTGTGCGAGTGCTGTTTGTGTGTGTGCGAGTGCTGTTTGTGTGTGTGCGTGCGTGTATATATATATATATATATATATATATATTATTTATATTATTATATATATATATATATATATAATATATATATATATATATATATATATGTGTGTGTGTGTGGTGTGTATGGCATTCCTCAATCATGGTACTCTCTCATTCTGCACTCTCAATCATCATGGCACTTCATTCATGGCACTCCCCCAATCATGGCACTTTCATGGTTCTTTTTAATCATGGCACTTTCATTTGGGACTCTCAATAATGGGAATTCATTCATGGCACTCAATCATGGCACTCTCAGTCATGGCACTCTCATTCATGGCACTCTCATTCATGGCACTCTCCAATTACGGCACTATCATTCATGGCACTTTCCCTGGCACTCAGTCATGGCATTCTCAATCATGGGACTCTCATTCATGGTACTCTCATCCGTGACACTCTCATTCATGGCACTCTAACTCTTGGCACTCTCATTCATGGCACTCTCATTCATGGCTTTCTCACTCGTGGCACTCTATTTATGGCACTCTCATTCAGGCACTCATGGCACTCTCATGGCATTCCTTTTGGACTCTTTTTCTGGCACTTCATTTATGGGACCATTCAGGGGATTCATTTATGACACCTATTCGTGGGATTTCATCCTGGCACTTCTTCATGGCACTCCAAATTTAGGCACTCCCGTTGAAGCAGTTTTCAGTTTTATTATTTTTCTTTTTTTCTCGTTTTAAGTTTGCCTAAAATTTCAGGCGTAATCCATAG
>NC_069410.1:29372513-29465249 GCF_026875155.1 Cherax quadricarinatus | reverse complement strand
TTTCAGAGATTCAATGTATTTTGTCTCTAAATAAAGTATATATAAAATACAGGGGGTGGTGGAGAAAATTTTCACACAGTTTCGGGGAGAACCTTGAGTTTTCCCTAAAGTAAGTTTATTTTTTTTCTCTGGGGATGAGGGTCCCCAGCACAGTTCCAGAGGTGGTACCCCCCTATATTATATATATATATATATATATATATATATATATATATATATATATATATATATATATATATTATATATATATATTTTTTTTTTTTTTTTTTTTTTTTTTTCAACAAGTCGGCCGTCTCCCACCGAGGCAGGGTGACCCAAAAAAGAAAGAAAATCCCCAAAAAGAAAATACTTTCATCATCATTCAACACTTTCACCACACTCGCACATTATCACTGTTTTTGCAGAGGTGCTCAGAATACAACAGTCTAGAAGCATACACATATAAAGATACACAACATATCCCTCCAAACTGCCAATATCCCAAACCCCTCCTTTAAAGTGCAGGCATTGTACTTCCCATTTCCAGGACTCAAGTCCGACTATATGAAAATAACCGTTTCCCTGAATCCCTTCACTAAATATTACCCTGCTCACACTCCAACAGATCGTCAGGTCCCAAGTACCATTCGTCTCCATTCACTCCTATCTAACACGCTCACGCACGCTTGCTGGAAGTCCAAGCCCCTTACCCACAAAACCTCCTTTACCCCCTCTCTCCAACCCTTTCGAGGACGACCCCTACCCCGCCTTCCTTCCCCTATAGATTTATATGCTTTCCATGTCATTCTACTTTGATCCATTCTCTCTAAATGACCAAACCACCTCAACAACCCTCTTCTGCCCTCTGACTAATACTTTTATTAACTCCACACCTTCTCCTAATTTCCACACTCCGAATTTTCTGCATAATATTTACACCACACATTG
Source organism: Cherax quadricarinatus (assembly GCF_026875155.1). Lineage (NCBI taxonomy): Eukaryota > Metazoa > Arthropoda > Malacostraca > Decapoda > Parastacidae > Cherax > Cherax quadricarinatus. The sequence continues at coordinate 29,464,322 of NC_069410.1, read as the reverse complement.
CCCTTAAACAGGACATCTCCACTGCCTCCAACCGTCTCCCTCGCTGCTGCATTTACCACCCAAGCTTCACACCCATATAAGAGTGTTGGTACTACTATACTTTCATACATTCCCTTCTTTGCCTCCATAGATAACGTTTTTTGACTCCACATATACCTCAACGCACCACTCACCTTTTTTCCCTCATCAATTCTATGATTAACCTCATCCTTCATAAATCCATCCGCCGACACGTCAACTCCCAAGTATCTGAAAACATTCACTTCTTCCATACTCCTCCTCCCCAATTTGATATCCAATTTTTCTTTATCTAAATCATTTGACACCCTCATCACCTTACTCTTTTCTATGTTCACTTTCAACTTTCTACCTTTACACACATTCCCAAACTCATCCACTAACCTTTGCAATTTTTCTTTAGAATCTCCCATAAGCACAGTATCATCAGCAAAAAGTAACTGTGTCAATTCCATTTTGAATTTGATTCCCCATAATTTAATCCCACCCCTCTCCCAAACACCCTAGCATTTACTTCCTTAACAACCCCATCTATAAATATATTAAACAACCATGGTGACATTACACATTCCCTGTCTAAGACCTACTTTTACCGGGAAATAGTCTCCCTCTCTTCTACACACCCTAACCTGAGCCTCACTATCTTCATAAAAACTCTTTACAGCATTTAATAACTTACCACCTATTCCATATACTTGCAACATCTGCCACATTGCTCCTCTATCCACTCTATCATATGCCTTTTCTAAATCCATAAATGCAATAAAAACTTCCCTACCTTTATCTAAATACTGTTTCACATATATGCTTCAATGTAAACACTTGATCTACACATCCCCTACCCACTCTGAAACCTCCTTGCTCATCCCAATCCTACATTCTGTCTTACCTCTAATTCTTTCAATTATAACCCTACCGTACACTTTTTCCTGGTAATACCCGTAAGCTTTTTCCTCAATAATTTTTACAGTCTCTTTTGCCCCCTTTTCCCCTTTATATAAGGGACTATACATGCTCTCCCCAATCCCTAGGTACCTTCCCCTCTTTCATACATTTATTAAAAAAAAGTACCAACCACTCCAACACTATATTCCCCCCTGCTTTTAACATTTCTGTCATGATCCCATCATACCAGCTGCTTTACCCCCTTTCTTTTTAAACGTAATGCCTCACGTACCTCCCCCACACTTACATTCTGCTCTTCTTCACTCCAAAAAAGAGGTATCCCCTCCCTGACCAGTGCATGAAATTACTGCCTCTGTTTCTTCCTTAACATTTAAAAGTTCCTCAAAATATTCCCCGCCATCTACCTAAAACCTCCATCTCCCCATTTTACTAACCCCCCCTACCCCTGTTTTTAACTGACAAATCCATATTTTCCCTTGGCTTTCTTAACTTGTTTAACTCACTCCAAAATTTTTTTCTTATTTTCATTAAAATTTCTTGACAGTGCCTCTCCCACTCTATCATCTGCTCTCCTTTTGCACTCTCTCACCACTCTCTTTACCTTTTTTTTAAACTCTCCATATATTCTGCCTTCTTATAACACTTCTGTTTGTAAAAACCTCTCATAAGCTACCTTTTTCTCTTTTATTCACACCCTTTTAAACTTCATCATTCCACCAATCACTCCTCTTTCCCTCCTGCCCCCCAAACCCTCCTATAACCACCAACTCTGCCCCACATTCTAATACTGCATTTTTTAAAACTATTCCAACCCTCTTCAACCCCCCCATTACTCATCTTTGGCACTATCCCACCTTTCCTTGCCAATAGTCGCTTATATCTCACCCGAACTTCCTCCTCCCTTAGTTTATACACTTTCACCCCCCCTCTTACTTGTTGTTGCCCACCTTCCTCTTTTCCCATCTACCTCTTACTCTAACTGTAGCTACAACTAAATAATGATCCGATATAAACAGTTGCCCCTCTATAAACATGTACATCCTGGAGCCCACCCATCAACCTTTTATCCACCAATACATAATCTAATAAACTACTTTCATTACGTGCTACATCATACCTTGTATATTTATTTATCCTCTTTTTCATAAAAAATTTAATTACTTATTACCAAATTTCTTTTCTACACATAGCTTCAATTAAAGGCTCCCCATTTACATTTACCCCTGGCACCCCAAATTACCTACTACTCCCTCCATAAATTTTTTACCCACTTTAGCATTGAAATCCCCAACCACCATTACTCTCAAAACTTGATTCAAAACTCCCCACGCATTCACTCAACATTTCCCAAAATCTCTCTCTCCCTCTACACTTCTCTCTTCTCCAGGTGCATACACGCTTATTATAACCCACTTTTCACATCCAATCTTTATTTTACTCCACATAATCCTTGAATTAAAAACATTTATAGTCCCTCTTTTCCTGCCATAGCTTATCCTTCACATTATTGCTACTCCTTCTTTAGCTCTAACTCTATTTGAAAACCCCCGACCTAATCCCATTTATTCCTCTCCACTGAAACTCTCCCACCCCCTTCAGCTTTGTTTCACTTAAGCCAGGACATCCAGCTTCTTCTCATTCATAAAATCCACAATCATCTCTTTCTTATCATCTGCACAACATCCACGCACATTCAGACTTCCCACTTTGACAATTTTCTTCTTCTTATTCTTTTTAGTAATCTTACAGGAAAAGGGGTTACTAGCCCATTGTTCCCGGCATTTTAGTTGACTTTTACAACACGCATGGCTTACGGAGGAAAGATTTATTCCACTTCCCCATGGATATAAAAGGAAAATTAATAAGACCAAGAACTATATATATATATATATATATATATATATATATATATATATAATATATATATATATATAATATATATATAATATAAAATATATATATATATTAACAAACATTAATCTCTGGTCGAAGGAGATTCGAACCTACGAACCGTGGGACAAAGTATGCAGTGCCATAACCACCCAGCCACACTGGTCAACACCTTGGCGCCCAGCGAATGCTAGACGTTTTGATCCAAGGCAGCCAGCCTTCAGGCTGGTGGCATTAGCTATTTCATCTCATCCCCTGCATGCATCGACTGACGGGAGATTTTTACAATGTTTAGAATTCGCAGAACAGGCGAATGTCATAAATCGATGAACTTTTGTTTAAAAACAATGAAAAAGTTCCTAATTCCTTTCAGTTTTCAAAAAAGTCACCCCTATATAAATATTGTGAATCACCATATATCAGCATAGCAACTCAGAAAATTACTAATTGGCAACTCTATATACTGGCGTCTGATATTGTTGTTATCATTTTCTCTTTGTATTTCACAGAGGAGTGTATCAGTGAGCACTGCTTGTCTGATAATATATTTACTGGTATAGCTTAACAGTGTGGGTTTTATTTTCAATATTTGACATTTATATCACTGTATAATGTCACACAAGAAAAGTGATACTACCATAAATAAGAACAAAAATATCTGGACCAATAATTTGGTGGGATTCCAGAAGTCACACACAAGAGGAATTGTGCCTTTAGATGAATCTTCTCTAGAAGAAAAATGGAGAATACCTCTCCAAACCCAAATGATTGGACGGTACCAGTTTCTTGGAGTAGAAATCAAAGTAAGAAAGGAGCGAATAGTGAATATTTCCAAAGAAGATTTCAAAATTATGGAGGAATAAATACAATTTTCCACATGTGTCAGATCAAGTAATACGAGCAAAGCTTGATAAGGTGATGAGGACTTATGATGATCACTGATGATACAACAAACGTTAACACAGGGAAAGAGAGTGGAGCTGTTGTCAAATTGCAACACATGCTCTCAGAGAAGGAGTGTAGCAACACACAATTTATCAGTTGTCAGCATCACTTTCTGGACAGGATTCTCCGTTTGGTGATGGATACAAATCTTGGTGCTAAAACCAATTCTCCAAACATCGAGTATCCATTTGTATTCCAACTGGTGAAGAATTAGGATGAACTAAAGGCACAATTTGTTAATGGAACAGAAGAGATCCTCCATAAATCAGGCTGGAGAGATGATATGAGCTTTGTGCAGCATCTAACACGAGTGTTTAGATTCTTTGAAGAAAACGGCATTTTCCTTTTATTAACTTTCAGAAAATTCTAAACATCAGCAATGCGAGGTGGAATTCAGGAGCCATTCTTGCTATTCTTGCATTCATTCTTATACCTACAAGTCGGAAAACTTTGGAGAAGATATGTAGATTCATTTCATACACCTGGACAGATTAATGGTTTACTGATCAGATGTGCGATGAAAGTGACTTTAAGAATTTGTCAGAAATATTGAAACCTTACAAAAAAGCACTGAACTCATTGAAAAATCACTGGAAGCAGGAGCCATCCGCACTCAATATACCAAGAAGTAATCAGTGTGTTGAACGTGCAATCAAAGTTATGCAGGAACTGTATGTTGCCAGTAGAGACAAAAAACTGCAACATCGGTTTATTCAAAGCAATAAGTAGTAATATATGTACAAACACGATAACAATGATGCTGTAAGCTGTTTTATTTGTTAATAATATTACATGCAATATGCATTTAAGTTACTTGTTTTTGTTACTCGTTTTTTTTTTTTCATTTAGGTATGACATTTTGAAATGAAAGGTCATTTCTTTGCTTTTAGGCAAAAGATTATAATATTACATCGTAAAAAATAATAACCACACACACACACACACACACACACATATATATATATATATATATTATATATATATATATAATATATATATATATATATATATATATATATATATATATATATATATATAATATAAATATATATATAATATATATATATATATATATATATATATATATATATATATATATATAATTATATATATATAATATATATATATATATATATTACATACATATATATATTATATATATATATATATATATTATATATATATATATATATATATATATACATATATATATATATATATGTATATATATAGGTAGTAGGTTGGTAGACAGCAACCACCCAGGGAAGTACTACCGTCCTGCCAGATGACTGTGAAACAGAAACCTGTAACTGTTTTGCATGATGGTAGGATTGCTGGTTTCTTTTTCTGTCTCATAAACACGCTAGATAACAGGGATATCTTGCTACTCCAACTTACACTTTGGTCACACTTCACAGACATGCACATGCATATATATATACATACATCTAGGTTTTTCTCCTTTTTCTAAATAGCTCTTGTTCTTCTTTATTTCTTCTATTGTCCATGGGGAAGTGGAAAAGAATCTTTCCTCCGTAAGCCATGCGTGTCGTATGAGGCGACTAAAATGCCGGGAGCAATGGGCTAGTAACCCCTTCTCCTGTAGACATTTACTAAAAAAGAGAAGAAGAAAAACTTTATAAAACTGGGATGCTTGAATGTGCATGAATGTAGTGCGGATAACAAGAAACAGATGATTGCTGATGTTATGAATGAAAAGAAGTTGGATGTCCTGGCCCTAAGCGAAACAAAGCTGAAGGGGGTAGGGGGTTTCGGTGGGGGAAATAAATGGGATTAAATCTGGAGTATCTGAGAGAGTTAGAGCAAAGGAAGGGGTAGCAGTAATGTTGAAGGATCAGTTATGGAAGGAGAAAAGAGAATATGAATGTGTAAATTCAAGAATTATATGGATTAAAGTAAAGGTTGGATGCGAAAAGTGGGTCATTATAAGCGTGTATGCACCTGGAGAAGAGAGGAATGTAGAGGAGAGAGAGAGATTTTGGGAGATGTTAAGTGAATGTTTAGGAGCCTTTGAACCAAGTGAGAGAGTAATTGTGGTAGGGGACCTGAATGCTAAAGTAGGAGAAACTTTTAGAGAGGGTGTGGTAGGTAAGTTTGGGGTGCTAGGTGTAAATGATAATGGGAGCCCTTTGATTGAACTTTGTATAGAAAGGGGTTTAATTATAGGTAATACATATTTTAAGAAAAAGAGGATAAATAAGTATACAAGATATGATGTGGGGCGAAATGACAGTAGTTTGTTGGATTATGTATTGGTAGATAAAAGACTGTTGAATAGACTTCAGGATGTACATGTTTATAGAGGGGCCACAGATATATCAGATCACTTTCTAGTTGTAGCTACACTGAGAGTAAAAGGTAGATGGGATACAAGGAGAATAGAAGCATCAGGGAAGAGAGAGGTGAAGGTTTATAAACTAAAAGAGGAGGCAATTAGGGTAAGATATAAACAGCTATTGGAGGATAGATGGGCTAATAAGAGCATAGGCAATGGGGTCGAAGAGGTATGGGGTAGGTTTAAAAATGTAGTGTTAGAGTGTTCAGCAGAAGTTTGTGGTTACAGGAAAGTGGGTGCGGGAGGGAAGAGGAGCGATTGGTGGAATGATGATGTAAAGAGAGTAGTAAGTGAGAAAAAGTTAGCATATAAGAAGTTTTTACAAAGTAGAAGTGATGCAAGGAGGGAAGAGTTTATGTAGAAAAAGAGAGAGGTTAAGAGAGTGGTGAAGCAATGTAAAAAGAGAGCAAATGAGAGAGTGGGTGAGATGTTATCAACAAATTTTGTTGTAAATAAGAAAAAGTTTTGGAGTGAGATTAACAAGTTAAGGAAGCCTAGAGAACAAATGGATTTGTCAGTTAAAAACAGGAGAGGAGAGTTATTAAATGGAGAGTTAGAGGTATTGGGAAGATGGAGGGAATATTTTGAGGAATTGTTAAATGTTGATGAAGATAGGGAAGCTGTGATTTCGTGTATAGGGCAAGGAGGAATAACATCTTGTAGGAATGAGGAAGATCCAGTTGTGAGTGTGGGGGAAGTTCGTGAGGCAGTAGGTAAAATGAAAGGGGGTAAGGCAGCCGTGATTGATGGGATAAAGATAGAAATGTTAAAAGCAGGTGGGGATATAGTTTTGGAGTGGTTGGTGCAATTATTTAATAAATGTATGGATGAGGGTAAGGTACCTAGGGATAGGCAGAGAGCATTCATAGTTCCTTTGTATAAAGGCAAAGGGGACAAAAGAGAGTGCAAAAATTATAGGGGGATAAGTCTGTTGAGTATACCTGGTAAAGTGTATGGTAGAGTTATTATTGAAAGAATTAAGAGCAAGACGGAGAATAGGATATCAGATGATCAAGGAGGCTTTAGGAAAGGTAGGGTTTGTGTGGACCAGGTGTTTACAGTGAAACATATAAGTGAACAGTATTTAGATAAGGCTAAAGAGGTCTTTGTGGCATTTATGGATTTGGAAAAGGCATATTACAGGGTGGATAGGGGGGGCAATGTGGCAGATGTTGCAGGTGTATGGTGTAGGAGGTAGGTTACTGAAAGCAGTGAAGAGTTTCTACGAGGATAGTGAGGCTCAAGTTAGAGTATGTAGGAAAGAGGGAAATTATTTCCCAGTAAAAGTAGGCCTTAGACAAGGATGTGTGATGTCACCGTGGTTGTTTAATATATTTATAGATGGGGTTGTAGAGAAGTAAATGCGAGGGTCTTGGCAAGAGGCGTGGAGTTAAAAGATAAAGAATCACACACAAAGTGGGAGTTGTCACAGTTGCTCTTTGCTGATGACACTGTGCTCTTGGGAGATTCTGAAGAGAAGTTGCAAAGATTGGTGGATGAATTTGGTAGGGTATGCAAAAGAAGAAAATTAAAAGTGAATACAGGAAAGAGTAAGGTTATGAGGATAACAAAAAGATTAGATGATGAAAGATTGGATATCAGATTGGAGGGAGAGAGTATGGAGGAGGTGAATGTATTCAGATATTTTGGAGTGGACGTGTCAGCGGATGGGTCTATGAAAGATGAGGTGAATCAGAATTGATGAGGGGAAAAGGGTGAGTGGTGCACTTAGGAGTCTGTGGAGACAAAGAACTTTGTCCTTGGAGAGCAAAGAGGGGAATGTAGAGGTAAGTTTTACCAATGCCTTTATAAGGTGTGAAGCATGCGTGATTATGTTTCCAGTGAGGAGAAGGCTGGAGGCAGTGGAGATTCATTTCTGCGGGCAATGTGTGGTGTGAATATAATGCAGAGAATTCGTAGATTTGGAAGTTAGGAGGAGTGCAAGGATTACCAAAACTGTTTGTCCAGAGGCTGAAGGAAGGGTGTATGTTGAGTGGTTCGGACATGTAGACGAGAATGTGGGAAACAGAAAGACTTCCAGAGTGGTGTCAGTCTGTAGTGGAAGGAAAGGTGGTAGGGGGTCGGCCTAGAAAGGTTGGAGGGAGGGGGAAAAGGAGGTATTGTGTGCGAGGGGCTTGGAGTTTCCAGCAGGCCAGCGTGAGCGTGTTTGATAGGATGAATGGAGAACAAATGGTTTTAATACTTGACGTGCTGGTGTGGAGTAGTGAGCAAAGTAACATTTATGAAGGTTGGTTCAGGGAAACCGGCAGGCCTGGCGTGATGGGGGACTTTGGGGTGGTGGTAGGCCGGACTTGAGTCCTGGAGATGGGATTACAGTGCCTGCACTCTGAAGGAGGGGGTTTTTTAATGTTGCAGTTTTAAAACTGTAGTGTAAAGCACCCTTCTGCAAAAAGTGATGGAGTGAATGAAGGAGAGAAAGTTTTCTTTTTCGGGCCACCCTGCCTTGGTGGGAAATCGGCAGTGTGTTTATTAATAAAAAAATATATATATCTATATATATATATGGAAAAAAAGCTTCAAGGGAAGAAATAATTGGATTTCTTCCTGAAGCCTTTGGAATATCCACTTTCCCCTTACCACCCCATCTTTTCATAATATTTTCCTTTTACCAATAGGAAATTTTTATTACATAATATGGGTACAGAAGATATCAGATAATATTATATAATATATATATAGGTATATATATAATATATAATATAATATTATAATATAATATATATATATATATATAAATAATTAACAAAGTTGAATGAAGAATTTTAGTTGTGGGGGAAAGTGGTGTAGTTCTTATTCTGCTTATCATATTCCAAGGGATTTGAGATATCTTCCTCGTTTATTGACTGAGATCTGATTACCTCGTCATTCTCCAGGAGCAACGTGTGTGAACTCTGCGGTTAAGCGCTTTCCCATGAATGTAATAATACATAAGTAAAATATTCCTCCCCGATATATTTTCTCCTCATATCTCACATTATAATTTTGTGAGTATATAAGAAAACCAGAGATAAATATTTTATAATAATAAAACAGCATTATTATTATTAATTATGAAACTTTGAGGGAAGAGATAAACCCCCGTAAGGAAAAGCAACACTTGAGAAAAGGGAGTCAATGGGGCACCATCGAAGGAGAGATCAATTTTAATTCCTTGGGTCATAAACCCCTCATCAGCATCAAGTCTTTTTCCCTGGAGCAGGCGACCAGATTATTATTAATTTTATTATAATCAAAAGGAGGGGACCCGAGATAGGTCGCAATGCTTGCTGTTATATTCTCTTATAAACAATTATTCAACTCTCTGGGAAAATTGAGATTTTCGACTTTGCAGCCTAAGTAGCTAATTTATTGGTACCTCCCATCCATCCCCCGGAAGGGGAACGCAAGAGCATGTGGATACACGAGAGGACCAAGAACTAGGACCCTTTTGAAGATTGGTGCTTGGGTCTTTGGGATTTATTTATATCTTCGGTTATTGGATGTTTGCTTAATTTTTCTGGCATGTTACAAAGCGCATGATGACTTAATCAACAATGTTGAGGTGCCTTGCTTGCTCTTACACCGCAAACTGTTCGCGTTGCATGCTCTGATGAGGGCGAAAGGCGGATGCTGTAGTGTTTCTCTCGCTGAGAGAAACACTACAGGGCTGAGCACTGGAAACTTTACTACTGTCTCAAGTGGAAGCTGTGAAACAATTGATTATTATCATTATTGCCGAGACGTTCCGCCCGAGTCGAATGTACATAAGAACATAAGAAAGAAGGAACACGGCAGCAGGCCTACTAGCCCATGCGAGGCAGGTCCATGCCAACCCCTGGCTTAGACCAATGGCTCACCCAGTCAGGTCAATTCCACTTAAGGAAAGAGCACAGCATTTGACCCAGTAGCACCAGCTAGTCAAGTCCAACTCACACCCACACAAAACCCACGCATGCATTTATCTAACCTATTTTTAAAACTACACAACATCTTAGCTTCTATAGCGGTACTCGGAAGTTTGTTCCAATCGTTCACAACTATTGCTGAGAGTCCTGTCTAGGCTAGATATTTTTTTAGCACGATATTTACATCCCCTTTATTCATTCCTGTTTTCCATTTATACACCTCAATCATATCATCCCTAATTCTACGCCATTCGAGAGAGTGCAGATTCAGGGCCCTCAGTCTTTCCTCATAGGGAAGATTTCTGATAAATGGGATCAACTTTGTCATCCTCCTCTGTACGTTTTCCAGTCCATTTATATCCATTCTGTAATACGGTGATCAGAACTGTGCAGCATAATCTAAATGAGGCCCAATCAAGGATATTACAGAGTTGAAGAGCAACCTGAGGATTTCTATTATTTAGCTTCTTGCTATGAAGCCAAGGATTCTGTTAGCTTTATTGCGAACGCTTATGCACTGTTGTCTTGGTTTCAGGTTACGCTAACCAGAACTCCTAAATCCTTTTCGCAGTCCGTAATATGCAGATCTTCATTATTTAGTTTATATGTGGCATGGTTATTATCCTTTCCAACATTTAGAACTTTGCATTTGTCTAAATTAAACTTCATCTGCCACTTCTCCCGACCCTTGCATCAGTCTATTCAAACATCCTGGAGTGTTTTTAATGTCCTCATTAAAATGAATTGGATGGCCTATTTTGGTGTCATCACAAATTTGCTTTTGTCGCTATATATTCCCTCATCTATGTCGTTTAATGTAAATTGTGAACAACAAGGGGCCCAACACTTGACCCCTGAGGGAAACACCGCTTTGGACGTGCCCCCATTCTGATTTCTCCTCATTTATGCAAACTCTCTGCTGCCTATTTGTCAAACCCTGCCTCTATCCCAGTTCCGTGTGCCTTAAGTTTTCCCCAATAGCCTCGATGTGGAACTCTATCGAAAGCCTTACTGAAGTCCATATACACAATATCATATTCAATACCATGATCTACCTCCTCAAACACCTTAGTGAAAAAAATTAGTAAATTCGGGATAACAGGAACGCCCCTTTGTAAACCGTGTTGAGATACATAATCAATTTATGCCTTTCAAGATGGCTACGAATTGCTTTGGCAATTATTGATTCCATAAATTTTTCCCACAATGGAGGGGTAAAGGACCTGTCACCTGCCTTGTAAATAGGTATTACTTTGCCATTTTCCACTTATCAGGCACTATGCCAGTTTGTAGTGATATGTTGAAAAGAGTAGAAAAAGATTTGCTAAGTTCCTCTTTACAATTTCATTAATCACCCTTGCAAAAGATCAAGCAGGATCTGGATTTGTTAGGTTTTTAATTCTGTATTTGTCTGAAGACCATGTCACTATTACCCCAATCATGCATAGTTTATTTTGACCTGTTCTACATAATTTATTAAATTCTGGGAATATCGCTAGTAAACTTCCTGAGAAAAGCTTAGATGAGGTAAGTACTGAAAATTTCACACATTTCCTTATTCACTGTCAGTGATTTTGACCAAGTTACTCGTAAGTGGGCCATCTTGTCTCTAATCTTACTTCTGTATCCTGAAAGAACCTTTTTTATTATTCCTTCGAATCTCTTGATAACTTAGCCCTCATAATCCCTTTTTGCTTTTTCTTAGTCCTTTTTTTCTATTTCTCTCTTCAACTGAATATATAATTGTTTTCTTAACTGCTCATCCCGTCCTATTTGATATGTCCTTATATGCCTCTTTTTTGACCAATAAGATTTTTTTAATCTATTGTTCACCATATGGGATCATGTTTTTGTTAGATCTAATTCCCTACTCGGAACATAAGTTTTGTGTCTGGTCAGCTAAAACAATGCTCTGAAAAACGTCATATTGCCAACCAAATCACCGCTGACCCATAGTCAGGACATCCCAATTTAGCCCACCCATGTAATTTTCAGTCCCATGAAATCGCAAGCGGAAGTCTGGGACAGTAAATTTGATTGCAGTTATCTGTGTAATTCCATGATATATTTAAACTAAGAAATTGTGAACGCTCCCCAAGCTCAACATTATCCTCAAGATATAATTAATAAGTGATTCTTTTTGGCAAGAAGCCAAGTCAAGCAGGTGTTTTACTCTAGTTGGTTCTGTCCCACAAATTGAGTTGTAAAAAGCAATCCTGAACTGTATCAAGAGAGTCCCTAGGACTCAAGATTTTGTGTCACACGTGATCCAATCATATGCTTAAAAGTTTAAAATCTCCCATTATCACAACATTTTCATATCTAGATGCCTTATGAATTTCGTCCTAATAGCAGCTTACTGCACTCTCTATCAAGGTTTGAGGGTGCCTAGAAATAACACCCATAATGTAACTTTTCACTACCCAGAGACACTGTAGACAAACGGTTTCTGGCCCATTGTCACCAATCTTATAACTTGTCTAACCAAAAATTTACAATATTCTCTGACACAACATCGGCCACTCCACCACTCTTCCTTTGACCTTAATCAGTTGTGGAATAGTTTTATAACCCTGTATGTTGTATTCAGAAGGCTTTTTCTCTAACTTTCAAGTAGAACCAGGTCTATGTTTATAGCAATAATCTATATTACCTGCACTATGCAAGTAATACCTAGCTCTCTATCTTATTCCTTAGAACTCCTTCTATTTGTATAGTAAACTTTAAGAGAGCTAGTCATTCGTTGCCTCTACTAACTCTCTTTGTTGACAGTTGTCGTTGTCTTTACTAGCAAATTTATTTCTAGTATTTGTCTTTTTAAAACATATTCCTGAGGTATCCTGGGTATATTCTCTGTTTCAAACCTAGTACTGCAGCCTGATTATTGTCCCACAACACTCATACCTCTATAAATCTATCAGTTTTAAAAGATCTAGACATCATAATAATAAACCCATCAATAAAGAAGAAAACAATTTGGCTAATGCAACCACTCCAAGCACCCAGTAAGATGAGCCCCATCCCTTGCATACATATCCGTTTGCCATAGAATATGTTCCCAGTTATCAATGAATAGGGATTGCAAGTTCCTTTGCAGTACCTGTCAAGCCAGCAAATTCATACCAGTTTGCCCTAGACATCCATTCATTGCCCACTCCCCTTCTAGGCAAGATGTTACATATGACAGGGAAATCCCTCCCTTAGACCTGACTACATGTAAGCACATAAAATTCTGGAGATAGTAGAATGTAATATTTAGGTGATCGGTTCCTTAGCCCTGATTACATTGCATTCCATTAATAATATGATAAGTGCATATCGGACGTTAAGTAGAGTGTGCTGATTCAGGTGAACTGTTGGCGGCGGCTATATCAGGTGATGCGAAACGTGGGTGGCGCGGGCGTGGTGTGTGTTCCTTCAGTTCGTGTCATCTCTGAAGGAGGGTGTTATGGGCAGGCCAGACGACAGTCTCTGCTTCAGAGCCGCGAGTGGACGGTGGTGCTGCGGGGTTCGTCTCGTGGGCAGCCACCGTCATCCACCCGCCAGGAGCGTCGCATATTGACGAGGTGAGTTCGGGAAAAACACGGTGTCTGTCCAGGGGGTCTTTTATATTGATCCTTTTTTAGTGGAACTTTCTTTAATTATCATAGCTAGTTCTTAAAACTTTTTGAAAACACCACCTCTCGTTACCGTAGTCTTTTCCCTTTAGAACACTGGACACGCCTACTTTCTTAGGTACAAGGAAACGTGAAAATAATGAAAAAATTTAATTGTGGCAACGTTTCGCTCTCTAGGATTTTACAGGGACCAGAGAGATATATAGGTATTAGAGTAAGATGTAAAAGCGTAATAATATAATCATTCTTTATGATAGCAGTTAATAATGCTACACTTGTATTCTGTAGTGTGTTCAGCAGTGTGATGATGAGGAAAAGTTAATTTGGGTGTGTTGTCGACAGCGTGTGCACTGGGGGGTGTTGGGCCGGGTTGGCACGCTCATCACGCCCACACTGTTCGTACCGCCTCACCCAGAGGGGTTTCCTGGGTCACCTGCTCAAGGAGACGAGGTCAGCTGTCTGCACAACACACCACTGACCACAGCCACCCCACTGATCACAGCCGCACCACTGATCACAGTCAAACAACCGATCACAGCCACCACAAAGATCACAGCCACACCACTGATCACAGCCACAACTGATCACAGCTATTTCACTGATCACAGCAGCACCACTGTCGCCCGTCAATCACTGATCACAGCCCCCCCATGATCACACCCACCCACAATCAGAGCCACACCACTGATCACAGCCCGCCCCCTGATCCAGTCAAATCACTGATCACAGCCACATCACTGATCACAGCCACACCACTAATCACAGCCACACACTGATCACAGCCCCACCACTGACCACAGCAAGCCACTGATCACAGCCATTCACTGATCAAGCCGCACCCCAATCACGTCAAACCACTGATCACAGCCACACCCCGATCACTGACGCACCACTGGATCACAGCCACACCACTGATCGCTGCCGCACCCTGATCACGTCGCCCACTGAAACAAGCCACGTCTGATCCACACTGATCACAGCCACCCCATGATCACAGCCAAACCACTGAACACACCCACTCACTGATCACTGCCGCACCACTGATCACCCAGCCAAACCACTGCCGCACCACACCCCTGATCACTGCCGCACCACTGATCACAGCCCCACCACTGATCACAGCCACACCACTGATCACTTTCCGCACCATGATCACAGCCGCACCACTGATCACAGCCCCACCACTGATCACTGCGCACCACCCGATCACAGCCGCACCACTGACCCCATGCCGCACCATCGATCACTGCCGCACCACTGATCATGCCGCACCACTGATCACAGCCACACCATGATCATACCGCACCACTGATCACAGCCGCACCATGATCACTGCAACACCACTGATCCTGCCGCACCATTGGGTCACATCGCACCCTATCAGCCCACCACTGTATTCAGCACCCCCTGATAAGCCCCCACTGATCCAGCCACACCAGAAAACCCGAGCACCATGATCACGCGCACCAGAACGCCCCACACTGATCCGCCGCCCATGTCATGCCCCACCATGATCACAGCCCACACTGATCACGCCCCACCCCTGACACTGCGCACCCCTGATCACAGCCCCACTGATCATGCCGCCCATGATCACGCCCCACACATCAAAGCCGCTCACGATCACGCCCCCACCACTGTCATCCGCACCACTGATCACAGCCGCAACGACACGCCACCACTGTCACTGCGCACCATGATCAAGGCGCACCCCGATCACAGCCAAACCCAGATCAAGCCAACCCCTGATCCAACCCACCACTAAACACGCCACCCCTGTCACGCCCCCCATGAAACGCCGCACAAAATGAACACGCCACACACTGAAAAGCCACCACTGATCACCCCACCACTATCCTCCCCACACTGTCAGCCGCCCTGCACAGCCCACACTGTTCACGCCCCAAACCCCTGATCAAAAACCCCCCCTGATCACTGCCGCCCCCCTGATCACAAAGCCGCACCACGATAACTGCCGCACCAAACAATCACTGGCCGCACCACTGATCCACAGCCACAGTCACTGATCACAGCCGCACCACTGATTACAGCCAGCACCACTGATCACTGCCGCAACCACTGATCACAGCCACACCACTGATCACAACCACACCACAATCACTGCTGCACCACAGATCACAGCCGCACCACTGATCACGCCGCACTGTTGCAACCAACCCCTGATGGCCACATCACCGATCACTAAATCTAGCCGCACCACTGATTACGCCCCACCACTGATCACTAACTGCCGCACCACTCTGATCACAGCCACACCACTGATCACAACCACACCACTAATCACTGCTGCACCAGACTGATCACAGCCGACACCACTGACACTGCCGCCCAGTTGCAACCACTGAATGGTACAATGATTATTATTAATATATAAGTATATTACCTTTTTCATTCATTTTATATTGCTATATTTGCGATAAAGCTAAATCCGTAAATGTATGACTTTATTATTATTATTGACTGTTATAATGATATAAGCTTATGTTTAGCTTTTATATAAATGGTTCTCAGTTGTCTTGATTATCAAACTACTGTAATTATCGCTGTCGCTCGTTTTATACTTGCCGGCTTCTGAGCTGCAGTTTTTGTCCACGGAGCTAGTCACGTGATAGAGGGGGGGTGTCCCTCACCTCTCGAAAAGTATACAGTCATGCTGGAGACTGCGCTTGGAGGTGGATAGAATGTCTGTCTCTATTATTCTTGTTAGTTCTGTAGAACTCTTTGTTCCACAGAACATTGTATAGACCTTTTGTGATTTTCGACGTTGCTACTGAGTTTGTGTTCACATAGACACACTGAACATCTCAGGTCCTAGCTATAGCGTCTGAACCTAATTTTGTAACATTGGTTTCTGTGTATTGTCCACAGTCGCTTTTTCCCTATGCTTAACATAGAATTCATAGTATGGGAGTTTTTGTAACTTGAGGAGATCTGCGATTGTCCCTACTTATGTCGTTATATTATTTCCCATTGTTCCTGATTCTGTGTCGCAGTCGCTTGTTATATGGCTATTGGCTTAGCATTCTTTAGTTGGAACAAGCAGACTGTTCGGGTGCCCAGTCGGTCAAGAAGTTAGTTTATTCGAGGACTTTTGTCATCACTTGTTTAAGTCTATTCGAAGTCCTTGAGACATAGCTAAACTACTTAAAAAGAGCGCTAAACGCATACACACACTACATTACATATTTGTAATAATCCTAATTACATGTTAAGACCTGACGGTAAACTTAAAATTTATAAATGGTGATTGTGGCTTACACACAATAATATTGAAACTCTGAGAGATTGTGATATTTATTTTCATTGCTGTGATTAATTAAATTTGATAATATAACCTCTAACCTAATAATTTATTAAAGTTTTAATTTCTCTATAGTAGCCTACCAGTTGTAATCCTAAAGCACTATTGAACCATACTGAATTTTATAATGGATAATTGGACAAGATAACGACTACTTTGTTAACGAAACCCAGTAACAGGCTGGATGTATAAGGGCAGTCCTTTCTAGTATTCACTGGAGAATCTACTAAAGCTTAGAATCGCGTTTTTTGTAAACCAATGGGCCTTCCGGAGGGCTCTTGGATACCAAGGTTGTTGGAGAAATGTCCAGTTTGAACAGACTAGTGAATCTATGATCAAACACTTTGAGTACTTTCCTAATCTGAAGACTTAGAGTTTAGTCTTGACAACATACCAGGTGGATAGTAATGTACCGACTGAGTCCCTCTTGATCCAAGGAGATGGAAATAACTGTTTATGAGCGCTACTCTAAGACAACGGAACACTAAAATTCCCAATTAGGATTATAGTTTCCCCTAATCCTCTCATCCGTAGTGACAATTAATTTTCGTATTTAAGCCAAAGTGAAACAGTTAATTGATACTCAGACTTTGTCTGAGTTAATAACATTAAACTCCAAGCCGTGTGCAAGTAGCCAAATATCTCGGTGTGACGTAGACCAGGAATTACACCGCTAAACTGTCAGAGCATTAATTAAAGATATATAGTTTCCTGCTCATACAGAGATGTCTGATTATGATTCAGATTCAGAAAGGCCAAGTGTCAACAATTAGGAGGGTAATGACACTATTTTGATGAAGATAAAAGAGCAACTAGATCAAAGTGAGTCCTAGTGTCACTGAGCCTAGTGTACTCAGTGTCTCCTCACGTGCCTTCCCTCACTGACACTATAGGTACAGAGTGGTACTGGTAGTATGCAACACAACCTAATACAAAGTACAGTTTATCACAACACCTTGTATTTACTTATCCTAGACCAAACTAGACACTCTAGAGAACGGCAGACCAAGTGTCCGTACCTAAGACCGTCCAGACCATGTTAATTTCCCTACTCCTCCCTTACCTCACAGGTCCTATTCTCTCAGGAACAGTTTTGAAGGTTTTGAAACGCCTCCTTATGTTGCAGACTGCACAAATAGAGGCACCGAGGAAATTGAACGAAAAGATTTCCAAGAGAAAATGTACGGCTGTTTAAACAACAGGAACTGAAATATTACAGGAACACATTTAATGTGCAGAAAGCTGCATCAATGGTTCCTAAGTTTTTTGAAATGACTTAAAAAAAAAAAAAAGGGAAAAAAAAAAAAAACAAAAAAAAAAAAAAAAAAAAAAAAAAAAAAAAAAAAAAAACACCTAATTTTGATTTGTTTTAAGAACCCAGGCACGGCTATGAAACAGGCCACGTAAGCCTGGGCAACATTGCTCAACTGCTTTGACGGGAAAAGCACAACCTGTACTAGCAGCTTTGGCCATTTTGCTAAGTACATTATTATGACGCTGTCAAACCAAACTATTCTACGAGACCGTAATAACTTGATACCCTGTAAGTTATCAAAGAGCCATTTCGTACGTTTAGAACGACGACAGATCAGCTTGTGAAGAGTTTTGCTCGTGAGAAAAAAGTTGCTTTATGAGAGATGGTCTAGAGCTGCTAAATGTAACAACTACGACAGCCTTTGTTTTCAGTAGTTACTACACGAAGAGTTTACGAACAGTATGTCTGCTGAACATACAAGATCACCTGAATCGATCCATACTACCTCAGATATTCTGGAAACTGCAGCAATTAGCAGACAATTACAGATTTTCTCACAAACCTGTACGACTAAGAACACAGAGAACAAGTTAACTAAAGATTGTCCGAGACTTGCAACCTAAATCACTGCTAAGTCTTGCCGGCCCTGGATGTACCTTCAACTGTAATTCTCGTACCTTTACCAGGAAAACTCCAATCCTGAATCTGTCTCTGTGGCTAGACAGAAATCTGGTATCGAGAAGAAGAAAGGTAGAATGAACCTATTGAACAGAAAAGGAACCAGTCGAGAGAGTATTGCTATAAGTTGGAAAGAGATACGAGATACAGTCGTGCGGCTGGCGCCCCCACTCAAGTCGTATCCCCTTCCTAGCAACAAAGGCCAACCAAAAATCCTAAGCAATTCCTCTTAACCTACTGTTTAGATAATGTTACTCCAGGATAGATGACTAGCGTCAGAAAGTGTATCTGACGAAAAGATCCTTCATCACGATGAAGTCCTTACTATTTCAAAGAGGTAGAATAGGATTTGACGAAATCACCCTAACTGAGATAGTTTCTTTCAGAGACAACTGGCAGTTATCTCACATTATTAAAGAAGATGGTCTGCCCATAACTGGACGATACTATTGCAAAAGATGTGAGGTGTTATAAGCCTATGGAGGGGCTGATATAAAAAGTGCCTCTGCACAAAGTTTTATAACTGAAACAAGCATAATACTGGTTATATTTTCAGTGGGGTATATCCAGTGGTGTATTTCCCCCTCAGTCAGTGGACTAGGTTTTGATAGGGAACGAATCTTTCATTGCTGGTATATGTAAAGAACCACTGTGATGGATAATAACACTGATGGATAATTATGCATGAAGCTGTAGAGAAGAAGCCAATTTATTTCCTCTCAGCGCAATTACTAGAGTTTTTTCTATGTCAAAGATTCAAAACGCATCCTTGTCTCCCCTCCGTTGATTAGTGAATGACAATGAATTGGGTTGAATATGTTGTTTTTAGTTGACGCTCCTCTGCAGCCCAGATCATTAACACTGACTCCCCCTCGGTCATGCAACCTAGTCAGGACACAACTGACGTTAAAATTTCTGTTACTCATGATGATTTAATCAAGGATCAGTTTGTTGATCAGATCACTGGAAAGACTGAGAGATATGGCATTACTGAGAGTGAACAAAGGAACTCGAAAATTGTTACTATTATAGTAACGGTTGACTGATGGAGAAAAATTACATGATGTCTTGTCATCTGAAAAGTGTTTCCACCACAGTCCAAGCATCTAGTAGTGTAACCCACGTTACATTTCGTGACAAGCCATTGATATTTTTGCCACAATAGTCCCATAGGAGACATTAGGGTGTCAAGAAAGACACTCGGCACACCTGGCAAAACATTTTACTTGGCCAAAGATGAAGGAAACAGTAGCTGATCATTGCGACGATGCCACGTAGAGTCAAGTGACAGGCAAGCCAGTGCACACAACCATCCACCTCGCTCTCATTCCTATCACCGTGCAATGTGAACCATTCTCACGTCCTTATTATAGGATTGGTTTGTCCTTTGCCTAGAAACCAAACTAAAACCAATACTTAATTACTATTATGGGACGCTTGCAACAACCCTAATCCCGAAGCTATTCCTATAAAAAAATTAATGCTCGTGCTATTGTGAGAGCGCTGATGAAATTTTTCTCCCAAGGTTGGATTGCCACGAGAGATACAAAATCAGATTCAGGATACTAAACTCACTTCTAAGATCTTTCGAGAGCAATTATCCCCCCCTAGGAATAACGTCTGTACTTTCAACCAGTATCATCCACAGTCACAAGGGGCTCTAGAGCGATTTTCATCAGACACTGAAGTCCATGATGAAGAGCTTATTTGTTGACATTTTTTCTAGAGACTGGATGAGGTATACCGTTTTTCTTCTGTTTCGCTATGAGGAAGTGAACCAGAAAGTCTCGAGTTTATCCCGTTTGAACTAATATCGGACACCAAGTGCTGGTCCTCTCGCAGTGTTTAAAAAAGACGTGTGGACAGGAAAATCAAATCCATCATTGAGGTACTTCACCTTCATTTAATGCCAGCAACATTTGACAGCCGCTAGAGAGCTAGCTTCGAAAAAAACTAGTTTTCAGCTCAAGTTAGAATGAAGCAACAATAGACAAGCGCTGTCCTCTCGTTCATTTAAAGCAACGAGATAAGGAGATGGCTCGAAAATTTAGTACCAGGTCATGCTCTACAAGCCAGTATTGATGGGTCCCCTGAATAGTGAAAAAGCTTAGGCGAACGTAAATTATTATGGTACGTACGCCTGGGAAAAAAGAAAATCTAATCATGTGTACCATGTTAAGAACCAGCTTCAAGGCATACTAACCTAGTCTCTACCTACATACTTCTATTCCCCTTTTATTGCCTAGCAGAGGAAGAAAAACGTCAGTCTACCTGACATCTCTAGAGTGTATAGAGGTTGTTTAAAAATTTCAGTGACTCTACAACAACTCACTATACAATGTTCCTAAGTAACCTTGGATTGGGGGGGGGGGGAAATAAAGCTGGTGATATTAAAAACCATGATTTTGAATTTCCCCTGAATTGTTCGGTGATGTTTCCTAAACGTTTGTACATCTGGGTGTACAAGACGTTTGAATGTAAAGGGAGCATCACCCAATAAGCAATCACCATATAGGATGAGTCCAACAAACATAAAGCAATTGAGAGAAGAGGTTATTTTCTGTATCTCACGGACTTATTGAACGCAGTAAAAGTCCATGGGCATCTCCCTGTATTTAGAGTGCCTAAACTGACGGTAGTTTCCAGGATGTGCACTGATTACCCAGGAAAGTGAACTCTGTCACCTTGCCCGATGGGTTATTTCTACCTCGCATTGACGACCTTATTGACCGGTGTCCCAGACCCAGTTGCAGCTCCGTTTAGATCTCTTACGAGGCCTATTAATCAAGTACCCGTGTCTAACTGAACGTGCTCAAGAAATATCTGCTTTTACTGTCAATATGGATTGTTTAACTACCTCGTCACCCCCTTCGGCCTATGTAAACGCTGCTTCCGTTCATTCCAACGTATAAGAACGAGTTGAACCCACACCATAAGAAGGAGTAGAAGCCTACTTTACGACTTAGTGATGTACAGTGACGAGTGGGCACAGCACTTGAAACGCGTCCCACAGAGCATTGTTTGAGAGACTGGCGCACGACAACTCACCGTTAACTTAGCTAAAATAGTTTTGGGTCACCCAATATTACCTATCTAGGCTTTTTTGTATCGGTCAAGTGAGGTTGCTCCTATTTGAGGCCATAAAGGTTCGTGCAATTTCTGAATTTCCAGTGCCACAAAAAAGAGAGGAAAGGATACAGAATTCCTGGGTATGGCAGGATATATCGCAGTTCTGTCCAAACTTTTTCTCAGATTGCAGCCTCCTCTTACTGAGCATACCCTAGTACAAGTTTCAAGTTCACCTGACTAGAGATTGGTTCAGAACTCGTTCAACAATATGTTGAAACGTTTGCTCTTCCTCTGCTGCCTGTTTTGAAAAGTACCTAATTTCAAATATTCCCTTCCTTTTTACATATAAATGCTAGTGGCTAATGCAAGTGGGTGCTGTGCTGCTCCAAAGTCCACACATCCACTGATATTCTCACCATCCCTATATGGTTTCCTAATTCATCTAAGCTTAAACACAACCAGAAAAATTATGCCCCCCACCCTTCATTGAAGAATAGCTCTAGCCTTGTGGAGTCCTTGGAACATTTTTGACGTGGTATTTGGGCACATCCCCATTTAAATTAAACGTTTTTTCTGACCACAATCCACTCACTTATATAAATTAACTATAGATAAGAAGTAAAAATGCTAGGATCTTATGAGGTGGTCCTTCAGAATTCCAACCTTTTTCTATTAGAATAAAACATATGAAGTGGACATTGTAATGTAATTAGCTGATGCTCATCGCATCCTTAATTAATTATCATGTTTACATTAAATTCACGTAATTTTTAATGCCCAAATTACCTTGTGTTACTTGCTAATCAAATTCCGTAAAGTAACTTAATCCTCCAGCCCATATTAACTATATATACTCATGTCCATTCTATTATATTTACTGTATTCCAACAGTAATTGATGTGTGAGGAGGAACAACTGATGTTGCGTGAGTAGTGTGGTGGGGGGGTGATGTACTGCTGACGCAACACTGTCCTTCGCAGACCCCACCCTCACTACACACCTTAAGCTGTTTTCATACTCAGATGTTCATACTGCCTCGCATTCCATCAACCACTTCTTAAGAGTGGAATTACAAGTCTCCCCTCTACTATGACAGAGCCCAACGTGCCCCCTGTCAGCGCTATCCAGTCTCTACACTGATGTATATAACCACGATATGCAGATACGATACTGTTACTTGTACTGCCCTAGTACTAGGGACAATCCTCTAGTTAACGGACGGCTGTGAATTGGTAGAGGTTCTTGCACAATAGAGACTAATTAATATTTATTTTGATAATAATATTGATATAGTAACCAGAAATAATGTGAAAAAAAGACATTCTAGCAACTCTATGCGACCCCTCTTCGTGTGGGGGTGGGGGTGTTGCAAACCCCTGAATAGTTACAATGATTATATGTATATCTATGTATATTACCTTTTCATTTAATTTTATATTGCTTATATTTGCGAATCTAATAAGCTAAGCAATCGAAAATGTATGACTTAATATTATTAATTGACTGTTATATTGTTTTATTTAGCATTATGTTGCTTAGATGTATTAAAAAGTGCTCCTTTAGTCTTCATTATCAAACACTGAAATTATCGCTTGTCGCCGTTTATTGCTCTTATCTGACGGCTTCTGAGCTGCAGTGTCCACGTAGCTACACGTGATCGAGGTGAGGGTTTTGTTCTCACCTCTCGAAAAGCGTATTCATCCTGCAGGATACTCGCTTGGTGGTTGGATAGATTGTCCGTCCTCATTATTCTTGTCAGTTCTGTAAGAACTTTGGTTCACAGCACATTTGTATACCTTTGGAGTTTCGACGTTGTACGGCGTTGTGTGTAACATAGACTCCTGAACATCTCAGGTCCATATCTATAAGCTCTGACCTAATTTTGTACTGGTTTCTGTGTATTGTCACAGTCGCGTTTTTCCTATGCTAGAACATAGATTCAGTAGTATGGGAGTTTTGGTAACTTTGGAGGAACTTCTGATGGGTCCCTACTTAGTGTCCGTTACATTAATTTCCCCATATTCCTGGATTCTGTGTTCGCAGATCGCTTTGTTATATTGGCTAATGGGCTTACATTCTTAGGTATCTGTTGTTCAAGCAGAAACTGTTCGGGTTTGCCAGTCGGTCAAGAATTAGTTTAATTTGAGGCCTTTTGTCTGTCACTCGTTTAAGGCTATATTCGAGTCTTGAGACATAGCTAACTACCTTAAGAAGCACTTAAACGCATACACACACTTACTTTACATATTTGTAATATCATAATAAATGTTAATGTGACTGTCGGTACTAAGAAATTATAAATGTTGATATGAGTGCTTTCAGCACCATAATATTTGAAACTCGTGAAGATTGAGTTTATTTCATTGCTCTGATTAAATTAATTTGATAATATACCCCTAACTTAATAAATTTATTAAATATTTAATTTCTCTAGTTAGTGAGCCTACCATTTGTAATCCTAAAGCACTATTGAACTATACTGAAATTTTAATGGATAATTGGACAAGGATAGATACTTGTTTCGAAAACCCCGTTTTAAAAGGTGGATGCTAGAAGGGAGTCCCTTTTAGTTTCCTGGAAAATCTCTAAGCTTTTTGAATGCGTTTTTTGTAACAAACACCACCCCCCACCCCACCCCCACCATTCACACCACCACCCCACCACCACCACCACCCCCCCACCCCCCCACCCCCACCACCACCCCCCATCACCACCCCCCATCACCACCACCACCACCAACCATCCCACCACCCCCACCCCCACCACCACCACCCCCACCACACCACCCACCATCACCACCAAAACCACCCCACCACCACCACCATTTCACCAATACCCAAAAAATTTTTCAAAACACAAAAAACAAAAACCAAGCACAGACAAAAATACCCCAAAAACTAAGCACCCCAACATTACCAAACCAGGCACCAAACCCCCCAAACCCAAACATCACCACCAACCCCCCCCACGAACACCCAAACACCAAACATTACCCCAAAAACCGAGCACCAAACATACCACCAAAAACCCCCAAAAAAATAACATAATCATTCTTCTCCCCCTTTCTCTCCCAAAGCGCAATCGTTCCCCTCCACCAATGTCTTTCCCCCCGCATGTGGGGCGGTGGGGCGGGGGGGGAGCGGTGGGGGTGTGGGCGGGGGTGACCCCCCCTCCCTCCTCCCCCCCCAAACATGCAGGCTTCCCAAAGGGGGAAAAGCCGAAAAAAAACCCTCTAGAAGCCCGGGGAAAGGAGGTCAACTTCCCCGGGCGGGTGTGCGTGGTGTAAAGTGACATAAACAGAAAACCCTGCTGACGGTGCAAATGTGGGGCTAAGGGTTTTTCCTGCACCGCCCCTTCCCCCCTACCACCCGGGAGCAACCATGGGTCTCCCTATCTTGCTACCCCCTCAGGGGGGTCCCCGGGGGTTTCCCTCATCAGGATTTTCCCGGGGGCCAAAGGGGTTGGATCCTACCCCTGCAACCATCTTGGAGTAGAAATCAACCCAAACCCGGTAACCTACCCCGGGGGTCATAAAGGAGTCCTCCCCCATAACCAAATTCCTGGGATCCCCAGAATAACCCCCCCACCCCCCCCCGGGCCTCCCCTACCCCTGGAAATTTTTTAGGGACCGGGCCAATAATTTTTTAGTCGTTCCTCTTCAAAAAATTGCCCTATCTCTCCCTTCGTCTGGGGTTTTTAAGGAATGGTTTTAAAAGAGGAAAATTTTCTCTAATTCTAAAGCTAAAACCCTCCCCAAAAGGTGTGTGGTGTGTGTGTTTTGGGGTTGTGTGTATTGTATGTGTGTTGTGTTGTACCACCTTTTGGACCCCACCAAATTTGGGGTTTGAAAGGGGCGATTCCAAGCTCCGGGCCCCCCGCCCTTCATTTGGTCGCCTACTGGGTCACTCTCCCTAAAACCATGAGCTTTTATCGTACCTCGGCTTAAAGCAGTAGGGATCCGGGCCTCCACACATCGTTTCCCCAAAAACTTTTTCCACTTCCTGACTACTCTGGGCTGAAGAAATATTTCCTTTAAAAACCCTTTGATTCTTTGATTTTCTTCATTTCCCAAACTTTTGTCCCCGTGTTGTTTGGGGCCCAGTCTCGGGAAACCCCTGTTTTTGTCCCCTTGTAAATTTCCTCTCATTATTTTGAAACCCTTGAAATCATGCCCCCCCCTACCCTTCCTGTCCTCCATGTCGTCAGATTAAATTTCCCCTTTAACCCCTTTTCCCCCGGGGCCCCATTCTTTTTAACTCGGGACTAGTCCTTTGCAAACCTTTGCACTTTTTCTCTAGTTTTTTTAAACATGTTTGGGCTAAGGTGGGGTTTTCCCCAAAAACGGGTGCGCATACTGCAATAGGCCAAAAACGAAAACAGGGTTTGTCCGGGTCCTAAAAACCGATTCCTTATTAAAAAGCCCCGGAAGGGTTTTCGGGGTTTCCCAAAGGCCCCATAGCTGCGGCAGTTATTTGGTTGATGGCCTTCAGGAGATGTGCCGGGTTTTTAAACTCACCCCAAGATCTTTTTCCTTGAGTTGATGTTTTGTAGTCCTGGCCCCCTAGACTGTACTCCCCGTCTCCCGGTCTTCTTTGCCATTCCCCCAATCCTCCTGTTTTTGCACTTGGGGGGGATTGAATTTCCGGGAGCCAGTTGCTGAAAAGGTCTCAGCCTGTCCAAAACCCCTTTTGTATTTCTGCCGGGCCTTCGATCGAATGAACTCTTCTCATCAACTTCACGCCCTCTCAAACAGGGAAAACCTCGAGTTTATTTTTTCCCCGTCATGCGTTCACAAAAAACCAAAAACAGCCCCTGGCCCCTGGGAAACTGACCCCTGGGACCCCCCTTGGTCACGGGTTTCCCCCATTTCCGAAAACCCGCCAGTACCTTTACTCGCTGCTGTCTTCCTGACAATTTTTTCCCCTAAACCCTTTGCAGTCCCTTCCCTTTTACCCCCTCGGGGTCCTCCATTTTTTGCACAAAATCTCGTTGGTACTGTGCCAAACGCCTTTTTACAGTCCCAAAAAAAATGCAACCCACCCACCCCCCCTCTCCTTTTTTTCCCTTAAACTGCTTCACCATGCCCAAAAAAATCCAGTAGGTTTGTAAACACAGGATTTCCCGTCTCTAAAACCCAAATTTTGGGGCCTGCGGGTAATGATCATTTTTTTTTCCTAGATTTCCACCACTCTCTCCTGACAATTTTTTCCCCCATGACCCCTTGCATGCTTCCCTTCAGTGAAAAAACGGTCTTATTTTTAGTGCGGGAATGCCCTTCCCCTTTCCTTTTTTTAAAGATTGGGACCACATTTCCCTGTCTTCCTGCCTCGGGCAATCCCCCCTTTTCGTTTAAGTATTAAAATATTGTTGTTAGGGGTACACATACGCCTCTCTCCCTCTCTCCCGGACCCAAGGAAGGAAAATGTTATCTGGCCCCATGCCTTTGAGGTATCTAGCTCACTCAGAAGCCTCTTCACTTTTTCCCATTGTTTTTACGTGGGGCCCCGCACATGGTGGGTAACCCCCCCCTCTCCCTCCTTTCTGGAGCCCTTCTGTCTCCTCTTTTGAAACACATTCCCTTTTAATCTCTTGTTGAGTTTCCCCCCCCATACTTTTACTTTTCCTTTCTTGTTGGGCCTCCTCCTTCCTTCCCTTTGCCTGATTACCTGGTCCTTGACGGGTTTTTTTCTTTCCCGTGGGGGCTGGGATAACCTTCGGGGCCCGATTTGGCTTTTGCTCATGTCCCTTTTTTATATTGGGCGTTGGGGGCCCCCCCTTCTTACGTGCATATTCCCTTTCTGGCTCACGAACTGCCCCTTATTCTCCTGGGTCCTTTTTCCTTCTAAAATTTTTTCCCAAATTTCCCAAAACCCCAAAATTGGGTTTTTTTTCCCTCCTTTTCATCTTTGGGTGGGAAACCCTGGGCTCATCCGGTTTTTTCCCTTATCCCCCGTTTCCCCCCGGGGACAAACCTTTCCCAGCCTCCCTTCACATTTGTTGCTACATTTTTCCATCATTTTCATTAACTGGGTTCCCTGCCAGTTTCTCTGTCCCACTGAACCCAACAGGGGAAATTTTCCCCCCATTCCTGGTAGTCCCCTTTTCCCCGTAGTTTGGTTTTTATTTGCCCCGGGCCTTTCCTGCTTTTCCCCCCCCCCCCCTTGTTTGCCTACTGTGTATTGAAAGCTCAAAACCACATGAAACCTGGCCCCAAGGGTCTTTTATTTTGTGATGGGCCTCAATAAACTGCACTACTTTAAGTTTAATACTAAATCCCCGTCTTGCTTTGGGTTTATCCTCCCCTCTCTCCCTTTTAGGGTCCCTTAAATGTTGTACATGGGAATTTTTTCCCGTAAACCCCCCCCCCCATTTTAGCCCCCATGTAACTTGGCCCCCCTGTGGCCCCAATTCTCCCCTTCGATCTCCTTGTGGTTAAAATCGCCCATATCAGGGGCTTTTCCCTGCATGCATGACCCCTTCCGCCACCCGCAGGCAATGGGGCAACCATCCTCTATTGCCTCGTCATACTCGCCTTGGCCTCCTGCCCGTTCTGTGGGGGGTTATACATCCTGCAATTATCACCTTGGGGCCACCAGAATGAAAACGGGTTTCCCCCTATGTAATCACCCTTTTTCCCGCTTGGGCTTCCCCTCCCCCACTCAAAACAAAATTCCATCGGTGTTTGAAAAAGCAAAGCCACTCCTCCCCCCCCCCCCTTTTCCTTCTGTCTTTTCTCAGGATCTGGTATCCCACTGGAAAGATGGCATCTGTTATCATACCTGTAAGCTTGGTTTCTGTGATCGCTATGATGTCTGGTGATGCCTCTTTGACTCTTTCGTGCCACTCCTCCCACTTGTTTGTTATTCCATCAGCGTTTGTGTACCATACCTTCAGTTTCCTTTTCTACACTGTGGTTTGGGGGGGCCTGTGGGGGTGGGAGACCTGGTAGCATACTGTGGGATTCTATGGTTGGGGGTTGGGTGGAAGCTGTGGGTATGGATTGTATTGTGTGTTGGGATGGTGTGATAGGTTGTGGGGTTCTGAGGATAGTTGTGTGTGTGCTTGCCCTTGCTGCTCTGTTCTGCTCTGACTGACCTCTGCTGGTTCCATCCTTGTCTCCTTTCCTAGCTCCTTTCGCTTTTTTGTCCTCTCCCTCAGCTGCCGTCTCTCTGTTTGTGTTCTGTCTCTGTCTAGGAACACCTTCTTGTACTCTTCCGAGCTTTTCAACCGTGGTTTCTCTTGGAGGATCCTGTTCCGCACTGTTTCTGTCCTGAGAATCGGCTTGATCGGTCGGTTTCTCCCCTTCAAGTACCCCCCTATTCTCTGAAAATTTACAATCTCATCCATGTCTTCTCCCCCTATTTCCGTGATGATTTTCTCAATCTCCTTTCTTTCTTTCTGCCGTCTTTCAGTGTGTGTCCTTTCCTCTCTCTCTCCCGAAGCCCATGGATAATCACTGATTTTGCCCTTTCCTTCTCCCATTGCCTCTCCCTCTGTGACTCTGGTTCCTGTCTGTATGTGGTCATTTTCTCCCTTGATTTTTCCAGTGGCTCTTGGTAGCATGGTTGTGCCTCAGCATTCGACCTATCTCCGTCTCCATCTGCACCCATCTGCTCTTCCCTTCCACTCCCTGGCCCTTCTTTGCAGGCTGATATGACCTTAGCATAATTCATGTCATTCCTGAAGGTTAGGCAGGTGAAGAATTTATCATTTTCGTGTGTACACTCTTCTACCAGCCGTGTACACACACTGTACGTCTGTGCATTCATCTATCGATTTTGTGTATACATTGGGTGTCTTCATGTGTGAAATCTTCTCTCTGTTGTACATATACTATATGTGTGTGTGTACTTATATGTGTGTTATGTGCAGATTTTGTGTCTCACTGTGCACATTCATCTACTTGTGTACGTACCGTGTGCGTACACTCGCGTACCTGCTGTGTGCTGTATACACTCCATCTGTATATTCTTATTTTCCAGATCTCTCCCATACCCACACCTCTCCTCCGCCCACACCTCTCCCCGCCCACACCTCTTCCCCGCCCACACCTCTCCCACACACTAACGATTTTTTCCCTCCCCACAGGTCAGATCTGGGCACTGTACTACCTGTACACGAGTACGCGTCCTCAGCACTCCCGCACAGTGTTCTTCATCTTGCTGAGTACACTGATCTGGACTGACCTGGCTGGCAAAGTCATCACCACCACCCCCGCTCTCGTAGCCTACCTCCACAACACCTGGGCAGGAGGGGTCAGTCTTGTCTACTGTGTGTGGGAGGTCCATGGTGTGGATGGGGTGAGGCTGTGTGTGTGTGTGTGTGTGTGTGTGTGTGTGTGTGTGTGTGTGTGTGTGTGTGTGTGTGTGTGTGTGTGTGTGTGTTGTTGTGTGTGTTTGTGTGTATGTGTGTGCGTGTGTGTGTGTGTGTGTGTGTGTGTGTGTGTGTGTATGGGTGTGTGGGAGGTGTAAGGAGTGTGGTATGTGGGGATTATGCGGTGCGGTTGGAGGTGTAAATGGTATATTGGTGTGGTACTGGAGGTTTAAGAGGATTTATGTGAGGAGTATAAATGGTGTGGATGTGGGTGTCAGGGGGTGTGGAGGAATTTGCTTGAGTGTAGGTGTATACGAAATCATGGGGTGTAGATATGGGGGATGAAGAGGTATGAGGAGAGTATTGGGTGGTGGATGGAGGTACGTATGTAATTACCTATTCGTAATTAAGCATTTGTATAACAAACACTTAATTTATCCAGTAATTGTAACACTTGAATGCATGATCTTCCAGACATTTTCTTCCTTCCTCTCTCACCCCCTCTTTTCATCTCTCCCTTCCTCCCTCTTTTCCTTTTTTCCTCCGTCCCTTCCTCCCTCTCCCTTCCGTGCCTTGGTGTCACACTCACGACGGATAATGGTGTGTCTACACAGGTGCCACTGTGTAACCTTCACGGGTTCTCCATGATGCTGGTGAGCCTGGTGACCCACCTGCTGGTGTCCACTATGGCACTAGAGAGGTTCCTGGGTATCCGTCACGGATACTTCTACAATAAGAACATCACCACCTCCAGAACTAAGTAAGTAACCCAGTCTCAACATCAGAAACATATCTGCTACATACCTGCCACACACCTGCGACGTACCCGGTGTGCACCAGAACTATTCAACACTGGAAACACTTTAAGTATTGGAGGGAACGTAATTATTTTGATTGTGTTGCATGTACGGCCTGTATTGTGTCTCCCAATGTTGCGTACTGAAGCTCGCTTAACACCTTCTCTTTCCCCGTGTCTCTTGTTTCTCCGCCTCTTCATGACCTTATTGTATTCGTTTATCCGTGCGTGCAAACTAATTTTTTTTTCATTGTTCCGTATTGCTCTTTATTCGTCATACGCAGCCAGCAGCTGGGTAGAAGAGCCATCCACAGCAGCCATAGACGTATGTAGCATTCCGTCAGCGTAGCGTGACAACCGAACACTGTAAGTCACACCGCTGTCTTCATTCGCTTAAATCCTTAACAGTTTTTTGGAGGGTAGAACGAGCACTCGCCTCCTGAGCGAGTGCCTCATTAATCTGTCTTCACCTGTGTGGAGACGAAGACTCCACTAGTTTACTGTTGAAGACAAAGGCGAGGGAAGAGTAAAGAAGTGAGGATGGCAAACATAGAGAAGAGATGGAAGAGATACAAGATGGGGAATTAGAACAATGAACGAAAAAGAGGGAAGAGAAGAGAAGGGAGAGACAGCCATGTGTGGACTCGAGAATGAATGACAGGGAGGAAGGATATCTAAAAAAAAAAAAAAAAAAAGCAGATAGTGGCCTAGCGACCACACGAGGATCATGATAGACGCTCGTAACTTGTTCACTGGTCAAAAATACTTTAATACCTTCAGTTTAGAGAGAAAGTTTGATATGAAATTTTGATAATTTGTTAATGAATGGATGAAATTCATGGGACAACATCATCATCAACCGGAAAAATAATTTAAACCACTTCTTAGCTCGTGTAGGTACACTGAGAGATGTATGCCTCTGTGTATGCACACTGAGAGGTATATACTTCTCAGTGTATGTGCACGAGAGACATCACCTTTCAGTGTATGTGAAAGATATTGGGGTGTTACACAAGGTGTTACATGAGGCCACAAAGGTGTTACATGAGGCCACAAAGGTGTTACATGAGGCCACAAAGGTGTTACATGAGGCCACAAAGGTGTTACATGAGGCCACAAAGGTGTTACATGAGGCCACAAAGGTCACCCAGGCTAAGTTTCTCTCACCGGAAGTTTCATCAAGCGAACTTAACCTAGGAAAAAATGAAACATCAAATTTTGCAAATGTGTTCATTTTCCTAAATCAATTTTCGGTGTACATAATTGTCCTCTTAATACTCTCAGGAAAATAATTGTGATGCAAATATATATTGTTTTTTTATCCACCTTCTCGTTAGGCTATATTTTCATTTTCCCATATTTATATACACAAATCAATAACTGCAGTGGTGGGTTACGGGGTAAGTTCTGTACGTTGCAATAACTGCAGTGGTGGGTTACGGGGTAAGTTCTGTACGTTGCAATAACTGCAGTGGTGGGTTACGGGGTGAGTTCTGTACGTTGCAATAACTGCAGTGGTGGGTTACGGGGTGAGTTCTGTACGTTGCAATAACTGCAGTGGTGGGTTACGGGGTGAGTTCTGTACGTTGCAATAACTGCAGTGGTGGGTTACGGGGTGAGTTCTGTACGTTGCAATAACTGCAGTGGTGGGTTACGGGGTAAGTTCTGTACGTTGCAATAAACTGCAGTGGTGGTTAGGTGGTTTGAATTTTCGGCAATAACTGCAGTGTTGGTTTTACGGGGGATTTGTACGTTGCAAATAACTGCAGTGGTGGGTTACGGGGTGAGTTCTGTACGTTGCAATAACTGCAGTGGTGGGTTACGGTATTCTGTACGTTGCAATAACTGCAGTGGTGGGTTACGGGGTAAGTTCTGTACTTGCAATAACTGCAGTGGGGGTATTACGGCGGTAAGTTTCAGTACGTTGCAATTAACGCAGTGGTGGTTACGGGTGTAAGTCTAGTGTGCAATAACGGATAAACTGTTCGGAAATTTATTTATTCTGAAAACTGGCGAAAGTTATAAAGGGTTCTCGAAAATAGGAAGAAATACTTTATTGTGACACTGTCGAATACTAGGTTCATTAAATCACAGGCTGACAGTTGTACCACCGGTCCACAAATACAGGTCTGTACACGTTGTCTCCATCACTCAGCACCGTCATCCAGTCACCTAGCAGCTTACAAGTCACCTCTCCACACATCCAAACCACAACAGTACATATCAAACATACAAACACCACACCCAACACTCACTAGGCGAGAAACTGAGTTACACCTGGAGTATCCTGGCGAGGTTATCACTGGAGGTTATCACCGGAGGTTATCACGAGTATCACCTGGAGGTTACACCTGAGGGTCTGAGGGAACAAACACACTGAACATCAGCTGAGGTCCTGCAGTAAACACAAATGACCTTTAACATTGAATTTGCACTTTTTTCGCGAGTTTCCGACTTCAGTTGCCATGTTAATCCCGCCTTACTTAGTATAGTTGTAGCTACAAAGTTACAAATTTCACAGAAATATAACTTACCCCCATTTCTTCACCATCACAGTAAAATGCCTACCTGTAATTTTAATAGATAAAAACCATCTTCGTATGATATTCTTCAACTGTCTACTAGCAACTGTGATGTTCTTCAACAGTCTACTAGCAATTGTGATGTTCAACAGTCTAATAGCAATTGTGATGTTCTCCAACAGTCTACTAGCAACTGTGATGTTCTCCAACAGTCTACTAGCAACTGTGTTCTTCAACAGTCTACTAGCAACTGTGATGTTCTCCAACAGTCTACTAGCAACTGTGATGTTCTCCAACAGTCTACTAGCAACTGTGATGTTCTCCAACAGTCTACTAGCAACTGTGATGTTCTCCAACAGTCTACTAGCAACTGTGATGTTCTCCAACAGTCTACTAGCAACTGCGATGTTCTTCAACAGTCTACTAGCAACTGTGATGTTCTTCAACAGTCTACTAGCAATTGTGATGTTCAACAGTCTAATAGCAACTGTGATGTTCTCCAACAGTCTACTAGCAACTGTGATGTTCTCCAACAGTCTACTAGCAACTGTGATGTTCTCCACCAGTCTACTAGCAACTGTGTTCTTCAACAGTCTACTAGCAACTGCGATGTTCTTCAACAGTCTACTAGCAACTGCGATGTTCTTCAACAGTCTACTAGCAACTGCGATGTTCTTCAACAGTCTACTAGCAACTGTGATGTTCTCCAACAGTCTACTAGCAACTGTGTTCTTCAACAGTCTACTAGCAACTGTGATGTTCTTCAACAGTCTACTAGCAACTGCGATGTTCTTCAACAGTCTACTAGCAACTGCGATGTTCTTCAACAGTCTACTAGCAACTGTGATGTTCTTCAACAGTCTACTAGCAACTGTGATGTTCTTCAACAGTCTACTAGCAACTGCGATGTTCTTCAACAGTCTACTAGCAACTGTGATGTTCTTCAACAGTCTACTAGCAACTGTGATGTTCTTCAACAGTCTACTAGCAACTGTGATGTTCTCCAACAGTCTACTAGCAACTGTGTTCTTCAACAGTCTACTAGCAACTGTGATGTTCTTCAACAGTCTACTAGCAACTGCGATGTTCTTCAACAGTCTACTAGCAACTGTGATGTTCTTCAACAGTCTACTAGCAACTGTGATGTTCTTCAACAGTCTACTAGCAACTGTGATGTTCTTCAATCAGTCTACTAGCAACTGTGATGTTCTTCAACGTCTACTAGCAACTGTGATGTTCTTCAACAGTCTACTAGCAACTGTGATGTTCTTCAACAGTCTACTAGCAACTGTGATGTTCTCCAACGTTCCTAAGCAAATCTGTGACAATAATATTCACTGAGTATAATCGTTCGACCTACTCAAGCAAACGTGGTTCTGGAAGTTTTGTCTTGCAAGTGTGTTTTTCTTCACATCGTGGATGTTGCAGGAGCAGACACAGACAGCGAACCTATTCCTTGGCTCATCTTCAATATCTTAACATCGATATGGCCAATGATATTTTTTTACCTTCCATTGTGATTTCTGTAGAATTACGCCATTGGCTTTGTAAGTGCGTACAAAGATTTCCTTTGAAGTGACTAGGTACTGATTTCCTTGCCCATCTCCACCTTGCGTTCCGTCCCAGACTAATATCTCAAGAATGCAATCATACTAGGAGTCTGTGAGTAATGTGATCGTCAGCCCACGCACAGTGACCACCGTTAACACAGCCAGCTAGATAAGTTGTAGTGAGTAATAGGAGAGATCACGTCAGCGACACCACTACTATACAGCAAGCAAAGTAAGCCCTAGGGACCAGGTGAGTAACAGCAGATCTGACGATCTGTTGCTGCACTAAAAATGTGATCGTGTGGAAGTTTTATTCCAGCTAAATCACGTTAAATAATTTCCAGCTAACGTCTTCTAAACGACGTCAATATTTAATGGTTGGTGTATCTTAGAGCCAGGATAATACCTATTATATTTCGTTTGAGTGTAGACAAAGGTGTTGATGCAATAAAATAGTAAAAAATAAAATGTAATCTTTGGAGTCTGTGCCATAACTAGAGAACGACTCACCTGGTTCATAGAGCTGAATTTTACTCTCTGTCGTCGTCGTATTTCTGGCACCTTTTTTGAACGTTTGAAGGTCCGCCACTGAAGAGTTTGGAAATTATCCTAGTCATTCCAGGATGCTGGGAATGTGTTCAACAACTTTTGTCATAAGGCACGTGAACATGCCAGTTGTTCCAAGAATATTGTCCTTGTTATTGTACACAAGTGATGAAACTCTAAAGCCGATCGGATGAGGCGTTCCTGAGTTATGAGCAAAATAAAATAGAAAAGTTGGAGTAAGAAGGAAAAAAAAATTAGACAACCTCTTGAAGGTACCCCTTTTGGGATCCTTAGTAACGTATGTTCTTACAGTGTAGAACAAGCCACATGTGGGGGGAAATATATAGCTCTAGATCTTTCACACTCTCGTGCGTCGTCAGGAGCTTGCAACGTTCCAAGACAGCAACGGATAGGAGGGGAAATTCTCTGAAACAAGGCAGCCCATGAGATTCCCCTCCCCATGTGGCTGCTTCTGCATTACAAAGATCGCCAGTTTGCTATTGTTTTGGAACATGTTCTTACCTGTCATCAATGAGTGAGATTTTACCACTAACATACCGAAGCAACTGACTCTATTATCTGTGCTTTTATTGCTTTTACGTCTTTCTTTAGGATGTTACTGTTATGCATGTGGCTGTTCTCTGTGATGTTCTGCGCGCTGCCGCTCTTCGGCGTTGGCCAGTACGCACTGCAGTACCCTGGTTCCTGGTGCTATGTCAACATCCACATCACCAGTGACTCTCCTCTCATTCATCGACTCTACACCAATGTGTTCGGTGTCTTCACCCTCATCAGCCTCATCGTTATGGTTGTCTGCAACGTCGTCGTCATAAGTGAGTAACAGGTTTACCTACGTACCGGCATTATGTCGTATTCCTCTCTCTCTCTCTCTCTCTCTCTCATTCATAAATGTATAATTTCAGCTATATCATTCCCCATTTGCATTGTACCTAGCTGTGTCGCCCTCTTAACACGATAGCATTATGAAAGTGCTTAGTCAATTCTATAATAACCCCACTAATGCCATTAAGTAACCAGCTGAATCTTTTAGCAGATTCCCAGTACTCCGAAATTGTTTCTCAAGTGACGTGAAGTAATTTGTACTGTGATAATCTGTACTGTGATAATCTGTACTGTGATAATCTGTACTGTGATAGTCTGTACTGTGATAATCTGTACTGTGATAATCTGTACTGTGATAATCTGTACTGTGATAATCTGTACTGTGATAATCTGTACTGTGATAATCTGCAGTGTAATACTCTGTACTGTGATAATCTGTATTGTGATAATCTGTAATGTGATAATCTGTACTGTGATAATCTGTACTGTGATAGTCTGTACTGTGATAATCTGCAGTGTAATACTCTGTACTGTGATAATCTGTACTGTGATAATCTGTACTGTGATAATCTGTACTGTGATAATCTGTACTGTGATAATCTGTACTGTGATAGTCTGTACTGTGATAATCTGTACTGTGATACTCTGTACTGTGATAATCTGTACTGTGATAATCTGTACTGTGATAATCTGTACTGTGATAATCTGTACTGTGATAATTTGTACTATGATAGTCTGTACTGTGATAATCTGCAGTGTAATACTCTGTACTGTGATAATCTGTACTGTGATAATCTGTACTGTG
The DNA here is from genome assembly GCF_026875155.1 of Cherax quadricarinatus. Classification (NCBI taxonomy): domain Eukaryota; kingdom Metazoa; phylum Arthropoda; class Malacostraca; order Decapoda; family Parastacidae; genus Cherax; species Cherax quadricarinatus. The sequence continues at coordinate 29,426,986 of NC_069410.1, read as the reverse complement.
ATAATCTGTACTGTGATAATCTGTACTGTGATAGTCTGTACTGTGATAATCTGCAGTGTAATACTCTGTACTGTGATAATCTGTACTGTGATAATCTGTACTGTGATAATCTGTACTGTGATAATCTGTACTGTGATAATCTGTACTGTGATAGTCTGTACTGTGATAATCTGTACTGTGATACTCTGTACTGTGATAATCTGTACTGTGATAATCTGTACTGTGATAATCTGTACTGTGATAATCTGTACTGTAATAATCTGTACTGTGATAGTCTGTACTGTGATAATCTGTACTGTGATAATCTGTACTGTGATAATCTGTACTGTGATAATCTGTACTGTGATAATCTGTACTGTGATAATCTGCAGTGTAATACTCTGTACTGTGATAATCTGTACTGTGATAATCTGTACTGTGATAATCTGTACTGTGATAATCTGTACTGTGATAATCTGTACTGTGATAATCTGTACTGTGATAATCTGTACTGTGATAATCTGCAGTGTAATACTCTGTACTGTGATAATCTGTACTGTGATAATCTGTACTGTGATAATCTGTACTGTGATAATATGTACTGTGATAATCTGTACTGTGATAATCTGCAGTAATACTCTGTACTGTGATAATCTGTACTGTGATAATCTGTACTGTGATAATCTGTACTGTGATAATATGTACTGTGATAATCTGTACTGTGATAATCTGTACTGTGATAATCTGCAGTAATACTCTGTACTGTGATAATCTGTACTGTGATAATCTGTACTGTGATAATCTGTACTGTGATAATATGTACTGTGATAATCTGTACTGTGATAATCTGTAATGTGATAATATGTACTGTGATAATCTGTACTGTGATAATCTGCAGTAATACTCTGTACTGTGATAATCTGTACTGTGATAATCTCTACTGTGATAATCTCTACTGTGATAATCTGTACTGTGATAATCTGTACTGTGATAATCTGTACTGTGATAATATGTACTGTGATAGTCTGTACTGTGATAATCTGTAATGTGATAATATGTACTGTGATAATCTGTACTGTGATAATCTGTACTGTGATAATCTGTACTGTGATAGTCTGTACTGTGATAATCTGTACTGTGATAATCTGTACTGTGATAATCTGTACTGTGATAATCTGTACTGTGATAATCTGTACTGTGATAATATGTACTGTGATAATCTGTACTGTGATAATCTGTACTGTGATAGTCTGTACTGTGATAGTCTGTACTGTGATAATCTGTACTGTGATAATCTGTACTGTGATAATCTGTACAGTGATAGTCTGTACTGTGATAGTCTGTACTGTGATAATCTGTACTGTGATAGTCTGTACTGTGATAATCTGTACTGTGATAATCTGTACTGTGATAATCTGTACTGTGATAATCTGTACTGTGATAATATGTACTGTGATAATCTGTACTGTGATAATCTGTACTGTGATAATCTGTACTGTGATAGTCTGTACTGTGATAGTCTGTACTGTGATAATCTGTACTGTGATAATCTGTACAGTGATAATCTGTACTGTGATAATCTGCAGTGTAATACTCTGTACTGTGATAATCCGTACTGTGATAATCTGTACTGTGATAATCTGTACTGTGATAATCTGTACTGTGATAATCTGTACTGTGATAGTCTGTACTGTGATAGTCTGTACTGTGATAATCTGTACTGTGATAATCTGTACTGTGATAATCTGCAGTGTAATACTCTGTACTGTGATAATCTGTACTGTGATAATCTGTACTGTGATAATCTGTACTGTGATAGTCTGTACTGTGATAGTCTGTACTGTGATAATCTGTACTGTGATAGTCTGTACTGTGATAGTCTGTACTGTGATATCTGTACTGTGATAGTCTGTACTGTGATAATCTGTACTGTGATAATCTGTACTGTGATAATCTGTACTGTGATAGTCTGTACTGTGATAGTCTGTACTGTGATAATCTGTACTGTGATAATCTGTACTGTGATAATCTGCAGTGTAATACTCTGTACTGTGATAATCTGTACTGTGATAATCTGTACTGTGATAATCTGTACTGTGATAGTCTGTACTGTGATAGTCTGTACTGTGATAATCTGTACTGTGATAGTCTGTACTGTGATAGTCTGTACTGTGATAATCTGTACTGTGATAGTCTGTACTGTGATAATCTGTACTGTGATAATCTGTACTGTGATAATCTGTACTGTGATAGTCTGTACTGTGATAGTCTGTACTGTGATAATCTGTACTGTGATAGTCTGTACTGTGATAGTCTGTACTGTGATAGTCTGTACTGTGATAGTCTGTACTGTGATAATCTGTACTGTGATAATCTGTACTGTGATAATCTTCATTGGAATAATCTGTGGTGTGGTAATAAAAAAACTGACTGTAAAGTAACCACACGTTAAGTATATTTACTAAGGTAACTGTTGTTATCACCTGTGAGAAATTCATTTAGTTTCCTTCCTGACCATTTATGTATAACATATACAGTATGCCAATTTTATATGCACTGATCGTAATAAAATTCCTAATGACGTGAATGTTCGTCACGCAGTCGCCTTGATGGAGAAAGCCCCTGACAGAGGGAGTCAAGGCCACTGTCTTGGTATGTACGGGATTACACACAGGGGAATTTAGTTTGTTTGGCATACAACTCTGGTTTGTCTGGTATATAAGTGCAGGTTGTATGGCATACAACTCCAGTTTGTCTGGCATATAATTGCGGTTTGTATGGCATACAACTCGAGTTTGTCTGGCATAGAACTCTGGAAACTAATTATCTCTAAATTCTAATAATTCTCTCTCAGAACAATTATTCTGGTACATGAATAATTAAGAACATAAGAACATAAGAACGAAGGAACACTGCAGAAGGCCTACTGGCCCATGCGAGGCAGGTCCAAGTCTCCTACCGGCTTAAGCCAATGCACCCAACCTAGTCAGGTCAGGTCACATTGACTTAAGGGAGGAACACGGCAACCGACCTGTTAGCACAAGCTATCAGGTCTAACTCACACCCACCCACATCTACTCATGTATTTATCCAACCTATTTTTAAAGCTACACAACGTTCTGGCCTCTATAACGGTACTTGGGAGTTTGTTCCACTCATCCACAACTCTATTACCAAACCAGTACTTTCCTATATCCTTCCTGAATCTGAATTTTTCCAACTTAAAACCATTGCTGCGAGTCCTGTCTAGGCTAGATATTTTCAGCACACTATTTACATCCCCTTTATTTATTCCTGTCTTCCATTTATACACCTCAATCATATCCCCCCTAATTCTACGTCTTTCTAGAGAGTGCAGTTTCAGGGCCCTTAGTCTAGTAACAATGTGTTTTATTGTTATTAAATATTAAGCAACATGCACGTAGGGGAAAAAAGAAAACTTATAACTTCCATTTTGTTATTTTTTTTTATTTCTCTGATTTATTTATGTTGTAATATCCTGCTTACAAATGAGTGTCATTCGTGAAATAAATAATTGCTGGTGGTATAATATCCTTGGGAAGAGAACAGCCAGATTGAACCTGATGATGGCTGCCCGGCTTGTAGTATAATAAGAATTTTCTGGTTTTGCTCAAATTTGATCTAAATAGGGGACATTGAGAACATTTTCCTTGTACATAACTCCGGTATTAATGGCTTTCCTGAAACGGTCCAGTCAGACTAGATGTGGGCAATAAGAGGTTAGGTAAGATTCGTCAGAAAACAAGGCAAGTGTTTCCTGACGCGGGACTGAGTCAGGAAACACTGGGGCTTTTGGTCATCTGACCTTTACCTGACTTACCGGTCCACCCTTTAAAATATAATATTAGCAGTTGAGGCGAGAAATGCACAGCCATCTGTGGTACAGATGCCAGAGATGAGGTGGGGGAAGAGACAAAAGAAAATTTTGTATGCTGAAGTTGAGAAAAATCTTGAGTTTCATGTAAAGATTTGCAGCGTTGACTGTTGAGAAGACACAAGATGCTCCTTAATGGTGTAAGCGTCTTGACTACTTACAAGATTCATCACATGATTCTTCATAGTCACTGCAGAGCAATATTTTTCGTCCTGGATATTAGCATCGTCGCTAAGTTTGAAAACTCTTTATTTTTAGTTCAAACTCCATTGATAACATCATGCTGCCAAGTTACCATAATCATTGGTGTTTTATCAGAAGCATAATGTAAATGGTTATCTCTTGAATCAGACTGACATATCTGCAAGTATGTTTTATGTGCTCAAAGACAGTGGGCATCTCTTTCAAGTAATCTTCATAGATATAGTATGGCCTAATGCCCTTTTACTCTTCACAGCCACTCTACTGAGTCTGCGATTGTGTCGAGGCCGCTGTGGCAGCCACAGCCTCTGCATACCCCGCCGCTCTAGCAGACAGAGAGAACTGGAGATGCAGATGGTGGTCGTCCTTGTCGTCATCACCGTCGTCTTCGTACTCTCTTGGTCGCCCATTGATGTGAGTGGTCGTTCTTTTCATAAAAAATCAATGATATTGCCTTCACTTGCATTTTTTATCACTGTCCCTTTCTTTTGCACTTTTCACATGCAATTCACTATTCCCAGTACCATTCAGACCTTTCTCTTTCTGTTTCCCACAGCCATTTTTTTTCGCCTATATCCCTCTTACCCTGCTTCTCCCTTGTCCCTTACTCTTGCCTCATATCCTCCTGATGTCTTTCCTGTCCTTCCATGTAGATTCGGTTGTTCGCCAACCAGTTGTGGCCCCACAAGACGAGGCAAGAACACTTCCATGACCTAGTGGCTGTTAGACTTACCTCCGTCAACCAGATCGTCGACCCCTGGGCCTATATCATTTGTAGGAAGGTAAGCGCCCTGCAGATATCTATCACATGAGCTGTATCCGAGTTAATGCAGATACAAGTTATGTCTGACGATGAGTTGTAATGAGTATACGAGTATTCTGTGTGGTGGATTTTAGCAAGTGTTACGTATGCATGTGTCATTCAGATACCTGGGAGCATTCACCAAGGATACTCCTCCCTCTGGCTGTGTTGCAGTAAGATATTAGAGAAATGCAAATAATGCCTGAGGGTTGTTGCAGCTAGCAGATGACTCTATAGGTAGGTTATTGTTGATGAGACGTACAGGGAGAGAGTGACTGTAACTTGCGAGGTGTCGGCAGCCAAAAGGACAGAAAAGCAGGAAAGAGAGAAATGAGGGCGAATATTAGATTCGGGGTTAAATCTCGCAGTGTTTCTGTACAACCAACACTTATTTAAGAGTTATGACCACTTTTAAGGATACATCTTCCATGGCATTTACTGATGGAAGGTTAACCAACAGTGTTCAGGCAGATGGTAAGAGTTTTGTTTATCTCTACACCTGCTTCACGTTGGCACAGTGCCTGAAAAAATATATTCATTCTCTCATCTTCTACCTCTTTCTATACTTCTACCTCTCCCCCCCTTCTCTCTCTCTCTCTCCTCTTTTTTGGTTCTCCTGTTTTACTTCTCCCTCTCTCTTTTCTACCTTTCTCTCTCGTCTACATTTTTCTTCCTTTTCCACTCTTCCTTACCTCTATGTTCCTCCCACCTTCCTCTCCTCATGCCTCAGGTGTTCATGATGAGAGCTTGGAGATGGTTGCGTGTGTCGCTGCTAGGCTCGAGGCTGGTGGTCGGTCGTAGCAGTACCAACCAGGGGCCGCAATCACCCTCTAACACCAAGCTGGTCGTTGCTCCGCTCACAGTCAGACCTTCCCTCAAGAAGATCCAGTATCCACTGCCCTTCACAGGTGAGCACGGTGATATTTAGAGGCACCCTCTGAGGAAGTGTAGCTTCAGAAGGAGTGTTTAGGAATACCATACTTCTGAGGCAGTGTTTATATGTTCTTGACCTCTGAAGGAGAGTTCAGACGAACTTTACACTGGGTGGAATAGTTGGACGTGCCATTCTAAAGTGGAGTATTTAGACCTACATAACCTCCCCCCAACCACCGGTAGTGTGTGTTTTGACTAGGTGTTAGGAATTATTGGCTGATCACACGTGATTTCCAATAAGTCTAGGTTACACGTCATGGAATTTTCTTCATTACTTAGGAATTCCTGCTTACATATTCACGATTCTACTCGAAATGTAAGTAGGTAGGTACGGAAGTGCCCCCTTCAGTGCGTTACATGTACAGAGGTACATATTATTTGTATGTCGTTTACCTTTTTTACACTGTCCTTAGAAAATTCAGAAGATCCGTCAAAAGAGGAAGGAGACAACAGCAGACACACTAACTAGTGGTACATCCAGAGACCACGCCACGATTAACGGACGGAGGGTCTAGCCTCCATCACTCACGGCTCTGAATATCCCACAAGTGTTTAGAGCTTTGTGAAATGCAATATAATACAATACATCCTTAAGTTTAAGATGTATTCATAGTAGGTTGATCACTGAAGCTGCAGTACAACCGCAGTTACAATACTTTAACTTTTAATATAGGCATTAAATTAAATTCTGAATCGACATACAGGAAGATATACATACACCTCTAAGAGTATATACACTGAAAAACACACGCTTCCCGGGGTATAACAGTGAGAGATATACATCATCGAATATACAGTGAGAGATGATTGTTCGGTTGGCTAAAGGAGTCATTAAGACTCTCAGTAACCTTTTCATCGCCAGACAAAAAAAAATTTAATCCCTAAAAGAGGAATTAAAGTAAACTGAGAATACATACGCTGAGAGAAATGCACTTCTCAGGGTATATATATATATAATATATATATATATTATATATATATTAATATATATATATATATATTATATATTATATATTTTATATATATATATTATATATATATATATATGCACCTGGAGAAGAGAGGAATGCAGAGGAGAGAGAGAGATTTTGGAGATGTTAAGTGAATGTATAGGAGCCTTTGAACCAAGTGAAAGAGTAATTGTGGTAGGGGACCTGAATGCTAAAGTAGGAGAAACTTTTAGAGAGGGTGTGGTAGGTAAGTTTGGGTACCAGGTGTAAATGATAATAGGAGCTCTTTGATTGAACTTTGTTATAGAAAGGGGTTTAGTTATAGGTAATACATATTTTAAGAAAAAGAGGATAAATAAGTATACAAGATATGATGTAGGGCGAAATGACAGTAGTTTGTTGGATTATGTATTGGTAGATAAAAGACTGTTGAGTAGACTTCAGGATGTACATGTTTATAGAGGGGCCACAGATATATCAGATCACTTTCTAGTTGTAGCTACACTGAGAGTAAAAGGTAGATGGGATACAAGGAGAATAGAAGCATCAGGAAGAGAGAGGTGAAGGTTTATAAACTAAAAGAGGAGGCAGTTAGGGTAAAATATAAACAGCTATTGGAGGATATATGGGCTAATGAGAGCATAGGCAATGGGGTCGAAGAGGTATGGGGTAGGTTTAAAAATGTAGTGTTAGAGTGTTCAGCAGAAGTTTGTGGTTACAGGAAAGTGGGTGCGGAGGGAAGAGGAGCGATTGGTGGAATGATGATGTGAAGAGAGTAGTAAGGGAAAAAAAGTTAGCATATGAGAAGTTTTTACAAAGTAGAAGTGATGCAAGGAGGAAAGAGTATATGGAGAAAAAGAGAGAGGTTAAGAGAGTGGTGAAGCAATGTAAAAAGAGGCAAATGAGAGAGTGGGTGAGATGTTATCAACAAATTTTGTTGAAAATAGAAAAGATTTGGAGTGAGATTAACAAGTTAAGAAAGCCTAGAGAACAAATGGATTTATCAGTTAAAAATAGGAGAGGAGAGTTATTAAATGGAGAGTTAGAGGTATTGGGAAGATGGAGGGAATATTTTGAGGAATTGTTAAATGTTGATGAAGATAGGGAAGCTGTGATTTCGTGTATAGGGCAAGGAGGAACAACATCTTGTAGGAGTGAGGAAGAGCCAGTTGTGAGTGTGGGGGAAGTTCGTGAGGCAGTAGGTAAAATGAAAGGGGGGTAAGGCAGCCGGGATTGATGGGATAAAGATAGAAATGTTAAAAGCAGGTGGGGATATAGTTTTGGAGTGGTTGGTGCAATTATTTAATAAATGTATGGAAGAGGGTAAGGTACCTAGGGATTGGCAGAGAGCATGCATTTGTTCCTTTGTATAAAGGCAAAGGGGATAAAAGAGAGTGCAAAAATTATAGGGGGATAAGTCATGTTGAGTATACCTGGCAAAGTATATGGTAGAGTTATTATTGAAAGAATTAAGAGTAAGACGGAGAATAGGATAGCAGATGAACAAGGAGGCTTTAGGAAAGGTAGGGGGTGTGTGGACCAGGTGTTTACAGTGAAACATATAAGTGAACAGTATTTAGATAAGGCTAAAGAGGTCTTTGTGGCATTTATGGATTTGGAAAAGGCGTATGACAGGGTGGAATAGGGGGGCAATGTGGCAGATGTTGCAGGTGTATGGTGTAGGAGGTAGGTTACTGAAAGCAGTGAAGAGTTTTTACGAGGATAGTGAGGCTCAAGTTAGAGTATGTAGGAAAGAGGGAAATAATTTTCCCAGTAAAAGTAGGCCTTAGACAAGGATGTGTGATGTCACCGTGGTTGTTTAATATATTTATAGATGGGGTTGTAAGAGAAGTAAATGCGAGGGTCTTGGCAAGAGGCGTGGAGTTAAAAGATAAAGAATCACACATAAAGTGGGAGTTGTCACAGTTGCTCTTTTCTGATGACACTGTGCTCTTGGGAGATTCTGAAGAGAAGTTACAGAGATTGGTGGATGAATTTGGTAGGGTGTACAAAAGAAGAAAATTGAAAGTGAATACAGGAAAGAGTAAGGTTATGAGGATAACAAAAAGATTAGGTGATGAAAGATTGGATATCAGATTGGAGGGAGAGAGTATGGATGAGGTGAATGTATTCGATATTTGGGAGTGGACGTGTCAGCGGATGGGTCTATGAAAGATGAGGTGAATCATAGAATTGATGAGGGGAAAAGGGTGAGTGGTGCACTTAGGAGTCTGTGGAGACAAAGAACTTTGTCCTTGGAGGCAAAAAGGGGAATGTATGAGAGTATAATTTTGCCAACGCTCTTTATGGGTGTGAAGCATGGGTGATGAATGTTGAGCGGAGAAGGCTGGAGGCAGTGGAGATGTCATGTCTGAGAGCAATGTGTGGTGTGATATAATGCAGAGAATTCGTAGTTTGGAAGTTAGGAGGAGGTGCGGGATTACCAAAACTGTTGTCAGAGGGCTGAGGAAGGGTTGTTGAGGTGGTTCGGACATGTGGAGAGAATGGAGCGAAACAGAATAACTTCAAGAGTGTATCAGTCTGTAGTGGAAGGAAGGCGGGGTAGGGGTCGGCCTAGGAAAGGTTGGAGGGAGGGGGTAAAGGAGGTTTTGTGTGCGAGGGGCTTGGACTTCCAGCAGGCATGCGTGAGCGTGTTTGATAGGAGTGAATGGAGACAAATGGTTTTTAATACTTGACGTGCTGTTGGAGTGTGAGCAAAGTAACATTTATGAAGGGGTTCAGGGAAACCGGCAGGCCGGACTTGAGTCCTGGAGAGGGGGAAGTACGGGTGCCTGCACTCTGAAGGAGGGGTGTTAATGTTGCAGTTTAAAACTGTAGTGTAAAGCACTCTTCTGGCAAGACAGTGATGGAGGGGAATGATGGTGAAAGTTTTCTTTTTCGGGCCCCCTGCCTTGGTGGGAAAATCGGCCAGTGTGATAATATAAAAAAAATTAATATATATATATATATATTAATTTTATATATATATATTTTATATATATTTATATTATATAAAATTTTATATATTATATATGCGGACAAGCCACGGGGGGGAAATCTTTAGCTCAAGTATTTCACATTTTTCAGTGCATCATCAGGAGCTTTTGCAATGTTGCAAGAGAGCAACCAAAGCAGGGGAAAGGTCTCAGAGTAGCGTAGGTGTCACCGTGGCTAGTGACACCTACGCTACTCTGAGACCTCTCTCCCTGTTTTGGTTGCTCTCTTGCACATTGCACAGCTCCTGATGACGCACTGAGAAGTGTTGAAAGTACTTAAGCTAAAGATTTCCACCCCCCTCCCGTGGCTTGTCCTGCATAGTTAAGATCACCCGTCTGCGATTGTTTGCATATATATATATATATATATTTTATATATATATATATATTATATATATAATTTATTTATAAAATTTTATATATTTATATTTTAGCGATACACGTGATTTGCCTTTTTTTTGATGTAACTCCTGACTCCCCACTTTAACGACACCTGACCAATCAAGAAGCTAGCCTCCCTTGACCACGCCTCCAGCTCCTGCCAGCCGCCAATCAACATCAAGAATGCAAGATGCAGATAGCTTGCCAGCCGGACGACTGAGTGTTCTCCTGTTTTTTGTGTTGCTGTTTCCGTCTGCTTCCGTCTGTTGGGTCTAGTCCTGACTCTTCTCTCTTCGACTCAAGACATTCATTCCTCTCACCGACTATTCTTCGAGCTGTCCCCACTTGCCCCTCGCCCCTATTGGGTCCTTACCTGTGAGTCCTCTGTTCTGAATAACCCAGCCAACTAACTTTTGGTGCGGGGGGGGGATGGGGAGAGGAATGGGAGGGGGGGTTGTTTAAGGAAGGGATAACAGGAAAACTGAATTACTTCGGTATATGTATAAAAATAATCCACTTATAAAAATAACCATTTGTGCATGACCCGCAGATGAAAAAGACCCGGAAGACCTTGGTCGGAGACCGCCCCGAGGAGTGTCTGTAGTGATCGAAGTAAGTGGGAGAGGTGAGGCCGTTCTTCACCTGACCTCGCCGCCTGCACTCGCCTCCAAGGACCACCTCAAGAGGGAGCTGGATGCCAAGGAGGTGCTGAAGGTGCTACTGGACTCGGGTTCTCCCTCCAACATCACCCCGTCCAGCCTCTGTAGCGACTCTGGCCTCGCCGCTGTCAACCACAGACCCTACCATGGTGGGTGCTCGCTAACACAGACTCCTTTTAGTGTTCTGTACAGTCTTCCTTCAACGATGGTGCCGTGTTGTCAGGAATTGGAACTGTCCGCACCTTGCACCAATCTTGATAACGTACCATAACTAAGGCGCTATGACCTCTCCTCCCTCGCTACGGGTTTTAACGATTCACTTTTAACAATATGCATGTACAAGTCAGCTCTGTAACGTTTGTGACACAGGTATTGTGTTGCAACGCTAGTAGGCACGTGGCGCAGCGTTAGTGGCCACGTGACTCTACATTGGTAGGCACGTGGTTCAACGTTGGTGGGCACGTGATTCAACGTTGGTGGGCACGTGATTCAACGTTGGTGGGCACGTGATTCAACGTTGGTGGGCACGTGGTTCAAGCAAACACCTGAATCACACCACTAAACTGCCAACCCTCACACCGTGTGTCACGACATCCCTGCCACCCTGCCACCCTGCCAAAATGCTATACAGCCATCTTACTACCTTGGCAACTTGAAAACCTACCAAACTGCCACCCCATCACCCTGTCAGCCGTCCACCTTGTCACGCTTACTACAATGTCTTTCAGCCACCCTCTCATCTTGTCACACCTCCATCCTCTAGTGAGAGAAAACCTCGGTGTTTTGATCTTCACATCGAGACACAGAGGCCCATTGTTTCACCCCAGCTTATCAGAGGTAAGCTAGTTCCAGCGAAGATCCAATTAGCTGGTTGTGTCGACTGACAACCATCTAACCTCCAATTGTTTTCAGTGTGCGAGTGCTGTTTGTGTGTGTGCGAGTGCTGTTTGTGTGTGTGCGTGCGTGTGTGTATATATATATATATATATATATGTGTGTGTGTGTGTGTGTGTATGGCATTCTCAATCATGGTACTCTCTCATTCATGGCACTCTCAATCATCATGGCACTTTCATTCATGGCACTCTCAATCATGGCACTTTCATGGTTCTTTCAATCATGGCACTTTCATGGCACTCTCAATAATGGCACTTTCATTCATGGCACTCAATCATGGCACTCTCAGTCATGGCACTCTCATTCATGGCACTCTCATTCATGGCACTCAATTACGGCACTATCATTCATGGCACTTTCATGGCACTCAGTCATGGCATTCTCAATCATGGCACTCTCATTCATGGTACTCTCATTCGTGACACACTCATTCATGGCACTCTAACTCTTGGCACTCTCATTCATGGCACTCTCATTCATGGCATTCTCATTCGTGGCACTCTCATTTATGGCACTCTCATTCATGGCACTCATAGCACTCATGGCATTCTCATTCCTGGCACTCTTATTCATGGCACTCTCATTTATGGCACTCATTCATGGCATTCTTATTTATGACACTCATTCATGGCATTCTCATCCATGGCACTCTCATTCATGGCACTCTCATTCATGGCACTCCTGTTGAAGCAGTTGCTAGATTATATTATTTTTCTTTTTTGCTCGTTCAAGTTTGCCTAAACTTACAGGCGTAATCCACTAGTGGATATCTCACCAGTGACGCCGCCTACTGCTGTTTCACCTCACCTATAAGTCCCATCTCCACGCACGTGCTGCACTTTTATCAAGATTGATGGACTGAATATCGACTCCAGGCTGAGGACTGATTACCTCAAACTCCTCATCTTCCACCGTTCTTGTCTGAATGGACTGAAGAAGCCACTGGCTTGCGAAACGTTTCCAGAGAGAAGATACCAAAGTGTTGCATAAGTATCTCACGTATCAATAAGCTTCAAATTTTGAACGCTTGTGTACGGTAACAAGGGCCAAATTCGTGGAACAATTGGCATTGCTGATGCCCTGTAACTGAAGTTGTTGAAACCACTTCCAGCACCCTGGAATGACTCCAGTATTTCCCAAAAACCCTCAGTGGTGTAGCTTCAAACCTTCAAGCAAGGAAACTCCAATATCGTTGCAGCTTCATTATTTAATGGCTGATACAAAGTACGGCCAGAATAATGGCTATCAGTTTAATTTATTTCTGGAAAAATTTGTCACTTCAGTTAAAAAAAAAATAAGATGGAATCATTGGAATGTTTATCAAATTAGCCTCTCCTAAAAAATACAAAATAATTTTTTTTTTCATAGAGAATTTTAAGAGAATTGTAAATCTAATCCAGTCTGACTGACTTAACAGTCTCAGACATTGCTACTGACTGACTTACATTACTATTTTTTTAACATAGATTTGCATATGTACTAATGCGGATGAGAGAGGCAGTGGTGGTGAGAATGGCTACCTGTAGCCTGTAGATTACCTGTAATCGCTTCCAGAGGTCACTGCCTCCCGGCCCAGTCCCACACCAGGCCTCCTGGTTGCTGACCTGATTGATCAGGCTGTTGGTGGTAATAGTGATGATGGTAAAATTAGTGGTGGTGATGAAAACACACACACACACACGCACACACACGACACTGGAGGAAAGGAGAGATATGGGGGACATGATAACGACATATAAAATACTGATAGGAATTGACAAGGTGGACAAAGACAGGATGTTCTAGAGATGGGACACAGCAACAAGGCGACACAGTTGGAAGTTGAAGACACAGATGAATCACAGGGATGTTAGGAAGTATTTCTTCGTCACAGAGTGTGGGGAAGTGGAATAGTTTGGGAAGCGTGTAGTGGAGGCAGGATCCATCATCTTTAAGCAGAGGTAAGAAAAAGGGCTCACGATTCAGGGAGATGACCTAGTAGCAATCAGTGAAGAGGGGGGGGCCCAGGAGCTAAAACTCGCCCCCGCAACCAGAACTAGGTGAGTACAATGGTGAGAAAACACAACACCCCGCACGCAGCACGCACGAACGTACGTTTGGTTTCTTATTTCGAAAATTTTTTTCCCTATCGATCACTCCTTATTGAGTGTTTTTTGATTCGGAAAGTTTATGATACCAACAGGACGTTACGCACCCGGGCGGCCCATATTTTGGGCCTCGGGGCAATCTGCCGTTTTTTCTTAAGGATTTTGCCAGAGGGAACTTCCCTGACTTCACCCAGGCTGAAGGTGTCCCTCAAGGCTGTGTTCTTAACACTACCCTGTTCCTGCTTGCTATTAATGACCTTACATCTGTTCTCCCTTCCAATATTTGGTCGTCTTTTTATGTCACTGATATTACTACTGCGTGTGCAGGCGATGACTGTCGCCTTGTAGCGACCTCTCGCCAGAATGCTGTTAATCTTGCTACACAATGGACAACCTTTCATAGGGTTTAAATTTTCTGTTGCTAAAACACATTAGTTTACTTTCACAAGATGTCTTGTCCCTCTGACTGGTCTATACTTGTATGGTTCCCGCATCCCTGAATGGGAGGCAGTCAGTCTTTTTTATCTTCGAAAGTCCTGGAAAGCGGCTTGTCGTAGCCGCATGAACCTCCTTAAAACTTTAGCCTGTCTTTCTTGATAGGGGGAGGAGGAGAAAGGGTGATACACGCACAAATTTCTACCTTCATTCCGCCCTGATCTTACCTAGATTAGACTACGGTGATCACCGTATTCACCATTACTGGTTATGTCTGTGTCCGTTCTTCCCCAGATGCCAGCCAATATACAGAGGCGAATATCCCATCTTTGCAAGATCGACGCGATGCTCATTGTCTCCGTTATTCTGTCCATTCTCACCACCTTCACGATCCTTCCACATTTATAAAGCCCACAACAAATCTACCTGGGGAGAGAGAGATGTGTATATATAGGGAGTGTACTGGTGTGAAGGGTCAGGTGAGGAATGTTGAAGTTGACAGCTAAGAAGAGGTTGAATTTGAGAAGGACTTGCCCAGCATGGACCAATATGTCTGTTGCAGTGTTCCTGCAGCCTATGATCTGTTGCTATATAGGAAAACGATAAAGATGTTTCCTGGCAAGAGGTTCAGCTATATTGTAGAAGCCGTTGTTTAGGTTGAAATTATTGCATATGCAGATAAGTAATGGCTGCAAGGTCCTGCGCTTCCGGGTGTCTTCCCTGGTGTTGACCCTTGCGTCTCTCTTGTTAAATAAATGCTTGTGGGAATTTCGGTGTAAAATACAGGCGTTCTTAAAGTCGCCCATTCTGCTGGTGTATTGGTGTTCCGAAATACGTGTTTGGATGTCTCTGGATGTTTCACCCTTGTATATTTGGTTGTAATCGTTGCAAGGGATTATATATACCCCTGCAGAGGATTGAACCTTGTCGTGTTCCTTACTAATGATGTCTTTGATTGTGGTAGTTGCAGTGGTAGATGTTTGCAATGCGGTATAGGAAAGTATGTTGGAGACGTGTTTGGTAATGGAGTTAGTAAGGAGGACTACATATTTTCCCCTCTGCGGTATCATGTCTGGGTGAGTTGAAGGTGTTACGTTCACTGAGTCTGGAAGCTCTGATGAAGTGATGAGGATACTGATACTTAGAAAATACTTATTCCATGAAAGAGCATTCATTCTTCCTCAAGGAATTCACTATCGTTTTTTTTTTTTTTTTTTTTTTTTTTTTTTTTTTTTTTTTTTTTGAGTTTCGATAAACTTTCAACCGAAACTCATGGGCAGTTTCGCACATTGTCAATAAAGATTGTGTCGGTATTTTAAAAGTTTCTTTGTTTAATTATCGCTCCCATTTATTACCCTCTTTTCCTCTGCATATTCGCTTCTATTGGCCTCCTTTAATTTACGTCACCTCGACGTTCACCTTACATCTTACTTTTCCCTCCCTCCCTCCCTCCCTCCCTCCTTGAGAAGTCCCGATAATTCATGTTTGCTCTTCCCCACTTCCATATGCAAAAGCTCACTTACCTGATATAACCTTGAGCTCTGTCTTTCTTGATCACTTCCATGAGGCCTGGTCACAGACCGGGCCACGGGGGCTTTAACCCCCCGAAACCTTCTCCAGGTATCTCCATGTATACTCTATGTCTAACTTTGCTTAAATACTTATAAGTAGTAGTAATTATTAGCCTAGAGAGACTTTATTACTAAATTAGTCTTATAAATTAAGAGTGGATACAGAAATATGGCAACGTTGAGTAGGCATACGTGGTGCCCATCTCGACTCATGTTACCTCAACCCCTCCTCCCCTGCAGTATGCACAGATGCTAAATTCCCTGAGGGCGTTGAAAAAGCAGCAGTCTTTCCTGACAAAAACATCTGAAGTCATTAGAGTAACTCAGGTCAGATCAGAAATGTGTGAACTTTTCAATACCTACTGCCTCTCAGTTTTTACTCAGGAAGATACTCCCGAAATTCCTGAAATAATAAATTACGTAAACAGGACGAAAATAAACTATGCACGATTAGGGTAACTAGTGATATGGTCCTCAGACAATTAGAGAAATTAAAACCAAACAAATCCCCAGGCCCTGATGAACTGTTTGCAAGGGTTTTCAAGGAATGTAAAGAGGAACTTGGCAAACCTTTGGCTAATCTTTTCAATATATCACTACAAACTGGAATAGTACTAGACAAGTGGTAAATGGAAAGTGTAATACCTATTTACAAGGCAGGTGACAGGCCCTTAGCTTCGAACTATAGACCAATAAGCCTTACCTCCATAGTGGGAAAATTTATGGTTTGGTAATGAGTGGAACAAACTCCCGAGTACCGTCATAAAAGCTAAACCTTGTGTAGTTTTAAAAATAGGTTGGATAAATACATGAGTGGGTGTGGGTGGGTGTGAGTTGAACCTGACTAGCTTCTGCTGCTAGGTCGGATGCCGTGCTCATTCCTTAAGTGACGTGACTGACCTGACTAGGTCAAGGCGTTGGCTTAAACCGGTGAGAGAATTGGACCTGCCTCGCATAGTCCAGTAGGCCTGTTGCAGTGTTCTTTCTTATGATCCTAGGTTCTTATTTACTAGACTCGACCAATATTTTCACAGCTGTGTTACATGAAATTCTCATGGCTATTATATACATATTACATCGATTTCTTCCTTGTTCTTCGTAAATGTATGAGACTCCTACAGTGCATTACAGGATATCCAGAAATTCGACTCTTCTCATCCTGTCGTCGTTCACATTCAGCTTTCATTATACTGCATTTCTATTGAACGCAAAGACGTTGGTTTCTTCTGGGTTCCTGGACACGTCGATGTTCAGGGTAACGAACAAGCAGACTCAGCTACTCGTTCAGTTGTTCGTGATTCGTGACCTCTCAGTTTCCAGCAGCGGTACTCCTTACTCGGACTATTTTTCAGTTATCTCTCGACAACTCCACAACCGCTGACAGCAACGTTGGCCCGAACTGGTCCACAACAAACTGTTTTCTGTGGAAACTTGTTTAGGTTTCTGGCCATATTTCCACTACTGTCGTATCTGTGAGACTGCGCTTCCCTGTCTCCGTATCGGCCACACACGCCCCATGGCCAACTTATGGAAAAAAAACAGTACTGTGCTGTGAGGGTTATAAGGTTACACTATCAGTTCACCATATCTTCAGACTGTCCAGCCTACGAAACCCAAAGGAAAACGCAAAATTCATTTTTCATGTCTCCCCTCCCCAATACATTAACTCGAACTGGCCCCCCCCTTCCCCGGGAAAGTTGCAGCTTTGATGCAGATCTTGACTTTCCCAACAGAAACAAAATTATTGCCCAAAATGAAATTTTTAATTTTCCTCTTGCACACCCCTTTTAACCCCCCCAACCCTGCTCTTGCGCTCCCCCTTTACCCCCTCTAACCTCTCTTTTTCACACCCCTTCCCTTCACCCCTCATCCCCTTAGCACTTTCCCTTTTTCAACAAATCCCTATCTGTAGCACCGTATGGTCCTTTCGGGGTTTTATTTGGTTATTTTTTTTGGGGAATATAAAAAAAAAAAACCCAAAAACCCCCCCCCCCCCTGTCATTTAAAACAGGAACCGAGTCGAAAATAACAAACTACCCCGTATCATTTTTTGGGTGGGTTGAGGATACCTTTCTCATTTTAGCGCAGCGACCAAAATTACAAATTAATTTTCTAAATTTTTTGAAGAGAAGATGGTTTAAATAAAATTTTTATTACATTTGTCTATAATTTTTATTTTATTAATGAATAGTGGGACCCTATATTTAAACTTTTTAAAATTTTTTTTAATTTTAAAAAATTTTGGGCCTAATAAAGTATCCCATTTGTTTCGTAATTAGAGGCCCCCATAAATTTTTCCCATGTGAAATCAATATGGTGTAGCCGGTTTGGGATTGGGAAACCCCGCCACCCCCGAAAGACGGGACCCTCGAAAGGCTTCAACTTAAAAAACCTCTAAATTGTTTTGTTTTAGTGGATTTCCCAAAAATTTTCCCCCCTGTGAAAAATAACACTCTGCCAAAACTTGCCGATTTCTCTCAGATTTATTTTTAATATATTATTTTTTTTTTTTTTCATCGGAATGCCTTAAGTTAATTTAAGGGTCCAAACCTTTATTTATGCTCAGTGTTGCTTGGTGTTTAGTTTGGCTTTTATACATCCCTTTCTAAGGGAAACCCCTTCCTCGCCCCACCCCTCCCCAAAATTTAAGAAATCCTTTGTTAATTTAGCTCATTTCAACCCTTTCCTTTTCGTCTCAAAAAAATCTCTACCCCTTAAACCTTTTTTTTCTTTACCTTGGTTTCCTTTAAGGGGGTTTTCGACGTTTCTTTTTGGTTTTCCGGTCTTCTGGTAAGATACTAAACTAGGTTTTTCCCTTTTGCCCCTCTTCTTTTTCAAGGGCCCCCGTAGTTCTAAACCCGCCTTGTTGCAAAAATTCTTTAACTGCTCAAGGGTTTTTACAAAAGAATCAGGGTACAGCTGGCGCGCTTACCCGACTAATTTTTCGTTTCTGTAGTTCATTTTCTTCTATTGTTATAGCCGTAAAAATGAATAATTTTATATACATATAAAAATTAAAATTTTAAAAAGAACAAAATACTCCCACGATTGTTAAATCAAAATCAGGAAAAATTTTAAATTTCCTGGGATTTTTGGCCATATTTTAATAATATCTTAAAAACAGGGAAAAGTAAAATTAAAATCCTTTATATAAAGAAAACAAAAAACCCACGAGAATGATAAAAGGGGAAAAGGGCAAAAGTTTTTTTTCCTTTTGTTAAAACCCCCAAATGGCGGGTATTACCAGGTATTTTTCAGAAATTTAATGATATATTAACAAAAAATTCATGTTAGGAATATCACGGGTATTTCAAGGAAATTGTGGAAATGTTAGCTGACAGTGAGGATTGAGTAAATGAAAGCGTTCTTCTTCTTCGGGGACCCTGCCTCGGGGGGGTCGATCGATGTGTTTAATAAAAAAAAATGGAAATTTCCGGGTTTTTAGTAGAGGGTTTAAACATTTTTGGAATGTTTTACAGGAATGTTACCAAGATATTTCCCCGGTTATGTGAAAACACAAAAATTTATTTTGTTTTAGGATATTACCCAAAAATTGTTTTAAGTCACGACTTTAGGTTCAATCGTTATTGAAAGTTTTTTAAAAGTCTTGGAACCGTGCATTCCTGTTTCCGTGGAAGTGCGTTAGTGTGTATGTTGTGAGTGCATGTGAGTGTGTGTTTTACCAAGTGAATACTCTTCTCTTTGTGGTTTGATGGGATAGATTCACGTCTGCTGCCCTACTTTTAACTGGCACACAACCGGTTTTGTTAGCGTATAGGAGTTAATCCTTCGGTGCATATGTATGTACGCACTTACATGCCATTGCATGTGTCGAGTCTCAGTTCCCTGCTTGTGTTGGAGAGTGTGGGGTGTGTGAGGTGTGTGAGTGTGTGTGTGTGTGTGTGGTGTGTGTGAGTGTGTGAGTGGTGTGTGTGTGTATGCTCACCTATAATGTGTTACACCCCAATGCGTTACAGGGGTCGATATCATAGCTCCTGGCCAACCTTCTTTGTATATGTGTTTTGTAATTAACCTCCTGGGCCCACCCCTCCACTAAGCAGCTTTGCCAGTTACAACTACTCCCTAACCTCGCGATCGCTGATCGTCACTTACTCGTGCAAACTGTGATGAAGGCTGATATTTCTGTGGCTCATCGTGTCTTTACCTTCAAGTTGTACCACGAGTACTTGTTTTCCCTCTTCTCAAACAGGCGTTATTTGTTTCTTCCTTGAGTGTTTGCATGTTGTCAATAATAGCTCCTGGTTCTTCTGGGCTTCATCGATTGAAAGTTCAATTTTCGTTAGCCTCTCCTCGTACATTTATAACGCCTTAGCTTTCATGATAGTTTCGTTACATATCTCGGCACTTCTCCCAGTTTTCTTTCTCAATTGTTTTTTTTCAGTGTGGGTTCCATGTTGGTGCCGCATACTCAGGACATTGACCCTCATAAGTATGTATAGAGATCCCAAAAGCAAATTTTGTTGGGGTTCCTGACGGCACTTTTAGATTTGCCAGATGGATATTGGCTGCAGTGAACATTCTGCTGATGGGAGGCTCCGGCGATGTTCTGGCATTATGCTCCGCCCCTACGTCTTCTCTTGAGAGCGAGATCCGGCGCCTCTGACCTCCGAAGTATGTACCCCCCGTGTCCCGGTCATCTTGGCCTTTCTCCAGTCTTCATAATTTGCATTTTTTTTGTCGTTAATACAGCAACCACTTATCTAATAATCCTTATAAGTGTCCAGATACATTTGCAGCCTTTTCTTGTCCTTATCTGTTTTTGTTCTCCGTTTATGTGTGTGCTCACCTAAATGTTCTCACCTATTTGTGGTTGAAGGGGTCGAGTCATAGCTCCTGGCCCCGCCCCTTCACTGGTCGCCCCGACTAGTTTCCGACTCTCGTCCTCCTGCTCCCTGAGCCTGTCGCACCTCTTTCTTAGAGCTATGTATGCATCTTGCCTCCACTACACCTCTCTCCAGACTATTGCATTTCCTGACAACTCTATTACTGAAAAAATGCTTCCTAACATCCCTGTGACTCATCTGAGTCTTTAAATTCCAATTGTGATCCCTTGTTACTGTGTCCCATCTCTGGAACATCCTGTCTCTGTCCACCTTGTCAAATCCTCTCAGTATTTTATATGTCATAATCATGTCCCCCCTCTCTCTCCTGTCCTCCAGTGTCATCAGGTCGAGCTCCCTAAACCTCTCTTCATAGGACATAGAATAATTTAGCTTAGTACCTATGATAACCTTTCACAACCTATACAAATTGACAACCGAACCGCACATGTGCAGGTGATCAGGACTTGCTCCTTCACTCAGGCCATTTGCTTCGATGTAGTTTAGCCTAGCCGTCTCATTTCTAACGGATCAGCATATCGGCAGACCAGTTTAGGCTCCATTATCTCAGTAGGTGTAGATAAAAAAGACGAAATGCAAGACAGAGAAAGAGGTGCAACAATATCATCCAGCAAAGCCTCGCTACAGCACGTTACCTATCCAAACAGGAACCCCAGCTAACCAGATCCGACTGCAGCCAGGAGCATGCGGTCACCATCCAACCTTGGAAAGACGGGAGGTTGCGAGCACGGGACTACACCGAGATCCAGAAGATCAACAAAATTGGGAGCACCATCCTATAGCTTCGATTCTTTACGATCGAAGACTCTCGGATCATGGGGCAAGTGCACACACAAATTTCTGAAGGAGTTAGATGTGATAAACTTGTAAGGGAAAACCAAGAATTCCACAGCAAACTGCTTTCTTTGCCAGGAATTCAGTGTTGCGATTCGAAGAGGAAATGTCTGCAGCATCCTGGGCACGCCGCCTACCTCGGGCCTCTAGCGAGACGGATGGAAAGCTCGAAATTTAGGTTTTATAATGTCATATATTTGTTACTCTTGCTGTATAATAAAAAAATATTTAATATTCGTAAACATAATAAGAACATAAGAACATAAGAACATAAAAAAGGAGGAAACACTGCCAGGAGCCTGCTGCCCATACGATGCAGGTGGGCTTTACAATTCATATCCCACTAACAAAACATTTGCCCAACCCAATTTCAATGCCACCCAAGAAATAAAGCTCTGAATGTGAAGTCCCACTCAAATCCAACCCCTCCCACCTTTACTTTCCAACCAGATTTAAAAACTCCCAAACCCCCCGCCTCAAAAACCCCAACTGGTAGACGTTCCACTCATCAACTCCCCTTTTCCCAAAACCCAAATACTTTCCTATGTCCTTTCTAATCTAAACTTACCAAATTTTAAATCCATTACTGCGCGTTCTCTCTTGGAGAACATCCTCAAGACCTTATTAAATCCCCTTTATTTTACCTACTTCCACTTAACCTTCCAGGTCTCCCCTCATTCTTCGCTAACAATGAATGTAACTTAAAGCTTCAATCTTTCTTCAAAGGAAGTTTCGATGCTAGTATTAATTTAGTCATCTCCTGAATTTTTTCTAACAAATTTATGTCCTTTTTGTAATACGGAGCCCAAACTGAGCTCATAACTGGGTAAAGGCCCTTTACTAATATGTAAAAGCTGCAGTAGCCCTTTGGGCCCTTCTGTTGCTTACCTTCTTGATAAAACCCCAGAAACATTGCCTTATTACGTACGCTTGGGCATTGCTGCTTGTTTAAGGGGTGCCACCAAACCCCCCAAACCCTTTTTGCAATCTGTAGGCTAAATTCTACAAACTTTAAATTTTTAAGTACTAGTTTTATGGGGATCCCAAGCCTCAGAACCTTGCTTTATCTACATTGAACTGCATCTGCCACTTTTCTGACCAAGATTTGAGTTTTTTTTAAATCCCCTGAAGTTCCCTAAAATCTACGTTTGAATCAAATTTTCCTACCTATCTTTTGCATCGGCGAAATTGCTCTATAATAATTTCCCCCATCAAGATCATTGAATTATATTTTTAAACAACACGGGCCCAAGACTGATCCCGTGGAACGCCACTTGTTACAGATCCCCACTCGGGTTTAAACCCCCCTTATGGACACCTCTGCTTCCGTCAGGGGCCATGACTCGATCCACGAGAGCACTTTCCCCCAATGCCATGAGCGCAACTTTCTTTAACGTCTATGGTGCGGAACTCTATCAAAGCCATACTAAAATCTAAGTAAATCATATCAAATTCTTTATTGTGGTCAACAGCCCAAAAGCTTAACCGAAAAAGTTATATATTATTAAGACAAGACCGGCCCTCGTTTTGAATCCATTATGCTAGAATCATTAATCAAGCTATGCTTTTATCGAGATGGCTTCTTATAATCTCAGCTATAAATGACTCAGTAATTTGCCTACAATTGAGGTCAGGCTTATTGGTCGGTAATTTGACGTAAACGACTTGTCCCCTGTTTTAAAAATAGGAGTTTACATAAGCCATCTTCCACATATCAGACACTGACATCCTGTTTGAAGAGATAAATTAAAAATATTAGTTAATGGGTCACAGAGTTCAATTTTGCATTCCTTAAGAACCCTTGAAAAAACCTCATCAGGACCTGGCGACTTATTTTGCTTCAGCTGTCTATCTGCCTCCTCAACCATCCACTATGACAGTGATTGTACATAATTCATCTCTTCTAGCCCACTGTAAAAAATTAATTACTGGAATATTGTTAGTGTCTTCCTGTAAAAACTGAGAGCCATAATTATTTAAAAATCAAGCACATTTCATTCGCTAATTCAGTAAGGTGCCCATAGTTAATTTTAAAGGGGACCACTTATTCTTAACTTTTTGTTCTATAGACCTGGAAAAAACTTTTTGGGTGAGTTTAGAATCCCTAGTCACTTTAATTTCATAGTCCCCTTTTTAGCTTTTCTTCTTATCCCCTTTTTTTAATGTCCCTCTTAATGTCAATATACTGAATCATAAGAGGACACTCACCTCTTTTGATACGCTAGAAATTCCTGTTCTTTTGGCCCTAGTAGATATTTGGAGCCTATTTTCCTCCATTATGGGTCATTTCTATTTGATCTAATTTCTTTATATGGGATAAACGCTCTTTGAGCACATGTATAGTGTTTCAGAAAACTGTCATATTGATAGCTTCTCTCGGTTACCCAGTCAACAAAGATGATAAGTGTTCACTAAGCCCATCGGAATCTGCTAAGCGAAAATCTGGACAGTTACTGAGTTATCGCTACTACCGTACTTCCATTCAATGCGAAATGTAATTGATTTTGGTGGTCGCTAGCACACAGTTCCTCTGAAATTTCTAAATTATTTAACAAGGATTCATTGATCCATAACTAAGTCAAGCAGGTTATTTCCCCTGTAGGTTCTGGTCACAAACTGCTCAAAAAACAATCTGAAATACTTCAAAGAAAGTCGAATATTCTAAATTCCCCAACCAAGAAATTCCAATCCAAACATGACTAAAGGTAAAGTCTCCTAGAATTACTACTACATTATCGTGCCTTGTAGGCCTTAAACAAATTCCTCCCATAGTAGTTTCCCTTGGTCCCTATCAAATTGGGGACGGTATATCTCTCCTAAAATCAGTTTTCCAATGCCCTCTGAAAATTCTACCAAACAGACTCTGTATGTGTTTTACTTCAGACTTAATACCCGTTTTTTAATGCAACAGTTCAAGCGAATCTCGGACATACAATGTCCACCCCACCCCCCCCTCCCAATACTTCAATATCCTTCTTGACCAATTTAAAAACCGAATATGACATTCCTCAGGCATTCCGACTTTTTGAATTAAACCACTGTCTCAGTTAAGCAAATACATCAAATTTTACCTACAACTAGCAACTAATCTCAACTCGTCCATCTTATTCCTATCACTACGGCAATTAGCATAATAAACATTGAAAGACTCTCCTTTCTCTTTACCCTTCCTGCTCATTTCTATTTTTCTACAAAAACCTATTACTGTCCTTATCACCCAAGGTCCCTGGCTTTTTCAATATCTATCTCGTTCTTATTATTACTAGTTCCCTAGAACTCGTAATATTACTACACTGGGACTTCACTGCTTTCCTGCCAAAACCCATACCACTAACTATTCCTAGTTTAAAGTCCTAACTGCTCCCTCCACTGCAGTTGCCAGTGCTCCCACCCCACACCTAGATAAGTGAACCCCATCCCTAGCAAACATGTCATTTCTGCCATAGAAGAGGTCCCAGTTGTCAATGAATGTTACTGCATTTTCCTTACAGTATTTGTCCAGCCAGCAATTGACACCAATTGCCCTGGACAACCATTCATATAGGAAGTGATAAAGAAGAATATACACAACCTCGGGGGAAACTTGTTTATTGGTGTGTGTGTGTGTGTGTGTGTGTGTGTGTGTGTGTGTGTACTCACCTAATTGTGGTTGCAGGGGTCGAGACTCAGCTCCTGGCCCCGCCTCTTCACTGATCGCTACTAGGTCCTCTCCCTCTCTGCTTCCTGAGCTTTGTCATACCTCTTCTTAAAACTATGTATGGTTCCTGCCTCCACTACTTCACTTGCTAGGCTATGCCACTTCCTGACGACTCTATGACTGAAGAAATACTTCCTAACGTCCCTGTGACTCGTCTGAGTCTTCAGCTTCCAGTTGTGACCCCTTGTTTCTGTGTCCCCTCTCTGGAACATCCTAGCTCTGTCCACCTTATCTATTCCCGCAGTATCTTGTATGTCGTTATCATGTCTCCCCTGACCCTTCTGTCCTCCAGTGTCGTCAGCCCGATTTCCCTCAACGTTTCCTCGTACGACATTCCCCTGAGTTCTGGGACTAGCCTTGTTGCAAACCTTGCAAGCCCGTATGCTGCAGCAGTTATTTGGTTGATGTGTGCCTCCGGTGACGTGCTCGGTGTTATGGTCACCCCAAGGTCTTTCTCCCTGAGTGAGGTCTGTAGTCTTTGTCCACCTAGCCTATACTCTGTCTGCGGTCTTCTTTGCTCCTCCCCAATCTTCGTGACTTTGCATTTCGCAGGGTTGAATTTCAGAAGCCGTTTCTGGACCACATGTCCACCTGTCCGGCTTTTTGCGGGTCCTGCCTCACCCTCATCCGTTTTAATTTCCCAAACTTCACATCATCTGCGAATGGGGAACTTCAGAGTCTTTTCCCTTTCCATCATGCGTTGCAATATCAAAAAAAGCACGCAAACTGCCCCCTTTTGGACCCCGCTGTTGTGTGTGTTTGTCGTGTATGTATGTTGGTTGTGTGTGTGTGTGTGTTTGTGGGGGTTGTAATGATATTTACTTGGGGGTGCAAAAAAAAAAAAAAAAGCCTTTTAAATGGATACAAATGTAACAATGCGCAAGAAAAATTCTAGAAACGATCATTTTAGTCCGGTTCACCCAAATTTGGGCCAGTTTGCTTAATACCCACGACATAATGTGTGTATGTGTTGTGTTTTTGAAAAGTGAAAGGGTAAAAGGGTATATATAAACGTTTGCAAAGGTAAAATACCTGTAATTTTATAATAGAATAAAAATACAGGTAAGGGAAGCTAGGGACGTTCACACTAATAACAATAACAACACGGTTATGAATTCAATTTTGAAAGAGGGGCGGTGGGAAGTATCATAACTAACCCAAAATTGGAAAAGGAAGAGTAATCAATTTCCATCCCATATTTGGGCTGGAAATGGAGTGTTCAGTTGGTGTATTGTGATTTGTTTTCCAAGGGGTCATAAACACAAGAAAGAATTAACGTCGCTGAGCGGGATCTTGATGTTTCCGAACACTTCCAGGGACGACACCAAGATGCATCACCCAACATGCAATTTTTCTCTTTTAGTTTCGTCAAGTTTGTGTATGTGTACTCACCTGTTTGGGGGTTCGGGGTCGATTCACAGCCCCTTTCCCCCCCCCCCCCCCTCTTCGCGGGTTTGCTACTAAGTCCATTTCCCCCTGCTCCTTTGTGGTATCTCTTTTTAAAAAAAAATCTTCCTAACATCCCTTGACTCATCGAGTTTTCGCTTCCATTTGTGTCCCCTTTTTGCGTCCTATCTATGAAGCATCCCTTCTTATCCCCCCGTAAATTTCTTCCGTTTTTTTATATGTCGTTATCTTCCCCCATACCCTTTTCCGTCCTCCAATGTCATCTGTTGTTTTTTCCCTTAACCTCTTTTCGTGGGACTACCCCTTTAGCCCCGGAAAAATTTTGTTGCAGACCTTTGCACTTTTGGTTGTTTTGTGGGTGCGGTGGGGGGCGTGTGCGGGCTGTGGTGGTGGTGTGGTGTTGTTGTGTTGTGTGTGTGTTATTCGGCAATTTGTTTTTTTGTGATGGAGTCACAGCTCATGAACCCGCCTCAAAAACAAAATTTGACCGCCTTTCGGTTTCTTTTCTTGGACTTGTTTTATACCACATTTTAAAGCTGTACTTAAAGAGATACTTTTGGGGACCCCCGTTTCTGCACTTCATTATCGGGTTGTAACTTTACTCCCTTTTTGGGGCTCTGTTTTAATACCTTTGTATCTTTTTATTGAGGTGTCTCCCACATGCTTGTTTGTGTGTGCTCACCTAGTGAATAAAGGTATGGAGTCTCGACTCTTGGCCCCCACTCGAAACACTCAAAAATAGCTCTTTAAATTTCCCTTCCCTTTTGGCTCTGCATCTGTTTGCAACCCTAAAGGGGATTCAATGATTATTATGAAAATTTATATGATGAATTACTTTTTCATTTAATTTTATATTGCTTTATTTGCGAAATAGCAAATGTAAATGTATACTTTATATTATTTTTTTACGTTATATTGTTATTTTGACTTTATTTGTTAGGTTTTACAATAATTGCTCATTAAGTCTTGATTGTAAAAACTACTGTAATTATCGTTTGTCGCTTTTATACGCCCTTTTCTGAGCTGTGCTGTCCAGGGGGCTACACGTGATCGAGGGGGGGTTGCCTCACCTTTCGTGAAGTATTCAGTCGCTCGAGACTCGCTTGGGGGTTGGACAGATTGTCTGTCTCATTATTCTTGTAGTTTGTAAACCTGTTCACAGAACTTGTTAGACTTCGTGTTTTTCGACGTTTATGAGGTTGTTGTCGCTAGAACTCTGAAATCTCAGGTCCTTAGCTATAGCTTCTGACCTAATTTTGACTGGTTTCTGTGTATTGTCACAGTGGGGGTTTTTTCCTATGCTAAAATTAGATTCATAGTATGGGATTTTTTGGTAACTTTTGTGGAGGTTTCGCGATGGTCCCTATTAGTGTCGTTTTATTATCTCCTTGATCCTGATTGGTCGCAGCGTTTGTTATATGGCTTTGGGCTTAGCATTTTTTTCATTGTTCAAGCAGACTGTTTGGTTGCCAGTGGGTCAAAAATTTTGTTTTTGGGGAAAATTTGTCTCACTTGTTTAAGTCTAGTCGAGTCGTGAGACTAGTGAACTACTTAAGCACTTACCGATACACAAACTTTTGCAATTTGTAATATTTTATTAATGTTAGTACCAACGGTACTTAAGAATTATAAATTGATATGTGTTTTCGCAATAATTTTTGAACTGGAGGTTTGTTTTTATTTTGATTGCTGTTTTAAATTTTAATTTGATATATCCTCTAGACAATTAAATGATTAATAAATTTATTAAATTTTTTTTTCTCTGTTAGTAGCCTACCAGTTTAATCCTGAAGCACTATTGAATAATACTCAATTTTAAGGGAAAATTGGAAAAGGAATGATTTACTTTTTACAAAAACCCAGTAACAGCGGAGCTGAAGGGCACCCTTTTTCTAGTATTCACGGAGATCTCTAAGCTTTTAGAATCGCGTTTTTGTAACACATCCCTTCTTAAAAAGTGTTGCAGTCTTTTTTAGTCCTTCTGCATCCAGACTGTTTAACTTTCTAACCAACCCCAGAATTTTTAAAAAAGTATTTTCTGACTTCCAGGATTCATTTACATTTTAAAACTTGTAGTCTCCTGGTTCCGGGTTTCCCTTTTCAGCTACTTTGTCAGTCGGAGTTTATTCTTTTTTTTTCGGGCTTCAGTTTTCTATATTGAAATTTTAGTTTTTTGTCTTCACGGGTCTTTCCCCCCTCAGTTTCCTGAAGAGTTGTGTGCCAGCCTCGGGCCCACACAACTCCCCCGCTCAGCTTTATTTGGCTGCGGCCTCTACACTTTTCATCATTTTTTTTTCTATTTTATTTAAAATACATCCAGCACAAAAAAAAATAACAAACGGGCTTTATCTGCAAAAAAATTAATAAACTTTCCCATGGCCATATAATACCACATACAGATATAAAAATTATACTCATTAAAAAAATTGGGTCAATGAAAAACACAAAACATAACCAAATAAGGAGAAATTTGATACAACTCCCGTACTAATACATCAAAAGAAAACCAATTTTCTTAATATGACTGAACCATAAGGTAATAACTCAAAAGAGACAGTAGTTCATACCTAACCCTGAAAACAAAACCCCCCCTTCCCTAACAGAAACCCCCCCTTCCCTTTAACAAAACCCCCCCCCTTCCCTAACAGAACCCCCCTTCCCTAGACAGAACCCCCCCTTCCCCTAACAGAACCCCCCCTTCCCTAGACAGAACCCCCCCCCCCTTTCCCTAAAAAATCCCCCTTTCTGAAATTGGGGCCAAAAAAGCCCTAAAAAACTATAAGCTATCCAAAAGTAAATCTTACGACACTAAGTATAAGCATAAACACAAGATACATTTTTCCCCCAAACTAAAATGGTAAAGGTTATAACCCCTCACGGTTTCAAAACAAACACAGTGCAAAAGTACATTATGTAAATTGAACATTTTTTGATTTTAACATTGGTAAAAGTATTTCCTTAGCAATTACATTAACAAGATCCGCCACATCAAATCACACACACAAACGAACCGTCAATATGTGGAAATAACCTTACACACAAACAAAGTATTGACAAGGGGTTTTATACTCAGACACAAACTTTATACATTTTTAAAAGAACATGTCTAACTATTGTATATACAAATAAACAAGCACACATGGGTAAGTATATAGACTGTAAATAAAGTTTTAAAAAAACCAACACCACAATAACACACACCAAAGCACACTCAAACACACCAACATAGCATGGGTTTTTAAATGAATCGACGAAAAACATCCAAAAATAACAAATGATGTTTACATCCAACAAATAATGTAATAAATTACTGAAATACATATTTTTACATGTAATAAAAAAACCCTCTATAAAAAACCCAAGATTGGTATACAAGAAAAAAAAGGGCAAAACTTAACGTTCTGCACATAAAAAAATTTTTACTTTTTTTTAAAAATGACATCTCACATTGGGGGACATACATACACATTGGAGACAACATACAACATTCACAAAAACACGACTTTACAACAATTAAACCAGCTGCCCAGCCCGTAAGTTTTCCCCCATTTTGAAAAAAACACAAATTTTATTCAAACCCTTTCTCTAACGCTTGTATGCGAGGGGAAATCTTTCCCCCATCTCCCCCATTCCATTGATTTCGACACTTAGTTCTAAAAATTTGTCCCGCTAAAACCCGGATTCGCATTCCCTCAACATGCTCTACCCATGACACAAAATAAAATCGGCTACGACATCACACTGAAACGTTGTACACAATGTCAACCCCACCACATCAAAACTCAACGCCCAAATTAAACCGACAAATTCTCCCCCTACCATTCGTAAAACCCTGCTTAACCAGCACGTACATACCTAAATTTTCACAGAAATACACAACAAAAACGCTGCTTCTCCCCCCGCACGCTAACAACCCCGGTTTCCTCTACCGCCGATTAACAACACCCCCTTGGACGGCAGAATCCCGTGAAAAAATTTTAAAAAACCACTTGCGTACTCGAGGAAGGAACGTAACTGATGAACCCCTTCCATATATCACCCCACGCGTACATGGGAAACATTCCTTTAACTCTCCCTCAACTTTCACCATCCCACTTTCCCAAATACTAAATTTAACGCTCCGCACGTTCGCATGAAGTAACCCCTAGATCGTATCGCACTGATTAATCTGCCCGTCTCCACCACCTGCAAGTCCGATACATTTCTTTAAACCACCTGCCCCACCCATCGGAAAAAACGATTTTTCACTAACAACAATGATTTGGTCTTTTAAAGGAAAAACCTAACCCTCCTGACGCATTGGTGCTCTACCACCGCTCTTGTGAGCCAGTCGCCCCTGAACCCCACAGAAACTAAAAATTATTTAAAAGATGTTTGATATCCCCCTTTTTTATGGGTACAGCGCAGCAAAGTGCCAAACTTTACTATAAAAAGAACATTTAATTCTTTCGCTTGATGGGGTAGGGGTTAAAAGTCGTGGGCCTTTGACTATTTAAACGCCTCAAAACATTTTTTACCACCCTCCCCCAATTACATGCCCCCGTCCATCAAACCCCCCTCATATACGTATACCACATATGTTAACACATCAACCACCGTCCACGTCTCTATACCCACCTCCCTCTCGCCCAATCTCCCAACTTCATAATCTTTGATTTTTTTTTTTAACTCGTTCCCGTTGCCCCTAATCTACAATCTTCCCACACAACTCAACTGCTCCCCCGTATACTAGGGAAATTGTATCACTAATAACCTACTATGGGAGGGCATCACTACCCGAACCCCACGACGAATCTACAAACCCCCCCCACAAAATGTCCATAAAAAGGGGCCCGCATGCAAGCAAAGAGCATTTGAACATAGGGACCCTGTCGAATGCCTCTATTCAATTTTACTAAGTTCCTAACTTCCCTTAATTTTACTCTAAAACCAAAACCTTATCAAAAACAGCCCACATGATGATCTCTTTCCAAAACCCCCGCCATCTCATAAACTTCCACAGACATCCCTTTCACACTATCAAAAGCAGCTT
Organism: Cherax quadricarinatus; assembly: GCF_026875155.1. NCBI lineage: Eukaryota > Metazoa > Arthropoda > Malacostraca > Decapoda > Parastacidae > Cherax > Cherax quadricarinatus. The sequence goes on along the minus strand of NC_069410.1, from coordinate 29,395,368 downwards.
GGGGATCTAAAGCCAAAACACCACCCCCGCCCCTCGTTCCGCATTCCCGCAAACCCCTGATATTTCCCCTACCACATAAAATTTTTCCCACCTGGCACGCCAAAATGACCCCTTTTGTATTTCCTTTTCAAAAACTTTCTTAAACCATTCATTTTAAAATTTTTTCATATAAATTTTTTTAAACCACACATTTGGATATGGGCGGTAACCTTAAGTGTAACGGTATTTCCATTTTTTAAAATACACCAAAACCCCCGTACTCTGAGACAAACCTAAAGTCCCCCCTTTCCCTTTCGCATTGATAAAAAGTACCCGAAAAGTCCGTAGACCTCCCAATGTTAATATAAAATTCACACGGAATGCCATCAATACCTGGCGCCCTTTCCCTTTTCCCTTCCCTGCAAAACCTCCCACACCTCACTTCAGTTTTTAGGCCCCCCCATGAGAAACGACATTTTCATTCAACTCAAACGTACTTCTGCCCCAATTCCGATTTCACCACGCTTACATCTTTATTTAGCATTTGATATTAAACATTTTTTTAACTAATAGTTATTCCTTCAGTTGTTGTTAAACCTGACCCCACTATACCCTTTAACGCCCTCCCGCACCCCTAAAAATCACGATTTTGGTCGCCTTCCCCCCTTTTTTTTGACTATAAGACACAGCGGCGGCTTATCACCCCACACGCCTCCCCGCTCCACTCGAAATACGGCCCCCATCAAAAACCGTATTTTCAGCACCTGGATGTGTTCTTTAGATTGCAAACTCGTCCCCTGGGTAAAATTTCCCGATACCTCCCCTTGCGCAAACAGTGCTGAAAGAACCCTCCAGTACCTCAAAAATCCATACTCCAATCGAGAGGCCCCCCTACCCCGATGTACAAAAAAAATCCTTAATGCGAGGCTTCAAAATCTCCCATTGTCCACTAAACACTACCTTCCAAGGGTCACTCCCATAGACGTCCATAATGCGGAAAAGTGTCTTTTCTTTCCCCACTTTAAGTAAACGAGTATTTAACTTCCAAATCCTTTAAAACGGTCGGGGGACCCTCCAGTCAAGCTTACAGAAAACCGGATGGTCGGAAAATACCATCTAACACATGCCTTTTGGTTTCAACTACGCGCCAGCCATATCCCTGTCTAAGCGCGCAGCATAGTCCTTACCACGAAATGGCCCTCCTAAGTCACTCTTCCACTTAATCCACCCAAACCCCAGCCCAGACAACAAATCACCCAAAATAATCGAAAATAACCCCCCTCCCCCGGGTTTTACTCTTAAAAGGCGCACCACACAGTTCCAGCCCACCAACTACGTTATATAGGCAGAGATCTCAATAAACACAAAACATCGTTAACAAAAGTATTTTTAAAATTTTAAAATCATTTTCAGCTGGCCATATACTCCTACAAAACCCAACCCCTTAGTACCCCCCCCTCACCTAGACCGTACCCGCGACCCCCCCCCCCTTCCCCCAATGTTTCATCAGAACGGGCTGGGGGTTTTTTATTAACACAGCTACACCACCTTTCAAAGACTCGAGTGAGGGCCCTATAAACTCAAACCATCTATCGCAAACGAACTTCCAAATTTATGGGTTTTTTTCTTGCACGAAACAACATCTACGCAAAACGATGCAAACCCCTCATGAAACCGTCTTGCCTTTGTTTTTTCTTCTACCATTAACATTTTTGGTTATACACCTAAATTTCAACGGGGGCTTTCCTCAGGGGGCCACCACACCCTTTTTCCCCCTTTTCGTTGACAAAAGCCAAGGCGCCACCTTTTTCCTTTTTACATTCTCGTTATATTACCGCTGCCTGGAACCACGCGACGCCCCCCCCGTGACTTTGACCCGTCTTCTTCCCACGCTGTCCAGGGGTCAAAACATCGCGGGGCTGGGGGGGTAGCCCACGCTTCCTAGAAAAAGCCCTCAACTTTTCAGGACTTAATGTTCTCCTTTTGAATTCTACCGCAACAGTAAAGAACTCCGGACCTTCTACCTCACTTACGTTAAATAACTGATCGAGTCCTTTAACGTGTTCTCTCCTCATCTGAACACCCAATGCGGCACACACGGCACGAATCATACCCCCGCGAAGCTAAAAGGTCCTCATGTCGATACAAGTTTGCCCATTCAGCAACCTTTTGCTTGATCTACCGGTTGACCGACCAGTAGAGTCAGCAGGGTGCTTTCCCCGAGCAGGCCCCATCACCTCACACCCACGATTTCAGGCGCGGTAAGTCCCCGATTACTTCATCTGCCAAAATTTCCCACAGGGGGCCTCACCATCCCGGGCGATGACCACGTCCTGAGGGCGGCCCGGCGCCAACGCATTGTGCGCAACGTGGGGCCCAAAGCTCCGCAAAGGCGACAAGTTCCCTCTTGTCCAGGTACGTAACATCACCTGGGTACGGGCTCCCCTTTGGTTTATGTCAAGGTATTTGGTTGGGCCCCGGGACATTTTTAACGTGAAAGACCCTTCTTGTAAACCCCAAAGTGGGCCCTCAACCCCCGACCCCCATAACTTGGGGATCTCCCATAGTTTTGAAGGCGTCACGTAGTCAACTTTGTTAGCCCCAAAAGGCACGTTCGCACACTACCCCGTATGTATTGTGAAACCCTCGTGGGATTAACTGTGACTGCGGGGTACTTCTTGCTAACATCCTGATACTGGTTGCAATCTGCTCGTAGGTCTTGGTATCGCAAAACCGACGAATATCCTGATAGTCCATTTTAAGGGAACGCCACCAGGGATTCACGCTGGATGCCATTACATCCGGGTGATCATTTGGACCAACACATTAATCGAGCGCGGGGGTCTGCCCTTTAGAGGCAAACACACAGTTTAACTCTTCTTCGAAAACCCTCGCCATTGTTGTCGTCGCTCAAAAACCCCCCACCGGGGGTCGGGACTGAGGAAACAGCTGACGACCGCTCAGCCAGCGTCTGAGCAAGAATGAACCCCTTTTGTTTCGAAACCCCGTAACGGGTGGATCTAAAGGGCATCCTTTCTAGTAATCATGGAGATCTTAAACTTTTAGAAATCGCGTTTTTTTTAACCATACCCTTCTTAAAACAGTGTATGCATCTTTTTAGTCACTTTGCATCCAACTGTTTAATTTTAACCAACTCCAGAATTTAAAAAGTACTTTCTGACTTCCTGGATTCTTTACAGTTTAAAATTTATGTCCCCCGGTTCCTGGTTCTTTCCTTTAGCTACTTTGTCAGTCGGGTTTTTTTCGGTTTTTTTTTTTTTTCAGTCTTTAGTATTGTAAAGTTTTGTTTTTTTTAGTCTTTTAGGTCATTTCCCCTCAGCTCCTGGAAGGTTGTGGGCCCGCCTTGGCCACAAAACTCTTCCCCCAGCTTTATTTGGCTGCTGGCCTCTACACTTTTCTCATTTGTGGTTAGGGGGCCATCACTGTTCATGGGGCCCGCGGGATACACACTGGGGTCACACACCGCTTTTGGGAAAATTTTAAGCAAACGGATCGATTTATTAAGGAAAAACGGTTAAATTCCCTTTAATCAAAAGCCCCCTTTTTCTCCCTTTTCTCTGTCTGTTTTCTGTCTGTTTTCTGTTTGTCTTCTCTCTCCCCCTCTCTCTTCTCCTTCCTTTGACATAGTTACTGAACCCCAAAAAAATATTCCTTATCATTGATTATTTTTTTCATTCTTAATTATCCGTGGTTATTACTGTGTGGGAAAATCTCCTACAGTCGATTAACATGAATTCCATCCCAAATTCTTTTTCGTTTTTCCCCCTTGATTTGTCTCTTATCTCCAGTTAGCTCAGTAAAAAGGATTTACTCTCCTAAATTTCCCTTTCCCAAATCCTGATAATAAAAATCATTTATCGTCAAGTTTTCAAACCCGATCACGAGAAGTGGGGAAAAAACGGAAGATGAAGCACCGCTGTCTTTTTCTCCGGCAATCATTGGTTTTTTAAACCTTCAACGAGTCATCGGGTTTTTCATCCAATTAAAAAAAAAAAAAAAAATCGGGGGGGGGGGGGGGCGCACTCTTCTGTTTTCCCCGAAAAAAAACAAAAAATCCTTCCCCCTTCTTTGAAATCTTTCTCATCCCATAAAACTATTACTACCCTCTGCAGGATCTACGGTCGAGCCGGGATCACAAGCCCTGGTGCCCATCCCGGTCTTCACCTGTCAGCAGTACCGGGTGGAGGCGCTGGGGGAGCCACGCCCACAACTACGCCCATTGCCACGCCCGCTGCCTCGCCTTAAGAGGATCACTTCCTCAGCCTCAGCACGTAACGCTCCCGCCTCCCCGAGACCCAGGTCCCAGGCGCTGCCCCTGGATGGTTAGTTTACTTACCTGGTAGTTCACTAGTTATGCCTTTCACTAACTTCCTAGTAACTAACAAAACTTCCACCATTACTGGATGACTGCAGTTTTATTATTACCAGATTCTGTAAGTCTTTATATTATAAAATAGGATGGATATTGTTTCTAGTTTATTGCAACTAAAATTAATCAATCAAGAAGGTTAAAAAGTAACACTATTAACAACATAGTAATTATGCTTTGCTTTAAGAGGGAAAATGATTGAGTACAAACGTCACTATCCAGGCCTTACTTAGCCTAGGCGGAGCAGGCTTTGCCTATATTCTTTCCTAGTCACACTTGTCCTCGCTGATGAGAGCAAGGATTTCCCTGTGTACATAAATCTTAGCCCGCCTGCCAGCTGCGTCACATTACAGCTCTTCTCCGAATGCTTTGATAAGGCCATTAATCTCTCAGACCTACGCCATTCATTTTCCAATTTCTCCCCATCTCTCTCTCTCTCTCTCTCTCTCTCTCTCTCTCTCTCTCTCTCTCTCTCTCTCTCTCTCTCTCTCTCTCTCTCTCTCTCTCTCTCTCTCTCTTTACACAAGGATTTACAGTGTTAGGTTAAGAGTTCCTACTTTTTTAACAAGCTATCTCATCTTATTTTAAAGCCTTTTATTGTTATGAGTCATATAAATAGGGAATAGGATGAAACTGGAGCCCCCTGTAGGACAGCGATTTCATCTGGTGTGGTCAGTTAACTTTATTTCATCAATGGCATGTATGGCGAATAACTTTTACATCTCGGTCTCCGCGAGGTGGAGCCAGGTATGGTACCTTGACAACATTAGCCATGAACTTCGTACAGTCTTGCAGCCTCTACTGTCAAGCAGTTGCGAGATACGCCTAAGTGCTGTTAGCTTCCTGACCACCTTATTTTCAAGATTTATTACATGATTCTTCAAAGTCAATTTGGAATCAAATTTCACCCCAAAGATATTACCCTCAACCCCGAGTTCCAACACTCTCCCATTCATTCTTACCACTCTTCCAGCATTATCATCAGAGGCCAATGTCATCTGCCATGATGGTTGATGTAACTGAGAGCAAATGACATTTCCTCTCTTGGATTAGTAAATATCAAAGTACAGTCGTCTTCATGTGTATGGGATTCCGGAATGAGTTGAAGGCCATTGAAGAGAACATTCCATAACAAAGGCCCAAACACACTTCTCTGGGAAAAGGCCAATTACACATTGCTAGGCAGTGCTGATGGATGTGAGAAGTGGTGCTAGCTGGTGTACGTGTCTACTGAGCAGTCTTGGGCTCACCTTGTCTGGGCCCCTCAGTCTTTTCTTGGTTCAGGGATTTGAGAAGATACACCTCGTCTTGCCTTATTGTCACATCTGACAACTTTGACACAGGAGGAGGTTCTCTTGCTGGGTCTGGAACTTGAATCAATCTTGACAGCAAAGTGCTCGGCAAAGAGATCAGCTCTCTCTCTCTCTCTCTCTCTCTCTCTCTCTCACTATCCTGCAGTACGGTAGGATAGTCGTCACATAGTTTTATAATCCAGTAATCCTCTATATCATTGTACAAGTCGTAAGACTTGATGAATCTAATTATCTAAAGCTCAAGTAGTTTTAAGATCAAGCTAAGTTATCTCCTTCTGAAGACGCGTTCTGCCCCCAGGTGTTGGTCCAGCGAGCTCCGTCTCCACTGTTGTGTTTGGTCGGCGTCACTCATGGTGTTGTTCCAGGGACGTAGACGATACCAAGCAATATCGTTCTCAGAGCACCCAAACATTCAGGGACCAAGAGGTCCCGCCCCTTCCCGATGCCTGCCTCAGCAATCCAGAAACCGAGATCCTGAAGGTCCGCGGTGAACTGGCCATTCCTGACTTCTACTGCAGTCATTCAAGCGCTCAGATCCGGAAGGAGCATGAAGTGAGTATTCCTGATGGGTACTGCAGCCATCACGAGACCCAAGTTCTGAAAGACAATGGTACCCTCGCCATTCCTGTCTCTTGCTGCGGCCGTCACGACACCGGCACCCTAAAGGATCACAGTGGACTGACGATTCATGACTCTTGCTACAGTCAATCCAGCACTCAGATCCTGAAGGAGAATGGTGGAATGAGCGTTCTTGATACCTGCTGCAACCACCCTAGCTATCACGCCTGCAGTCAACACCACCCCCAACACAATGACACCCCGCAGCAATACGAGGAACACGACCAAACACATTGCCACCTCGACGAGGATGACTCAGTGTTCATCATAGCCAATGACTGAACCCCATGAAGAGTCTTCTTTAAGTGTCGTTGTGGAGAGTGCTCCATGAGAAGTGTTTCCAGTGGGTGCAAGTACAAAATTGTTTGGTGTGTTTAGCCTGTTGAGCAGGACAACACCTCGTTCAAACGGTGTCAAGCAGATCATGTTATGTTTTAGCTGAGTTCCTGTCTCCATGAAAAATGATGAGTCGGCACCCTCAGAGTCGGTACCTGGAGAATAGAATCCGGAGGAGCCACTACCAAAGGAGCCGGTACCGAAGGAGTAGGTACTGAAGGAGTCGGTACTGAAGGAATCGGTACTGAAGGAATCAATACTGAAGGAGTCAATGAGGAAGGAGTCGCACTGAAGATCACATTCTTAGATGTGAAACAAATAGGCTAAGAAATCTCTGTCTACGAGAAAAGTATATGCAAATCTCTGTCGACGACAAACATGTAGACGTCTTTGTCGACTACAAAGCAGTATTTAATAAAGTGATTGAGTGAATGTATTTCTTGTATACTGAATGTCTTTCTACTATCTCATTTACCCTGTATTTCTTCTGGTGCGACAAGCGGGTCAGACCACAGAGGTTGTACCGCTCAGTTTATAATAGTGTCGTTGACTGGTGTTACACAGGCGCTGTGCAGCCTTCAGGACCCTCGTGTGGTTCTATAGATTTTTAAACTTAATAAAGTAGCCAAGGTAAGGTCAGTAGCGTCTCGAGGTCAAGTCAGCTACTAGCAGTTTCACTTTTTCAGCTGTCAAAACCTTGTTGTTTCTTGGTTAAACTTGTTAAACTCTTTTTAACATTTCATGAGTTTTGATGGCTCTGTATATATTATGTTTTCCATTACTAAAGTATACACATGTTTACGCAATTATGAAAAAGGTATACAACGAAAATCAAATAGCAACGGACCTTTTGCCACAAGTATTGCTGTTAACGAAAGACTTAAAGGTGGAGGAAATAGTCACGAATTTGTAGAAAAATATTTATATACCCAACTTCTAAACATATGCGCGATATTACTCTCAATTACTTCTTCTTGTAATATAGTCCATATATTAACCACCCGGTTAAAAATCAAAATATATATATCTTCGTTGTACTGATGTCGTTCGTCTATTAATATCGAAACGATCATTTCGTTCTTTGTTTGATCGGGTAATACTAAAGCATTTTTTTTCTTTTTGAAGAAGATTGCCATACTTATCATTCATTTACTTTACCTCTGAATCTTCGCCTCGAAAAGCTGAATACAACTTTCTAAAGGCGTTTCACAAGATTTACGTCTTCGTCTGAGTGTTGCCTCGCTAGATCCAGAGGCGTGTGTGTTGCTGAAGAATACTCCGACTGGTGACGCAAGTTGCACCACAAGCTCTTATTTTGACGTTTTTGGTCTGGTGCTTCATCAAATCAAGGCTCGATTGTGCTCTACAGAGAGCGAAACGTTGTGTCAGTAAGAGATTGCTCTGCAGTGGCTCGACACTGGACACCCTCCTGTCACCGTCCAACCTTAAATACAACGACCAGACACTGCAAGCAAGCGGTGTTCTAGGATCCATCACTCTTAAAATCACTGCAATTTTTCCCGTTCGCGGTTCGTGTGTTTTCACTGCATCAGTCTGCTGCCTGCTTAGTCACACTTATTATTACTCTTGCATCTCCTTCATTTGCTTTCAGTTAAGTTCAGTGACGTCCATAACTTAAGTTATAGTTTTGTTTGTTTTTCATGTGCATTACTTCGCGCTTAACAATATTTTAATTCATGTGCAGTTTACTACCCCTGTTTACTAAATGGTTTATAATGACTGATTTAATCCAGCTAAACTTAACAAGGTTTAAACAAACCTGGTCTTGCAGGTTCCATGAGGTTAAATGTATGGCAAGTTCCCTTTAGCTTACTTTATGGCAAATTCCTTGAAGTCACTTTGTGTCAAGTTGCCTGATGTTAATTTATAGCAAAGTCATGATAAGTTCTCTTAGGTTACGTTATAGATTAACTTAAGGAATCATGTCTGAATATCAAGTAGCAATATCCGTGAAGCAACTTATATACAACGACCATAACACCATCTACAGACTGTATACACTGGGCAGCACCAGACAGACTTACATATGGCAACACTGGGTAGCAATTAATGACAGCTGTGCCAATTGCTTTTGGCAACAACTGAGTGGAAATCCAAAAAAATAAATTCTGTTATCGCCTGTCAACACTGTATTGATTGTCGGAATTTGTGTGTTTGTATCTATCTGTTTGTTTGTATTGTCTCATTCTCTCATACTTCAATATATATATATATATATATATATATATATAATATATAATATATATATATATATATATATATATATATATATATATATATATATATATATATATATATATACATTCATTCCAAGTGTTTAAAATAATCACTGGCATTTTAAATATAGAATATACATTAGCTTACCCATTTCTTAATTAGAATATGTTGAACAATTATTTGTGCCAAACAAAGACTATAAATACACTTGTCTATTATTTATCCTGTTAAGTGTAAAAATAAACATTAAAGCAAATATTTAAATATAAAACTTTACTTTGTGGCTTTTCTTCTTAAAGCAAGAAGACACAGGAACTTAATATTTATGAGTTAGCAGAGAGATAATGTAGTATATTATTATTATTATTATTATTATTATTATTATTATTATTATTATTATTATTATTATTATTATTATTATTATTATTGGCAGAGAGATAATGTAATATCTGTGAGTTGGCAGAGAAATAACGTAATATCTGATAGATAGCATTAGAGCACAATAATGACTAAATGACCACGCCTCAATCTCGTTCTCTGGTCCTGGGATCTCTAAACACTGCCCAGATTGTACAGTAACCTCCTGAAACTTTACACAGAAAGCGAAATGTTGGCAATAATAAACATTTGCTCTGAACCAAGTTTTTTTTTCAGTCAAGAGTCCTCCACTTAACTCGAGAAAGTCTTCCCACTGACCAACAGCGCCATTATTGCCAGTGTTCGTCCTCAAGTTGTGGACAAAGTTTCTTTACTTTCTCTGCCAAGTACAGCTGGCGATGTTTTAGATAAGAAAGCTGTCCTCGTATTTATAATCTCTGTTGACCACGATATTGTTTTCACTGCGCAATGGTACAAAGTTGTTCTTGCTGTCTAAGTGAAGGATGCCTGGCAAGTGATATCTTGTCCCCATCTGCATTTGAAGGATGACTCACAAGCTGACATCTTGTCCCCATCTGCACTTGAAGGATTTCTGGCAAGCTGACATCTTGTCCCAATCTGCACTTTAAGGATTTCAGCCAAACTGACATCTTGTCCCCATCTCCTCTTGAAGGATGACTCACAAGCTGACATCTTGTCCACATCTGCTCTTGAAGGATAACTCACAGACTGACATTATGTCGTATCTTCTAGTAAACGATAGCATGCAAGATAAAATCGTATCCATTCTGCAGGATGTGGAATCTTTCGACAATCTCAGCTGAATTTGCATTGCCTCCCTAGCACTATCTTTAGTACACTGTGCATACTTTGCACGGTGCCACCTACACGTGGTCACTGTTCCTGTCTTAACAACGATAGGTAAATATATTTATTAATTGCCACTCCGCAGTTGTCTATTGATGCAAACTCCACGGCAGTATTGAAATTGCTGGCGATTTGGGTCACCTGGTGAAGCGTCTCGTTTGCAGCGTAGAAACTCTTAATTAATGACTCCTCTAGTAAGTGTCCTCTACTGCCTTGCCTTAGTGACGCGAAGATTCATTCCTTTTATTCCTGTCAATGCCCCCCCCCCTTTTTTTTACGGGAGCGTAAAATATTGTTATTGCAGGGATGGGAAGATAAGTTGCACGGCCATGACATGTTCCACCTCCTCCGACAGTAAGGTGTACTTCTGGCTGTTTCATAACATCGTCCTGGATCTCCAGTGGTGGAGTCTGCAAATGTCACTCTCCCAGGACACAAACATTTCCAGGTGCTTCCATCGGTCTAGTCCACTTCTTCGGCAACTGACTTTCAACGCATTCGTAAAATGTGTCCAGACATCCCCCAAGTCTCTGAAGTTCCCATTTTTGTTGTTGTTGATGAAGTCAACTTCCCAACCCTCCTCTCTCATGTTGTAGGAGATTTTTTGATCCAAGGTATTGGAGCTCTCCCCCCCCCCTCCTTTTCGAATCAAACTTGATTGCCTGCCATTCGTCAGTTGGTGCATTTTCCCAACAAGTTTAGCGCTTTCCCATGAATATAGCAGTAGCGGTAACACTCTGCCTTCGGGTCTGACGACTGCCACCAGTCGTTTAAATTTCAACGGCATCCTATTTCTTTGACATCTGTTAATTAGTAACACTATTTTTTGCAACCCTGGTAACACTACTGATTGCATCCCTAGTAACACTACTGATTACAACACTGGTAACACTACTGATTGCAACCCTGATAACACTACTGATTGCATCTCTGGTAACACTACTGATTACAACCCTAGGAACTTTAGAAGAAGAATAATGAATAATATGCTCAATAATAATCCACAAGGAGACAGAAACACAGGAGGTTGATTAATCTGTATATTTCGATCCCCTTCTGGGATCCTCTTCAGCTGAAGAGGGTCTCAGAAGAGGTCGAAATATACAGATCAGTCAGTCTCCTGTGTTTCTGCACCCACGTGGGTTATTACTGAGCATTGATAAGTGTTCATTACATTTTAGTTATTCATTGAATAACATGATGAACATATATTCAGAAAAAATAATCACATATTAGAATCAAGGAAAAAAACACGACAAAGAGAATTCAGAAAGAGAAAAAGTTCAGAATATACTGGGAAGAGATCTATTATTTCTCTGGTGAAGAGGAGAAAGCTTTTTTGGGGGGTAGCTGAAGGTCTCTTAATCTGAGGAACTGAAGCTGGTTGTTCTCTTTCTTTCCATGGATCAAACCTGAGTGTACCCCATTCACGACACATGAACAATGATGAACGCGATTTTTAAGATGACTTTTTTTTAAAAGGTGATGTTTGCCAATCTGTTACTTTCACGTCTGCTACCGATCTCCTGGTATCGAGGCAGGTCTTGCCCTGCCCTTTGCAGGGGTGGACCTTAAAAGACGCCCTTTTTCTAGCCATCAGTACCATATTCCTCTCCATCTATTCATGACAGCACTCGAGAAATAGCAAACAGCAAACCTCGCGTATGATGCACTGCAGAATTTGGGAACCTGCGGTTGTCACTTTTTGGCAAATAAATCAATACCTAAATTGAACTGCAGTAGACCTTTGTGGCCAGACCTCCGGCGATACAGCTGTCAAATGCGGCAAACTTTAATAATCTTAAAAGGATAATCCCACCAGGACGAATAATTCAACATAGAGAAGAAAGGAGCTCAACAACTTGCTGTAGTGTAGAAAAAGCTTTTATTGGAATAAGGTTTCGATCTGAAATGTAGTCTCAGGAAATACTGTTCTACAAAGTGACTTTTATTTATGTAGTAAAAAAAAATCTGTATATTTCGAACTTTAAAAACTATCTTCTGCTGTAACCTATGAAACCACAGACTGTCTCCACTCAGGAAATTCAAGGAAGAATCATTAATATCAAGAAAGTCTCTGGAATCCAAGAAATGAACAAAAATTCCTGAAAAATATGCCAGTGATAGTTAAGCAATAGTTCACATTCATGCCTGATACAGCAGTGACCTCAGGGCTTTCTCAACAAACTTCAGAATTCATTATATCAATCTCGTCCTCTTACCAGAAACTGAAGTAACACCTGTACAAGAACCAGAAGCAACTCAGTCATTATATACTGAGAATAGCAGCAACACGCTAGATTATTGATACATATCTCAGTAATAAATACCACACAACGTGGTCCTAGAAAATTATGAAGAGGATGGACTCTGAAAAACAAGAGGGTTATAAAGAACCATCGCCTTATTATATCAGCTGAGAGTAAACGACACTTAAAGGAACACTGTAACGTTGCTAAGGGAACAGTCTCCAAAGTTTCTGATGAAGACTGCTCATGGCTCAGTGGTTGCGCTTCGGCTCATAACCGAAGGACCCAGATTAAATACGAACTGGTGACGACTTGAGCTTCATTCGTGACACCTTCAGCCACTCTTCACCTAGCAATACAGGTACAGGTAGGTTAACCAGGACAGGTCCTGGCCCGGGTCTTCTCCATGTGGTGATTCGGCAGTCTAGTAATACAGAGGTATCTGAGTGTTAGCCATCTGCTGTGTGTGTCACTCTGAGAGGTGGTAGCCTACCTTAGATGGGGCTGGTCTTTGAGGAAGGGAGGTAAGATAACGGCTCTTGGCCTGCAATTCAACGTTTGACTTCTATTATTATGCATGTGTGATTAGTTCACCCCATTATATTATGGAGTAGTGAGGCCATAGATCTGGAAAGTGTCGAATGTTGGATAAAGAGTCTCTGCCTGGCTGCCACGCATTTGTTGCTCAAATGACCTATCTCTGGCTTCCTTTCCTTCCTCTCTCTCTCTCTCTCTCTCTCTCTCTCTCTCTCTCTCTCTCTCTCTTTCTCTCTCTTTTTTTTTTTTTTTTTTTTTTTTTGCACAGGGTTTGACAAGGTTAAGGATCCCTAGCTTTATTGACAAGCTATTTACAGGTTAAGGATTCCTAACTTTATTGGCAAGCTAAGAGCTGTTACCTACATCAGCTCATTTGAAAGCATTTTTATTGTTATGAGACATACAAGTAGGGAACAGGATGAAGTTGGAGCCATCTTTGGGCCAGCATTTTCATTTGATCAACTGACTTTATCTCGTTGACATCATTATGCTGTACGAATGTGTTCCATACTCGAGTCATCCTGGGTATATATGATCTCGGATGGAGTGATGTTCTGGAGAAGGGTGCAGCCAGAGTGAAGTTGCTGCTTTCTGCAGGTGGTACTGTGGTACTTTGACAATATTGGCCTTGTACATAACAGTAAGGTCACCCACATCCCTCCTGTGTTGAAGGCTCTGCTGAAATGACAGATCTATCAAGGATGGGTCTAGGCGAGAGATGAGACTCTCTCTCTCTCTCTCTCTCTCTCTCTCTCTCTCTCTCTCTCTCTCTCTCTCTCTCTCTCTCTCTCTCTCTCTCTCTCTCTCTCTCTCTCTCTCTCTCTCACTTCCTCTCTCTCCCTGTCCCTCCTGATCTCTTCCCCTCTGTAAACCAGATACCACTACTGTGAACTACCAGGTACCACCACTGTGAACTACTAGGTACCACTACTGTGAACTACCAGGTACTATTACCTTGAACTACCAGGTACCACCACTACTTTGAACTTCCAGGTACCACTACTGTGAACTATCATGTAAAACTACTGTGAAGTACCATGTATCACTACTGTGAACTAACAGGTACCACCACTACTGTGAACTATCAGGTACCACTACTGTGAACTACCAGGTACCACCACTACTGTAAACTACTAGGTACCACCACCACTACTGTCAACTATCAGGTACCACCACTACTGTGAACTACCAGGTACCACTACTGTGAACTACCAGGTACCACTACTGTGAACTTTCAGGTACCCACTATTGTCAACTACAGTGACCACTACTGTCATTCAGGTACCCTCACTACCAGTACCTACTTGTCAACTACCAGGTACACACATGTATCCAGGTACCACCACTACTGTCAACTATCAGGTAACACTACTATCAACTACCAGGTACCACTACTGTAAACTACCAGGTACCACCACTACTGTGAACTGCCAGCTACCACCACTACTGTGAACTACCAGGTACCTCCACTACTGTGAACTACCGGGCACCACTACTGTGAACTACTAGGTACTGCTACTGTGAACTACCAGGTACCACTAATGTGAACTACCAAGTACCACCGCTACTGTGAACTACCAGGTACCACCACTACTGTCAACTACCATTTACCACTACTTTCAACTACCAGGTACCACTACTGACAACCACAAGGCACCACTACTGTGAACTACCAGGTACCACTACTGTCAACTACCAGGTACCACTACTGTTAACTACCAGGTACCACTACTATTAACTACCAGTTACCACCACTACTATGAACTACCAGGTACCACTACTGTCAATTATCAGGTACCACCAGTACTGTCAACTACCAGGTATCACCAGTACTATCAACTACCAGGTACCACTACTTTCAACTACCAGGTACCACTACTGTCAACCACCAGGCACCACTACTGCGAACAACCAGGTACCACTACTGTGAACTGCCAGGTACCACTAATGCCAACTACCAAGTACCACCACTGCTGTCAACTATCAGGTACCACCACTGCTGTCAACTACCAGGTACCACTACTGTCAACTAGCAGGTACCACCACCACTGTCAACTACCAGTACCACCACTACTGTCAACTACCAGGTACCATTACTCTCAACTACCAGATACCACCAATACTGTCAACTACCAGGTACCACCACTACCGTCAACTACCAGTACCACCGCTACTGTCAATTACCAGGTACCACCACTACTGTCAACTACCAGGTACCACCACTACTGTCAACTACCAGGTACCACCACTACTGTGAACTTCCAGGTACCACCATTACTGTCAACTACCAGGTACAATCACTAATGTCAACTACCAGGTACCACCACTACTGTCAACTACCAGGTACCACCACTACTGTTAACTACCAAGTACCACTACTGAAACAACTTTCTCACAAGGCGCAGTTTCCTCCGATATTCCGTCAGTTCACTTTTGCCCGACCTAACATGATATGGACACTGATGTACTATTCTCTGCCAGGTTAGTTTAGATTGCGTCAGTGTGACTTGTAAATGATCCAAGTCAGACCAAAATGTCGTGGTAAGTTTCCCTATGTGCGGGTTATTTGTGAGCCCGGTGGTCTGGTGGCTAAAGCTCCCGCTTCACACACGGAGGGCCCGGGTTCGATTCCCGGCGGGTGGAAATTCCGACACGTTTCCTTACACTTGTTGTCCTGTTCACCTAGCAGCAAATAGGTACCTGGGTGTTAGTCGACTGGTGTGGGTCGCATCCTGGGGGACAAGATTAAGGACCCCAATGGAAATAAGTTAGACAGTCCTCGATGACGCACTGACTTTCTTGGGTTATCCTGGGTGGCTAACCCTCCGGGGTTAAAAATCCGAACGAAATCTTATCTTATCTTATCTCTTATTGTTCCAGTCACGGTATTGTGCCATCTTCTTTATATTTACTTATATTTAGGTGATATTTGGGAAGGGTACGTGATCCAAGGAATTGGAGCTATCCTCTCCTCGGATCAAAACAGAGTGCCTCCCATTCCTCAAGCGGTGTACGACCTTCTACGGGTTTAGCTCTTCTTCATGAATATTATCAGAAGTTTTGAAGCCTTTACTTTCACAGTGTGAGAGGCTACAGTGGTGTCTGACCTCCAGGAAGGTAGTGTGAGAGGTTACAATGTTGTCTGACCTCCAGGAAGGTAGTGTGAGAGACTACAGTGTTGTCTGACCTCCAGGAAGGTAGTGTGAGAGGTTACAATGTTGTCTGACCTCCAGGAAGGTAGTGTGAGAGACTACAGTGTTGTCTGACCTCCAGGAAGGATGTGAAGGTTACAATGTTGTCTGACCTCCAGGAAGGTAGTATAAGAGGTTACAATGTTGTCTGACCTCCAGGAAGGTAGTGTGAGAGACTACAGTGTTGTCTGACCTCCAGGAAGGTAGTGTGAGAGGTTACAATGTTGTCTGACCTCCAGGAAGGTAGTATAAGAGGTTACAATGTTGTCTGACCTCCAGGAAGGTAGTGTGAGAGGTTACAATGTTGTCTGACCTCCAGGAAGGTAGTATGAGAGGTTACAATGTTGTCTGACCTCCAGGAAGGTAGTATAAGAGGTTACAATGTTGTCTGACCTCCAGGAAGGTAGTGTGAGAGGTTACAATGTTGTTGACCCCCAGGAAGGTATATGAGAGGTTACAATGTTGTCTGACCTCCAGGAAGGTAGATGAGAGGTTTCAATGTTGTCTGACCTCCAGGAAGGTAGTATGAGAGGGTTTCAATGTTTGTCTGACCTCCAGGAAGTAGTATAAGAGGTTACAAAGTTGTCTGACCTCCAGGGAAAGGGAGTGTGAGAGGTTTACAATGTGTCGACCTCCAGGAAGGGAGTATAAGAGGTTACAATGTTGTCTGACCTCCAGGAAGGTAGTGTGAGAGGTTACAATGTTGTCTGACCTCCAGGAAGGTAGTATGAGAGGTTACAATGTTGTCTGACCTCCAGGAAGGTAGTATGAGAGGTTACAATGTTGTCTGACCTCCAGGAAGGTAGTATGAGAGGTTACAATGTTGTCTGACCTCCAGGAAGGTAGTATAAGAGGTTACAATGTTGTCTGACCTCCAGGAAGGTAGTGTGAGAGGTTACAATGTTGTCTGACCTCCAGGAAGGTAGTATGAGAGGTTACAATGTTGCCTGACCTCCAGGAAGGTAGTATAAGAGGTTACAATGTTGTCTGACCTCCAGGGAAAGGGAGTGTGAGAGGTTACAATGTTGTCTGACCTCCAGGAAGGTAGTATGAGAGGTTACAATGTTGTCTGACCTCCAGGAAGGTAGTGTGGGAGGTTACAATGTTGCCTGACCTCCAGGAAGGTAGTATGAGAGGTTACAATGTTGTCTGACCTCCAGGAAGGTAGTATGAGAGGTTACAATGTTGTCTGACCTCCAGGAAGGTAGTATGAGAGGTTACAATGTTGTCTGACCTCCAGGAAGGTAGTTAGGGGGGTTACAATGTTGTCTGACCTCCAGGAAGGTAGTGTGGGAGGTTACAATGTTGTCTGACCTCCAGGAAGGTAGTGTGAGAGGTTACAATGTTGCCTGACCTCCAGGAAGGTAGTGTGAGAGGTTTACAATGTTGTCTGACCTCCAGGAAGGTAGTATGAAGGTTACAAAAGTTGTCTGACCTCCAGGAAGGTAGTGTGGGAGGTTACAATGTTGTCTGACCTCCAGGGAAAGGGAGTGTGAGAGGTTACAATGTTGTCTGACCTCCAGGAAGGTAGTGTGAGAGGTTACAATGTTGTCTGACCTCCAGGAAGGTAGTGTGAGAGGTTACAATGTTGTCTGACCTCCAGGAAGGTAGTGTGGGAGGTTACAATGTTGTCTGACCTCCCAAAGGTAGTGTGAGAGGTTACAATGTTGCCTGACCTCCAGGAAGGTAGTGTGGGAGGTTACAATGTTGTCTGACCTCCAGGAAGGTAGTGTGAGAGGTTACAATGTTGTCTGACCTCCAGGAAGGTAGTGTGGGAGGTTACAATGTTGTCTGACCTCCAGGAAGGTAGTGTGAGAGGTTACAATGTTGTCTGACCTCCAGGAAGGTAGTATGAGAGGTTACAATGTTGTCTAACCTCCAGAAAGGTAGTATGAGAGGTTACAATGTTGTCTGACCTCCAGGAAGGTAGTATGAGAGGTTACAATGTTGTCTGACCTCCAGGAAGGGAGTATGAGAGGTTACAATGTTGTCTAACCTCCAGAAAGGTAGTATGAGAGGTTACAATGTTGTCTGACCTCCAGGAAGGTAGTATGAGAGGTTACAATGTTGCCTGACCTCCACGAAGGTAGTTTGAGAGGTTACAATGTTGTCTGACCTCCAGGAAGGTAGTGTGAGAGGCTACAGTGGTGTCTGACCTCCAGGAAGGTAGTGTGAGAGGCTACAGTGGTGTCTGACCTCCAGGAAGGTAGTGTGAGAGGCTACAGTGGTGTCTGACCTCCAGGAAGGTAGTGTGAGAGGCTACAGTGGTGTCTGACCTCCAGGAAGGTAGTGTGAGAGTCTACAGTGGTGTCTGACCTCCAGGAAGGTAGTGTGAGAGTCTAAAAGTGGTGTCTGACATCCAGGAAGGTAGTGTGAGAGTCTACATGGGGTCTGACCTCCAGGAAGGTATGTGAGAGGCTACAGTGGTGTCTGACATCCAGGGAAAGGGAGTGTGAAAAGGCTACAGTGGTGTCTGACATCCAGGAAGGTAGTGTGAGAGGCCCACAGTGGTGTCTGACATCCAGGAAGGTAGTGTGAGAGTCTACAGTGGTGTCTGACATCCAGGAAGGTAGTGTGAGAGTCTACAGTGGTGTCTGACATCCAGGAAGGTAGTGTGAGAGTCTACAGTGGTGTCTGACAAACCAGGAAAGGTAGTGTGAGAGGCTACAGTGGTGTCTGACATCCAGGAAGGTAGTGTGAGAGGCTACAGTGGTATCTGACATCCAGGAAGGTAGTGTGAGAGGCTACAGTGGTGTCTGACATCCAGGAAGGTAGTGTGAGTGTCTACAGTGGTGTCTGACATCCAGGAAGGGGATGTGAGAGACTACAGTGGTGTCCCGACATCCAGAAGGTAGTGTGAGAGGCTACAGTGGTGTCTGACATCCAGGAAGGTAGTGTGAGAGTCTACAGTGGTGTCTGACATCCAGGAAGGTAGTGTGAGAGGCTACAGTGGTGTCTGACATCCAGGAAGGTAGTGTGAGAGGCTACAGTGGTGTCTGACATCCCGGAAGGTAGTGTGAGAGTCTACAGTGGTGTCTGACCTCCAGGAAGGTAGTGTGAGAGTCTACAGTGGTGTCTGACCTCCAGGAAGGTAGTGTGAGAGTCTACAGTGGTGTCTGACATCCAGGAAGGTAGTGTGAGAGGCTACAGTGGTGTCTGACATCCAGGAAGGTAGTGTGAGAGGCTACAGTGGTGTCTGACCTTCAGGAAGGTAGTGTGAGAGTCTACAGTGGTGTCTGACCTCCAGGAAGGTAGTGTGAGAGTCTAAAAGTGGTGTCGACCTCCAGGAAGGTAGTGTGAGTCTACAGTGGTGTCTGACCTCCAGGAAGGTAGTGTGAGAGTCTACAGTGGTGTCTGACATCCAGGAAGGTAGTGTGAGAGGCTACAGTGGTGTCTGACATCCAGGAAGGTAGTGTGAGAGTCTACAGTGGTGTCTGACCTCCAGGAAGGTAGTTTAGAAGCTACAGTGGGGTCTGACCTCCAGGAAGGTAGTGTGAGAGTCTACAGTGGTGTCTGACATCCAGGGAAAGGGACTGGAGAGGCTACAGTGGTGTCTGACATCCAGGGAAAGGGAGTGTGAGAGTCTACAGTGGTGTCTGACATCCAGGAAGGGAGTGTGAGAGTCTACAGTGGTGTTGACATCCAGGAAGGTATGTGAGAGTCTACAGTGGTGTCGACAATCCAGGAAGGTAGTGTGAGAGTCTATAGTGGTGTCTGACATCCAGGAAGGTAGTGTGAGAGGCTACAGTGGTGTCTGACATCCAGGAAGGTAGTGTGAGAGGCTACAGTGGTATCTGACATCCAGGAAGGTAGTGTGAGAGGCTACAGTGGTGTCTGACATCCAGGAAGGTAGTGTGGTGTCTACAGTGGGTCTGACATCCAGGAAGGTAGTGTGAGAGGCTACAGTGTGTCTGACATCCAGGAAGGTAGTGTGGGGAGGGTACAGTGGTGTCTGACATCCAGGGAAAGGGAGTGTGAGAGTCTACAGTGGTGTCTGACATCCAGGAAGGTAGTGTGAGAGGCTACAGTGGGGTCCTGGGCATCCAGGAAGGTAGTGTGAGAGGCACAGTGGTGTCTGACATCCCGGGAAAGGTAGTGTGAGCGGCTACAGTGGTGTCTGACATCCAGGAAGGTAGTGTGAGAGTCTACAGTGGTGTCTGACCTCCAGGAAGGTAGTGTGAGAGTCTACAGTGGTGTCTGACCTCCAGGAAGGTAGTGTGAGAGTCTACAGTGGTGTCTGACATCCAGGAAGGTAGTGTGAGAGGCTACAGTGGTGTCTGACATCCAGGAAGGTAGTGTGAGAGGCTACAGTGTGTCTGACATCCCGGAAGGTAGTGTGAGAGGCTACAGTGTGTCTGACCTTCAGGAAGGTAGTTGTGAGAGTCTACAGTGGTGTCTGACCTCCAGGAAGGTAGTGTGAGAGTCTACAGTGGTGTCTGACATCCAGGAAGGTAGTGTGAGAGGCTACAGTGGTGTCTGACCTTCAGGAAGGTAGTGTGAGAGTCTACAGTGGTGTCTGACCTCCAGGAAGGTAGTGTGAGAGTCTACAGTGGTGTCTGACCTCCAGGAAGGTAGTGTGAGAGTCTACAGTGGTGTCTAACATCCAGGAAGGTAGTGTGAGAGGCTACAATGGTGTCTGGCCTCCCGGAAGGTAGTGTTGATGGAACTACCCTAGTGTTGCTGCTTCTATAGCTACAGAATGAACCTCCAAGAGTAAATAATCGCCTCTACCTATAATTGATTTTCTCTGACAAAACACAGCAAAAGATGTGATCTTCCTTGTGTTCACAACTAGTGCTTTTGCTCTCTTGTACAGATTCTCAGAGAGAGAGAGAGAGAGAGAGAGAGAGAGAGAGACAGGCAGACAGACAGAGAGAGAGAGAGAGAGAGAGAGAGAGAGAGAGAGAGAGAGAGAGAGAGAGAGAGAGAGAGATAGACAGAGAGATAGAGAGAGAGAGAGAGAGAACAAATCAGCAGGATCTCTGAATTGGTGAACACTCTCACACGTCACCCACTCAGCTACTCCTATCTCAGCCCAGCAGGTGGTACTGTGCCTTATACAAGACCACAGACCTACATCCCTGCAGCTGCCTCAGTACCCTACCTCTCTCAAGGGCAGGCACCTTACATTCCCTACACACCCACCACCTCAAGCTGACCACTTCATCATGAGGAGCCAGTCTATCAGCATCCTGTCGGCCAACATTAGAGGTTTCATTACTAATGTTGGAGAGCTTACACATAGTTTTGTGAACACTCGACGTCCCGACATGATAGCTGTTGTTGAAACATTTTTGGATGACAGGACTCCAGAAAATTTTGCAAGAATTGCTGGCTACACCTCATGGATGAGAAGAGACAGGCAAGGGCAAGGAGGAGGTGTTGCTGTGTGCTCTCTAAAAGTGTTAAATCCCCCAGCACATTGATGTTGCCACCCCTACACATCTTGAAATGATGTTCTTCAAGCTCTGCATAAACACTAGTACCTCTGTACTAGCATGTGCAATGTACAGATCTCAGTGACAACATACAGACCCCATCAACTTCCTAATGGAAAATATTGACTCCCTTCTGCTACAACACAACTGTCAACATATCATAAGTGTTGGTGACCTCAACCAACACCTTATACAGAGGGACTTTGATGACCTTCTTGCAGTATTTGACATGAAAAACTTTGTTGATTTCCCTACTCACATCTCTGGCTCCTCCGTTGACCCAGTAGTGAGTGATCTGGCAGAAGGCATAGTCACTTGTCAACCCCTCGGCTACGTTGGATCGTCTGACAACAAGGCTGTTTTTACGACACTTAAGATCCCAACAGAACGAGGTGAGGAGTCCACACGCACAACCTGGCTATGGGAAAGAGGTAATTGGCCAGCCCTTTACTCTGAGCTCGCCACCACCGATTGCAATGCTCTTCTCCAAGGGGATGTTGACAACCAAGTGAAAGCCTTCACTGGACACATCCTTAATCTACAACAAGAACACATTCCTCACCGGCAATATGTGAAGAAGCCTACAGATCAACCTTGGTTTGGCTTTCGTTGTAGAGAGGCTGCTACTGCTAAGTACAAAGCATTGCGAAGGTATAAGAGACATCTTACCACCTATAACAGGAACTTGCACAGGCAAGCCTGTAGGCATATGGGTGATGTTCAAAAGTGGGCCATTGCTAAATGGGAGGTGGACACTAAAAGAAAGCTAGCATCATGTAGGGTAGGCTCCAAAACCTGGTGGTCCCTGGTCAAGGACAGACAAGGTTATCTGCCTGATGAACTCATTCCACCTCTAAATCGACAGGATGGGACCACCTCTACTAGTAATCAAGAGAAGGCGGACCTCTTTGCTGAACACTTTGCTACCAAAATGCAAGTTCCTGATCCAGCAAGGGACCCTCCTTGGCTAGCTGCAAGAACTGTGTCAAAACTGTCCATGGTGACAATAAGACAGGAGGAGGTGAATTTCCTTCTTAAATCGCTTGACCAAGAAAAGGCTGTGGGCCCAGACAAGTTGAGCCCAAGATTGCTGAGAAGATGTGCAGACCAGCTAGCAGCACCTCTGACTCGCATCTTTCAGCACTGCCTTGTACAGTGTAAATGGCCCTCTCTATGGAAAGAGGCAAATGTAGTCCCTGTTCATAAAAAGAAGAGCAGAGCAGAAATCAGCAACTACAGACCAGTGTCACTCCTGTTAATCACTGGTAAAATCCTTGAGACAATAATCTCAAGACAAATGACAGAGTTTTTTGACTACCAC
>NC_069410.1:29360013-29367513 GCF_026875155.1 Cherax quadricarinatus | reverse complement strand
GTAGCGGTGGTAAACATACCAGTCAGCACTGAGCAAGTGTTGGAAGTGTTGATGTAGCGG
Organism: Cherax quadricarinatus; assembly: GCF_026875155.1. NCBI lineage: Eukaryota > Metazoa > Arthropoda > Malacostraca > Decapoda > Parastacidae > Cherax > Cherax quadricarinatus. The sequence continues at coordinate 29,367,453 of NC_069410.1, read as the reverse complement.
TGATAAACATACCAGCCAGCACTGAGCCAGTGTTGGAAGTGTTGATGTCGAGATAGTAAACATACCAGCCAGCACTGAGCCAGTGTTGGAAGTGTTGACGTAGCGGTGGTAAACATACCAGTCAGCACTGAGCCAGTGTTGGAAGTGTTGATGTAGTGGTGGCAAACACACCAGTCACCACTGAACCAGTGTTGGAAGTGTTGGTGTAGCGGTGGTAAACATACCAGTCAGCACTGAGCCAGTGTTGGAAGTGTTGATATAGCGGTGGTAAACATACCAGTCAGCACTGAGCCAGTGTTGGAAGTGTTGGTGTAGAGGTGGTAAACATACCAGTCAGCACTGAGCCAGTGTTGGAAGTGTTGATGTAGAGGTGGTAAACATACCAGTCAGCACTGAGCCAGTGTTGGAAGTGTTGATGTAGCGGTGGTAAACATACCAGTCAGCACTGAGCCAGTGTTGGAAGTGTTGATGTAAGGGTGGTAAACATACCAGTCAGCTCTGAGCCAGTGTTGGAAGTGTTGATGTAGCAGTGGTAAACATACCAGTCAGCACTGAGCCAGTGTTGGAAGTGTTGATGTAGTGGTGGTAAACATACCAGTCAGCACTGAGCCAGTGTTGGAAGTGTTGATGTAGCGGTGGTAAACATACCAGTCAGCACTGAGCAAGTGTTGGAAGTGTTGATGTAGTGGTGGTAAACATACCAGTCAGCACTGAGCCAGTGTTGGAAGTGTTGATGTAGTGGTGGTAAACATACCAGTCAGCACTGAGCCAGTGTTGGAAGTGTTGATGTAGCGGTGGTAAACATACCAGTCAGCACTGAGCCAGTGTTGGAAGTGTTGATGTAGCGGTGGTAAACATACCAGTCATCACTGAGCCAGTGTTGGAAGTGTTGATGTAGCGGTGGTAAACATACCAGTCAGCACTGAGCCAGTGTTGGAAGTGTTGATGTAGCGGTGGTAAACATACCAGTCATCACTGAGCCAGTGTTGGAAGTGTTGATGTAGCAGTGGTAAACACACCAGTTAGCACTGAGCCAGTGTTGGAAGTGTTGATGTAGAGGTGGTAAACATACCAGTCAGCACTGAGCCAGTGTTGGGAGTGTTGATGTAGCGGTGGCAAACATACCAGTCACCACTGAGCCAGTGTTGGAAGTGTTGATGTAGCGGTGGTAAACATATCAGTCAGCACTGAGCCAGTGTTGGAAGTGTTGATGTAGCGGTGGTAAACATACCAGTCACCACTGAGCCAGTGTTGGAAGTGTTGATGTAGCGGTGGCAAACATACCAGTCACCACTGAGCCAGTGTTGGAAGTGTTGATGTAGCAGTGGCAAACATACCAGTCGCCACTGAGCCAATGTTGAAAGTGTTGATGTAGCAGTTTTAAACATACCAGTCAGCACTGAGCCAGTGTTGGAAGTGTTGATGTAGCGGTGGTAAACATACCAGTCAGCACTGAGCAAGTGTTGGAAGTGTTGATGTAGCGGTGGTAAACATACCAGTCATTACTGAGCCAGTGTTGGAAGCGTTGATGTAGCAGTTTTAAACATACCAGTCAGCAGTGAGCCAGTGTTGGAAGTGTTGATGTAGCGGTGGTAAACATACCAGTCAGCACTGAGCAAGTGTTGGAAGTGTTGATGTAGCGGTGGTAAACATACCAGTCAGCACTGAGCAAGTGTTGAAAGTGTTGATGTAGCGGTGGTAAACATACCAGTCAGCACTGAGCCAGTGTTGGAAGTGTTGATGTAGCGGTGGTAAACATACCAGTCAGCACTGAGCCAGTGTTGGAAGTGTTGATGTGGAGGTGGTAAGCATACCAGTCACCACTGAGCCTGTGTTGGAAGTGTTGATGTAGAGGTGGTAAGCATACCAGTCAGCACTGAGCCTGTGTTGGAAGTGTTGATGTAGAGGTGGTAAACATACCAGTCAGCACTGAGCCAGTGTTGGAAGTGTTGATGTAGAGGTGGTAAACATACCAGTCAGCACTGAGCCAGTGTTGGAAGTGTTGGTGTAGAGGTGGTAAACATACCAGTCACCACTGAGCAAGTGAAGCTGCAGTTATGAAGAGGAACACAACGATGAAATGTTTTTCACAAGACAGTCTGTGCCAGTCACTCACTGCTGCTACTCTCAACACGCGAGTATAAGAAACACTGACAAACTCCACCAATAGCCAAGGTAGATATAGCTCTTGTCCCTGCTGAGGCAACTATCAATGGCCGAAAACTCTTAACAAATGAATTTAAAAGTTCGGGTTCAAATCCCGATTTTTCGTTTGAATTATTACATTAATTTTTGAACGAATTCTTCAGCACATTGTTAATAAAAGTGATGTTGATCATAGACATACTGCTAACCTACCTATCTATTATATTACATAAAATTTTACCTGGTGGTTACTATGGTAAATCTGAAGCAAAATTGAAAATGTGAAACATTATAAATTCCCATGACCATAGTAATCAAGCAATAAACTCCCAAATTTTATTGTTATGAATATTCAGTTTATTTTAAGCTCTGGGCGACGAGCAAATACACCGAGGTGTATGACTCTCAGTGGATATACACTAAGAGGTTACTCCTCTCTTTATTTAAGGGATTACAGTAGTCTTGACTAGTGGTAGGCGGTTACGCGTCGAGTTAATGACCTCCGTGTAGTCGACAAGCTTGAAACGCCATCAGCCAAACAAAGAACCTGAGTCCTGGGTAAATAACTCGTCATCTGCAGTGCTGTGACATCTTTATTAAATAGTATAAACGAAGATGCTTTAGATCAGTGCTTTTCAACCTGATTCTGAGCGGGGTTTTTTATGAGGCTCTGACGATTCTGTGTCCTATTGTGAGGCAGACAAACCTACTGTAAGCTTGCATAAGAATGTACAAAAATCATATATATATCCATATATATATATATATATATAATATATATATATATATATATATATAATATATATATATATAATATATATATATATATATATATATATATGTATGTATTTATTTATAAAGAGAAAGATCGCAATCAACAGCATTCGATACTGCTACTAGGATGGACAAGATTCAGAGGCAGCGTTCTTATCCACTCGGCCTCACAGACGTCACATGAGCTGGGCAGCCTGGTTAACAAGCCATGTTTGTGTCCCAGCCCGGGCACGTCAGTGAGCCTCAAGCCTCAAGCATTCTCTGAATCCAACGAGTCAAGTTTTTAACAATTTCATTAAACGTCCAGTTTGTACCTGAAGAGTCTAAACTTAGTGTCTTCCTTCATATGGAATGCATCAGAGTTAATATTTTGAAGCTTATGTTATTTAATGGAAATCAGTATTACTACTAATAAAGTTGAAATATTGTGACTTATGTAACCCAGTAATGAAAACAAATATTACTTTCTGGAACACGCACTTAGGCTGAAAATTTAAAGTCAAGCAGAAAAAATATTTTCAGTTATCACGAGGATTCCAACAATTTTACCTTTTATAAACCAATCCTGTATATTGACAAATTTCCAAACCTCTTTAAACGTAATAGTTACTCTCCTGGATGTGTGATGCGTCAGTCATTAAATATTGAAGATATTTAAAAGAACTACACTAATATTTTTTACGTAATTTAACGGCAATTAAAGTTTCACATTATTTTACATAAAAATGACATATGCGCCCATAGACAACTGAATTTCACTTTCTACCATTGCCGAATTAGGAGGCATCTTTTTTGTAACATCTGTAACCAAGCAGCAGAGGGTTTTGGAAGTTATCGTAGGTATTGCAGGATGCTAGGAATGGGTTCAACAACTTTAGTCATAGAGGAATTACACATGCCAACTCTTCCCAGAATCTGTTCCTAGTTACCGTACACCAGAGTTGAAAATTAGAATTCGATCGAGCAATTCGTTCTCACCTTATAAGCGAAATAAAAGCGAGAAGTTAATGGAAGAAAAATAAGAAAATAGAAAAATAAATCAGGTAAACGCTTAAAGATCTCCCTTCAGGAATACCTAATAATTCCGGGTAAAGTGACTTAGGCCGCACCTTGTACACAAGTAACCTGCCAACACAAGGAAGGTCATCAGTGATGAAATATCTAAAGGTTTTTGAGGCTGCTCCTTGATTATATTATATTTATTAACATATTATTGATGGTATACAGTACCGACAGATTGATGATTAAGACACAAGTGCAGCACTTATGTATCTTCATTGACGAAAGGTTTCGCCTGCGCAGCAAGCTTATTTGGTTGAATATAGGCAAAAAACACAATGGATACAGTAGCAGTAAGTTGAAGTGATCAGTCCTTCTGCTTTGGCAGGAGGATATCAGTCTGTTAGATTAAAGCATAGACATGCAGCCAGACCTTGCATACTGCAGCAGAGGTGAGGCATAGCAGCTGCTATAATTCTTGTGTGACACAGCAACACCATGGTATCTCGGGGCGGAACAAGTCAGAATCCTGCAATTCCTTCGGCAACAGAGCGCAACGGGCAAGTGAAGCAGCAGCAACACACACAGCAAGAGGCATTCTTGAGCAACCCCAGCACTCGGGCCTAATTCCCAAAGCTGGGGTGTGACTCCAAAAGGATCATGTAGTGCTTGCTGCCTTTGCACCTCCTGACATCGTCTGCTGCTATGCAGCTGCCACACCCTTCGAGCCCACTGTGGGCGGGGTTTGTGGCACGCCAAGGTCCCTAGCTTCTCCCTCCGAGCCCCGTGGTGCCCGGGCAGGGAATGGGGCTAGGCCTGGGGACAGCTAGTCCCAGAAGATGAGGAGGTACTTGTACCTCCTTCCATGGCAGACATTGATTTGAGACACTCCCACGACAGGGAGCCAAGGCCGGGCCACCTCTTGTAAAAGGCCCGGGGCCCGGGGGATTAAACCGGGGAATCTACAACAAAAAAACATTTCCCCTTTGGCAAACATTATTTTAAAATGACCACAGTTCCCCATTCGTGGACCCCCCTCACCCGGGCACCAACTCCTTGTGCTCCCGGTAATAAGGTGTGGCTACGGGCCCCTTCTTAGGCGAGGGGCTGACCCCTTCTCCAAAACCGAAGGACTGACCACCTTTTTTAAGGCTGAGGGACGACCACCTTTATTAAGGGTAGGGATTAAGCTCTTCTATTAAGGCTGAGGGACTGGGCCCCTTTTATTAAACTGAGGGACTGCCATCTACAAATTTAAAGGCGGGGGACTGACCACCTTTTATAAGTGAGGGATTGACCATCTTCCTTTAGGCGAGGGACGACCACTTTTTTATTTAAGGCTGAGGGACTGACCACCCTTTATTAAAGAGAGGACTGACCCCCTTCTATTAACACTGAGGGGCTAACCACCTTCTATGAAACTTGGGGGACTGACCATTTTTCTTTTAAAAGACTGAGGGACTGACCACCTTTTTTTAAAGACTTAGGGACTAAACCACCTTTTTTATTAAGCTGGGGGAAATGCCCCACCTTTTTTTAAGGACTGGGGGACTAAACCACCTTTTGTTAAGCCCTTAGGGAGGGCCCCCTTTTTTTTAAAGACTGGGGAAAATGACCCCCCTTTTTGTTTTAAACTGGGGGACGGGACCCCTTTTTGGGTTAAAGGGAACTTAGGGCCTGCCCCCCTTTTTTTTTTAAGACGGGGGGGGACTGACCACCTTTTTTTAAAGGGACTTAGGGATGCCCAAACCCTTTTATTAAGACTGGGGGGAACTGCCCAAATTTTTATTAAGACTGGGGAACTGACCACCTTTTTTTTAAGACAAGGGCCCTTGACCCCTTTTTTTTAAAGGGATTTTAGGGACTGACCATTTTTTAAATTAAAAAACTGGGGCCCTGACCCCCTTTTTTAAGATGGGGGACTGACCACCTTTTATTAAGACTGAGGAATGACCACCTTTTTTTAAAGGGACTTAGGGACTGACCACCTTTTTTTAAAGGGAATGGGGGGAATGACCACCTTTTTTTAAAACTGGGGGAAACTAAACCACCTTTTTTTAAAAGGACTGAGGGACGGACCACCTTTTATTAAGCCCCTTAGGGGACTGACCACCTTTTTTTTAAGACGGGGGCCCTGACCACCTTTTTTTTTGGGGGACTTAGGGACTGCCCCAACCTTTTTTATTAAGACTGAGGGACTGCCACCTTTTTTTAAAAGCCCTTGGGGACGGGCCCCCTTTTTATTAAAAATTAGGGACTGACCACCTTTTATTAAGACTGTGGGACTGCCCACCTTTTATTAAGACTGGGAACACCACCTTTTTTTTAAAAGATTTGAGGGCTGACCAATTTTTTTTAAGTTTGGGGACGGGCCACCTTTTTTTAAAAAGGGATTTGGGGGACTGACCCCCCTTTTTATTAAGACTGAGGGACGCCCCACCTTTTTTAAGCTGAGGGCTGACCCCCTTTTAAATTAAGACTAGGAAACTGCCAAACTTTTTTTTAAAGACTTAGGGCCCGCCCCCCTTTTTTTAAAGATTGAGGGCCGGGGCCCAAACCTTTTTTTAAAGCCCTGGGGACTGCCCCACCTTTTTTTAAAAAACTGAGGGACTGACCACCTTTTATTAAACTGGGGGGAATGACCACCTTTTTTTAAAGATTTGGGGATTGGCTTGTGTAGTTTAAAAGGGGGAAAGTCATTGGTGGTGACGGGGGTGTGGAAGGTTGACTTCGGGCTCGTCTCTCTATTTGACCCGGGGGTGAGGCAAAAAAAAAAAAAAAATGGAAAAATGAAAGGAGTGAGGCCCGGGGAGCCGTCTTGAGAGGGAAATGTTTTCTGGCTCAAGAAAAACAGAAAATCGGCCCGAACTTCCAGTGAAATCAAACCCAAAGGTTTTAATAGAACGGAGTCGTCAAAAAAATAGATGAAGTTGACCCCCACACATAATGTCCCCCCTCCGGTTAAATTTAATTTTCACTACAGTATGTTAATTTGTATTGGCAATTAAATTTCCCTTTCCCAAAAAGGGGGGGTGTTAAGAATGACCCTCAAAACTTTTAAATTTGGTGAGTTTTATGGGGAAAACTTTCCCTTTTTGCTTTTTTTTTAAAGTTTGTTTTTTTTATATCAAATTGCCGGAGCAATTTTTCAGATCAAGTAATAAATTACCTAGTATCTACGTCTAACCCCTTTTAAAATGTCAGTTTTTACTGGCATGATTTTTCAAAAAAATTTTAAGGACTATATGTTCTAATAACAATTTTAAAATCCCGAAGTGTTTAAACGTGATGACCCGAGAAGGTGGACACGAAGAAGGGAAAATTTTTTGGGGACCTTGGGGTTCTTAAAGTCCCACTTGACTCTGGCTGTTCAATTTCAGTAAGTGTAAACTGTTTTATGTACCAAAGCTTCTTCAAAGTTTTGGTGGTGAGAAACAATTTTTTTGGGCATTGCCTTTAAAAATTTTTCCCCCCTAATTTCTCGAGCTTCGTGGTTTTGCGTTTTTCCTCCCGCGTGCCCCC
>NC_069410.1:29280013-29355013 GCF_026875155.1 Cherax quadricarinatus | reverse complement strand
AGGCGGGTCATCATCTGACTAAGACCCGCGTCAGGAAACATTTGTCCTGTTTCCTGACGAACCTTACCTAACCTAACCTATTAATGCCATGTTCATGTAGCGGAATGCAAACTGCTTCCTGATTGGCCGATTCGCCTCTTTATTCCTAGTATTGCCAGTAACCTCGTATATGCTAATGCAATTTTGATGAGGGGACTTTCTGACTCTAGCAAGAGTTGGCAACGATGGCTGTCTCTACTGACTATTCGTATACTATTGATGATGATAGCTATTATTTATAGGTTACCAGTAGTTGGTGAGGTAGTGATGGTGCGTGTAGGTAACGAGTCGGTCATTCAAGGAGTCAAGGGTATTTACTGTACGCTCACAGTTTACCTTAATAATTTTTTTAGGTATTAAAGTATCCTTGAGCAGTGATGTGCATTTGACACGCAACCTTAATGATCCCCTTGTAGTCGATAGGCTTTAAACCTAAAACCTCTCTGTCTCTCTTTCTTCCCCTCTCCCTTTCCCTCTCTTTCTTCTCCCTTAACTCCCAGTTCATTCCTGCCTCCCCCGCCCTTCCCGTCGTTCCCTGCCAGACCTCACACTGACAATAACAAAACATAACAGATAAGTCGTTTGCTGCAGCAGTTGTCAATTACCCAGTGTTTTCATGTGCCTCTCGCTATACCATAAATTATGTGGCTTTTACTGCTCCATATCGTATTTTCATTTGTGTGTGTACTCGCCTAATTGTACTCGCCTAAATGTGGTTGCAGGGGTCGAGACTCAGCTCCTGGCTCCGCCTCTTCACTGAACGCTACTAGGTCCTCTCTCTCCCTGCTCCATGAGCTTTATCATACCTCGTCTTAAAGCTGTGTGTGTGTGTGTACTCATCTAATTGTGGTTGCAGGGGTCGATTCATAGCTCCTGACCCCATGTGTGTGTGTGTTTGATAGAATGGTGTCTGTTGTTTCAAACGTGTTACGTTGTAATGAGCTAGAAAGTGGAGAAATGAGGAAAGGAAGGACGGAGGGAGGGACTGGGAAAGGGAGAGAGAACATAAGAAAGAAGGAACACAACAGCAGGCCTACTGGCCCATGCGAGGCAAGTCCAAGTCTCCTACCGGCTTAAGCCAATGACCCAACCTAGTCAGGTCGTGTCACATCCACTTAAGGAATGAGCACGGCATTAGACTTATTAGCACAAGCTAGTCAGGTCCAACTCACACCCACCCACACTCACTAATGTATTTATCTAACCTATTCTTAAAACTACATAACGTTTTAGCTTCTATGACGGTACTCGGGAGTTTGTTCCACATCCACAACTCTATTACCAAACCAGTGCTTTCCTACATCCTTCCTGAATCTGAATTTTTCCAACTTAAAACCATTGCTGCGAGTCCTGTCTTGGCTAGATATTTTACCCATTTCTACTTTGTATTGGACTGATGAAGCCACTGTGTGGCGAAACGTTTCCTTACAAAGGATTCTCATATGTTGCGTAAGTGTCTCAATCTTCAGCTTGTCGGTTTTCAAAATCATTTATCCCATAGATATTTTCAGCACGCTGTTTACATCCCCTTTATTTATTCCTGTTTTCCATTTATTCACCTCAGTCATATCCCCCCTAATTCTACGCCTTTCTAGAGTACAGATTCAGGGCCTCAGTCTATCCTCATAGGGAAGATTTCTGATACATGGGATCATCTTTGTCATCCTCCTCTGTACGTTTTCCAGTGCATTTATATCCATTCCGTAATATGGTGACCAGAACTGAGCAGCATAATCTAAATGAGGCCTAACCAAGGATATATAGAGTTGAAGAACAACCTGAGGACTTCTATTATTTATACTTCTTGATATGAAGCTCTGTGCTCTGTGCTCTGTGCTCTGTGCTCTGTGCTCTGTGCTCTGTGCTCTGTGCTCTGTGCTCTGTGCTCTGTTCAGACTTCACACATGCTCCTCAGTTGTGGTCCACACATTATTTACGGGAAGACGGTAAACCGTATAAGGGTGAAACATCCCGAAGTTTGAGTATGAAGTAAACCTTATGGAAAATGACAGAAGCACTCGATCTGGCTGGTATGGGCAAGTTTCCTGACCCATGATGACCTGTCATTACTATGGCACCTGTGTCTTAGTGGCTGTCTTGTAGACGGCATCCTGATGGAAATATTCAGATAATACTAATAATAACAAGAGTAAACACAAACACACGGGGCCAGGAGCTGTGACTCTACTCTTGCAACCACAACTAGGTGAGCACACACACACACACACACACACACCATATTGATGATGGTGGTAGTGATGAGTACGGTAATGATGGAAATAACGATGATTAATTTTATGACAATGGTGATAATGGTGGTGGTGCTAACTATAATGTTGATGATTGAGACACTTATGCAGCATATGGGAATCTTTATTCAGGAAACGTTTCGCCACACAGTGGCTTCATCAGTCCAATACAAAGAGGAAGGCGTAAGGAGAGGAGGAGTATGAGGTAATCAGTCCCTCAGCCTGGAGTCGATGTGTTCAGTCCATCAATCTTGTAGAATGTACAGCATAGGGCCGTAGACGTGGCTTATATACTGTAGTGAGGTGACGTGAAGCAGGCGGAGGCGGGGTCATAGTGGTACCATCCACTATGTTCAACACTTGTTCTTGGGCACGACCTACTTCAACATTGAACAAATGTTACACGACCTATGACTGCTGCACCTCTCCTGCCAACGGTTTATAAGCTCCTTCTCAGCACGTATGCCGTATTCTATTGAAGATTGATGGACTGACCACATCGACTCAAGGTTGAGGGACTGATTACCTCATTCTCCTCCTGTTCTTCAAGATTCTCCTTTGTATGGACTGATGAAGCCACTGTGTGGCGAAACGTTTCCTCAATAAAGATACCCAAGAGTTGCACATGTCTAATTTATCAACTTGTTCAACCTTTGGACGAAGACCTACTTCGACTAGTGGATGGTACCACTATGACCCCGCCTCCGCCTGCTTTACGTCACCTCACTACAGTATATAAGCCACGTCTACGGCCCTATGCTGTACATTCTACAAGATTGATGGACTGAACACATCGACTCCAGGCTGAGGGACTGATTACCTCATACTCCTCCTCTCCTTACGCCTTCCTCTTTGTATTGGACTGATGAAGCCACTGTGTGGCGAAACGTTTCCTGAATAAAGATTCCCATATGCTGCATAAGTGTCTCAATCTTCAACTTGTCGGTTTTTCAAACCATTCATCACACATATAATGTTGATGATGGCGGTGATAATGACGCTGATGATGAACATGATACTGCTGACGGTGACGACTTCTTTTGTTTCTCACTTTTTTCAACAGCTGCAAGACGTGATCATCTCTAGAACCTGAAGATCACTTCTTGCATTTTTATATTCGATACTGGATGACCCCCAACTGCAACTTATTGGTAACTCTAGTCGATGAGGTTAATTTAGGTCATCAGGGTAGTGCTCTCTCTCTCTCTCTGAAATAAAATTAATAATTTTTGTTAACGATCCACTAATAGCGGTTGACGTTAATAACCCAAATATAAATTGAAGCAATGTATCAGGCGGGCAGGAGTTACCAAGCTTGGCAGTGAGACTGACAACACGTCATAACTCACCCACAAATTGGAAGAACAGGACCACATTTCAGTCTTGGAGTATTTCAAGTCGCGAGTGAGAAAGGAAGAAAAGGCTGGAAGTCAGGTCAGTGAGGAGGCAATCTACGTCAGGTCAGGTCATGCGTGTTCTGAAGATTAGAGAATTTGACGTGAAGGTCGTGGCTTCATTACGAAGAGAATGTAAGAAGGAAAAGTGAATTAGAAGAGAATTACAGATAACATCAACGTTAAGCCCCCCTTCCCCCCCAAAAAAATCGTCTAATAATTCAGGGAAGGAGATGGAAAAGATAAAAATAAGCTAGCAAAAAGAGGAGAATTTATAAGAAAAAGCTTCATTATTTAACGCAGCTTCAGCTTTGTATTTACAACTGAACACATAAACATTCCCAGTCAACAACATTTCTTTGTAGAATCTTAAATTTATGTGCCAAAAACGCTAACGAAACTAGATACATTATAGTCGCTACGCGATTCGAGAAAGATAACCCTTGTATTGCATAGCCCAGGTCCCTGTACGTTAATGACGCCAACAGTATTAGTTGAGTGAGTGGTATAACGTTTGTGATGCAGTTAAATATTAGCAGTGAAGATCTGAAGCAAATCAAATTTGTGATTCTCAAGGTATCCCATGGAAACTAATATAACAATTTCTTCAATAAAAATGGCAAATTAGGACATACACTTACCTAAACAAATTCAAACCTTCCACTAAAAAGCACCATCTTTCATGCCACACTGAGAAGAAATTCTCTTAGCTCATAGAAACCAATATTCTAAAATACACCAGCACATTAAGTTAAGAAAAAAACCGCAATAAAAAAAAAAAACATTTTTTTTTCAGATATTTCTTTCATATTCTATTTACTTTAAGAAAAATATTTGATTTTTCATTTTCTAATAAAATACAGTTTGATTAAACCGATTATTACAACCCAGGAGTCCCTGTTATCCTGGGTGTAAAGGGAGCAAAATAAACTCAGCAGAAAAACTTTTGACTTGTATTATCCTTCACCAATTTAGAACAGAAGTTTGTACACTATATACACTATGTACAACAATAGGTATTAGTGCACTCCACGGTAAGCAAGGCAGAATAGAAGCCACTAGAGAGCAGACCGTGCTTCAACCAGCTCTAGAATGGGAATAACAAGGTCAGATAGGCGAGTGGTACCCAAATCACCTCTGCGATTGCCAAAACCATCTTCTCATTGGCTGGAACCTGGTACTAATTGAACGACGGGGCCCCATCATCAACCCTTATTACCTGGTTCGCTGGTTGGGGGAGATAGCCTTTCATTGAGGGTGTGTACATGAGCCAAATAAAGGTTACGTACTCTTTACATGCCATACCGATTAAAAAATGAACAAAAACCGACAAAAATCGACAAAAAATGGATAAAAACCGACAAAAGTCGACAACTTTCTCCTACAAGAAGCCGACGGTGGAAAGTTTGAGGAAGAAAACAAAAAACTGAGGCACCTCTTTAATGTTCTCCTTCGGGAACACCTTAATTAACAGCCTAAACAGGTTAAAATCTTTCTCAGCTGACCAGCACCTTCCTACCCGCCTCGCTCAGCCTTCATATTCTAAAACTTCCAGAGTACTTCCTATAGACTTGAAAAATCTTGGTTTCCAAGGTTGGTAACCTGGTTACCAGCTGATCTTAGCTTGGAGTCCTAGTTGCTAGGTGGTCACTAAGCTTGCAGGTGCTGCTGGCTGTGGCAGCTACAACAATGTTAGCTCACGAATTACCGACTTCACAACAGTAGTAGTAGTGTTAGTGATACAAGCAGAACTGGTTAGTCATCAGCAGATCTCTCTCTCTCTCTCTCTCTCTCTCTCTCTCTCTCTCTCTTTCTCTCTCTCTCCATCTGGTATTTCCTAAGTTTATGCAACTCTCTTTTTCTAAACACAGTGAGGTTCATGTATCTTTGACACGTCTTCAAGGAATAACTAGCCAATTTATCGCCATAGCTTACACATAAATAAAGATCAAGTATAAATTAAGGGTGACAGCAGCATCAGGAGGAAGAGGAGCAGCAGCAGTAGGAGAAGGAGCAGCAGCAGCAGCAGAGGAGGAGGAGGAGGAGCAACAGCAGCAGCAGCAGTAGCAGCAGCAGCAGCAGCAGCAGCTGGAGCAGCAGCAGGAGCAGCAGCAGCAGCTGGAGCAGCAGCTGGAGCAGCAGCAGGAGCAGCAGCAGGAGCAGTAGCAGCAGCTGGAGCAGCAGCTGGAGCAGCAGCAGGAGCAGCAGCAGCAGGTGTGCAACACCGGCTACGAATTTAGCTCAATGAATTTCAACCTACATAACAACATTACCAGCGTCACACCCCTGCGAATCATAGCCTCGTATATCTTATTAAGACTTATTAATATTTTCACAATATCCTCTTTTTCCCTCCCGCCAGACTAAACGGTTTCTATAATAAATATTTTTTTATAAAAAAAATCTGAATTTATATATCGATCACAATGTCATATTTTAGCTCAATGTGGGAACAATTTATGAATTAATATACTGTTTAATTCTTAAAGATTCGTAAGTCTCCCAAGACTCGTCTTCTTGCCGAGAATTTAGGACGGGTAAATTTTCTAGCCATATATTTTTTTTCTGCATTTTAATGAAATTCTTTAATTAAGTGAGGCCGCCTTTTGTCTAAAATGTAATATATAGTGTGGTTGTTAGGGCCACAGAGCGGGGGTCAGGGCTGTGTTAAGGGCTGTTCTGCGGGCTGTATTGAGGGCTGTTCTGTGGGCTATGTTGAGGCGTGACGTTGACATCACCTACATCAACTAATGAGAAAAGTTGTATGAACGGAAGATGAAGTTAATGAGAGGGAAGTTGATGGTGTGTATTCACTTAATTGTACTCACCTAATTGTGGTTGCAGGGATCGAGGCTCAGCTCCTGGCCCCGCCTCTTCACTGATCGCTACTAGGTCCTCTCCCTCTCTGCTTCCTGAGCTTTGTCATACCTCTTCTTAAAACTATGTATGGTTCCTGCCTCCACTACTTCACTTGCTAGGCTATGCCACTTCCTGACGACTCTATGACTGAAGAAATACTTCCTAACGTCCCTGTGACTCGTCTGAGTCTTCAGCTTCCAGTTGTGATCCCTTGTTTCTGTGTCCCCTCTCTGGAACATCCTATCTCTGTCCACCTTATCTATTCCCCGCAGTATGTTGTATGTCGTTATCATGTCTCCCCTGACCCTTCTGTCCTCCAGTGTCGTCAATCCGATTTCCCTCAACCTTTCCTCGTACGACATTCCCCTGAGCTCTGGGACTAGCCTTGTTGCAAACCTTTGTACTTTCTCTAACTTCTTGACGTGCTTGACCAGGTGTGGGTTCCAGACTGGTGCTGCATACTCTAGTATGGGCCTAACATACACAGTGTACAGTGTCTTGAACGATTCCTTATTAAGGTATTGGAACGCTATTCTCAGGTTTGCCAGGCGCCCGTATGCTGCAGCAGTTATTTGGTTGATGTGTGCTTCCGGTGACGTGCTCGGTGTTATGGTCACCCCAAGGTCTTTCTCCCTGAGCGAGGTCTGTAGTCTTTGTCCACCTAGCCTATACTCTGTCTGCGGTCTTCTTTGCTCCTCCCCAATCTTCGTGACTTTGCATTTCGCAGGGTTGAATTCGAGAAGCCAGTTTCTGGACCACATGTCCAGCCTGTCCAGGTCTCTTTGCAGTCCTGCCTCATCCTCATCCGATTTAATTCTTCTCATCAGCTTCACATCATCTGCGAATAGGGACACTTCAGAATCTATTCCTTCCATCATGTCGTTCGCTTATATCAAAAATAGCACTGGTCCTAGAACTGACCCCTGTGGGACCCCGCTCGTCACAGGCGCCCACTGTGATACCTCTTCACATACCATGACTCGTTGTTGCCTCCCTGTCAGGTATTTCCTGATCCATTGCAGTGCCCTCCCTGTTATATGCGCCTGATCCTCCAGCTTCTGCACTAATCTCTTGTGGGGAACTGTGTCAAAGGCCTTCCTGCAGTCTAGGAAAACGCAATCAACCCATCCCTCTCTCTCGTGTCTTACTTCTGTTACCTTGTCATAAAACTCCAGAAGATTTGTGACACAGGATTTGCCTTCCATGAACCCATGCTGGTTTTCATTTATAATCTTGTTCCTTTCCAGGTGTTCGACCACTCTCCTCCTGATAATCTTCTCCATTACTTTGCACACAATACATGTCAGAGACACAGGTCTGTAGTTTAGTGCCTCGTTTCTGTTTCCTTTCTTAAATATGGGGACTACATTTGCTGTCTTCCATTTCTCAGGTAGTTGCCCAGTTTCAAGGGATGTGTCGAAGATGTGTGTGTGTGTGTGTGTGTGTGTGTGTGTGTGTGTACTCACCTAATTGTACTCACCTAATTGTGGTTGCAGGGGTCGATACTCAGCTCCTGGCCCCGCCTCTTCACTGATCGCTACTGGATCCTCTCTCTCTCTGCTTCCTGAGCTTTGTCATACCTCTTCTTAAAACTATGTATGGTTCCTGCCTCCACTACTTCACTTGCTAGGCTATTCCACTTGCTGACAACTCTATGACTGAAGAAATACTTCCCTAACGCCCTGTGACTCGTCTGAGTCTTCAGCTTCCAGTTGTGACCCCTTGTCCCTGTGCCCCCTCTCGGGAACATCCTACTCTGTCCACCTTGTCTATTCCCCGCAGTATCTTGTATGTCGTTATCATGTCTCCCCTGACCCTTCTGCCCCCCAGTGTCGTCAGTCCGATTTCCTTAACCTTTCCTCGTACGACTTTCCCCCTTGAGCTCTGGGACAAAGCCTTGTTGCAAACCTTTGTACTTTCTCTAACTTCTGACGTGCTTGACCAGGTGTGGTTCCAGACTGGTGCTGCATACTCCAGTATGGGCCTAACATACACAGTGTACAGATTTTCTTGAACGATTCCTTATTGAGGTACGGAACGCTATTCTCGGGTTTGCCAGGCGCCCCGTATGCTGCAGCGGTTATTTGGTTGATGTGTGCCTCCGGTGATGTACCCCGGTGTTATGGTCACCCCAAGGTCTTTCTCCCCTGAGTGAGGTCTGTAGTTTTTTGTCCACCTAGCCTATATTCTGTCTGCGGCCCTTCTTTGCCCCTCCCCAATCTTCATGCTTTGCATTTGCTGGATTGAATTCGAGGAGCCAGTTACTGGACCACATGTTTCCCGCCTCTCCAGGTCTCTTTTCAGTCCTGCCTCATCCTCGTCCGATTAATTCTTCTCATCAACTTCACGTCATCTGCGAACAGGGGCACTTCAGAGTCTATTCCTTCCATCATGTCGTTCACAATATATCAAAAATAGCACTGGTCCTAGAACTGACCCCTGTGGGACCCCGCTCGTAACAGGCGCCCACTGTGATACCTCTTCACGTACCATGACTCGTTGCTGCCTCCCTGTCAGGTATTCCCTTATCCATTGCAGTGCCCTTCCTTTTATGTGTGCCTGATCCTCCAGCTTCTGCACTAATCTCTTGTGGGGAACTGTGTCAAAGGCCTTCCTGCATCTAGGAAACGCAATCTACCCAACCCTCTCTCTGCGTTCTTACTTCTGTTACCTTGTCATAAAACTCCAGGAGGTTTTGTGATACAAGATTTGCCTTCCATGAACCCATGGGGTTTTCTTTTTAAATCTTGTTCCTTTCCAGGTTTTCGACCACTCCCTCCTGATAATTTCCCCAGATTTGACACAATACATGTCAGAGACACGGGTCGTATTTAGTCCCTCGTTTCTTTTTCCTTCTTAAAATGGGGACTACTTTTAGCTGTCTTCCATTTCTAGGTATTCCCCCTTTTTTAAGGGATGTGTTGAAAAAATTGGTTAGAGGCACACACAGCACTCTGCCCTTCTCTAAGGCCCCCATGGGAGATGTTGCCCGTCCCATCGCCTTTAGGTGTAAAGGTCACTTAAGACTTCTTCCCCCTCCCATTGTCGTATGTCATCCAACACTTGTTGGTATATTCCCTTTTGATTTCCCCCCTCTGGCGTTTCCCCCCTTCTGTCCTTAAATGTAAAATTCCAAAAAATCCTTTCAGCTCCTCACATACCCCTGATCATTTCTTTTTTGGGGTTTCCACCTTCTGTCCTTAATCTGATCCCCGGTCTTTGACTTTGTCCCTTTTCCCCGATGTGGCTATACAACAGTTTTCGGGTCATCTTGATTTTCGATGCAAAATCATTTCTACTGTCGCTGGGCCTCCCCCCTTACCTGTGCGTACCTTTTCCTGGGTCTGCGACTGATCCCTTTTTCGTGTGTTCTCTGCCTTCTGTACTTTTTTCCTTCTTATTGCACTTTTGGTTTTTGCCTCCCTTACACCCTCGGGAAACCAGGGGGGTTTTTCTGGGCTTCCCGTTGTTTTCTGTTCCCTTGGGAAAGAACCCTTTTCCCCTGCCTCCCCGCATTTTTTTGCTACTATTCCATCATTTCATTTACTGGCTTTCCTCCGTTCTCTGTCCACTGGACCCCCGCATGAAGTTCTTCAACCCTAGTAGCCCCCTCTTTTATAGTCAGGCTTTTTCCCATTCTACCCTTTATTCTCTCCATTTCGCTTACTAGTTTAAAAGCACAAAACCCACGTGGTCGCTGCTCCTAGGGGACTCTCATACTTGAAATCCTCAAGTCGAGCTGCCCAGGTTGAACCCAAGGTCCAATCTTCGGGTTTTCACCTCCCCTCCACTCGGGTAGTGTCCTTAACATGTTGGTGCTGAGTTTTCCCCAGCACCACTCCAACACCGGCTCTCCATTTTTCGGGACCCCCCCATGTGGCTCCATTTTTCCCCCGTCAATTTCCCCCTTTGGGGTTTGAAATCCCCCAAAAACCAGCAATTTTTGCTCTGTGGAGTGAGCCTTCTTCCCCTCACAAGTGTGTCCACCATTGCTCTGTTGCTCTCTTTCTATTCCTCTCTTGGCCTCCGCAGTTCTGGGTGGATTTACATCACTGCAATGAATTTTGGGTTCCCCGATGAAGTGTACCTGCTATTAGTCTCTTTCTCCTGTCTCATCTTTCCTTCCATTTTCTCGAATTTCATCTGTTTTTTTACGACGAGAAACCCCCACCCCCCCCCCTACCCCTTCTATTTTTTCCCATGATCTGGTATCCTTGGGGGAAGATTGCATCGTTATTTCTCCAGTTTTTTTGTTTTTGTAACTGCTAGATGTCTGGGACTTTCATTGATTCTTTTTTGCCATTCCTCATGTTTATTCGTTAACCATCTGCATTTTGTACCAAACCTTCAACTTCGTTCTAATTGTAACTGGGTGCGGGGGGTGGAAACAGGGGGATGGGTGTGTGATGGTTGGTTTTGGAATTTTCAGTTCCCTTTGGGGGGTGTCGTGGCGGAGCCCTTCTGCGGTTTTTTTTGGGGGGTGCGCTTGTCCTTCCATTTGTCCGGGGTTTTATTCTGCTTCCTTTTTCATTTCCCCCCCATTTTCTCCTTTCGTTTTTGAACTCTCTCTTTCATTGTCTTCCTTTCGTCCGGTTCTGTCTCGGTCGAGGTACACATCCGGAACTCCTGCTTCCCCTTCAGCCGTGTTTTCTCCGCAGGATCATGGTTCGGGTTGTTCTGCCTTGAAAATTACTTTGAGAGGCCGATTCCTTTTCTTTGTGAACCACCCAATTCTCCGAAAATTTGCCCCCTGGGTCATGCCCCCCTCGCCTATCCCTTCATGATGTCTTCAACGTTTTTTTTTTTCCCTCCTGCTTTTTTTTCATCATAATTTTCCCCTTTTAGCTTGGGTCTACCCTTTAAACAAAACGGATCTCTCCCTTTCCACCTCCACGTGACTCCCATTGCATCCTTGAGGGGTTTTAGTTCCTTCCCGGGGAGTGTTCCTTTCCTTTATCCTTCCCTCTTTATGGCCCCTATGCTTCTTGGTTTTTACCCTTTCCTCTCACTTCCCCCGGGCCCCCCCACAGGTACTGGTAAGGCCCTTGCAAAGTCCTATTCCATAATGTCTTCCCAAACCCCTCTTTTTCTTCCTAGAGTGCCCCCTGTCTTTGTTTTGGCCCCATGGGGGTTTTTACGGACCTCTGCAACAGTTTAGTTTCCAGCTTCCCTTCGGACCTTTTTGTCGTGTTCGAGTAGCCATTGCCGAGCTATTTCTGTAAATCTTTGTCTTGTGCTGTTTAATGTTCAGCTCCTCTTCTAATCTCTCTATCTTGATTTCTGCTGCTGTGGCCTTTGTTTCCCACCTTCGCATTTGCTGCTAACCCTCTTCCATTTCCTTTCCCACTCATCTATCTCCTTCCCCAGTCTTCCCCCCCTTTTTTTTGAGCTCTATCTCCCTTTTCCTCCCCTAAATTTCGCCTTGGACCCCCTTTGTCCTCATCCGGGTTTAGGGGGGGGAATAGGGGTTTAGGAGAGGGATGGATGGTTGTGGGGGGGGGGGAGGATTGGTTTTGGGGGGGGAGGATAGTTGGGGGAGGATTTTAGAGGGTTTTGGGGGGGAGTTAGATGGTTTGGGGGGGAGGGGGGAATGGATGGTTTTTGGGGGAGGGGGGGGAGGTTTTTGGAGGGAGGGAGGTTGTTGGGGGGGTTGACGGTTTGGGGGGGGTTTTTATGGTTTGGGGGGGAGGGTAGGTGGCAAAGGGCTAAGGTGCAAGTGGGGGGGGGTTGGTGGTTTTTGGTGTGTGTGGTGGTTGTGTTGTGTGGTGGTGTGTGTGTATGTTGTATGGTGTGTGTGTGTGTGGTGGTGGTGTGTGTGTTGTGTTGGTGGTGTATGTGGGTTGTGTGTGTGTGTGGGAAAAATGGTATTGTGTTGGTGTTGGTGTGTGTGTGTGTGTGAAGGTAGTGTTATGGTGGTGTGGGTGTGTGTGTGTGTGTGGTGTGTGTTGTGTGGTGTGGTGTGTGTGTATGTGTATTGTGTATGGTGTGTGGTGTGTTTTGTGTGTGTGTGTAGTTATGTTTTTATGTTTTGGGGTTTGTATGTATGTGTGTAGTGTGTGTGTGTGTGTGTGTGTGTAGGTGTGTGTGTGAGGAAGACGTGATCTCGGGGGAGCCCATTTTAAATCCTTTTTTTTTCATACAATTTCATAAACTTTAAAAGGGTTTCCTACACTTACCTTTTTTTTTTTTTTTATATCCCCTTGTCCCTGTTACGGTTTTAAAAAAGACGTCTTTTTCATGTTACATACAAAAATAATAAATTTTTTTCCTAATACCTCCCAGCATGCACCCAGTCCCTTTCACTCTCTAAGCGGTTTTTTTTTGAAAAACAAATAGTTATTGCAAAAAATCTTTGAACTTGTTTAATTTTTTGTGCACTGTAGATTTTGATAATTAAGTGCGAAAAAAAACCTGGGTCAGGGGTTGCATCTCTGAAGGGAAAAAAGGGTGAAGGGAAAAATTACGATGGTGCTGATAGGTAAGGGGGGGTGCAGGCAGGTAAGGGGGTGGGGCAGGAGGTAAGGTGGTGGTGTGGCAGGTAAGACGGGGTGCAGGCAGGTAAGGGGGATGGGGCAGGCAGGTAAGGGGGTGGGGAGGCGGTACGGGGGTGGTGCAGGCAGGGCGGTGGTGGTCAGGCAGGTCTGGTGGTGCGGCAGGTAAGGTGATGGTGCAGGGAGGTAAGGTGGTGGCGCTGATAGGTAAGGGGTGGTCAGGCAGGGGAAGGGGGTGGTGCAGGAGGAAGGGGGGTGGTGCTGGCAGGTAAGGTGGGGGTGCAGGGAGGTAGGTGGTGGTCTGATAGTAAGCCCTGGTGCAGGAGTAAAAGGGGGGTGCAGGCAGGTAAGGTGGTGTTTCTTAGGGAAGGTGGTGGTGAGGCAGGTAAGGTGGTGGTGCAGGCCAAGGGGGTGGGGCGGGAGGAATGGGGGGCTCAGGGAAGGGGGGGTCAGGCGGTAAAGGTGGGTGGGGAGGCAGGTAGTGGTGGTGCAGGCAGGGAAGGTGGTGGGGGGGAGGAGGTAAGGTGGGGGTGCAGGGATTAAGGGGTGGTGCAGGCAGTAAGGTGGTGGTGAAAGGTAAGGTGGGGGTGCAGGCAGGGAAGGTGGTGGGGCAGGCAGAAGACGGTGGGCTAGCAGGTAAGATGGTGGGGCTAGAGTAAGACGGGTGTTTGCGGGTAAACGGTGGTCAGGCAGGTAAAAGGGGGTGGTGCAGGGGGGGTAAAGTGGGGGGGTGTAGGCGGTTTAAAACGGGGTGTGGCAGTTAAAGGGGTGGTGTGGGAGATAAGACGGTGGTGCAGGCAGGTAAAGGGGGTGGGGGCAGGAGGTAAAGTGGTGGTGCGGCAGGTAAGACGGTGGTCTAGCGGTAAGCGGGGGTGCTAGGGTAAGGGCGGGGGGCGCAGGTAAGACGGTGGCGCTAGCATAAAAACTGGGCTAGCAGGTAAGACGGGGGTGTTAGCGGGTAATACGGTGGTCAGCAGTTAAACGGGGGTGCGGAGGAAGGTGGTGTAGGGGAGATAAGGTGGGGTGGGCAGGCAGTAAAGTGGTGGGGTAGGAGTAAGACGGGGGCAGGCAGGAAGGGGGGGGTGTAGCAGATAAGACGGTGGGCAGGCAGGTAAGGTGGGGTGCAGGCAGGGAAGGTGGGGTAGGCAGGTTAAAAAACGGTGGGGTAGGGAGTAAGGTGGGTGAGGCAGATAAGGGGGTGGTGCAGGTAGGTAAAATGGGGTGAGGCAGTAAACGGTGGTACTAGCGTAAGCGGTGGGGTTAGCGGGTAAGCCCGGGGGTGCAGGCAGGTAAGCCGGTGGGGTTGCGGGGAAGACGGTGGGCTAGCAGGTAAAACGGTGGTTGCTAGCAGTAAAACGGTGGTTTCTAGAGGAAAAACGGAAAAATCAGGGGAAACGGTGGGGCTAGCAGGAAGCGGGGGTGCTACAGGGAAGAGGTGGGTAGGCAGGGAAAAGGTTGATTTTGCTTTTACAAAAACTAAAAAAAAATATATACAAAATGTAGGAAAACGGAAAATTACCAGAGAAAGACAAAAACAGCCAGAAAAAACTTTACCCAGCACTTTTTAAAAACTCATAAAGACCCCAAAAAGTATACAAAAAAAAAGATAAAAAATAGGAGTTTCAGTCATGTTGAGGGGTGAGGATGTGATGTTGGAGGGAGGTATAAACATTAAATGACGCACCCCCTTTGGGTTTTTTGGGGGTGGAGTGAGCATAGTTATCATGTCAGTCTTGTTTACAGATACACGACCTGGACAAGAGAAAGAGCAACCTCAAACTGTGAACCATCCATTTTAGTTGACACTACAGGTGGGAAACTTCGAAACCCTTTTTACCCTACGGGGCTCCCCAAAAGTATAGCGACAACCCAGAAAATAGGAGGTATTTTTCCCCCCTGGGGGGGGGGGGGGGGGGGGTTCCCCCGGGGGGGGGGGTGGGCCCCGGCCCCCCGGGGGGGGGGGGGGGGGGTTGGATCCGGAACGGGCGCATCCCCTTTTTTTAAAAGGAAACGAATTTTTTTTCCAAACTGGAAAGGACCCCGGAGTTTTTCCGAAAAAAAATTAAGAGAAAACTCCGGGAGACGTCTCTAAGTGTGACCCCCAAGGAAAACTGACTGTTCCCCTTTTTTTGAAACACCTTTCTTCCAAACAAGGTACCGGACCCCCCATTATGTCCCAAACCATTAAAAAAAATTACCGTAAAACAACCCGGACCGAAAAACAATTACCCCACCCCAAAAACCGGTGACCAAAACACCAGTGTACCTGTACCCAACCCAGTGACCTGACCACAACACCAGTGTACCCACCACAACACCAGTGTACCTGACCACAACACCATGTACCTGACCCCAACACCCGTGTACCGCACCCAAAACACCAGGGACCTGACCACAACCCAGTTACCTGACCCCAACACCATGTACCTGCACCAAACACATGACCTGACCAAAACCCCGTGTACCTGTTACAAAAACCCGTTAAACCTGCAAACAAAACCATTAAACCTTTCCCCCAAAACCAGTGTCCGCCCCCAACACCATGTAAACCCGGCCACAACACCAGTGACCCGGCCCCAAACACCCGTGTACGAAACCACAAAACCATGTACCTGACCACAACACCATGTACCTGCACCCAACACCCGGGGGCCTGGGGGGCCCCAAAAGGCCCCCCTTTACACACAGTCCGGGGTTCACCCGGGGGGGAAACTTTGCACCACCGTGTCCTTCACCACACAAAAGGAAAATGGGGGACACGGGGGGGGTACCCTGGGGGACAAAAAAGGACCCCCTGGAAAAAAAACAGGGCCTACCAAATACCCGGGGTTTTTTGGGGCAACCCTGGGGTTTGTGGCAAAATCCTACAAAAAAGTCCCCGGGGCAAAACCAAAAAAAACCCCAAAAAGAAAAATTTCCCCTGTTTCTTAAAAAAGGCCAGCAAAAAAAGTAATTTTTAAAAATCGTTTTCGAGGGGGAAGAAGAAGGAAAGGAAAAGGAAGGAGAGAAAACTTCGTTTAACCCCGGGGGCTTTAACCCCCCCCGTAAAATCCGAAATCTATCCCCCCCCCCAATCTTTAAAAACAAAACGTAGAAATCCAACCCCAAAAAACTAAAAAATTTAAAAAAACTTAACGCCCCTTTCATTTCATCCTAATTTTTAACCCAAAAACTTTAAACCCAAATTTTTTATTAGAAATTTTGTTTGGATTTTAACGGGGAAGAATTTAGAGGAAAAAGAAAAAGGAGAACAAACAGAGGAAAAGGGAAAATTTGTTTTTCCCCCCAATATATTATATATATATATATATATATATATATATATATATATATATATATATATATATATATATATATATATATATATATATATATAATGTTGTGTGTGTATGTGTTTATGCTCAATAATAACCCACATGGAGACAGACACTGGAAATTGATTGATCTGTATATTTCAACTCGCCTTCTAGAATCCTTCACTTGAATACTCAGGACTACATACGGGTAGAGCTCTCTAAAACATTGTGAGAAACACCTTCATTTTTATTGTATTTATATGATCGGAATAATAACGGATGTAGGAGCATACTTAGTTCCTGTCAACTATCTTGACAGAAGTATCAAGGAACGGGAGATTATCATCAACTTCCTTCTCAACTGTGAATTTAATGGACGGGACAAGGTCATCGAGTCTCGGAAGGAAAATATTCCAATCCTGTGAGGAAGGTCACAAGCAAAGGACGTCATCCATATACCTAAACCGCCTGACCTGGCTAGGCAGGATATTTTTCAGCATTCTAGTCACGAAAAATTCCATGTACATAAGTTACTCAAGTCGGGGAGCATGGATTGCCATCCCATGTTTTTTGGGGGAAGAATACTTTCCCTCAAATACGAATTCACAATCCACAACACATAATTAGTTCATCGATAATATTCCTGGGGAAAGACAAAGGAAACTTAACCAGTTATTCATCAAATTAGGATGATAAGTCAGGTACGAGGACTCGAGTGAACAATGCAGTGACGTCAAGGCTTACTAACATTAAGCCATTTTGAAATATTGTGCAGCAGACCCGACGTAGCTAATAATAGGTCGCGCTGGGAACCTAGGTTATTGCGTGTAATTATCTCACACATATATATGAATGTGATTGATATGGTTGGCCATTTTTTTTTTAATAAGTTGATCATTTCCCTTAAATAAAGTTTTCAACAATTTACTGAACTGGCTGTTAACCTGGTCGAGCGGATCCTTAGTAAGGAAAACATTTGATTTTCTATTATTCATTAAAAGATTAAATTTCTCATATAGTCAAGTGTATCCATGACAACAACCATGTTTGATTTGTCTGCCGTCGTAAGGAGACACCTAGGATCGCATTTTTTGAACATGGTACCAGTGGAATGGTAGGATCGATTACTTCATTACATATATAGCAGATTAAGAGTGATAAGGCGGAAGACAATATTACCATGCTAGGAAATTGAAGAACCTTTATTACAGAGTGAATCACTTACCTAACTAACTCTGATTCCGCCATTAAGCAATCGAGTCCTGAGTCGTGACCAGTGACTGGACTTCTGGATAAGTTTTGCTCCAACTAAATGTGACACTAATTATGTAGATCTTGCTACGTAGTTCTGTAATACAGAAAAAAATACGGGTATTCAACCCTTGAAACGTTCAACATTGCCAAGATTTATGGCGGTTTATTCACTCCTTTGGAACCTAAATGTCCCTAACAGCTTTTAAAGTCATTCCTGGAATTAAAAATGATCCTGGAGGTCATCTTATGACAGCAGAAAAATCAAGATATTTTGTTACCATGAACAAACTAGACAATATGGGACAACATGAATATTTTACGAGATGATAGAGAATCAAATGTTTCCCTTATTAAGAACCCGCTCGACCAGGTTAACAACCAGTTGAATAAACAGCTGAAAGCTTTACTTAAGAGAAATGATCAGCTTGTAATGATCACCCAGATTAATCACACTCCCATATATGTATGAGATGATTACATGTATTAATCGGGGTTCCCAGAGCAATCTATTATTAGTTCCGCCGGGTCTGCAGCACACAATCTTGTAAAATGACTAGTCAAACTAACCCCAATTATTATTATTATTATTATTATTATTATTATTATTATTATTATTATTATTATTATTATTATTATTATTATTATTATTATTATTATTATTGGTGTTATTATTATTGCAGTTGTTGTCATTATTATATTGAGAA
Organism: Cherax quadricarinatus; assembly: GCF_026875155.1. Taxonomy (NCBI): domain Eukaryota; kingdom Metazoa; phylum Arthropoda; class Malacostraca; order Decapoda; family Parastacidae; genus Cherax; species Cherax quadricarinatus. The sequence goes on along the minus strand of NC_069410.1, from coordinate 29,336,727 downwards.
TAAGCCATAGAACAAGTGTCACAGAGCGGCGCATCCTCACCCTGCACGAGAGATGTCAAATAAGTCATTTTTTTGTAAAGGATTCCAACCTCCTCCTCTCTGTTTACCTCCACATTGTTTCTTTCCACTCTCCTGTCCATACGTCTCTTTATTATTTATTATTAAAGATTAGCCGGTATTCTCCCGGCCCGGGCCTTTTCCAAGTGGTGGCCCGGCTTTGGCTCCCTCTTTGGGGAGTGTCTGAGACCTAAGTCTCCCATGGGAGGAGGCACAAGTACCTCCTCATCTCTGGGACCAACTGTCCCCAGGCCTAGCCACAAGCTAGGCCTCTCTGGTCTGCCATCCCCGCCTCAAGGGGGCTAATGGGAATGACAGTCTTATGAGCTAAAGGCTCGGGCTCAGGCACCTACCCTACCCTAGAAGGGTTAGGCATGGTGTCGATCATACGTCTCTTTGTTTCTGTCTAACCCCTCCTCTTTCTCCTTTATACTCCTCCTGTTTCCCACTTTCTATCCTTCCTCTCGAAAGCAGAAGAGCTTTTACCCCCTCACTCAAAGTATTACGAAAGATGTAAAGTGTGTGTAAAGTCAGGTCGATGCAGTCCTTCTCTCTCTCTCTCTCTCTCTCTCTCTCTCTCTCTCTCTCTCTCTCTCTCTCTCTCTCTCTCTCTCTCTCTCTCCTCTCTCTCTCTCTCTCCTCTCATCTCTCTCTCTCTCTCACTCTCTCTCTCTCTCTCTCTTCTCTCTCTCTCTCTCTCTCTCTCTCTCTCTCTCTCTCTCTCTCTCTCTCTCTCTCTCTCTCTCTCTCTCTATCTATCTCTCTCTCTCTCTCTCTTCTCTCTATCTCTATCACTCTCTCTCACACACACACACATCCCAGTGATCACTGGTGTCCAGCATTCATCCTTGAACTGGGAGAAGTAAAGAGAGAGAGAGAGAGAGGAGAGAAGAGAGAGAGAGAGAGAGAGAGAGAGAGAGAGAGAGAGAGAGAGAGAGAGAGAGAGAGAGAGAGAGAGAGGGAGGGAGAGAGAGAGAGGGAGAGAGAGAGAGAGATACCCGATCGCCTCCTAAGCCCTAACTCTAGACACAGTTCTTCACACTTTTCGTAACAGCTTGAGTGCGAGAAAGTCTTCCTACTTTCGGAAGGAAGGATAGTATACAGTGTAGCGGAAAAGGAGTTCACGTGGAGGGAAACAAGATACAGAAACAATTAGATGTTTAGCAAACATTGTTTATGCGATCTGACTCCCTTTAACAAGGCTGTAGGGCAGGAGAGCATCAAGCCTCCACCTTGTCCTAATGTACACGGCATTGAATGTGGTAAATTTGTCTGTCAAAAGTCTCATACCACAGATATACATTTATGTTAAGCATGCAAATTACTGCCTTGACTCCTCCTGACCCGTAAGGTTGTCTGTGTTAGGCGACAACCTTACAGGTTAAGGGTGTAAAAACCTCTACGGTGCTTCAGATAAGAAATAGAAATCGTGACACTTGTGTATTTCTGCTGTAAATATGCGTAGTTATTTATGCTGGTGATGCCCTTTTTAATACCTGTCAGTCGACCCAGAGATTATTTGTTAACATTGACCTTATTAAATCTTGCGTTGTTTTTTTAAGCTGGTATCAATATCTGAGCTGTATTTCGTCAATGGGGATTTGTAAATTGAGGAGAGAACTAGTGTTTGTATCTGGATATTTGTTCTGCTCCAGTGATGGAAAGTGTCCGTGTGATCATGAATTAGACACTTGTGCAAAACTTGGGTATCTTTATTGTGGAAACGTTTCGCCCACCAGTGGCTTTCTCAGTCCAATACAGAGAAGATTTGTTGAAGATCAGAAGGAGTTTGAGGTAATCAGTCCCTCAGCCTGGAGTCAACGTCATCAATCCAGCAGTCTTGATAAGAATGTCAGCCTTTTCATAATTTTGAACTTGTCTGAGTGTAGTAAAAATGTTGTTCAAGGTATCGTGTATTAAGAAATAAACACAATACAATAATTTATACAATACTATATTCAGTGTTCGGAAAATCGGCGAATTTGCGCTTTAATCAAGACCCATTACCTGTTGTATATTGATGAGGGTGTAAAAATTCGCAGGGTCAGTTAAGTGAAAACTATTATAGAGGACCTTCCTGGAGGCAGCGGAGACGTCAGGTGTGAGGGCAGTGACTGGTGTGGATATTATGCGTGTAAATTAAGTGTTGAGGTGCCAGAAGCGTTATCCAGAGGGCTGAGGAGTTTTTGAGGTGGTTTGTATGTTTAAAGAGGATGATTAGGGCATAAAAAATCTCCGATGGGGGGAAGGTGGGTAGGCGTCGTCCGAAATGTTGCAGGGAGGGGGGGGAGTGAAGAGGGTATTGATTGCTAGGGGCTTGGACATCCGGCAGGCTTGTGCATGTTAGAGCGGAGTAAAGGCAAATGGCTCTGCTGTTGGAGTGTGAGCAAGATAACATTTGTGAAGGAATTCATGAAAGAAGTTAATCAGACTTGAATCCTGGAGGTGGAGAGCGTAGGTCCTGCGATCTGCAAGAAGCGATGAGGATGTTGCAGTTCGGAGGGCTATTTGAACTGTTACTTCAGCATGCTTCTGGCAAGACAACGATTGAATGAATAATGGTGGATGTGTTTCCTCTTTACTTTTTTTTTTTTTGAGGGGGGGAGTGTTAAAAAAAAACTTATTTCTTCTTTTACTTAGGTTTATATAGATTAGGATTCATTTACATTCCCTTAAGAGGTACTAATAGTTTTGACATATTTTGTGGGTTAAAGTATCCTTGACTGGTGGTGAACAAGTTACAAGCAGCTTGTTCGTGGCTCAGTTGGTAGCAGCCTCAGCTCATACACTGTGGAACCAGAGTTTGACCCCGGATGAGTTTAAACGCTGAACATGTGTTATAATTCTTATTACCTCTCTTCACCTAGAAGTAAGCAGGTACCTGAGTGTTAGCTGACTGTTGTGGGCTGCATCCTAAGGATTAGATTTTGCCACCGAAGTGGCTAGTTTATTGTGCACCCCATATCCATCCTGTGGACGGTAGCACAAGAGCATATGGATACACAAAAGGCCTAGGAACTAGGCCCCTAGGTTTTTTTTTTCTACTTATCTACAATTCACTTATCTGTTACAAGCAAATTTAGGAAATTTTCTTAGTACATATGGTATCTTATTTTCATTAATAAGGTATCTTGACATGTCACATAGGTTATTATACTGTCTGTCTTTGTATTCCTCAATAAGTGGACAATTAAGCACATAGTGTTCAAAACACACACATATAGACGTAGTGTAGTGGGTCACAAGCGCCAGGCTCCGAGAATCTTAGTGTTTTTAGGGCGTGCTTTAGCAGCTAGAAGCAACCAGTGTTAGTGACAACGTCAGTGAACAACCCTACAAGTGATAACCAAAGTATTAGCAAAAAAAAAAAATAAAGTAAAGGCGAGAGAAAGCCTGAAATTATACAACAAAATTTCAAAGTGCCAGTTCGTTGAGGCCTAGTTGGCACTTGTTGCCACACTGTTACAAATATACAAAGTACAAAGCGAGTGACTAAAGACAAAAGATCAAATAGAATTAAGAGAGGTTGGCTAACGAGAAACTGTGATGTAGCACACAGCCAGCGTGAACAAGCTAGCCAGAAAGGGGAAATATATATATATATATATAATATATAGATATATATATATATATATATATATATATATATAATATATATATATATATATATATACATATATATATGTATATATATATATATATATATATATATATAAGTATATATATATAATAATATATATATAATATATAAATATAATATATAATATAATATATATATATATATAATATATATACATACATATACATAAATATATATAAGCAGAGAAGGTGGCAGCAGTAGGCCTGAGGAGGTAGCGCCGCCATAACAGGTTGGGTGTCATCATAAATAAGAAGTGTATTTACCAAAAGTGAAGTGTAAATTATAAAAGTAGCAGTATACAAGTGATAAGTGTGGTAAATGGGGACTCAAAAGGGCAACGAGAAAAGAATAGTTGAAGAAGTCAGAGGCGGAAGGGCGAGGTGCAAGAGTCATCGTACAGCGAGCATCTGGATGGACGTCCCCTCTGAGTTGTAACATACAAATCACCTGCTTGTGGTTGGCGGGAAGTTTTGAGTGGTAGAGCCGGCCCCACGATCACTGGTAGCTGGCTATCACAAACCCTGCTCCAGAGCGATTATCATACACACAACACCTAGCAGTAGTAGGAAGATAAAATTTGTAGGAGCAAGAAATAGGCAGGAGGATTAAGTCGGGGCTAATAATAATAATAATAATATAATATCTTTATTTACTACAAGTACATGTACATGGTTTACAGGCCTAGCTGACAACAATGACATACTACTGCATAGAAATCCCCTTGTTATGCTCAGCATTTCGGGCAAATTAGGTCAGTGTCCCAGGATGCGACCCACACCAGTCGACTAACACCTAGGTACCCATTTTACTGATGGGGAACATAGACAACAGGTGGAAAGAAACATGCCCAATGTTTCTGGGAATCGAACCCAGGCCCTTGCCGTGTGAAGCGAGAGTGTTAGCCACCAGGCCACCAGAGCCCTGTTAATGGGACTACAGCCCTGACAACAGTTTCGAGAGATAATGTTTTAGGACACAAAGTACAATCTGAGAAGCAAGTATTGGGTACACATGTAGTAAAAGGTAGTACATAACTGGGTGAAAGAAAGACTCGTTAACACACGCTAGTATTATAATTATTAGAATTACTCTCAGTGTTAATGGTATCTTATTAGTATTACGGATACACAGAGGTGAAATGTATTTCTGGGACATATAAACAACTGAAGTGCTCACACACACATGCGCGCACACACATACACACTCGGGGCCAGGAGCTGAGTCTCGACCCCTGAAACCACAACTAGGTGAGTACACACACACCCACTCATTCACACAGCTGATCCTTGGAATTTGACCGCGTCCCCTCACCCCCCCCCACACACCATTCCCTCCCCCACAGACCTTTCCCCTCCCCCGCTCTTGCCTTCACTCCCTCCTCCCTCCTATCTATCTGTGTGCAAAATAATAATAATAGAACTTTTCTTTGTCAGAGGAAAGAAAGTCTCCCTGATAACATTGTGTATACATAGTGTATAGTGTATACTACAGTGGCTCCCTAGTATATTGATGATAAAGGCTAAAGTGTCATTTGAAAACAGGTGAATTTGTAAATGAAGTGATAAGCCTATAGAGGCAGGTGCCAGAAGTCGCCAGAAACTTACCACAGGTCAGCTGTTTTTAATAATCTTCCTGGCCTGCTAGTGTACTCGCATATAATCTTATACCAGTGAATAGCAGAATACAGTGTTGTAGTAGCAACTAACCAGTATTATAATGGTACTTAGTGGAGTGGAGTGACTTTCATTAGTTTCTTTTTTCTTGAAATACCAGACGTATACTGTGAATTTCATATAACCTGTAGTTACCAGCGGTCGCAATATACACAACGAGAAGCAATTATTACTACAGAAAAAGCGTCCTTCCTCCAAAATTTCCACCAGTCAACTATAGTGATAATATAGCATTTATTGTGGTGGAGACGAAAAAAAAAAAAAACTAGAAAAGCTAGATACAGCGATTGATAAACAAGGGTTGAGGCTCGACCGTTCGTCACTGTAGGAGCTGCCAGAAATCACCGGCTCTTCAACACGCAAGTTATACTTTTGTATCAATCAAATCACATATTACTCGGGTAGATAATTTCAAGTAGATCCTTCATGTGTTAGCCCAAATCACCGACTAGTATGTTTTAAATAAGTGACCCACTGATCAGATCAGATCGACTGGTCCGAACCCTCGACTGGTCCGAACCCTTGATGGTCCGAACCCTTGACTGATTTCAAACGGTTTCGTTGGACAATAAAGCAGACTATAAACGGATGGAGTTGTAGGCGCCCTTATCAAACACAAACAATAAATATAAATCAGTAACATACACGGTAAGCTGTCCAATTAGTTAGAAATAGAAATGCAAATAGTTAGAGCTTCATTTAAGGAGGTTATTAATAGAGTATTCAAGAGGTTGCTAGTAGAATTACAGTAAATCAACCACTCAAATCATTATGAAGCTCTGTATAGTCTGCAGTCAATCAAACAAACGGGCTTCCACATGGATAAATTGTCATTTTTGTGGAAATTGGTGTCACGCCCCTTGTGCAGATATCCAAGAACTAGCTACAAGCAGTATAAAAACAGGGAAGTGTTTTTGGTGTATGCCCCAAATGAGGAAAATCTGTGGAACTAAAATCACAAGGGTATTAAAAGAGGATAACATCAAAGCTGCTTTCATAGACAACCTGGAAGCTTTCTACAACAGATGGAACATAAAAATCTGGGCTGAATGGTACTGCCCTTGATACTGGCCATGTAGTCAGAAACTGTAAGGCTGGAGGTGATGTCCTGGTAGTCAGTAAATGTGGGGCTGATAGTGCTGTCCTGGGAGATAGTAATGGTGAAGCTGGAGGTGCTGTCCTGGGAGACAGTAATGGTGAAATTGGAGGTGCTGTCCTGGGAGACGGTAATGGTGAAGCTGGAGGTGCTGTCCTGGGAGACAGTAATGGTGAAGCTGGAGGTGCTGTCCTGGGAGACAGTAATGGTGAAGCTGGAGATTTTGTCCAGGTAGTCGGGAATTATACGCAGGAAGGAATACATATAAATGACCTCATAGGGGACAGGAGCCGTAGTGGGGAAACAAGTGTAGTCAAAGATAAGATAAAACCAATATTGCAAACTAGAAATACCACAGGAAATAGCAAACAAGAGGACTCCACTAGCTATAGTGAGGATATATTACCAAAAACAACTGGTGGGAGCTCCATTGTTGGTGCTAGGGAGGATAGGAATAAGACAGGGAAACATGCACCAACAGAGAATACAGTCACAGAAACCCAAGGCAAACGGAAACCAAGCCTGTGCACATACTATGCACTTGGTATCTGCAGACATGGGAAATCTGGAAAAGCAGACGGGACGTGCAACTATGACCACCCTAGAAAATGCCATGCCCATATGACAACAGGAAAATGCAAACTCCCTTCTTGTAAGCTTTTTCACCCTGAAATGTGTACCTCATCAGTACAGGAAAGACTGTGCTATAACTTAAATTGCCAGGCACACCATCTAAAGGGTACAAAAAGATACAAAACATCCAGGCCATGGGAAAACCTGGGTAGCCACAGCCACTTAAGAGGGAGAGGTTTTTTTAGTGCCAGGAAGGAAAAAAAACTGGCAGGAAATGGCAGAAATCGTACACCAAATCCAGTCATTCCTGGAGTGGAACCACAGTCAATGGCCTCCACTCCAAACCAACAGATACAGATACTAATGCCAGAAAAAAAATCCCCCCCCCCAGTACCAACAATACCACCAGTCAGATGACATTCTTCTTTGCAAATATACAGGGTCTAAAGCCAGCAACAAACAACAAAATACCTTTCATCCGTGGACTGCTTGGCAGAGGCAAAGGCAATGTTCGCGGCTTTCACTGAGACCCACATAAAGGATCACTTGGACAACGAAATATGGATCCCAGGTTACAACCTATACAGATGTGACAGAGTGAACAGGCAAAAGGGGGGGGTTGGCCTGTACATTGCAGAGTCACTTGTTTGCACAGAACTGCTAAATGCCTCAAATGATGTAGTGGAAGTTTTAGCAGTAAAGGTCGAGAACCAAAACCTAGTCATTGTGGTAGTCTACAAGCCTCCGGATGCAACATCCCAGCAATTCCAGGAACAGCTGTTATAAATTGACCACTGTCTGGAAAATCTTCCAGCTCCTGCACCCAACATCTTGGTCCTGGGGGATTTCAACTTAAGGCACCTAAAATGGAGGAATATAGCAAATAATATTGTTGCAGTAATAACACCAGGAGGCAGCTCTGATGAAAACTCACACTCACACGAGCTTTTAAATCTCTGCACAAAATTCAATTTAAACCAGCAAATAATAGAGCCTACTAGACTGGAGAATACACTAGACCTCATCTTCACTAACAATGATGATCTTATAAGAAATGTCACCATATCAAAAACAATATACTCAGATCACAACATAATTGAGGTTTCAGACAAGTATGCGTGGACCCCAGACCGACATAATGAGACTAGTCACGAGGGAGCATTCACCAAATTCAACTTCAATAACAAAAACATAAAGGGGACCCAAGTAAACAAGTCCTAACCGATATAAGCGGGAAATATACTAAGCAACACGACCCCAACGTATGCCAGAACAATTAACTTGATGGCACTCGATGTATCCCAAAAGGGCTTATTCCTCTAAGAAAAAGGGGGAGTAGATGTAAAAAGAAAAGACGGCGCCCCTTTACGGGCCGGAAAAAAAACAGAGCGGCTAAAAAAGGTCAATAACGGAAAATGCGTGGGGAACACTGGTCAGAAAAAAGCAAGCTCGAACTCAAGCAAAGGGAATCTTATAGGAGTCGGGAATCGCGGGAAGAACAAAAAGCCAAAATGAAATCGAAAAAAACCCCAAAGTATTTCTTTTCCTACCCCAAAATAAAAGCGAGAACAACATCCATATTGGCCCCTACTTAAACAAGAGGGGTTCCTACACAGATACAGAAAGGAAATGATAGCACTCAACCCCAAATTTTAACTCAGTTTTTAGCAAGCCGCTAACCAACTGAGAGTGAAGATCAAAACAAATTTTTTAAGAGACCCAAAAAATTTTGGGTTAACACAAGCCTACCATGTTACCCTACCCAAATGACTTCAACAGGCGAAAAATGACATGCCCACACTCTGCCCCGGGGCCCAACCATGAACTCCGTTTTACAAAACGCAAGAAGCCCCATCACAGCCTTTTCCATCCTATGGGGGGGACATGGACACGGGGCGTCCACAGTTACAAAAAACAACAGACAAGCCCCACCCCACAAAGGGGGCAAAAAGCAACAGCAAAGAACTAAGACCGATAGCCTAACACCCATATCTAAAAAATCTTTGAAAGGGTCCTAAGAAGCAAATCACCACCCATCTGAAACCCATCAGTTACAAAAACCCGGGGCAACAGGGTTTAGAACGGGTCCTCCTGTCTGCTAAACTATTGGATCCTAAACACTAAAGATAAAAAAAAAAGCAGAGTAATATATACAACTTTGAAAAACCCTTCGACAAGTGGACCATGGCGTAATATGCACAAAATGCGTGCTAAAAGGGGTAACAGGAAAAGTCGTCGAGGATCTATAATTTCCTCACAACAAAAAACGAGAATCATCAACAAGGGAAAATCCCAGGCAGCTACGGTGAAAAACTCTGTCCACAAGGCACAGTACCGCTCCCATCTTTTTCCCCATCCCCAATCCGACATAGACAAGGATGTCAGCCACAGCACCGGTTTTTCCTTTGCAATGACACCCGAATCTGCATGACAGTGCTTCCTTGCGACACTGCAAGGCTCCGGCGGACATCAACCGAATCTTTTAGTGGCGCAGAAAACAATAAAGTTCAACGATGGAAAATTTTAATTACTCAGAAGGGAAACACGAGGAAATTAAACTCATCAGAGACAAAACAAATTCGGCCACAAAATAGAGCGAAACACAACGCAAAAACCTGGGAGGATCATGTCGAGGATCTCACCCCTTTAAGACCATAACTTGTATCAATCGCATCTGCTAGAAAAATGATAGGAGGGTAATGAGAACCCTTTAAAACTAGGGGGGCCAAGCCCATGATGACACTCTTTAGGTCACTTGTTCTATCTAGGCTGGGATATTGCTGCACACTAGCAGCACCTTTCAAGGCAGGTGAAATTGCTGACCTAGAAAATGTACAGAGAACCTTCACGGCACGCATAACGGAGATAAAACACCTCAATTACTGGGAGCGCTTGAGGTTCCTGAACCTGTATTCCCTGGAATGCAGGCGGGAGAGATACATGATTATATACACCTGGAAAATCCTAGAGGGACTAGTACCGAACTTCCCACACGAAAATCACTCACTACGAAAGCAAAAGACTTGGCAGACGATGCAACTCTCCCCAATGAAAAGCAGGGGTGTCACTAGCACGTTAAGAGACCATACAATAAGTGTCAGGGGCCCGAGACTGTTCAACTGCCTCCCAGCATACATAAGGGGGATTACCAACAGACCCCTGGCAGTCTTCAAGCTGGCACTGGACAAGCACCTAAAGTCGGTTCCTGACCAGCCGGGCTGTGGCTCGTACATTGGTTTGCGTGCAGCCAGCAGCAACAGCCTGGTTGATCAGGCTCTGATCCACCAGGAGGCCTGGTCACAGACCGGGCCGCGGGGGCGTTGACCCCCGGAACTCTCTCCAGGTAAACTCCAGTTATCTTTCTCTCTCCCCCTCCCTCGCATTTCTCTCTCTCATAGCCTTTTTCCCTCCCCTTTCCCCTACTCTCTCTTTCTCTCTCTCTCTCCTCTCTCTCTCTCTCTCTCTCTCTCTCTCTCTCTCTCTCTCTCTCTCTCTCTCTCCCCTCCTCTCTCTCTCTCCACCCATAACCCTATCCCTCACCTCCTCTCTCTCTATAGGCTTCTCTCTCCATCTCACTTTTTCTATATTTCTACCCCTCCCTCGCATTTCTCTCTCTCATAGCCTTTTCCCTCACCCTCCTTTCTCCCTCTCTCTCTCTCTCCCTCTCTTTCTCCCTCTCTCTACCCTTTCTCTCCCCCCCTCACATTTCTCTCTCTCCCCCTTGGTCTTATCCCTCACCCCATACTCTCTCCTCTCTCTCCCTCTTTCTACCCTTTCTCTCTCCCCCTCTCACCCTCTCCCTCCTCTAGCCTTCTGTCTGCGGTAAAAAAAAAAAAAAAAAAAATGGGTGGCCTTAGAGGACGGAAAACCAGAGATCTGTTGGACGAACCAGGGAGGAAAGACTGGGAGTTAGAGCTCCAAAAAAGGGAGGAAGAGTGGGGAAGGAAGATAGTAGAGCTTGGTAAGAAAATGGAGGAGTGGATAGCTGAAGAGTGCAGGAAGTGGGAAGTACAGGTCTTAGCAGCAGAAGCTAGGATACAGTGCTTAGAAGAGAAACTGCAAAACCTGAAACAGATTAGAGAGACAAATGACAATTCAGATGTGACATCAGGAAATTCAATGTCAGGCGCAGACAAGGGGACGGTAAGCAAAAAAGAGACATCCCATACAGAAGGCCCTATCAGACCCACGTGGGGCCAGGAAAAGACGAGGAGCACACTAAGATCAAATACAGGTCCGAAGACAATGAAGGTATGCTATATGCAGAGATTCTAACAACCAACTGCAGTAGAAAGGGGAGAGCTGTCATGAAAGACAGTTCACTGAAGAATAGAAGTTTCAGATATGACAGGGACTGAAGGGAGAAACTGTCAATGGAAGGAAATAAATGCCTCAGAGGAAGCAGATGGAGACTCAGTGGGAGGGGGAAAAGGGCGAGGTCATTTTTTTGTGTACGGGCTCCAAGAACCAAGGGGGGACAACTTCGAAGAAATAAAACAGAGGAAAAAAAAAATGATTGAAGGCATCATGAAAACAATAGGTGAGGGAGATATGACCCAGGTGACAAATTTTCAGAGAAATGGGTGGTTTGCGAGTGGAAGGATATGGCCTGTCAAAGTAATTTTCAAGGAAGAATCAGTTCGAACCAGGATTCTGCAAGAGAAAGCAAGACTGAGGGACAAACAGGGGTACCAGAGAGTATACCTCTATCGTAGGGGTTCTTAAATGGAGATATCGAGGGTTGAAGGTAGACACACTTGTTGGATGGTAACATATATTGTCAGACTGTGATGATGGGAAATTGAGCCCAGCCTCTGCCTGTCCTAACCTGTGTCTAACGCCAACTGAGGCCGAGGCAGAGGTACGAACATACACATGCACATCCCGTGACATCACACAAAGTCACAGGCCTAAAAGGGATCTCCTATCTAAAGCACATGGATGATACTGATATGCTATACAACACAGGGATCAGCAACTATGCTGACAGCTTGGTCATGTTAGGTATGTCGTCTCGACATACACTACTATCTATAGGCTGAACAGGCAGGTGGTTCTGGGCTGATTCTATACAATAACAAATTCATATATAACTTAGAACTAATGGATGGTATCATACTGGATGTTAACAAAATGAATTTTATGTAATGGGTGTTAACATAATCACTTTTAACGTAATGCATTACAAACTATAAGAACAAATCATTGTACAATATAAATGGAATTGATCGATCGATCTGTATTCATGCACTCTACGGATTCTGAGGAAGAATAAATATATATATACAAGGTGAAATTAACAGCAAAGGCATCTGGTGCACTCAGACTATTACTGTCAAATTCTCAGAATATGGAGGGAACGTGAATATGAAAAAAAAAAAATCTGAAAAAACTAATCAGATAATAACAAACAGTTGACAATTTACTTCATCTCGGACATCTAGTTATACAGACTATGTACATTTAAACCCAATTCTGCGAGGGTGAGGTTTACATATGCAGAAGGGTTTTATCATCTCTGGGGGGATCGAATTCCTCTGCAATGGCTAACACATGCCTTGACTGAGGGAGATCTGAACGAGTATCTGCAAAAGATACTTGTGGGTTTCTCATTACTTGTCAGTACGCAAGGAGTAACGACATTCAGGTTGATTATCTGACTGAGTATCTGAGGTAGAGGGTACAGAGTCAAGAGGATTTTCAGCATCTGTCACATTAGTCTGGTAGCAATATCATCAACATCGCATACTAATTTCATATGATCTAAATGCATTTTTGACTTACCAGTACTAATTTCTCTAACCTTATACTTATTACCAGAGATATGTTCTACAACTCGATAAGGTCGACAAACTTTTGATCGAGCTTAGGCATTGCAGATGTTTTGTTGAAATTTGTCAGCTTACTCTTGAACCTATTTTTACTTTGATGGCTTAGCAAGCTTTTTAGTTACTCTAGTAAATTCACCTGTTGATTTATAAAAGTGTTTCCAACGGATTCTTCTAAAAACACTTTGAGCCATGCTGGTACGAGTTGTTTACGAAATCACGGGGTTGTAATTAGGTTTTTCGGAGTGGAATATAAAACTCATAGGGTAAATGCTTGTCTACACCATACAATGCATAATGTGGAGTATCACCTATGGAAGAAATTGTAAGCAGAATTTATGGCACATTGGACATTCGGGAAATGACTTCATCCCAAGTTTCACTTTTGGGGGTTTGATAGTGGCTCTCCAGGACATAAATACTTTCTTATTGGTTCTTTCGGCTAAACCCATTGCTGGCAGGATGATGAGGAACAATGGTGGATTTAGAGATCTTGTATAAAGTACACAAATTTTCAAGAATCTCATTACAGAATTCACCTCCTTATCTGTTACTAAGGACTTAGGGGTGGTATGCCTGCAGATAATGCGTTCTTTAAAACGCTTTAGCTACTGTCTCTGCAGTCTTATCTGCAATAGGAACTAACTCACAATATCTGGTGAAATGATCTACCATAACACACAGATTTGTTGCCTTGGAGGGAACATTTAAAATTGGTTAACAAGTCAAGGGCAACTCTTTCCCATGGTTTGCTAGGGGTTGGGTACACTTGGATTGGATTAGGACCTTGACATTTCCTTTATGTTGCATACAAACACTACATTTCTTAACATACTCGGAAATTTTCAGTTGCCATACGTGGCCAAAAGTATTTCATTCTGGCTTGTTTCACAGAACGATCCATACCAGGGTGTGCAACACCTGGTGCATCATGAACTAGCTGTAGAGCTACGTTCACTAGTGACTGTGGAATTACTAACTGGTACACTCTTCTGCTTGGAGTACCCAACTTGGCTGTTCGATACAGTAATTCTTGGCTCATTACAAAGTCACTAATGGGTGCTGGTGGCTTTACAGTAAGAATAAGATCTTCCTGGAGCAGGAATCGAATCACCAGAACACAAGGGATTGGTTCTTTCTTACTGGAGGAATGAACAAACTCGGTGGAGTGGATGACTCTCCCCGGTTGAAAAAATTAACGCTATAACACGCAATATGAGCAAGGGAGAACGAATCTACTATCTCAAACTGCAAGCACAGGGGAAAATAAATGAACACGGTCAACGATGCTGATATTCAATCTGAGTCGCACACAATGACATGAGGTATCAGCTATAAAGAAACTACACTTACAAACGTTAACAACATGTGAAAGTTACTCGAGAAATAACTTCTTACAATACTGTCAACTAGGGTGGGATCACCATCTGGAACATTAGGAACAACAACAGACACTTTAGTGAGAGCACTAGCTGTAACAGAGACGTCTTTCTGCATACGGCATGTGACATCAACAAGAGATGGCATTACTAGTTGCAAGTAATCGTTTTCTGACAAGGCATCCCCTGTGGAGAAACTACTACTTGAACTAGCAGTCATTGCAGGGATAGGCTGTGCACTCAAGGCAGTCTGAGTGTCCCCGGACACTTGAGACAACGGAACACTATCTTGCAAGTCTGAGGGTGTAGGTGGAACACAGATGGGAGTGACAGAGTTACTAGTGCCTGACCGCTCGGCTATGTTAATAAGTAATTCATGGATCTATAGGAACTTAATCTGAACTTCACATTTCGCAGCACTTTAACAAATCTCAGATACAAGCTGTGAGAACAAACACATTGCTCAAGGGCTAGGTATTGTCTTTCAGTCAGTAAGGGAATATTGGTACTGTGGACTGATTCATATTGACTTTGACTGGCATGATACACTAAGTGAACATTCAAAAGTGACTGCGACATCTTCTCAGTGAACTTACTGAAGGGCATATGGCAAAAAAATAGAAAGAATGACACAGTAAGCTTAAACGGGAAGGAAATCCTTAACGATTCTGCATAAGTAATTAAAAATTGTCAGGTCACACAGTAAGCAAAGAACTCACAGAAGAAAAATGTTCAACTTAACAAACAACACTTTGAAAATCAAGAGAACTTGTACTTTACTCAAATCTGATTTGCTCAACTTTTACTTTAAATTGAATGAATGGCACAGTGAGTTGTCTTTACTTTCAATGCAATAGGGAATTACAACAATAAATGATAAATCAATCAAAAATGTTAAAATGGGCTCAATAAAACTTGTGCAAAAATGAAACAAACTGGGACACAATTCGATGAAATAAAGTAAAATGGCACAGAAAGAATAAAATATTATGCACAGAAGAGCTTATGAAACTGCACTGAAATAAACTGTAGCAATATTGCAAATGACAATTGCTAATCAAAAAGTATTGCACAACACTGCATAAAATCTCTGCAAGAAAAACTTTAATGGCAACACAATCTTTACACAAGAATTATTGCAAAATGAGTCAATGTGCAATCATAAAAAATTATTACACACACAAGAAAAGAAATATATCAAGGGAAAGAACTGAAGGAAAAACTTTTAAATCTTAACTACAACTTAAACAACACTTAACAAGCAAAAGAACAATTTACTCTAAAAGAAGAGCTTAAAAATTGCACTAAGAGTGAATTTGTTCAATGAAACATGGAAAACAATAGGTGCTAAAACACAGAACAAAAAGGTTTGAACACTTACAGTGGTGCAGAACACAACGCATCAACATAAACACAATACTAGAATTTTCTTGCAATGAAACTTGATGTGGGAAATTTTTTGTAAAAATGATTTCTTGCTTGCACAAAATAATGGCACTATTGTCTGTGGAAATAAGACAAATTAGACACTGGCTAAATGAAAAGAATATGAACACAAGAATGTTCAACACACAGAGAACAAAAAAAAAAGAATACACAAATGCTGGGATGAAAAAAAAAATATTTTTAAACTAGACAACACGAGTTGTGATGCAGAATATAACTAAAAAAATTACTGAATTACTCCACTGAATCACTGAGAACACTAGGTGATTCTGAAGTGTAAACACAAGTTCTATACTGCTCATATGTTGCACACACAACAAGGAAAAACACTAGGTACTTACTTCAAGTGTATAAAAGACACACAACATAACAGACATAAGATAATGCACGGAAATTAACACTGAATTAAGGAGATAAAAAGATTATTGCAAACAAACACTGAGTCTGATCGAGTCACTGAATGTCACTAAGAAAATCACTGGAACACAAAAGAAATGTCTCAACACTCGCAAATGTCTCTACGAAAAAAAATATATTATCGCTGTAACGACTTGGTGAAGAATGAGGTTGATGGTGGAAACATGACTCACGAAATCGTAATGACACGATTGCAAACGCGACGGGCTGGAGTTTTGAGACTCTCTGACCACGGGTTCAATCCCGGCCGGGGTATGGTTTGGGTTGATGGTGGAAGGTTGGAGGATTGTTTATGTCGTCTTGCTGCTGTCCTCTGCACATGTGATTGTAGAATTGCACTTACATCGACGACAGACACACACAGGAGGCTTTCAACAGTGGCGCAAAACACACTCTAGCTCTTGACCCTCTATGTGGTCCTTAAAATATGGTGCTACAACCCTTAGTAGTGCGCCAAAACACTGGCAGAGGTTGGATTGGTGGGTTAACAGGGCTAAGACCAGGCAATGGTGAGACACACGTGGTGAGTGGGTGGTTGGGCCTATGGGTTGAATGGCGTAAGCCTCACTGAGGACAGCCACACTGCCACGAAGATATTCTAAGCTGGCTAGCTTAAAATACACCCACGAAATACCACAACACCACAAGGATGAAAAAGAGCACTCAGGATGGCTTGGAGCTTGAATCACAAGCGATGAAGACTACTCACGTGGCTTGTTTGAGTACTGGGGTAAGACACCTGGGTTAGTTGCTAGCTGGCTTATCTTAACCCTTCACCAGAATAGCTTGATAACTTCACCGATGAGCACAGCGGGTGGAAGCTGGGTTGGCAGGCAAAAAAAATTGGATGGAAATAAACTAGCTCGACTGGACTCCATTGTTCGACTCCCCCAAACCCCAGACTGGAAGCTGGCTTATTTTGCAAACTCGGGTCAACCCCTCGGGAGTGATGCAAATAAACAAAAAAACACTAATACAAAGAGACTGACCATGAAAGGTGTAGAACTGGTAGGAGCTTGAAGAGTAGCTGGGTTGAGGGAGCTGGCTGGCGTTAACCTTCTCGGTAGGCCTACTCACAAGATGGCAGGCTCGGTCGAAATTTATCTCCAGAAATCGCTGTAATCGTCAGAATTACAGGCCCTCCGTTGCCACCAAATTTTTCGTAGGGGGTTTTTAAATGGAGATATCGAGGGGTTGAAGGTAGACACACTTGTTGGATGGTAACATATATTGTAAGACTGTGATGATGGGAAATGAAGCCCAGCCTCTGCCTGTCCTAACCTGTGTCTAACGCCGACTGAGGCCGAGGCAGAGGTACAAACATACACATGTGCATCCCGTGACATCACACAAAGTCACAGGCCTAAAAGGGATCTCCTATCTAAAGCACATGGATGATACTGATATGCTATACAACACAGGGATCAGCAACTATGCTGACACCTCGACCGCGACAGAACACAAGAAGAAAGGACTACACTGAAAGAGAGGGTACAGAGACGCAAGGAGGAATGAGAGGCAATGATGAAGATGAGCAGGACCCAGGCACAGGAGAAAGGGCAAACACACCCCACAGAATCTCCCACCAAAAGACTCCAACCGCGACATTCCCAACACAACTGAGCAACCTATACTACAACCCACTCACTGTTCCCTCTGCCACCAACCCCCATATCACAAACCTCACCCCAACAGCTGTCCCTATGGCATTCTGACCCCGCCCCCATCATCACAAACCCCACCTACAACCACAGCCCCATATAGGCCCCCCACCAAGGCTCTCGCTCCCCCCAACCCAATATTCTTGCATGACCACAATGATAGAAAAGAAACTGAAAGTTTTTGGGACACAAACGCGAATGGAATAATGAATAAACCTGAGGAGTGGAACGAAAGAATCAGTGAAAAATCCCCAGACATCATAGCAATCACAGAAACAAAACTCCTGAGACAATAAAAAACAAAATCTTCCCAATGGGATATCAGATTTCCCGAGGGAAAAATAGAAGGAGTAGAAGGGGAGGAGGGGTTGCACTGCTCATAAAACACCAATGGGGATTTGAGGAAATGGAAGACATGGACGTGATTGGAGAAAGAGACTACATTGTAGGTACAATTCAGTCCGGAGAACATAAAGTAGTTATTGGAGTGATGTATAACCCACCACAGAACCGCAGGAGGCCATGAGAGGAGTACGAAGAAAACAACAGGTGATGGTGGACACACTGGCTGAGGTGGCAAGAAGAGCTCACTCGAGCAGATCAAAGTTACTGGTAATGGGCGATTTCAACCACAGGGAGATCGACTGGGAAAACCTGGAGCCACATGGGGGTCCCGAAACATGGAGAGCCAAGATGATGGATGTGGTACTTGAAAACCTCATGCATCAACATGTCAGGGACACAACCAGAGAGAGAGGGGAGGATGAGCCCGCAAGACTGGATCTTGTGTTCACCCTGAGCAGTTTCAGACACTGAGGACATCACTTACGAGAGCCCCTTGGAGCTAGTGATCACGTGGTTCTGAGTTTTGATTATATGTAGAGTTACAAGTGGAGAAGGTAACAGGAACTGAAGGGGACAGGCCAAACTTAAAAGGGGGGACTACACAGGTATGAGAACCTTCCTGCAGGGGGTTCAGTGGGGCAGAAAAATGGTAGGAAAATCAGTAAACGAGATGATGGAATATGTGGCAACAAAGTGCAAGGAGGCAGAGGAAAGATTTGTTCCCAAGGGAAACAGAAATAATAGGAAGACCAAAACGAGTCCTTGGTTTACCCGAAGGTGTAGGGAGGCAAAAACTAAGTGCAACAGAGAATGGAAAAGGTACAGGAGGCATAGGACCCAGGAAAGCAAGGAGATTAGTAGAAGAGCCAGAAACGAGTATGCACAGATAAGGAGGGAGGCCCAGCGACAGTATGAAAACGACATAGCATCGAAAGTCAAATCTGACCCGAAACTGCTGTATAGCCACATTAGGAGGAAGACAACAGTCAAGGACCGGATGATAAGGCTGAGGAAAGAAGGTGGAGAACTCACAAGAAACGATCAAGAGGTATGTGAGGAGCTCAACACGAGATTTAAGGAAGTATTTACAGAAGAGACAGGAAGGACTCTGGGGGGAAAGACCAGATGGGGACACCAGCAAGGAATACACCAACAAGTGTTGGACGACATACATACAGATGAGGAGGAGGTGAAGAAACTGTTAAGGGACATCGATACCTCAAAGGCAATGGGACCGGACAACATCTCCCTGTGGGTCCTTAGAGAGGGAGCAGATATGTTGTGCGTGCCACTTACCATAATCTTCAACACGTCCCTGGAAACTGGGCAACTACCTGAGGTATGGAAGATGGCAAATGTAGTTCCCATTTTTAAAAAAGGAGACAGAAAAGAGGCACTAAACTATAGACCTGTGTCATTGACGTGTATAGTATGCAAAGTTATGGAGAAGATTATCAGGAGGAGAGTGGTGGAGCACCTGGAACGGAACAAGAGTATAAATGCCAACCAGCACGGATTCATGGAAGGCAAATCCTGTGTCACAAACCTTCTGGAGTTTTATGATAAAATAACAGAAGTAAGACATGAGAGAGAGGGGTGGGTTTATTGCATCTTCTTGGACTGCAAGAAGGCCTTTGACACAGTTCTTCACAAGAGATTAGTGCAGAAGCTAGAGCATCAGGTGCATATAACAGGAAGGGCACTGCAATGGATCAGAGAATACCTGACAGGGAAGCAACAACGAGTCATGGTACGTAATGATGTATCACAGTGGGCACCTGTGACGAGCGGGGTCCCACAGGGGTCGGTCCTAGGACCAGTGCTATTTTTGGTATATGTGAACGACATGATGGAAGGGTTAGACTCAGAAGTGTCCCTGTTTGCAGATGATGTGAAGTTAATGAGGAGAATTAAATCAGATGAGGACCAGGCAGGACTTCAAAGAGACCTGGACAGACTGGACACCTGGTCCAGCAAATGGCTTCTCGAATTTAATCCTGCCAAATGCAAAGTCATGAAAATAGGGGAAGGGCACAGAAGACCACAGACAGAGTATAGGCTAGGTGGCCAAAGACTGCAAACCTCACTCAAGGAGAAAGATCTTGGGTGAGTATAACACCGAGCATGTCTCCGGAAGCACACATCAATCAGATAACTGCTGCAGCATATGGGCGCCTGGCAAACCTGAGAACAGCATTCCGATACCTTAGTAAGGAATCGTTCAAGACACTGTACACCGTGTATGTCAGGCCCATACTGGAGTATGCAGCACCTGTTTGGAACCCGCACTTGATAAAGCACGTCAAGAAACTAGAGAAAGTACAAAGGTTTGCGACAAGGTTAGTTCCAGAGCTAAGGGGAATGTCCTATGAAGAAAGATTAAGGGAAATCGGCCTGACGTCACTGGAGGACAGGAGGGTCAGGGGAGACATGATAACGACATATAAAATACTGCGTGGAATAGACAAGGTGGACAAAGACAGGATGTTCCAGGGAGGGGACACAGAAACAAGAGGCCACAATTGGAAGTTGAAGACACAAATGAGTCAGAGAGATATTAGGAAGTATTTCTTCAGTCACAGAGTTGTCAGGCAGTGGAATAGCCTAGAAAATGACGTAGTGGAGGCAGGAACCATACACAGTTTTAAGACGAGGTTTGATAAAGCTCATGGAGCGGGGAGAGAGAGGGCCCAGTAGCAACCGGTGAAGAGGCGGGGCCAGGAGCTAAGACTCGACCCCTGCAACCACAAATAGGTGAGTACAGTGACCATATACCTGATCACATAATTTGCATTTAGTTGGATCATCATCTGTGTGTCTCCCAAACTGCCAGAAGTACTTGTAACCAAGCCTAAGCCTGGCCACTACAACATCAGTCAGTCTGTTCATATTGCAAGTTGCTCCATAAACGTACTTATTTACGTTCATTGTGGGTTATAGATCTACTCAGGCTTCTAACTGCATTCCTATAACAATCATTTTCATTATTTACTTCTCTCCTAATATTATTTTTAATGCTAGACACAGACTCACCAAAGTTATATCCTAAGGGAGGAGACTAGAAGACACAAAAGGAAACAAGCCAATGTGATGACACGACTTATTGGATTTTCTTGTCTTATAAACCCCTAGATTTAATAATCAGAACAAAATTTTCTCTTAATGATCCTTTGTGCAGTCGATAGGCTTTAAACCCAAATAACACTAGTCAACAATTTTTGAAAAGTTGTATGCTTCTTAAATGAGATTAGTTAATTCTTATATATTGTCATGTCCTGAATACAAATATCACCTCGAAAAATGGTTATAGGTTTAAAGATACGAGATATGTAATATTTGATTGTTTTATTATAGCATACAATATGTGTCGGTATGTTTTAAACTCTAATCCGTACCTACTCTCTGCCTTTTTGCTTGACGCTTACAGTGGGCTGAAGGATCATCTCTTGTCAATGACCAGCAATAGTCTGCAAGCATTCTTGTGCAACATTTGCCCTGATACCATTTTTCCATGGTTGAAATATCTGGGTGAAATTCACCATGTTCATCACTAACTGCCCTTCAGTTCACTGGAAAAAAAGTCTAAATGTGAGTCCAAAAAGTGGATTTTAAGTGATACGTTACATCCCATGTTCATATAAGCTTTGATGAGGTTCTCCACCAATTCTTCATAGCTGCCTTCCCTTCTCTTTCCGAGAAATCTCTTCACCACTAACTTGAATGCTTTCCAAGCAGCTTTCTCCTCCCCATGAAGGTCTGATTCAAAGTCACCAACTTTAAGAAGCTCTCGAATCTGAGAACCATTGAAGACTCCCTCTCTTAGCATCGCTCAGTGAGGGGAATTTTGATGTTAAATACTTGAATCCCTGACCGGATTTGGGCATAGCTTTTACAAGTTTTTCATGAGCCCCAGTTTTATGTGTAGTGGTGGTAGCAAATTTTTTTTTTTTTTTCAATGAGTGGTGGATGTTGAACATTTTTCATCCCAGGTTCCAATGATTGACGAGGTGGCCAGTCTCGCCTGATGTAGTGGGGAACTCTTGCACGGCTGTCCCATTCACATAGAAAGGAGCAGCACTTGGTATATCCGCCCTGTAAGCCCATCACAAGAGCAGCAACCTTTAAGTCACCACAGTACAACCACCTTCTATGACTGCTGGAACAATAATGATGGGCAGTGAGACTGAAAGTGTGGTAAGAAACTTACTGCCGCAAGCCTGTTGGAACCTGTTGTGACACGTAGGTATATATTGAAAAGTAAAGCTAAAAAACAATTTTATCCGTGATATTCATTATCAGTGACCTAAACTTAGTTGGAAATTGCTACTCTGTCTCGGAAGCATTTTGGTTGTTGACCAGTGTAATCAACGAAGGTTAAATATAATTATATACTGTACACCGGGAAATACGTGTCCCTCAGAGTATGTACACTATTTGCTTTAATCCCTATTTTAGGGATAAAAATATTCCTGACTGGAGGTGTACAGGTTACCTCAGCCTCGTGAGGTATTCCAGGTGAGAGAGAATTGTGAGAAGCCTCACATTCACTTCATTTATTCTTACTTTATAGTTCCTCAATATCAAAAATAAATTCTGAATAAAACGATTATATTTTGGTATTTGTCCTCAGCGGGTACAACATACCTAGATATAACGGATGAAGACTATCTCTAGACGTATACCTCTCAAGGGTTAATGACACTCGGGTAGTCGACAGGTTTTAAACATAACTAACCACAGTCTTGTGCTGTGAATTTCAGTTACATTCATTCAGTGTTTTTTGACATTCCTTTTGAACGTATATAGCATTGTATCTGAGAGCTATTCCATGTTTTGAGATAATTTATAGGATGATTTTATTTTACACAGATAAGTCGTCCGGGCACAATATCAAATATATTTGCTTCTCCTGAAGATCAGATAAATCTCATAGTATCAACCAAACTGCAAGATATAATGCCTCTGATGAGCCATATAACAAAATAAACATATTCGAATAGACGTAAACACAATGCGAAGCCATTCTTTGCTCGCCCCTCCCTCTTATCTTAGCTGGAAGGAGTCGTAAATACCTTTGTCTACCATAAATTCTCTTAAACCAAAGAAAATGATTACAAAATGCATCAAAGAAAACTTTTCACAGTAGACTATAATTTACTGTCATTTCTTCTCGCCCTCTAAATTCTAAACTTATTTCGAGTGAAGAACATTTTATTAACACTATTAATCCGAGAGATTAATAACCTATGGTAACCCTTATCAGACAGGCTTATTTCCATTGGTTCTCTAATCCTCTCCCCCAGGATGCGACTAGCACCACACCACGAGGCTAGTCCCAGAGCTAAGGTAGCTAGGCCTAATAACATTAGAAGAGCAATTGACAGGGTGGGCAGGAACAGAGTGTTCTAGAGACAGAAAACAGGAATACGGGGGCACAGCTGGCAGTTGAAAACACAGATTAGTCACAGAAATGTTCGGCAGTATACCTTCAGTCTTAGAGTAATGATCTGGACAGTGGAGTGGTAGAGGCAGGATCCATACATAGCTTTTAGAAGAGGTACGATAAGTCTCTCGAAGCCAGGAGGGATTGAACCAGTAGCAGCCAGTGAAGGGGTGTGGCCAGGAACCGAGGCTCGATCCCTACAGCCCCATATATGTAAGTACATATAGGTATCAGTCAGCGAACACCCAGATACTTACTCCCTGTTGAGTGAACATGAACAACAGCTGCAAGGAAAAATGCCCAATATTTCCACTAATCTGGGAATCGAATCCCTGACTCTCAGTTTGTAAACTGAAGCGGCTTCCAACTGATCCACGAGTGAGTAATTACGTATTGGTATAATTAACTTAGATGAGTTACCGGGCTTTGAACTTAAGTTATTAAACCAGCCTCACAACCTCCAACTCTTAGACGTACTTGCCTAGGTGCACTCACCTATGTGTATTCACCTAGATGCATGTACTCGCCTAGGTGTATTATATATATATATATATATATATATATATATATATATATATATATATATATATATATATATATATATATATATATATATATATATATATATATATATATATATATATATATATATATATACTCACCAAAGTGTGCTTGAATGAGTCAGTTCGTAGTTCCTGGTCTCACATTTCCTCCCCATGGAACTTATTTTACTTATTTACGTCTCCAGGGCCCAGTAATATCTACAAGTGAAACTGTCTATGTCGTAGCGCAGTAACTAGCGCTCACTTCACTACCGAGAGAACATGAAGCCAAACCCTACTTGAGGCGGAACTTTTGGGCAAGCCCCTTAACACCAACCATCCTTGTAATCTTGAAGGAAATAGATACCTGAAAGGTAGTCGACTACTGAGAGTCGCACCCTGGAGGAAGATCTTGAAGAGCAGGATCCCAGTGGTAATTTACCATACTGACTTTCTTGGATTATGTTGGATCATTAATCCTTAGGGGTTAATAATCGGTATCGGCCGGTTTCTCTAACATAGAATTGATCCCATCCACTATGCGGTATTCTGTATACTACTACTGCAGGACAAGTAGCTCTGAATGGAGGGCCTCTGGTGATCAGGTGATCAAAGCATACAGAAAACCCACCAGTGAAGATGACTTATTACACTACTTCTCCCACCATGACTCCCAAACCAAACGGGGAATTATCATAGGTGTCTTCCTCTGAGCACTCCGAATTTGCAGTGATGAATATCTTATAGAAAAACAAAAATACATCGAGGAGTATTCGCCAACTTAAAGTTCCCAACACACACACACACTGCTCCTGCAAATAGAAACCCTTACTCATACACAACACACCCAAAGAAGGTACCAAGATTGATAGACGTCTGGTCCTCCCCACTGAGCAGACTAGCGTCACTAATGCCCATGCTACCCTGAGTTGTGCAGCTGATGGGTATCTAAGTGGGCAGTAATCTTCTTAGAACCCTTTCAAAGGCTTTTCTGATGTGGGGTTTTCGGTCTGTAATTCTTTGCAAAATTGGGTCAGGGGTTGGGGGGGGGGGGGTAAGTGACTTTCTGACGTGTTCAGGGGCCAGGATGGTTTTTGAATGCTAGTAGTAGTACGGCTCTACATTATGGGCCTTATGTACGGTATCAGAATTTTTTTATTGTTTTATTCTCTGTTTCCCTGTGAGGTTGATACTCCAGGGGGTAATTATACTTTGCAATTCTTGGGATACAATAGTTTATTATTACCTGAAACATTTATATCTTTTATATACATGAATTTTGGAAAGGTGCCTTTGTATGTTCAAAAATTTTTCCTGAGTGATGTGGACCTGTTTTCATGTAAACGATGGTACATACTGATGTGCAAATGCTGTAAGACATGTGCAACTAGTATACTGTAGCTTTGGGTTATGTTTTAGGACCTTTGGTGTAATTTGAGTTTTAAGTGTTAAGTCCTTTGTGTTGTAAGTTAATGATATATTTGGACTGAATTGTATATATTTGCTTTTAGGTTAAAGCATAAGTTCTGTGTACATTTTTCGTAGCCTTCCTTTCTTTTAACTCAGATAAAGGGGGTTGGGTTGCCAGGGGACAGGGGGGGGCTTAGTTTAAGGGATATTATGGATAATACCATGTTATGTTACTTTGTATTAGGGTTGAATTGGGTATTGGTATTGGAAATACGAGTTGCCTTATCGTAAAAAAAATTTGAAGGTGTTTGAGTACGGAACTCTCCTTAAGTAAATTACTGTTTATCTTTGTACCTTATTGATGCACCATGTTAATAATTGTATGTACTCTGTATATGTACTGTCATTCTAAATAAAATATAAAAAAAAAGATTCTACGAAAGGCTAACATGGATGTAGCAGCCCTTACTACCAAATCTACAGTATCACGGAGATCACCAGAAATACAGGAGTATACAATATACCCTGTGAGGGTTGCGATAAATTTTATGTCGGGAAGACCGGCAGTGACTCTCGAATGAACCTTCAGAAAGATAAATATGCCAGCAGGATAGAAAAAAAAAGCATGGGTAGTCCATCGTTCGTTTAATAGCTAGTTGATTACGCACCCTAGCCCCATTCTGTGAGCGGTAGTCGAAAGATTACAGAGGCACATAATAGGTCCCTGGAATGAGCCCCAATGTGGTGGTAACTAAGTAAACTGCAGTAGTAGTAATGAACTATTTACAATTTTATGATCTGGTTACAATCGTAAAGCGCTGTTAACATCCTAAACTTCATTCTCTCGTCAAGAAAATAACATTCATACCATGAAAACGGCAGTTCCGGACCTATTGCCCATATTGTCCGAAATTTATTTAAAAAAATAATTAGCCTGACACCTTAACCCCACCCCCCCTACTCTCACTAGTACCTGACCTCACCTATATTTAATCTAACATTTTCATGACCTTATACGTAATCTGTCTTTCTCCAAGCCTGACCTCAAGGTGCTCGCTTGTCTTATACGGCTGTGTATTTATTTTGACTGTATATTTGATAAACCCCAACCTTGAGCGTAACGATGTATGAAAAAGAATCTCTGCTACCACTGTCTTTATTTCCAGTGGGATGATACATCAATAAAGCATGTAACTCACTTGGAACTTTCTTATTCTAATGGGCTGCATGGACGAAGCTCCCGGTGTGTCAAACATTTCCTTAATAAAAATATCCTAGTGCTGCACAAGTCTTTAGTTCTGGTCCACAGGCTAATACTAAGAGTTGCTTGCCTCACGTGCACTGCTGATATCACGCTGTATATGTGTACCTCTGGTGATATATTCGGTGTAATGATTACTTCTAGGTCATTTTTTTATACCTGTGTTTTGTAAATTCTTAACCCTCCTTCTCCCTCTCCCCCCCCCCCGCCCTTCTTCAGTTTATATTCTTTTTCAAAAATAGTCTTTTTTCACAAACTGTGTATTGCTTGATCATGCACTTACCTGTGTTAAACTCGAGTACTCACATGTCTGACCACTTCTGAAGTTTTTTCAAATCTTGATGTTGCTCGTCTCCGCTCTCTGATGCTGTTATTCATCTCAGTACTTTCACGTAATCAGCAAACTGTAATATATAGGATTCGTTTTTCTTACGCAAGTCATTAAGAAAAGTAGAAATTTCGATTCCCTGTCTGCATAGTGCAAGATAGATAAGTATATAAGTAAGTGAATAAGTAAATAAGTTAATAAGTAAGTGGATAATTAAGCAAGTTTTTATTCAGGTTCAATAAACTACTGATTTTTTTTTACAATTATCTTATATTGTAACTTAGGTAGTAACTGATCTACGATAAGTCAGCAGCTTCCTCAATAATGATGTGTATAAGTCGATCACCTCCCTTCCTGCCCATCCTTCACCCTGGTAGGTCCTACCCATCCCTCACCCTGGCAGGTCCTACCCATCCCTCACCCTGGCAGGTCCTACCCATCCCTCACCCTGGCAGGTCCTACCCATCCCTCACCCTGGCAGGTCCTGCCCATCCTTCACCCTGGCAGGTCCTGCCCATCCTTCACCCTGGTAGGTCCTACCCATCCCTCACCCTGGCAGGTCCTACCCATCCCTCACCCTGGCAGGTCCTACCCATCCCTCACCCTGGCAGGTCCTACCCATCCCTCACCCTGGCAGGTCCTGCCCATCCTTCACCCTGGCAGGTCCTGCCCATCCGTCACCCTGGCAGGTCCTGCCCGTCCTTCACCCTGGCAGGTCCTGCCCATCTCTCACCCTGACAGATCCTTCACGTTAATGAGAAACAGTGCGAGTCTTAGTACTCATCCCTGAGGAACCTCACATGTAATCCTTACTTATGAGAGATCCTTAACAATGATTCTGAACCTGTCTCTCCTGTTCTCCTATTTTATCCGTCTCGCGCCTAGTGACCGGAGGATCAAACCCTCACTACGTTTTGCGCTCAGTGATCTATGCGGATTTACCACTTTTTATCACTTCTCAAAGTATATATATATATATATATATATAATATATATATATATATAATATATATATATATATATATATATATATATATATATATATATATATATATATATATATACATATATATATATTATATATATATATACATATATATATATATATATATATATATATATATATATATATATATATAATATATATATATATATATATATATATATAAATAATGAAGAAGAGGATAAATAAATATACAAGGTATGATATAGCACGTAATGAAAGTAGTTTGTTAGATTATGTATTGGTGGATAAAAGGTTGATGGGTAGGCTCCAGGATGTACATGTTTATAGAGGGGCAACTGATATATCGGATCATTATTTAGTTGTAGCTACAGTTAGAGCAAGAGGTAGATGGGAAAAGAGGAAAATGGCAATAACAAGCAAGAGGGAGGTGAAAGTGTATATACTAAGGGAGGAGGAAGTTCGGGTGAGATATAAGCAACTATTGGCAGAAAGGTGGGCTGGTGCAAGTATGAGTAGTGGGGGGGTTGAAGAGGGTTGGAATAGTTTTAAAAATGCAGTATTAGAATGTGGGGCAGAAGTTTGTGGTTATAGGAGGGTGGGTGCAGGAGGAAAGAGGAGTGATTGGTGGAATGATGAAGTAAAGGGTGTGATAAGAGAAAAAGTTAGCTTATGAGAGGTTTTTACAAAGCAGAAGTGTTATAAGAAGAGTAGAGTATATGGAGAGTAAAAGAAAGTTGAAGAAAGTGGTGAGAGAGTGCAAAAGGAGAGCAGATGATAGAGTGGGAGAGGCACTGTCAAGAAATTTTAATGAAAATAAGAAAAAAATTTGGAGCGAGTTAAATAAGTTAAGAAAACCTAGAGAACAAATGGATTTGTCAGGAAAAGTGTACAGTAGGGTTATAATTGAAAGAATTAGAGGTAAGACAGAATAGAGGATTGCGGATGAGCAAGGAAGTTTCAGAGTGGGTAGGGGATGTGTAGATCAAGTGTTTACATTGAAGCATATATGTGAACAGTATATAGATAAAGGTAGGGAAGTTTTTATTGCATTTATGGATTTAGAAAAGGCATATGATAGAGTGGATAGGGGAGCAATGTGGCAGATGTTGCAAGTATATGGAATAGGTGGTAAGTTACTAAATGCTGTAAAGAGTTTTTATGAGGATAGTGAGGCTCAGGTTTGGGTGTGTAGAAGAGAGGGAGACTAATTCCCAGTAAAAGTATGTCTTAGAGAGGGATGTGTAATGTCACCACGGTTGTTTAATATATTTATAGATGGGGTTGTAAAAGAAGTAAATGCTAGGGTGTTCGGGAGAGGGGTGGGATTAAATTATGGGGAATCAAATATAAAATGGGAATTGACACAGGTGCTTTTTGCTGATGATACTGTGCTCATGGGAGATTCTAAAGAAAAATTGCAAAGGTTAGTGGATGAGTTTGGGAGTGTGTGTAAAGGTAGAAAGTTGAACGTGAACATAGAAAAGAGTAAGGTGATGAGGGTATCAAATGATTTAGATAAAGAAAAATTGGATATCAAATTGGGGAGGAGGAGTATGGAAGAAGTGAGTGAATGCTTTCAGATACTTGGGAGTTGACGTGTCGGCGGATGGATTTATGAAGGATGAGGTTAATCATAGAATTGATGAGGGAAAAAAGGTGAGTGGTGCGTTGAGGTATATGTGGAGTCAAAAAACGTCATCTATGGAGGCAAAGAAGGGAATGTATGAAAGTATAGTAGTACCAACACTCTTATATGGGTGTAAAGCTTGGGTTGTAAATGCTGCAGCGAGGAGGCGGTTGGAGGCAGTGGAGATGTCCTGTCTAAGGGCAATGTGTGGTGTAAATATTATGCAGAAAATTAGGAGTGTAGAAATTTGGAGGTTTGGAGTTAATAAAAGTATTAGTCAGAGGGCTGAAGAGGGGTTGCTGAGGTGGTTTGGTCATTTAGAGAGAATGGATTAAAGTAAAATGACATGGAGAGCGTATAAATCTGTAGGGGAAGGAAGGCGGGGTAGGGGTCGTCCTCGAAAAGGTTGGAGGGAGGGGGTAAAGGAGGTTTTGTGGGCGAGGGGCTTAGACTTCCAGCAAGCGTGCTTGAGCGTGTTAGATAGGAGTGATTGGAGACGAATGGTATTTGGGACCTGACGATCTGTTGGAGTGTGAGCAGGGTAATATTTAGTGAAGGGATTCAGGGAAACTGGTTATTTTTATATAGCCGGACTTGAGTCCTGGAAATGGGAAGTACAATGCCTGCACTCTAAAGGAGGGGTTCGGGATATTAGCAATTTGGAGGGATATGTTGTGTATCTTTATACGTATATGCTTCTAAGCTGTTGTGTTCTGAGCACCTCTGCAAAAACAGTAATTATGTGTGAGTGAGGTGAAAGTGTTGAATGGTGATGAAAGTATTTTGTTTTGGGAGATTTTCTTTCTTTTTTGGGTCACCCTGCCTCGGTGGGAGACGGCCGACTTGTTAAAAAAAACATATATAAATATATATATATATATATATATATATATATATATATATATATATATATATATATATATATATATATATAATATTATATATATATATATATATATAATATATATATATATATATATATATAATATATATATATATATATAAATATATATATATATATATATATATATATATATATATATATATATATATATATATATATATATATATATATATATATATATATATATATATATATATATAACATATATTGTATTTTATTTTCTAATATTAATCTGGTCTCGAGAAATTGTGCATATTAGTGACGTCTTCTGTGGTCTTTCAAGACTCTTAGTGATGTCTTCTGTAGTTCTTCAAGACAGTGATGTCTTCTGTTGTCCTGCAAGACTCTTAGTGATGTCTTCTGTGGTCACTGAAGACTCTTAGTATGTCTTGTGTGGTCCTTTAAGATTCTTATCATTACATTAATAATAAACACTACCGACCAGCAGAAGAGTAAGACACATGTGCAGCATTGGCAAGACGTTTCGCCTGCTCAGCAGGCTTCTTCAGTCAAAATACAGAGGAGACAACAGAGGTCATCGAGGTGCAGATATGAGATAATCAGTCCCACAGCCTGTCAGGCTTCCTGTCTATCTTTTCTGTTTGTATGCTTACTTTCCTGTCCGTCTATATGCATTCACCTATTTGTACCCACCTTTTTGTGGTTGCTGTGGTTGAGCCTCAGCTCCTGGTCCCGCCTCTATGTTGGCCGCTATTGAACGCGCTCTCTCTCCCCTGGTTGCGTGAGCCCTCTCATGCCCATTCTTAAAATTCTGTATGGATCTTGCCTCAAATCAATTCACTGTCTAGGTCGTTCCACTTCCTGACTACACTAAAGCTAAAGAAATATTTCCTAACATACCTGTGACTCATCTGTGCTTTTAACTTCCAGCTCTGAGACCCGCTTGTCAGACACTCTCTCTGTCCATCTTGTCGACTCCTGCGAATATTTTGTACGTCGTAATTATATCAACTCTGGGCCTTCTGTCCTCTAGTACCAGGTTTAACTCTTTTAGCTTCCCCTCATAGGACACACCCCTCAGCTCTGGGACTGGTTTCGTTGCAAACCTTTGTACTTTTTCCAGCTTCTTTATATACTTAACCTGATGTGGGTTCCATACTGGTGCTGCATACTCCAAGATGAGCTTTACATATACCGTGTACAAGGTTGTCAATGCATCCTTGTTGATGTTCCTGAAAGTTACCATTAAAGTTAAGAGCCTCGCGTTTACTGCAGCAGTTATTCTGTTGTGTGCTTCAGGTGATATGCTCGGAACTATGTTTACCCCGAGATCCTTCTCTTCCAGGGAGGCTAAATTTCAGTCGTCACTTGTCAGACCACCTCTTAGGCTTTTCTTCCTGGCTGTTAAGATGTCTATCTTCATGTCTGTCAGTATTTCTGTCTTCCTGGATGATTTCAAGTTTGTCAGTATCTCAGTCTGTATGTCAGTATACCTGTCTGCTTGTCTGCCTGTCTGCCTGTCTGCCTGTCTGCCTGTCTGTCAAGTATGTCTGCCTGTCTGTCAAGTATATTTGCCTGTCTGTCAAGTATGTCTGCCTGTCTGTAAAGTATGTATGCCTGTCCGTCAAGTTTATCTGAATATCTGTCAAGTATGTCTGCCTGTCTATCATGTCTGCCTGACTGTCATGTCTGCCTGTCTGTCATGTCTGCCTGTCTGTCACGTATGTCTGCCTGTCTGTCACGTATGTCTGCCTGTCTGTCAGTATATCTTAACAATATATCCCCCAGGAGATACAGTACATATTGCTCAATGTAATGTGTGAATTTTGTGAATATATATATATATATATATATATATATATATATATATATATATATATATATATATATATATATATATATATATATATATATATATATATATATATATATATATATATATATATATATATAAATATATATATATATATATATATATATATATATATATATATATTATATATATATATATATATATATATATATATATGCAAAACAACCACTGTGGTTGTTTTGCATTTTCTGAAATCACCTGTTTACTGCGATCTTATTGCATATATATGTAATATATATATATATATATAATATATATATATATATATATATATATATATATATATATATATATATATATATATATATACCGCGAGTTGTACAGTTCTCAGTATACATCTAAAGAGAGGCATGTATATCTTGGTATATATACAGAGATGTACCGCGAGATGTACTGAGAATTGACTTCATTCATATTTAAGATATGATAGTATCCTTGACCGGCGGAGAACAGTCTACGTGCACCCTTTACCTTCGCATAGGACACGGACAGATAGATAGATAGATAGATAAATAAATTGATAAATAGATAGGCCTCATACCTAACCAATTAGCTAGCCAATATATCTTTCTCTTATTTTCTGTCTGTGTATTTCTTTCTCATTACAATTGTTCTGCATTTTTGTGTTAATCTTTAAGTTTCTCTCTGTTTCTCACTGTCTTTTATTCTTTTCCTTATTTATCTTCTTTCTGTTTATTTCCGTCCAGAGTCACGGCGGCTCAAAGCGAGAAATCCGGATGGCAGACGAAAACCTCAGTAAAAAAAAAGAAAAGAAAAAAGCGATGCGTGCTGTTGGTTGTCGCCTTGAGGCGTCGGTGTTGGTGCGAGGCATCGGCCGCAGGTGCGCCCGGGAGCGCAGGGGCCTCCTCGTAACACCTGCACCTCCAGCAAATGCGAAATAGTGAAGGGATATTGATATTCTTTTAAGTATCAATAATGGATTGCTTTGGATTGACATTTGCTGCAACACAAACCCGGTTGTCATGGTTACGCCTGGTGATTGGGGGGGGAGCCCCGCAAGGAGCGTAAATGTTAGTGAGGAGCTTTTCACGGATGGGGGGGCGGGGCGCCCCACACTGAGCGTAATGTATTGTGGGTCATTCCTGCTTGATGTATTGTGTTTGGGAATAAGGTTGTACACACACGTACAACCTTATTCCCAAATATGTATACCTGTATATATGTTTTATACATGCATACACAGTAAGTATACATAGACGAATTTATGAATTCTTGTAATATATATATATATATATATATATATATATATATATATATATATATATATATATATATATATATATATATATATATATATATATATAATATATATATACAGTGGACCCCCGCTTAACGATCACCTCCAAATGCGACCAATTATGTAAGTGTATTTATGTAAGTGCGTTTGTACGTGTATGTTTGGGGGTCTGAAATGGACTAATCTACTTCACAATATTCCTTATGGGAAAAAAATCGGTCAGTACTGGCACCTGAACATACTACTGGAATGAAAAAAGTTCGTTAACCGGGGGTCCACTGTATATATATATATATATATATATATATATATATAATATATATATATATATATATATATATATATGCAAAACAACCACTCTGAAAGAATAGAGAAATTCCAAGCGCTTTCGTGACTACTCACATTATCAAGTTCCTTGATAATGTGAGTAGTCACGAAAGCGCTTGGAATTTCTCTATTCTTTCAGAGTGGTTGTTTTGCATATTCTGAAATCACCTGTTTACTGTGACTATTGCATATATATATATATATATATATATATATATATATATATATATATATATATATATATATATATATATATATATATATATATATATATATATATATATATATATATCATATATATCATATATATATATATCATATGTAGGATGAACTGTTTAATATTTCTTAAAAAAAATTATATATTTATTTTCGTTATGTTTAGATTGGCTTTTGTATATTTGTGGCAAAAATTAAATTTTCACTCTGCTTATTCGGCAGAAAACGCCCTTGCCGAATAGGTCAAACTTGCCGGCTGAAGCACTACTAATATCCTATTGACTAATATCCGTCTTCAACGTCAATTTTGCTCCCTTGTTCACGACTTCTGACTTTTAAATAGTCTGTCTGCCCTCTCAAGTTCTCTGAGCATTTTGTAGGTTCTTATCATGTCTCCACTGGTTCTTCTTGTCGCTAGTGCTCACGCACCTCTGTAGACATTTTTTTCTTGTTTGTTTCATTAAGTTTGGTGTCCAGGCAGACGCTACACGCTCTCTGTATGTTACGTCTGATAAATATGCATAAAATCCTAAATTATTTTTTAGTAAGATTTTTCAGAGCAGAGTTTACGCTTACTTGAAGCGCATATTTCGCTGATACTGTTTATATTCGCTACCAGTAATATGCTCTGTAGTATGTCTCCCCCTCCCTCAAGGTCTGCCTCCTTGCTCGATGTTTGAAGCTTCTCTGTCTTCAGTCTGCCTGCTGTCACAGAGCTAATTACACCTTCCCCGTTAGTCATTATTTTCCACTTCCTGGGACTGATATCAAGTATCTACTTTCTATGGTGAACTGCTGAAGTCTTATTCGATGTCTTCTACATCCTTTGTTATCCTCATTAATTTAAAATCATCTACAGCCAAATAATAAAGAACTTTTAGCCATAGTCCTGGGATCAGTACTGGTCCCAGGACTAATCCCTACGGGACTCTCTTGCGGGACACCCCTGAGGGATACCCCTGCGGGGCACCCATGTCATCATATTATCTCCTGTTTGACCATTACTCTCAGAGCTTCACTCTCACCTTCCTTCTGAGTATATTACGATTTAATATAATGATTTTTTCCTGCCTACTCTTCTAGTTGGCATATTTGTCTCTGGTGTACCACACTTAAAATGTTTTCTATTAATCCTACAATATGAATGAACACTTCCCTCTCTAGTAACTTCTGAACTATATTTTTTATCCCCATCGCTGTTACCTTGAAAAGCACAGATGTCTAGGATAAAGGTCTATGGGGAGGTTCCCAATATAATCCATTTATATCAGCCTCAGGTGGTTGTGAACCTGGGTATGTGACCCTTGTTTAGGTTATGTTGTTTCGTGGTACATCTTGATTTTGACGTGTTATGGGTCGAGATAGGTGGGATTTCTATGCTGTTCTGAGTGTCTGAGTGATGGGTAGTGTGTGTTATCCACATAGATGGGGCTGAAAGGGTCGACTCATAGCTCCTCTGCACTCTCGCCTATTTGTGGTTGCATGGGTCGAGTCACATCTCTTCTGTGTGTGTGTGTGTGTGTGTGTGTGTGTGTGTGTGTTGTGTGTGTGTGTGTGTGTGTGTGTGTGTGTGTGTGTGTGTGTGGCGTGTTTGTGTAAGTGCATGCCAGCATGAGGTCGTGTGAACGAGAATTAACTGCAGCAAACATTATTATGATGGATAATAAATGAACCTAAAAGAAAATGAACACATAAGGTTACTTAAGCCTTTTGGTAAACACACACACACACATACACACACACACACACACACACACACACACACACACATACACACGCACACACACACACACACACACACACACACACACACACACACACACACACACACACACACACACACACACACACACACACACACACACACACACACACACTTCAGAAGCAGTGCCACCAAGCCAAGATTCGACCCCCTGCAACAGCAACTAGGTGAGAACACAGGCAGACAAGATGACCCAGACATTGACATCAGGAACGAGAGCCCAGGTATTAGCAACAAGACCCAGAAGACAGGCAACAGATCTCAGGAGCAGATACAAAGGTCTATGGACAGAACGTGAACTATAAGATGACGACGACGCCTCAGTAGAAAGGAAAAGAATGGTTTACAAGGAAAAGTTCCTTTAATTGTGTGAAGGTTTAATTCACATGCTTGTGTAAAGTGTAAGATTGGAAATGTTTGCCAGGGTCGTGGAAGATTACAGAACGAGGTAGAGCCGGACATTAACGAATTTGAGGGATCATCGATATTGTTAAGAGCAGCGTCAGGAGACACTAGTCCTGTCTCCTGACGAATGAAACATCAAGAAAAACGTTTATGAATCCGGAGTCGGTTTACCCCACGCCAGGCTATACAACTCTGCAGAACCAGGTCAAGTTGGATTTACGAATCCGGAGCCGGTTCACTCCACATCAAGCTAGAAGAGGCCACAAAACGAGGTGGAGCCGGACAGGTATGAACCCGGAGCCAGTTCGCGCTGTTTTTATACAACTCAAAACAGCTTACTGGCAGCCATATTTTGGCCAGATTTACAGTTTTATCAAGTGCTCATAAAACAGACCAGAGCTGGCAATTTTGCTCGGGCTCACCTGATCCGAAAACGATTGGATATGCATAGCGTCCCTCTCGTTGAGTCATGACAGTGCCAAATGTGAGAGAAATCCATTGGGCTGCCTTTGCCTTGTGGCCGTTCACACGCGAGAGCCACTTGTGGTCCACTTGGACAAGAGACATGTATTGGGAAGCAATATTTGGTTCCAGATTTTATCATACTCTATAAGGATGGTTTCACAATACTTCGTGTTTAACTGCTACACATCGTTCCTCTTTTTTTTTAGATAATGAACAGTGACTAATATATTCTTGCGTGATAATGGAGTTGTGATATTGGTTAACACAGTCTTCTAGATAGTCGTGGTATTAATAATGAACACTAGGACCTGGATGGTTGTGTTATTGGTCAGTAATGACCTCTAGGGCCTAGGTTAGCACTAGTCAATACTAACCTCTAGGTAGGGTGTGGTATAGGAGATACACAGCAGACATCAGAACAATCACACTATCCCTACATAAGTTGCAAACAAGCTCCCAGATAGGCTCTAAGAAAAACAGATTTCTCCAGATAGTCTTCATAACCTGTTAAACTTTTTCAACTGAGCC
The DNA here is from genome assembly GCF_026875155.1 of Cherax quadricarinatus. NCBI lineage: Eukaryota > Metazoa > Arthropoda > Malacostraca > Decapoda > Parastacidae > Cherax > Cherax quadricarinatus. The sequence continues at coordinate 29,299,335 of NC_069410.1, read as the reverse complement.
AGATGACTTTTCCCAGATATGCTCAATGCCAGCGGATCACCAGTCTTCTCGATCACCAATCTTCTTGGTTACCAGTCTTCTCGGTCACCAGTCTTCTCGGTTACCAGTCAAGTGGGCCACATCAGAAGCTCAGAACATAGTAAAAAGACAACTACAGGAATTTAAGTGAGAAATCAATTGCAAATTGAGCACATTAATAATGTAAATCAGTCAGTGGACACACTTAGACGTAAGAGATTTATTTCTTGACCATTGTCTGTTGAAATTAAATTTGCTGCAGTGCTATTGGCGCATCTCTGGAGGCTCGATACACCGACCTTTCAGTTGGAAGAGTGTCTCGAACCGGCTCTAACGGCGGGTTGCTGAAATCTGATGTATCGGTGAAGTCTGGTGTGTCTTCAGGGATACATACACAATGATTCGTGCTGCAGAGGAATGAAGTCTGACGGTGTATCTCCAGGGACGCAGTAAATAGTTTCAAGGGCCGGATGCGGCCCTAACACTACGGATTAGTAACCCCTGATTTAAAGCCAGGTGTTTTTGTTAGGGTCATGAGACTGTTTAAGATGAACCTTAGATCCATCAGACTTAGGATGACTTTAGAGCAATCGCACTTCTCAATTAGAGCCATCAGATTTCTGAATGTTTATAGAGCCATCAGACTTAAGACGGTGTTCAGAACCATCAGACGTCACAAAATAGATTTCGACCCACCAGACTTCTCCTCGAGGTCTCTACAGCCCACAAGCTTCCCTGTATAAACTGAAGAATTATCCTAAATGCTTATCAATAATATTTTAATTTGAAATGTTAAACCCGTGTGGGCCATTGAACAAGCAAGTAGCGGAGGCTTGAGCCTCCTTCCCACTAACAGCCGGGTGAGTAAACTTCCTCAACGGCTTCCAGAACTGTGTTCTCACACCACCGTCTTCCAAGAAGTTCTAGTGGATTTTATGCTGTGGAATTTCAGCCAAATAAAAGTGGTTTGCTGGTGTTTTATATTGTTAAATGTTGTGTGTGTGTGTGTGTGTGTGTGTGTGTGTGTGTGTGTGTGTGTGTGTGTGTACTCACCTATTTGTACTCACCTATTTGTGGTTGCAGGGGTCGAGTCCTAGCTCCTGGCCCCGCCTCTTCACCGGTTGCTACTAGACCCTCTCTCTCCCCGCTCCATGAGCTTTATCAAACCTCGTCTTAAAACTGTGTATGGTTCCTGCCTCCACTACGTCATTTTCTAGGCTATTCCACTGCCTTACAACTCTATGACTGAAGAAATACTTCCTACAATCTCTCTGACTCATTTGTGTCTTCAACTTCCAATTGTGGCCTCTTGTTTCTGTGTCCCCTCCCTGGAACATCCTGTCCTTGTCCACCTTGTCTATTCCACGCAGTATTTTATATGTCGTTATCATGTCTTCCCTGACCCTCCTGTCCTCCAGTGTCGTCAGGCCGATTTCCCTTAATCTTTCTTCATAGGACATTCCCTTAGCTCTGGAACTGACCTTGTTGCAAACCTTTGTACTTTCTCTAGTTTCTTGACGTGCTTTATCAAGTGCGGGTTCCAAACAGGTGCTGCATACTCCAGTATGGGCCTGACATACACGGTGTACAGTGTCTTGAATGATTCCTTACTAAGGTGTCGGAATGCTGTTCTCAGGTTTGCCAGGCGCCCATATGCTGCAGCAGTTATCTGATTGATGTGTGCTTCCGGAGACATGCTCGGTGTGTGTGTGTGTGTGTGTGTGTGTGTGTGTGTGTGTGTGTGTGTGTGTGTGTGTGTGTGTGTGTGTGTACTCACCTAATTGTGGTTGCAGGGGTCGAGACTCAGCTCCTGGCCCCTCCTCTTCACTGATCGCTACTGGGTCCTCTCCCTCTCTGCTTCCTGAGCTTTGTCATACCTCTTCTTAAAACTATGTATGGTTCCTGCCTCCACTACTTCACTTGCTAGGCTATTCCACTTGCTTACAACTCTATGACTGAAGAAATACTTCCTAACGTCCCTGTGACTCGTCTGAGTCTTCAGCTTCCAGTTGTGACCCCTTGTCCCTGTGTCCCCTCTCTGAAACATCATATCTCTGTCCACCTTGTCTATTCCCCGCAGTATCTTGTATGTCGGTATCATGTCTCCCCTGACCCTTCTGTCCTCCAGTGTCGTCAGTCCGATTTCCCTTAACCTTTCCTCGTACGACATTCCCTTGAGCTCTGGGACTAGACTTGTTGCAAACCTTTGTATTTTCTCTAACTTCTTGACGTGCTTGACCAGGTGTGGGTTCCAGACTGGTGCTGCATACTCCAGTATGGGCCTAACATACACAGTGTACAGTGTCTTGAACGATTCCTTATTAAGGTATCGGAACGCTATTCTCAGGTTTGCCAGGCGCCCGTATGCTGCAGCAGTTATTTGGTTGATGTGTGCCTCCGGTGATGTGCTCGGTGTTATGGTCACCCCAAGGTCTTTCTCCCTGAGTGAGGTCTGTAGTCTTTGTCCACCTAGCCTATACTCTGTCTGCGGTCTTCTTTGCCCCTCCCCAATCTTCATGACTTTGCATTTGGCTGGATTGAATTCGAGAAGCCAGTTTCTGGACCACCTGTCCAGCCTGTCCAGGTCTCTTTGCAGTCCTGCCTCATCCTCGTCCGATTTAATTCTTCTCTTCAACTTCACATCATCTGCGAACAGGGACACTTCAGAGTCTATTCCTTCCATCATGTCGTTCACATATATCAAAAATAGCACTGGTCCTAGAACTGACCCCTGTGGGACCCCGCTCGTAACAGGCACCCACTGTGATACCTCTTCATGTACCATGACTCGTTGCTGCCTCCCTGTCAGGTATTCCCTTATCCATTGCAGTGCCCTCCCTTTTACATGCGCCTGATCCTCCAGCTTCTGCACTAATCTCTTGTGGGGAACTGTGTCAAAGGCCTTCCTGCAGTCTAGGAAAACGCAATCAACCCACCCCTCTCTCTCGTGTCTTACTTCTGTTACCTTGTCATAAAACTCCAGGAGGTTTGTGATACAGGATTTGCCTTCCATGAACCCATGCTGGTTTTCATTTATAATCTTGTTCCTTTCCAGGTGTTCGACCACTCTCCTCCTGATAATCTTCTCCATGACTTTGCACACAATACATGTCAGAGACACAGGTCTGTAGTTTAGTGCCTCGTTTCTGTTTTCTTCTTAAATATGGGGGGCTACATTAGCTGTCTTCCATTTCTCAGGTAGTTGCCCAGTTTCAAGGGATGTGTTGAAGATTGTGGTTAGAGGCATGCACAGCATCTCTGCTCCTTCTCTAAGGACCCATGGGGAGATGTTGTCCGGTCCCATCGCCTTTGAGGTGTCAAGGTCACTTAAGAGCTTCTTCACCTCCTCCTCAGTTGTTCGTATGTCATCCAACACTTGTTGGTATATTCCCTCTTTATGTTCCCTTCTGTGCTGTCTTCCCACAGCCCTTCCTGTCTCTACTGTAAAAACTTCCTTAAATCTCCTGTTCAGCTCCTCACATACCTCCTGATCATTTCTTGTGAGTTCTCCACCTTCTGTCCTTAATCTGATCACCTGGTCTTTGACTGTTGTCTTCCTCCTGATGTGGCTATACAACAGTTTCGGGTCAGTCTTGATTCTCGATGCTATGTCATTTTCATACTGTCGCTGGGCCTCAGTCTTTACCTGTGCATACTCATTCCTGGCTCTGCGACTGATCTCCCTATTTTCGTGTGTTATCTGCCTTCTGTACTTTTTCCATTCTCTATTGCACTTTGTTTTTGCCCCCTTACACCGTCGGGTAAACCAGGGGCTCGTTCTGGTCTTCCCGTTGTTACTGTTGCCCTTGGGAATAAACTTTTCCACTGCCTCCTTGCATTTTGTTGTTACATATTCCATCATTTCATTTACTGGCTTTCCTGCCAGTTCTCTGTCCCACTGGACCTCCCGCAGGAAGTTCTTCAACCCTATGTAGTCCCCTCTTTTATAGTCAGGCTTTTCCCATTCAACTCCTGTTATTCTCTCCACTTGCAGCTATACTATGTATTCAAAGCACAGAACCACGTGGTCGCTAGCTCCTAGGGGACTCTCGTACTTGATGTCCTCAATGTCTGAGCTGCCCAGGGTGAACACAAGGTCCAATCTTGCTGGTTCATCCTCCCTTCTCACTCTGGTAGTGTCCTTAACATGTTGGTGCATGAGGCTTTCCAGCACCACGTCCAACATCCTGGCTCTCCATGTTTCGGGACCCCCATGTGGCTCCAGGTTTTCCCAGTTGGTTGAAATCCCCCAGAACCAGCAACTTTGCTCTGCTTGAATGAGCTCTTCTTGCCACCTCAGCAAGTGTGTCCACCATTGCTCTGTTGCTCTCTTCATATTCCTCTCTTGGCCTCCTGCAGTTTCGTGGTGGATTATACATCACTGCAATGACTACTTTGTGTTCCCCAGACTGAAGTGTACCTGTTATGTAGTCTCTTTCTCCCGTCTCATCTATGCCTTTCATTTTCTCGAATTTCCATCTGTTTTTTACGAGCAGAGCAACCCCACCTCCCCCCCTGCCCCTTCTATCTTTCCTCATGATCTGGTATCCTGGTGGGAAGATTGCATATGTTATTGTCTCCGTGAGTTTTGTTTCTGTAACTGCTATGATGTCTGGGGACTTCTCATTGATTCTTTCTTGCCATTCCTCATGTTTATTCGTTAATCCATCTGCATTTGTGTACCAAACCTTCAACTTCTGTTCTAATACTGTAACTGTGGTGCGGGGGGTGGAAACAGAGGGATCGGTGTGTGTGTGTGTGTGTGTGTGTGTGTGTGTGTGTGTGTGTGTGTGTGTGTGTGTGTGTGTGTGTGTGTGTGTGTGTGTGTGTGTGTGTATGCGTGTGTGTGTGTGAGTGTGTGTGTGTGTGAGTGAGTGAGTGAGAGAGAGAGAAGAGAGAGAGAGAGAGAGAGAGAGAGAGAGAGAGAGAGAGAGAATACTGAATGTCATTAATCAGAAGAATTAAATATGTTTCCCTGTGCGTACAGTCACAGGTGTGTTAGTCACCTGTGACACACCTGTAAGTACTGCAGTACCTGTGGGTAATACCACACCCGTAGGTACTGCAGTACCTGTGGGTAATACCACACCCGTAGGTACTGCAGTACCTGTGGGTAATATCACACCCGTAGGTACTGCAGTACCTGTGGGTAATATCACACCCGTAGGTACTGCAGTACCTGTGGGTAATACCACACCCGTAGGTACTGCAGTACCTGTGGGTAATATCACACCCGTAGGTACTGCAGTATCTATGGGTAATACCACACCCGTGTGTGTACAACCGCACCTTTGTATACTACCACACCTTGTGTTCTGTCTCACCAGTGTGCTCTACTACACCTGTTTGACCAGGTCCCTCCCCAGGTCCCTCACCAGGTCCCTCACCAGGTCCCTCACCAGGTCCCTCACCAGGTCCCTCACCAGGTCCCTCACCAGGTCCCTCACCAGGTCTTTCACCAGGTCCCTCACCAGACCCCTCACCAGGTCCCTCCCCAGATCCCTTACCAGATCCTTCACCAGGTCCCTCACTAGGTCCTTCACCAGGTCCCTCCCCAGGTCCCACCCAGGTCCCTACCCAGGTCCCTCCCCAGGTCCCACCCAGATCCCTCTGCTTCATGCTTATCTCCAAAAAATAACTCTCAAGGAGCAGAATTGGAACACTTCACGAAAAAAAATCATCTGTGTGCATAATGTGTATAATGTATGTAAGAAGACACAAAACATTCTCACCGGAATAAGTGGAGTATTCTGCAGCGACAGGAGGCATTGCATATGTTCAACACCCACACAGTGTATTTGGATGCCTTACGAAACCTGTTTGTAGCAGAGATGAATCTGTCAGTTTTGCGAACGAAAATATTTATCTCATGTACGTTATCCTCTTCGAGAATTTGACTGGAAGCTCTCCCTGCAAATTGTACGTTTGATGAAGCAAAAGAAAATATTTTTCGAACGTGTGGACGCAACTGTAGTGAAGCAAAGACACTGCAAGTCTTGCTGCAGGTCTGCTCAACTCCGATACAAACTTTGGCTTTGATAATAATACACCGAAATTAGACATATTAAAACAGCTGATACAAGATCAGTTTGCACTAAAGTAGAATTTTATTGAATGGTATCAATAGAGGAGGAGCACTCTTGTCTGCAACACTTAAACAGGAAAACATTATGAGGAAGCAGGTACATACTCCTGGGGAATCAATGAAGTAACTGAATGCTGCTGTTTGGTGTCTAAGGAAAATGTCAGCATCTCTGAAAAATATGAGGTGACAGCCATCAGTCAGTTAAGTGGAAGCTTCAAGACAGCCCACCTCGGTGCTATCGAAGTGTCTGCCATAACTAACATAGCCAGTACTAGCTAGTTTGTACGTAGTGAAGCTTGAAGTGATTCTCATATATTATTACCGTTCATCACTGGCAAGTGCACCACTGAGATACATCTGGAGAGTGCACCACTCAGATACATCTGGAGAGTGCACCACTCAGATACATCTGGAGAGTGCACCACTGAGATACACCTGGAGAGTGCACCACTCAGATACATCTGGAGAGTGCACCACTCAGATACATCTGGAGAGTGCACCACTCAGATACATCTGGAGAGTGCACCACTCAGATACATCTGGAGAGTGCACCACTCAGATACATCTGGAGAGTGCACCACTGAGATACATCTGGAGAATGCACCACTCAGATACATCTTTAGAGTGCACCACTCAGATACATCTGGAGAGTGCACCACTCAGATACATCTGGAGAGTGCACCACTCAGATACATCTGGAGAGTGCACCACTCAGATACATCTGGAGAGTGCACCACTCAGATACATCTGGAGAGTGCACCACTCAGATACATTTGAGGAGTAACCACATCATCCACTGAGAAACATCTGGAGAGTGACAAGACTTTAGTACTGATTTGTGCTCGCCATCCTAAAGCTTCTACGATTATGTTTGTTAATGACCTCTATGACGTTTCAACAAATATCAAAGTCTGTGAATGTGAATGATGATCATGCACCGAAATGGCACCTAATATCTATAAAAAGAGAGATTGAAGAGTCCTCACCGTAGGAGCTCAGAAACATGTTCAGAAAACCACAGAATGAGATTCAACTTCAATAATATTGAATTTAAACATTGAACATCACTAAAAATAAAGTGTACTCTGTATATTCACTGGGAAATAATTATCTTGATTTGTCTTGTGGTGGAAGCAGACACTATACTCTTGTACACATATCCAAAACTTAGAAAGAGTGGTATAAAGGATTTTATTGTCCTTGATGCAGAAGACAATGACGTTTTTGTCCTTGTTGCGTATGTTGCGCACGAGGTAGATGATGTTCTGGGAATATATAGGAAGCCGGCCATTTAACATCTTTAACACACCCAGAGAAGACGATGCCGATAGGAGATACATAGTCCTCCACACCAACTCCATTGCTAAACACGTTTCCAACATCTTTTCCAATACCTCTTTCCAAGTATCTATCTCCGCATCCACCACTATCAAGGACATTACCAGTAATGGACAGGACAAGCTTCAATCCTCTGCAGGAGTATACATAATCCCTTGTAATGACTGCAGCAAATTATACGTGGGCGAAACATCCAGAGATCTCCAAACACGTATTTCAGAACACCGTTATGCAGGCAGATCGGGCGATTTAAGGAATGCCTGTGTTCAACACCGAAATTCACACAACCATTTAATCAACTACAGAAACGCAAGACTTATCGCCAGAGAAGACAACACTCAATACCGCAGAATCCTGGAATCATCACTTATCTGTATATCCAACAGCTTCAACTAAAACAACGGTTTCTATAACATAGCTAAACTCCTTGTCGTTATCCCACATAACTACATACGCACCCGAAAGTCCCGTGCAGGTCCTTATCAGATCCAAGCTACCCACCTGACTCCATCCTATACATACTTGGAATTTAGAGTTCCCCTACAAGGGGAAATAACCTGCTTGACTTGGTTCTGGCAAACAAAGAAACACTTGTTAATAATTTAGAAATTACAGAGGAACTTGGCACAAGTGACCACAAATCAATTACCTTTGAAATAACCTGATTGACTTGGTTCTGGCAAACAAAGAAACACTTGTTAATAATTTAGAAATTACAGAGGAACTTGGCACAAGTGACCACAAATCAATTACCTTTAGCAATGAATGGAAATATAATAGTAGGGATAACTCAGTAATGGTCCTAGATTTTTGCTTAGCAGAATACAATGGGCATAGAGAACACCTATCATCTGTTGACTGGGGTAATGAAGAGAGCTATCAATATGACAGCTTTCTAAACACAATAAATGCTGTCCAAAGAACGTTTATTCCGTATAAAGAAATAAGGTCGAACAGAAATGACCCGAAATGGATGAATAATAGGCTCAAACATCTTTTAGGTCAGAAGAAAGGAATAGGCGCATGAAAAGAGGTGAGAGTTATCTTATGAATCAACATATTCACGTTAAGAGGGACGTTAAAAAGGGGATAAGAAAAACAAAACTGGATTATGAAATTAAAGTTTAGGGATTCGAAAACTAACCCGAAAGTTTTTTTCCAGGTTTATAGAATAAAAGTTAGAGAAAAGATAGGTCCCCTTACAAATAAATGGGCATCTTACTGACAGGGAGAACGAAAAGTGCTCCATTTTTAATAATTATTTTCTCTCGGTTTTCACTCAGGAGAACACTAACATCTCAATAATTATTTTTTATAGTGGGACTGAAGAAGATAAATTGTGTACTATCACAGTCACTAGCGATATGGTTATGAAACAAGTAGACCGATTGAAACAATATGAATCCCCTGGCCCTGATGAGATTTTTCAAGGGTTCTTAAGGAGTGCAAAATGGAACCTTTGAACTACTGACTAATATTTTTAATATATATCTTCAAACAGGTGTAGTGTCTGATATGTGGAAGATGGCCAATATAATTCCTATTTTTATAGCAGGGGACAGGTCGTTACCTTCAAATTACCGGTCAATAAGCCTGACCTCAATTATAGGCAAATTACTAGTCAGTTATAGCTGATATTATAAGAAGTCATCTTGATAAGCATAATTTGATTAATAATACTCAGCATGGATTCACGAGGGGCCGTTTCTGACTAATTTACTAACTTTCTTCAGTAAAGCTTTTGAGGCCGTTGATCACCATAAAGAATTCGATATTGTTTATTTGGATTTTAGTAAGACTTCTGATAGAATACCGCACCAGAGATTGTTAAAGAAAGTGGCAGCTCATGGCACTGGAGGAAGAGTGCTGTCATGGCTCGAGTCATGGCTCACCAACAGAAAGCAGAGTGTGCATAAATGGGGTTAAATCTGAGTGGGGATCTGTAACAAGTGGTGTTCCACAGGGATCAGATTTGGTTCGAGTCACCCTTCCACTCTTCGGTCTGTTGGGTGAGATGTTCCCTGAGGTGGCTTGTCCCTGGCCTCGGTCTTATAGTCCCAGTGATTTCCATTCTTCAAGTTATGTATGAAGGTTGCTGTCACAGATTTTCCTGGAGACAGAAACAGTCACTGTTCTGTGACTCTCCTGAATACTCAGCTTACATCCACGTCAAATATTTTTTTTCCAGTTTTGCCCTAACGTACACACTATCAATATGGTTATGATTATCTTTTATGTCTTGATCATGTCTCTCCTGTTTCAAGGCTGTAAGGTTGGGTTTCTTTTAGCTTCTACTCTGTGCGTTTGGTGGTGCGTGCTCTTGCGTGAGTGCACGAGTGCGACAGCATGACCAAGCTAGTGGTATTGACAGGTAAATGCGTGGTCTGTGGGTGATTCGACACGCACTGAGTGTCCCCTTGCGTGATGTAGCCGTGACACGCACTGAGTGTCCCCTTGCGTGATGCAGCCGTGACACGCACTGAGTGTCCCCTTGCGTGATGCAGCCGTGACACGCGGCTCACACCGGCTCTTTGAATGATACACAAATGCATCACCACACACGCATGGGCTCGCGCACACGCACGTGGGTACGCGCGCACACCTGGGTACACACACATGCATGGGTACGCACACACATACGCTTTCACGCACACACACACACGGGACCAGGAGTTATAAGCAGGGACAGGAGCTATGAATCGACCCCTGCAACCACAATTAGGTGAGTATACACACACCTGCAAACACACACAAGTACGGACACGCACATCCCCACAAGAAATACGCACACACATGGTCACCCACACACCGGTGAAGAGCCGGTGCCAGGAGCTGTCACCCGACCCCTGGAACCCCACATGGGTGAGTACACACGCCAGGCAGTGAGTGGGTTGACCACACACGGGAAGGAAGCAGCGGTGGCAAACATCATGCATGATTTCAAGAGTAAATACCACCTGATGTTCAATGATTGCAGCTACCATGAGGTAAGTACACCTTCCCCTCCCCTCCCCTCCCCTCCCCTCCCCTCCCCTCCCCTCCCTTCCCCTCCCTTCCCCTCCCCTCCCCTCCCCTCCCCGCCCCCTCAGACCCCACACCCCCAATAACACCCCCTCCCCCACACAGGTGAGCCACAGGACATTTTCCTCTGCAACAATAGTAAGGAAGCGGAGGACGAGTGGCGGTGGAGGACTCTGTACAGGTTGTTAAGTATCAATATTGTGGAGTTATGTCACTTAGCTGGTTGAGGGAGATGGGACCAAGTGTTGTAACTCAATCAGTGCAAGCATAAATAGGTAAATATATGCGCACGCGCACACACACACACACACACACACACACACACACACACACACACACACACACACACACACACACACACACACACACACACACACAGTAAGGATTCGTTTAAGACTCTGTATACCATTTACGTCAGGCCCATACTGGAGTATGCAGCACCAGTTTGGAATCCACACCTAGTCAAGCACGTCAAGAAATTAGAGAAAGTGCAAAGGGTTGCAACAAGACTAGTCCCAGAGCTACGGGGATTGTCCTACGAAGAAAGGTTAAGGGAAATCGACCTGACGACACTGGAGGACAGGAGGGTCAGGGGAGACATGATAACGACATATAAAATACTGCGCGGAATAGACAAGGTGGACAAAGACGGGATATTCCAGAGAAGGGACACAGACACAAGAGGTCACAATTGGAAGTTGAAGACTCAGATGAATCAAAGGGATGTTAGGAAGTATTTCTTCAGTCATAGAGTAGTCAGGCCGTGGAATAGCCTAGAAAGTGACGTAGTGGAGGCGGGAACCATACATAGTTTTAAGGGGAGGTATGATAAAGCTCATGGGGCAGGGAGAGAGAGGACCTAGTAGCAATCAGCGAAGAGGCGGGGCCAGGAGCTATGACTCGACCCCTGCAACCACAAATAGGTGAGTACACACACACACATACACACACACACACACACACACACACACACACACACACACACACACACACACACACACACACACACACACACACACACACACACACACACGTACACACAAGCACACACGCACGCATGCATATACAACAGGCCTAGTGTCTAATCGACTTGTGCCTAGGACAAAATGGTAACTAACACACAGACACATACACACACACACACACACACACACACGGGCGCGCGCGCACACACAGAGTAGGGAGAGCGAGGACCTAGTAGCGATCAGTGAAGAAGCGGGGCCAGGAGCTATGAATCGACCCCTGCAATCACGATTAGATGAGTATAATTAGGTGAGTACACACACATTGTCAGTCAGTCCTGTGGTCCTGGGACTGACTGGTCCAACGCTTGACCACTGAGCTACAGAATTTCTAATAGGGTTCAGATCCCACCAGTTCCGTGGTTCGGTACTCCTCTACGTTACCTTCAGAAGAACCAGCTGTAACCCAGCTGACTCAGCAGTAAAGCGTTGAACCTGTCAATTCCAGGACCACGATTCAAGCGCCACGTCCCTTTCTGTTATATAAAACACTGCGACTAGCCAAGGATTCGAACCCATGTTCTTTTGGCCCGCCTCATGGTGAGCGAAAGCCACATGACGCTCTAACCCACAGGACCACCAAATCCTACAAGAATGACGCACCCAGCCAAGCTAGGTGTTTTACTGTCATCCGAGGACATATGGTGGTGTGGACGCCTCTGAGCTAATTTCATTCTACTCCCTGTTTGGTGTACTATTCTAACGAGCAGTGTTGTATATATATATATATATATATATATATATATATATATATATATATATATATATATATATATATATATATATATATATATATATATATATATATATATATATATATATATATATATATTATATATATATATATATATATAAATTAAGAGTTTAATTTAATCTTTAGGTATTAAAGTATTACTGACTGGTGTTATCGATAAGTTGCAACTCCATTTAACCCACCTATAGAGCAGGTTCCACACTCACGTTACAATACAGTACCGCCTACAGTAGAGCACACCAGGGCTTGCTACTTGCCCCACCATCCCCCTTCTTCCCCTCCCCACCCATCCCCTCCTTTCCCCTCATCCAGCGCCCCAGCCATAGTGGCGACACCACCACCACCACTGAACATGTTATCATATGACACTCGAGTCACTGGAAATTTTCCCTGACGAATTTGACAGCTCACTGAGACAACCGCAGGTGTCAGGTCAGTAGAGGTGAGCTTGACCCGTGACCTGAGAGCTACCACTTTGACCTTGATTTTTCGCCTTAACCTGTGATTTTGACCAGTAATATGAGAGCTGCAACTTTAACCAGTGACCTACAACCTTTGACCTCAAAAATGTGATAATGTTACAATGACACCGATAAAATTCACACTTATTCACTATATTACAGAGTCCAGCCTCAGGAATGCTGCCTCAAGTTTCACTGTAATCGATCCAATAGTTATATGTTTGTCTTGTTGTGGTGTAATGAATGCCAAGCGAGTTCGTACTTTGTCAGTCCTGTGAGGAGGAGCTTGACGAGAGTGCCAGGTGAGCTGGCACTCTCGTCAGCTCACCTGGTGCCAGGTAAAACAAACCATACCACGGGAGGGGCTTGAATCCGGGGTCAGAGAGACGTAAAACTCCAGACCGACGCGTTATCTACTTGGCCAGCTGGCTACAATAAGATTTCTCCAACTAAGTATATTTATACACCATAGGAAGGTTAGCACAGGCACCACTGTGACCACAAATACAAGTTTGGTTTGTTTTGCAGTCGTGTCACTACGACTACGTGCATCGCGTCAGGTAATTTAGCACATTGTCAATCCTAGGAGGAGGAGCCTGACGAGTGTCAGGTTAGCTGGCACTTAGTTAATCCTATTAGGAGGCTTAACGAGATTACTATATCAGTTGGTACTCTGACCATCCTATTCTTTCCGTACACACATAGCAGAGCCAGAAGTTTATAAGACGCCATTTCTCTCTAAGCAGAGCTTTATCCTGTCCCTGATAGTCTTATTCAGGTTGGAACATCGTGAGGTATTGAGTCTGGCTCTGCTACGTGTGTTTTACATTCCTAGTCTCTGGAGTTTCTGTGCGCCTCATAAACCACTACACACTCCCTCTCTCATCTCTGTCACTGTCGTATTAGCTTAACACATCGTAAACAACTACACTTATCACTGAGACAGCCCAGTAATTTAAATTAATTTCCCCCATTATCTTCTTAAAATTTTGAACTATCTTTACCATTTTCCATTTGTCCGCAAGTTTAGTTTAGCTTTTTCTTTCAGTGCATTCTTGTTTAAGATCCAGTGCGACATCTGCTCCTTATACTGTGGTTTTATCATCGTCCTAAATAAATCCGCTTTAAGATATTTCCCTCTGGAAACTCTGCACATCTTGCACAGTTCTTCCTTTTATTCAGTTGTTATGATGTCATCCTTAATTCCTTTGGGATTTTGTTCTGATTTGCTATTACTGTGTAATTAATTTATTTGAGAAAGAAAAGCGGTTCTCTCTTCCTTCCAGGAGCTTTCTGTCTGGTTTGTTTGTATCTCTAGTTTTTCTTGGGTTCTGATTCTTTCTTCATTTGTTCCTTGTTTAAACTTTCATTTTCATAGTTTTTTCAGCACCAGTTGAAGCTTTCATTTTTACTTTCATTATTTTGTTAATCTCTGCTCTCTTGTTTTTTCTTAAACTCACTATCATACTTGTTTATATCCATATAATTTCCTTCCCCTGGCTTCTTCCCTAGGTTGTTTCCCCATGCCCCTTCCCCAGGTTACTTCCCCTGGCTTCCTCCCCAGGTTGTTTCCCCATGCCCCTTCCCCAGGTTACTTCCCCTGGCTTCCTCCCAGGTTGTTTCCCCATGCCCCTTCCCCAGGTTACTTCCCCTGGCTTCCTCCCCCAGGTTGTTTCCCCATGCCCCTTCCCCAGGTTACTTCCCCTGGCTTCCTCCCCAGGTTGTTTCCCCATGCCCCTTCCCCAGGTTACTTCCCCTGGCTTCCTCCCCAGGTTGTTTTCCCATGCCCCTTCCCCAGGTTACTTCCCCTGGCTTCTTCCCTAGTTGTTTCCCCATGCCCCTTCCCCAGGTTACTTCCCCTGGCTTCCTCCCCAGGTTGTTTCCCCATGCCCCTTCCCCAGGTTACTTCCCCTGGCTTCCTCCCTAGGTTGTTTCCCCATGCCCCTTCCCCAGGTTACTTCCCCTGGCTTCCTCCCCAGGTTGTTTCCCCATGCCCCTTCCCCAGGTTACTTCCCCTGGCTTTCCTCCCCAGGTTGTTTCCCCATGCCCCTTCCCCAGGTTACTTCCCCTGGCTTCCTCCCCAGGTTGTTTTCCCCATGCCCCTTCCCCAGGTTACTTCCCCTGGCTTCCTCCCCAGGTTGTTTCCCATGCCCCTTCCCCAGGTTACTTCCCCTGGCTTCCTCCCCAGGTTGTTTCCCCATGCCCCTTCCCCAGGTTACTTCCCCTGGCTTCCTCCCCAGGTTGTTTTCCAATGCCCCTTCCCCAGGTTACTTCCCCTGGCTTCCTCCCCAGGTTGTTTCCCCATGCCCCTTCCCCAGGTTACTTCCCCTGGCTTCCTCCCCAGGTTGTTTCCCCATGCCCCTTCCCCAGGTTACTTCCCCTGGCTTCCTCCCCAGGTTGTTTCCCCATGCCCCTTCCCCAGGTTACTTCCCCTGGCTTCCTCCCCAGGTTGTTTTCCAATGCCCCTTCCCCAGGTTACTTCCCCTGGCTTCCTCCCCAGGTTGTTTCCCCATGCCCCTTCCCCAGGTTACTTCCCCTGGCTTCTTCCCTATGTTGCTTCCCCATGCCCCTTCCCCAGGTTACTTCCCCTGGCTTCCTCCCCAGGTTGTTTTCCCATGCCCCTTCCCCAGGTTACTTCCCCTGGCTTCCTCCCCAAGTTGTTTCCCCATGCCCCTTCCCAGATTACTTTCCCCTGGCTTCCTCCCCAGGTTGTTTCCCCATGCCCCTTCCCAGGTTACTTCCCCTGGCTTCCTCCCTAGGTTGTTTCCTCATGCCCCTTCCCCAGGTTACTTCCCCTGGCTTCCTCCCTAGGTTGTTTCCCCATGCCCCTTCCCCAGGTTACTTCCCCTGGCTTCCTCGACAGGTTGTTTCTCATGCCCGTTCCCCAGGTTACTTCCCCTGGCTTCCTCCCCAGGCTACTTCCCCTGGCTTCCTCCCCAGGCTACTTCCACTGGCTTCCTCCCCAGGCTACTTCCCCTGGCTTCCTCCCTAGGCTACTTCCCCTGGCTTCCTCCCCAGGCTACTTCCCCTGACTTCCTCCCCAGGCTACTTCCCCTGACTTCCTCCCCAGGCTACTTCCCCTGACTTCCTCCCCAGGCTACTTCCCCTGACTTCCTCCCCAGGCTAATTCCCCTGACTTCCTCATCAGGCTACTTTTCTTGGCTTCCTCCCCAGGCTACTTCCCCTGGCTTCTTCCCCAGGCTACTTTTCTTAGCTTTCTCCCAAGTTTACTTCCCCTGGCTTCCTCTCCAGGCTACTTCCCCTGACTTCCTCCCCAGGCTACTTTCCCTGACTTCCTCCCCAGGCTACTTCCCCTGACTTCCTTCCCAGGCTGCTTCCCCTGACTTCCTCCCCAGGCTACTTTTCTTGGCTTCCTCCCCAGGCTACTTCCCCTGGCTTCTTCCCCAGGCTACTTTTCTTGGCTTCCTCCCCAGTTTATTCCCCGGGGCTTCCTCCCCAGGCTACTTCTCCTGATTTCATCCCAGGCTACTTCCCCTGGCTTCTTCCCCAGGCTACTTTTCTTGGCCTCCTGCTCAGTTTACTTCCCAGGGCTTCCTCCCCAGGCTACTTCCCCTGCCTTCCTCCCCAGGCTGCTTCACCTGCCTTCCTCCTCAGGCTACTTCCCTGGGCTTCCTCCCCACTTTACTTCCCGGGGCTTTCTCCCCAGGCTGCTTCCCCTGTCTTCCTCCCCATGTTACTTCCCCTGCCTTCCTCCCCAGGCTACTTCCCCTGCCTTCCTCCCCAGGCTCCTTCCCCTGCCTTCAATCCCAGGCTACTTCCTCTGCCTTCCTCCCCAGGCTACTTCCCCTGACTTCCTCCCCAGGCTACTTCCCCTGACTTCCTACCCAGGCTACTTTTCCTGACTTCCTCCTCAGGTTACTTCCCCTGACTTCCTCCCCAGGCTGCTTCCCCTGACTTCCTCCCCAGGCTACTTCCCCTGACTTCCTCCCCAGGCTACTTTTCTTGGCTTCCTCCCCAGGCTACTTCCCTTGGCTTCTTCCCCAGGCTACTTTTCTTGGATTCCTCCCCAGTTTACTCCCCGGGGCTTCCTCCCCAGGCTACTTCCCTTGGCTTCTTCCCCAGGCTACTTTTCTTGGATTCCTCCCCAGTTTACTCCCCGGGGCTTCCTCCCCAGGCTACTTCTCCTGATTTCCTCCCAGGCTACTTCCCCTGGCTTCCTCCCCAGGCTACTTCCCCTGGCTTCCTCCCCAGGCTACTTCCCCTGGCTTCCTCCCCAGGCTACTTCCCCTGGCTTCCTCCCCAGGCTACTTCCCCTGGCTTCCTCCCAGGCTACTTCCCCTGGCTTCCTCCCCCAGGCTACTTCCCCTGGCTTCCTCCCCAGGCTACTTCCCCTGGCTTCCTCCCCAGGCTACTTCCCCTGGCTTCCTCCCCAGGCTACTTCCCCTGGCTTCTTCCCCATCTGACACTTTATCTCAAGAAGAAGACCATTAATATAACCTGGAGTACTGATGGTCAACATCTGTCTATTGTTTCCTGTCTTTCTAGTTAATAATACAGTCATTATAAACGTTGTGCGGCTTTTGTTTCTGTTATATTGTTTCCCTGTAGATAATACTGACGATGTTTCCATCCATTGTTGAGCGTCCCATGTGATGTACTGATGTAGTCTCTTGTAGATGTCAGTCACTTGTAGATGTCAGTCACTTGTAGATGTCAGTCTCTTGTAGATGTCAGTCTCTTATAGATGTCAGTCTCTTGTAGATGTCAGTCACTTGTAGATGTCAGTCACTTGTAGATGTCAGACTCTTGTAGATGTCAGTCTCTTGTAGATGTCAGTCTCTTATAGATGTCAGTCTCTTGTAGATGTCAGTCACTTGTAGATGTCAGTCTCTTGTAGATGTCAGTCTCTTGTAGATGTCAGTCTCTTATAGATGTCAGTCTCTTGTAGATGTCAGTCACTTGTAGATGTCAGTCTCTTGTAGATGTCAGTCTCTTCTAGATGTCAGTCTCTTGTAGATGTCAGTCACTTGTAGATGTCAGTCACTTGTAGATGTCAGACTCTTGTAGATGTCAGTCTCTTGTAGATGTCAGTCTCTTATAGATGTCAGTCTCTTGTAGATGTCAGTCACTTGTAGATGTCAGTCTCTTGTAGATGTCAGTCTCTTGTAGATGTCAGTCTCTTATAGATGTCAGTCTCTTGTAGATGTCAGTCACTTGTAGATGTCAGTCTCTTGTAGATGTCAGTCTCTTCTAGATGTCAGTCTCTTGTAGATGTCAGTCACTTGTAGATGTCAGTCACTTGTAGATGTCAGACTCTTGTAGATGTCAGTCTCTTGTAGATGTCAGTCTCTTATAGATGTCAGTCTCTTGTAGATGTCAGTCACTTGTAGATGTCAGTCTCTTGTAGATGTCAGTCTCTTGTAGATGTCAGTCTCTTATAGATGTCAGTCTCTTGTAGATGTCAGTCACTTGTAGATGTCAGTCTCTTGTAGATGTCAGTCTCTTCTAGATGTCAGTCTCTTGTAGATGTCAGTCACTTGTAGATGTCAGTCACTTGTAGATGTCAGACTCTTGTAGATGTCAGTCTCTTGTAGATGTCAGTCTCTTATAGATGTCAGTCTCTGTAGATGTCAGTCACTTGTAGATGTCAGTCTCTTGTAGATGTCAGTCTCTTCTAGATGTCAGTCTCTTGTAGATGTCAGTCTCTTGTAGATGTCAGTCACTTGTAGATGTCAGTCACTTGTAGATGTCAGTCTCTTGTAGATGTCAGTCTCTTGTAGATGTCAGTCTCTTGTAGATGTCAGTCACTTGTAGATGTCAGTCTCTTGTAGATATCAGTCTCTTGTAGATGTCAGTCTCTTGTAGATGTCAGTCACTTGTAGATGTCAGTCACTTGTAGATGTCAGTCTCTTGTAGATGTCAGTCTCTTGTAGATGTCAGTCACTTGTAGATGTCAGTCACTTGTAGATGTCAGTCTCTTGTAGATGTCAGTCTCTTGTAGATGTCAGTCTCTTGTAGATGTCAGTCTCTTGTAGATGTCAGTCACTTGTAGATGTCAGTCACTTGTAGATGTCAGTCACTTGTAGATATCAGTCTCTTGTAGATGTCAGTCTCTTGTAGATGTCAGTCTCTTGTAGATGTCAGTCTCTTGTAGATGTCAGTCACTTGTAGATGTCAGTCACTTGTAGATGTTAGTCTCTTGTAGATGTCAGTCTCTTGTAGATGTCAGTCTCTTGTAGATGTCAGTCACTTGTAGATGTCAGTCAGTTGTAGATGTCAGTCTCTTGTAGATGTCAGTCAGTTGTAGATGTCAGTCACTTGCAGATGTCAGTCACTTGTAGATGTCAGTCTCTTGTAGATGTCAGTCACTTGTAGATGTCAGTCTCTTGTAGATGTCAGTCACTTGTAGATGTCAGTCACTTGTAGATGTCAGTCTCTTGTAGATGTCAGTCTCTTGTAGATGTCAGTCTCTTGTAGATGTCAGTCACTTGTAGATGTCAGTCTCTTGTAGATGTCAGTCTCTTGTAAATGTCAGTCACTTGTAGATGTCAGTCACTTGTAGATGTCAGTCTCTTGTAGATGTCAGTCTCTTGTAGATGTCAGTCTCTTGTAGATGTCAGTCACTTGTAGATGTCAGTTTCTTGTAGATGTCAGTCTCTTGT
>NC_069410.1:29232513-29272513 GCF_026875155.1 Cherax quadricarinatus | reverse complement strand
TTAAGCTGGTAGGTTCTGAGCTGGTAGGTTCTAAGCTGGTAGGTTCTGAGTTGGTAGGTTCTTAGCTGGTAGGTTCTGAGCTGGTTGGTTGTAAGCTGGTAGGTTCTAAGCTGGTAGGTTCTGAGCTTGTAGGTTCTAAGCTGGTAGGTTCTGAGCTGGTAGGTTCTAAGCTGGTAGGTTCTGAGCTTGTAGGTTATGAGCTGGTAGGTTCTAAGCTGGTAGGTTCTAAGCTGGTAGGTTCTGAGCGGGTAGGTTCTAAGCTGGTAGGTTCTAAGTTGGTAGGTTCTGCGCTGGTAGGTTCTGAGCTGGTAGGTTCTGCACTGGTAGGTTCTGCGCTGGTAGGTTCTGCGCTGGTAGGTTCTGCTCTGGTAGGTTCTGAGCTGGTAGGTTCTGAGCTGGTAGGTTCTGCGCTGGTAGGTTCTGCGCTGGTAGGTTCTGCGCTGGTAGGTTCTGAGCTGGGAGGTTCTGAGCTGGTAGGTTCTGCGCTGGTAGGTTCTGCGCTGGTAGGTTCTGCGCTGGTAGGTTCTGCGCCTGTCTATAGAGGAACTATATTCTTTCACTTGATTTTCTTACTACATTGTGCACTATTGGTTCCCCGGACATACATAGCGCAAAGGTTATTATTGCTGCATAATTCACTCAAGGTGCTGTTGAGATGGCTTCCCCGTCACACACTGCATCAGAAGTATTTACCTATTTCAATTTACTATCTGTACCAAATATTATAATTTTTATTTTCCTAAATGTAGCTACAGTTTACCCATAAATAATTTTCGCAAGACTATGGTTCTTGTGATAATAAAATGCTTATATTCTTTGGGTCTTGAACCGAGACCTGGAGAACCAGTCTTCTACGTTCAGTAGGAAGATTCACTTAACAGTGAGAGGCTTGTCATATACATAACACAGAAGTAGGGAGGACCCAGCTTACTCCCTTCAAGAGTAGTACTGACCTGACCCTGACAATTTTTCTGTTGTTCAGGTAAGACTTAAATCAGTCTAATGAGACAATTGCGACAGTTTGTAGTTTCTTACATATATGCTATTTTTCACTATATCTATATTTTTTTTTTTGTCAGTATGAGATCACTATGTGAAATTTCCTGCTGACTTTTGTGTTCTTAATATAAATCACGTTGTTAATTAAGGAGGAATGTGTTGATTAAGGTCTCCTGAAACCCGGACAGTAACTACAGAAAATATTATTATCATTGAGATATTATAATTAAAAAGAAGAGCTAAATCCATTAGGGTCATATTGAGATACTTAAATGCATGATAATAAACTTCTTTATCTAGAATTTTTGGACATCACGCTGAGTATATTAACAGTTTATAACTGGTTACATTTGACTTCTTTTTGGGGGGGAGGGGGGAAGGGGAGGGGGGGATGTGAGAGTAATTCAGTCCGTCTTAAATCCGTCCGGCACTGTTTTGGTGGTGATGGATAATGTATTATGTGAGCTCTGGGACTGACAATACGGAAACACCAGTTTTTTCTAAATTTAGCTGGAATGTTATCTAGTCTGGTGCCTTTAGTTGAGTTTAACATGTTTGTTTGTTTGTTTTTTGTAAGAATTTGTAAGATGCACATCACAGCTGGAAATTGTTTGGAATGACTCATTTATTAATGGGGTGCGTGTTGAAGTTACTTGATGCGCCTGGCAGTATATTCACTAATGATGCAACAGATGTGTAGCAAGAATTGAGGCAATTTGTTTTAACTCTTCGAATGACTTACTGGTACATGACTTAACCCAGGAACTGTTGATTGTTGCCAGAGCTTTCTAGGATTATTGTTCTTTAATTTTTGAACTATTGTGCCTTGCCTTTGTTCCTTTTATAAGCTGCTGCACTTATCTACCCTCGGAAACTCTCACAGCGCTGCAACATTCTGTGTATCTAGTTACAACATTCTGTGTATCTAGCTACAACATTCTGTGTATCTAGCTACAACATTCTGTGTATCTAGCTACAACATTCTGTGTATCTAGCTACAACATTCTGTGTATCTAGTTGCAACATTCTGTGTATCTAGTTACAATATTCTGTGTATCTAGCTACAACATTCTGTGTATCTAGTTGCAACATTCTGTGTATCTAGTTGCAACATTCTGTGTATCTAGCTACAACATTCTGTGTATCTAGTTACAACATTCTGTGTATCTAGTTACAACATTCTGTGTATCTAGTTGCAACATTCTGTGTATCTAGCTACAACATTCTGTGTATCTAGTTGCAACATTCTGTGTATCTAGCTACAACATTCTCTGTATCTAGTTGCAACATTCTGTGTATCTAGTTACAACATTCTGTGTATCTAGTTGCAACATTCTGTGTATCTAGTTACAACATTCTGTGTATCTAGTTGCAACATTCTGTGTATCTAGTTGCAACATTCTGTGTATCTAGTTGCAACATTCTGTGTATCTAGTTGCAACATTCTGTGTATCTAGTTACAACATTCTGTGTAACTAGCTACAACATTCTGTGTAACTAGCTACAACATTCTGTGTAACTAGCTACAACATTCTGTGTATCTAGCTACAACATTCTGTGTATCTAGTTACAACATTCTGTGTATCTAGTTGCAACATTCTGTGTATCTAGTTACAACATTCTGTGTATCTAGCTACAACATTCTGTGTAACTAGCTACAACATTCTGTGTAACTAGCTACAACATTCTGTGTATCTAGTTACAACATTCTGTGTATCTAGCTACAACATTCTGTGTAACTAGCTACAACATTCTGTGTATCTAGCTACAACATTCTGTGTATCTAGCTACAACATTCTGTGTAACTAGCTACAACATTCTGTGTAACTAGCTACAACATTCTGTGTATCTAGTTACAACATTCTGTGTATCTAGCTACAACATTCTGTGTAACTAGCTACAACATTCTGTGTATCTAGCTACAACATTCTGTGTATCTAGCTACAACATTCTGTGTAACTAGCTACAACATTCTGTGTATCTAGTTACAACATTCTGTGTATCTAGTTACAACATTCTGTGTATCTAGTTACAACATTCTGTGTATCTAGTTACAACATTCTGTGTATCTAGTTACAACATTCTGTGTAACTAGCTACAACATTCTGTGTATCTAGCTACAACATTCTGTGTAGATCTAGTTGCAACATTCTGTGTATCTAGTTGCAACATTCTGTGTATCTAGCTACAACATTCTGTGTAGATCTAGTTGCAACATTCTGTGTATCTAGCTACAACATTCTGTGTATCTAGCTACAACATTCTGTGTATCTAGCTACAACATTCTGTGTAGATCTAGTTACAACATTCTGTGTATCTAGTTGCAACATTCTGTGTATCTAGCTACAACATTCTGTGTATCTAGTTGCAACATTCTGTGTATCTAGTTGCAACATTCTGTGTATCTACTCTGTAACTTTCCAGCAACTGATCTCCGAACTCAATTTTGTGTAATCTCTCTCTAGTTATCCAGGGTTCGTTTCTGCTGTTTATCCTAGTTGCCCGTCGTGCATTTCTTCATGCTTGAAATTTGATGGAAATATGAATATGTTTTTTAAAGCTACCTAAGCTGTTAGTTTTAATAACTCTGCTTGGTAGTTTGTTCCACTCATCTACAAATCTGCTGCTAAGCCAGTATTTTCCTATATCTTTTCTGAATCTAAATTTATCCAAGTTTACTCCGTTATATCGCGTTTTTTGGGGGGAAGCGGGTTGGATATCCTCTGTACTCTAGTTTTTTCTCCTTTCTCTATGACTGTCTCTCACTTGCAAATCTCTTTTCATTCTCATCTTTCTACAGAGAGCAGGTTCAATGCTCTCAATCTTACTATGAAAGATGCTCTGTAAAGTGCATTAATTTGGTCATGTTTCTCTGTATGCTCTTCAATGCAGTTATGTCTATCCTGCAGCACAGAGACCAGAACTGTGCCACAATGCACTGCTGTCTGGACTTCTGAGTTTTGCATATCGTAACATATTCTGTGTGATTAGCTTCTGTATTATTAAGTTTAAAATTGCAAGGGTTATTTTCATTCCCGAGGATTGGCAGTAAAGTTGGTTCTGAGCTGCACCGCAGTAAATTGTTTCCTGTCAAACCACGTTAGGATTCTGTCCATCTGCCTGCCGCTTTCGTGTTTGGGAGACTGCACTCTCCAGCTTATGTCTCTGTCACACACGACTCACGGTTACCTCAGAGATAACTCCTGTCACCGCTCTGCGAAGACTATCAGGTCACACTGTCAGTTTACCATATCTTAATAGATTGTCTTGTCTAGCAGGGGGCACACACAATTCATGTCCTACATCTCCACTCTCTCGACACACTCAATCTAGCTGACCTCATTCAAAGTCATACCTTTGATACACTCTCTTTGACTTTATAACCAACTTTGATAGAGATATTACTAATGCACGATCCCTATCCCCAGTAATTCCTACCCTTGCACAGTCCTGCTCCTCACTACGTCGTACTCTTTGCACATTTCTTCTTTTGGACACACCTCCCTGTGGCTCTTTAAGACCTCTTTTGGATTTTGCGCTTAATTTGATTATACTTTTATTATTTTTTCCAAGGATTACAGCTTTGTTTTAATCCATATTGAAATGCACCTGCCACTTTTCAGAAGTCCAATGGTATCCTCTAAATCAATTATTCAGCTTTTTTTTTATCGTCATTGAATATCCTCGCGTCACTTATTTATTCCATCAGCAAGGTCATTAAAGTTGATCATGAAGAAGGGGTCCAGAACCGACCTTTGTAGAAAGACATTTGTGACTAGTCCCACTTCTGACTTCACCCCAATTATGAAAAACAAAACCCCAATGAAACAAAAGTAAACAACATAAAATTCTTTATCTTGGTTCATTGCATCAGATGCTTCAATAAAGTCAGCAAATTTGTTAGGCATTATTGACCCCTTGTTGACACTATGTAAATTATGCTCAACAAGGCGACTTCTAATTATATCTGCTATTATGATTCTAATCATTTTTCCACTGTTGTGAGGATGACTGGGGGCAATTTGGTGGCTGGAACTTGTCTCTTTTTCTAGATAAAATACTTTGACCATCTTCCACATATCACACACAATACCTGTTTGCAATGACATATTAAAAAGACTGGTTAGCGGCTCACTAAGTTCCATCCAGCATCTTGAAGAATCGTTGAAAAGAGTTCGTCGGGAGCAGAGGATCTATTTTGTTTTAGCAGGTCCACCTGTAGGAGGTAAGATGGACCTGGATGTGTGACCAGGGGACTTATTTTGCTTTAACTGGTCCACCTGTAGGAGGTAAGATGGACCTGGATGTGTGACAAGGGGACTTATTTTGCTTTAACTGGTCCACCTGTAGTAGGTAAGATGGACCTGGATGTGTGACCAGGGGACTTATTTTGCTTTAACTGGTCCACCTGTAGTAGGTAAGATGGACCTGGAGGCCGGAAGAGTAAAACTGGTCGTAAATAATTTTCAAGCAACATAGCCCGAAGCTGTGAACTGACCCCCCGTAACACAGGTGAGGTCTGTGATATCCAGCCAGCGGTACACAGGCGAGGTGGTACTCAACCCTGGTGTGATGCAGCTCTGGTGGTACACAGCTGGTCTAGTACGTAGTCAGCTGGTGCATAACGTCATATTGCGTCACATCAGCCTTTTTTTTTTGTCTTCTCCCTCTTCCATCCCTTTCCCTGCCACCGTTCCTGCCATCGTCCCTGCCACCGCCCCTGTCACCGTCCCTGCTACTGTCCCTACCACCCACCGTCCCTGTCACCGTCCTTGCTACTGTCTTCCGGCCACCCACTGCCCCTGTCACCGTCCCTGCTACTGTCCCGACTACCGTCCCTGCCACCGTCCCTGCTACTGTCTCCCTGCCACCCACCGCCCCTGTCACCGTCCCTGCTACTGTCCCTACCACCCACCGTCCCTGTCACCGTCCTTACTATTGTCTCTGCCACCGTCCCTGCTACTGTCTCCCTGCCACCCACCGCCCCTGTCACCGTCCCTGCTACTGTCCCTACTACCATCCCTGCCACCCACCGCCCCTGTCACCGTCCCTGCTACTGTCCCTACTACCATCCCTGCCACCGTGCCTGTCACCGTTCTTGCTACCGTCCCTACCACTGTACCATCGTCTCCTGTCACCGTCCCTGCTACTGTCCCTACCACCCACCGTCCCTGTCACCGTCCTTGCTACTGTCTCCCTGCCACCCACTGCCACTGTCACCGTCCCTGCTACTGTCCCGACTACCGTCCCTGCCACCGTCCCTGCTACTGTCTCCCTGCCACCGTCCCTGCTACTGTCTCCCTGCCACCCACCGCCCCTGTCACCGTCCCTGCTACTGTCCCTATTACCATCCCTGCCACCCACCGCCCCTGTCACCGTCCCTGCTACTGTCCCTACTACCATCCCTGCCACCCACCGCCCCTGTCACCGTCCCTGCTACTGTCCCTACTACCATCCCTGCCACCGTGCCTGTCACCGTTCTTGCTACCGTCCCTACCACTGTACCATCGTCTCCTGTCACCGTCCCTGCTACTGTCCCTACCACCCACCGTCCCTGTCACCGTCCTTGCTACTGTCTCCCTGCCACCCACTGCCCCTGTCACCGTCCCTGCTACTGTCCCGACTACCGTCCCTGCCACCGTCCCTGCTACTGTCTCCCTGCCACCCACCGCCCCTGTCACCGTCCCTGCTACTGTCCCTACCACCCACCGTCCCTGTCACCGTCCTTACTACTGTCTCTGCCACCGTCCCTGCTACTGTCTCCCTGCCACCCACCGCCCCTGTCACCGTCCCTGCTACTGTCCCTACTACCATCCCTGCCACCGCCCCTGTCACCGTCCCTGCTACTGTCCCTACCACCCACCGTCCCTGTCACCGTCCTTGCTACTGTCTCCCTGCCACCCACTGCCCCTGTCACCGTCCCTGCTACTGTCCCGACTACCGTCCCTGCCACCGTCCCTGCTGCTGTCTCCCTGCCACCGTCCCTGCTACTGTCTCCCTGCCACCCACCGCCCCTGTCACCGTCCCTGCTACTGTCCCTATTACCATCCCTGCCACCCACCGCCCCTGTCACCGTCCCTGCTACTGTCCCTACTACCATCCCTGCCACCGTGCCTGTCACCGTTCTTGCTACCGTCCCTACCACTGTACCATCGTCTCCTGTCACCGTCCCTGCTACTGTCCCTACCACCCACCGTCCCTGTCACCGTCCTTACTACTGTCTCTGCCACCGTCCCTGCTACTGTCTCCCTGCCACCCACCGCCCCTGTCACCGTCCCTGCTACTGTCCCTACCACCCACCGTCCCTGTCACCGTCCTTACTACTGTCTCTGCCACCGTCCCTGCTACTGTCTTCCTGCCACCCACCGCCCCTGTCACCGTCCCTGCTACTGTCCCTACTACCATCCCTGCCACCGTGCCTGTCACCGTTCTTGCTACCGTCCCTACCACTGTACCATCGTCGGCTGCACAACTAAATGTCACGCAGCATCTGTGATCAGGTTGTGATTGATGGGTTGCGAGGAAGAGCGGAATACTGTGTGTTACCACGTACGTTTGGCCCACTGTGGCTCCAACCTGGTCCGCCTGGCGCCGCAGCCCAGTCTGGCCCTTCAACACCGTTTTCTATGACGCAACTCTACAATTTTAGAGAATGGGAAAATAAATTGTCAGTTTAGGCATACTTCTGAATCCTAAGTAATACATGTTTTGATCTGCGGTGCTGGTGTTGGCAGTGTGGTGGCTTGAAAGGGCTCCCCGTGGCTGGGTTATCGGGAGTGAAAGGGATAGCTGTCGCCTGGTATTTTCCAGACTCAGGAGAGGTCAGGCTTAATGATTTATCGAGCGCTAATCCATTGTGGTGGTGGGCCACTCGTGAAATATTTAGGAGTGACATTTTTCAACTATTCATGACACATAAGGCCAGCATCCACCGTGCATATACACTGCAGTCCGTAATAAAAAAAAAAACTCATTCACTGACCTATAACGACAAGTGTGAGACGCGCAATCAAGAAGGTTATTTCCGCAGGCCTACACTGCGGCGCTTGCACTACCTTCCCTGAAGCTTATTGAAGGAGCCAATATTCAGGCCGTCGATGTGTCATCATTGAAGGTCTGCTGTCGCTGTGATATTGATTATTTTGAACTCTTCCCAAGTCTTGCCAACCTAATGATATTATTTTGCCGTAACTACTGTCTAACCATTGTCTGAATAAAGATTATCTTACATTCTTAACTGTTAATCTGAGGAATCGTTTAGGAAACGTAACCATAACTTTTCATTTTTTTGTGCATAGGAAGGCAGAGATTAAGAGCTGTTATCCTACCTCAGTTCACAGCAAAACTCTGCTCTAAGGTATACCACCTCCCCCACGATGCCACCAACGACAATAGCTTAACATCTAGGTAAGTATTTGGGCACAGGTACACATAAGTATAATTATTATACATAGTGCAAATTACCTAGGATAACTCAAAGTCAAAGTGGCCTCGTCACCTAGGAAATAAATTACCTAGGAGTAAATAGGTGCCAATTTGGTACCTATTTACTTCTAGGCAAAGAACAATAACAGGTGATCAGAGACTAGCACATTCATAGCTACTAGCTAGGGACAGAATTTGAGTCCGCATTACGTGAGGCCTAGTTAATATAAGTAATTAGGTATCCTAGAAGAGGATACCTGTTAGAGGTTGCTTGAATTTTTGTCCTTTTCTTATTCTCATTTCTCTCATAATTCAAGAACGCCTCAACGCCTTCAAATTTTCTACACGGTAACGCGGACTAAATTCTGGGAACTAGCATGTTCACCTGCCCCGTCACCAGTGCCGTTGAACCCATGTTCATGCGCCCCGTCACCAGTGCCGTTGAACCCATGTTCATGCGCCCCGTCACCAGTGCCGTTGAACACATCCCCAGCATCCTAGAATGACTCGGATAACTTGTAAAATCCTCAGTGACGGAGCTTCAAACGTTCAAAAAAGGTGCCGAAAAAATCGAAGACAGTGGAGTGTGAAATTTAAGTGTATAGATGCAAATTTGATCATTTTATGAGTAAAAATAGTGCGAAATTTTTATTCTCGTTAAATCGCGTTAAATAATTTTCAGTTTGCCTCTTGCGAACGACTTCAGTATTTAATTGTTGACGTAGCAAGTTTGTTGATGTAGTAAAAGAGGAAAAATGGAATAATTGGCATCCGTGCCATAACTAGAGAATGACTCATCTGATCAGCTTCAAATTTTCACCATTGGTTTGATGCAAATTTATAATTTTACTGAAATAGTTTGAAAAAAAAAAATTAATCGTTAGAATCAGATCAATTACTGGAGAATGCCTTTTTTGATCGACTTCAAACTTTTACTGTTTATGGCCTTTATTATAACAGCTTCTGACTCTGAGTTGTGTAAATTTAAATTTGCCAGTTTTATTAAGTAAATTGTTTCAAATGCTCTAACTAGAGAATGCCTCTAATGATCGTCTTCAAACCTTAAATACTGGGTTAACTATATTTTAAATAGAAGTATTTTGTATTAATTTTGGAATGTTTTGGTGCCAGTTTGCTATTTTTTGCCAATTTTATCAAACAAATTTAAAAAAGTCAAAATGAAATATTTTTTCTTACAGGGATGCGGAGAATTTTAATTAGAATGTAAATGAGAATTGTGAACTGCAGAAAATAAAAAAAAACCGCAGTGTTATGTTGTGTTAAACTTTTAAAAGGAGAAACTTTCCCATTTCTCGGAAGATTCTCAGCAACAATTTTTTCGTCTGTTTTCTCACATTTTTTTTTCTTTATTACTCGAGATCGCCTTATTCCATCGGCAAGACTGGTGGGTCTGCATGCGTGGGTGTCCTCTCCATGGTGTTACATAGGTCATTCCCAAATTATATTCCCGTGTGAGAGGTGGAGATAGACTTCAGGATTTCAACCCTCTGTGTGTCGTACTTAACACCAAGTTGGTGTATTTAATGGAGTTTGTTGATGATATTTTGTCACTTTTAATCTCTAAATTATATTGTATTATTTTACTTTATTGCAATACTATTTTGCCTTGATGCTGGTGAGGGGCTCTTGATCCAAGGAACTGATCTTATCTTCCCCTTTGATCAAATCTGAAAGCTTCCCATTCCACAGGCGCTATATGACCCTAACAGGTGTAGGACTTTCCTCTGGCTCCAATATAAGAATCATCAACGACAACAATCTTCAGTGACTGTTGCATCCTGTGAAATGGATAAATCGTTTCATAGGTACAAATTTTGTTATATTAATAAATAAGAAAAAGGCACAATACCATGACTTGAGTGTGACTTTGTAAATGGTCCAAGTCGGACCGAAACGTCGTCGTTAACTTCTCTCTTCTATGTGCGGGTTATTTGTGTATTGTTATGTTCTGTGCAACAACTGGAAAATGCATCTTCTGGTCGGCTTCAGACTTTTAGTGCTGATGTGTTTCCCTCAAAGGAAACAAACTCTTGATGTTAAGTTGTGTAAGTTGTGTGCCAATTTTCTCAATCAAATTGGTTTCTGTGAAATAATTGGAAAATGTCTCTTCTGATCAGAAATAAGTCAACCTAATTTAAATCAACTTAATGTTCTGTTATGTTCTGTTATGTTCTGTTATGTTCTGTTATGTTCTGTTATGTGCTGTTATGTTCTGTTATGTGCTGTTATGTGCTGTTATGTTCTGTTATGTTCTGTTATGTTCTGTTATGTTCTGTTATGTTCTGTTATGTTCTGTTATGTTCTGTTATGTGCTGTTATGTGCTGTTATGTGCTGTTATGTGCCCATAACATCAGTTTACTATTAATACCATAAAAGCTGGTCATTCTTACTGAGAAAAAAGTTTGGACTGAGTTTTAACAAGTATAAGTTCCATTTTTATAAGAAATTGGAACAATTGAAATATTGCTTTTCATGCAATAATTTCTGAGCGTTGCATCTGATTAACCCGTCCTTGCTGATTACCTGATGGTACAACACCTGAGCAGCTACAAGCTTAATGTGTTTGTTAGGATATTGATCCTTATTGATCTCTTCGGAAGGTCTGAATTAGATATGGGTTGTGTATGTCTTAATTTACCTTTTTTTTTTTTTAAGAAATTTGGAAATTAGTTTCCTTATGATGACTTGTGAATGCCTCTTCTGATTCCTTTAAAACTTCAACACTAATATTCAACGGCATTATCAAATTTTGCCGCACTCTGCACTATTTTAACCGCGTGCATTGAGGCAGAAGGGGATGGGGTTATGCAATACGGGGATACCGTTATCGCATCGCGCAGCGGCCGAAATATATTGGGTTATTTTTATGAGTTATTTTATAGTGTGTGGTCAGTCAGAGAAGAATAGGAAGAAGGAGAGAAAGATGATGACAATGGGGGAAGATGTAGATGTACATATACATTATTATTTTGTTATGATTATTAAGCAGGAATGTTAATAACTCATGAAAAATCCGCAAGCTATTCATTGTGATCTAATGTTACCAGTTAATGGTCCAGGTCGGAGCGAAACGTCGTGGTAAGTTTCTCTCTCCCATGTCCTGGTTATTTGTGTATCCCAGTCATGGTATTGTGATTTTGTGCCCTCTTTTGGTCCTCTTGCCCTGAATAGGTACACAACAGTGACCTGTCTACTGTTAGGTGAACGAGGGCAACAGGTGTAGTGTAACAGATCCAGCGTCTCCACTCACCCAGGGATTGAATCCGGATCATTCGGTTGTAAACCGAAGGTCTGGCATCCCAGGTCACCAGTAAGAGTTGCTCCAGTGCCTGTCTTAAGACAGGAGACATTCAGACAGTACTGCCAATCAGAGAGTGTTGCCATTCAGGGAGAGAGTGTTGTCATTCAGGGAGTTACCAGGGCAGCTACTATGACAGTTACCATGGCAGATACTAGGGTAGTTACTAGGGCAGTTACTAGGGCATTTACTAGGGCAGTTACCATAGCAGTCACGAGGATAATTACTAGGGCAGTTACTAGGGAATTTACCGTAGCAGTTACTAGGGTAGTTAACATGGCAGTTACTAGGGTAATTACTAGGGTAGTTACTAAGGTAGTTAATAGGGTAGTTACTATGGCAATTACCAGGGTAGTTACTAGGGTAGTTACTCGGGTATTTACTAGGGCAGTTACCATGACAGTTACTAGGATAGTTACTAAGTCAGTTACTACGATATTTACTAGAGCAGTTACCAGCGTAGTTAGCATGGCAGTTACTAGGGCAGTTACCAGCGTAGTTAGCATGGCAGTTACTAGGGCAGTTACCAGGGGAAGTTACAAAAGTAGTTAAGACTAATTACCTGTGTCAGTAACAACTACGATTATTACCAAAATGATAAATAACATAATGTGAACATAATTATTGATAACGAGGGCAGGTGAGGAGGTGGGAGCCGCTGCATAACTCAAGTAATGAAATGTTAATGTGCCAGCTATCACTTTCTGGTGTATTATATGTATAGCTTATACATGTACCTATGTATACACATATCCTAATACATTTTTACTAATATATATATATATATTTATATATTATATATATATTATATATATAATATATATTATATATATATATATATATATATATAATATATATATATATATATATATATATATTATGAAGAATCTGCCAAGTTTGCGAGTGAAAGAGATGGTATGATAGAAATCAAGAGCCTCGCTGTAGTGAGCTGAATCACAACCCTTGTTTGTGTATCGCCTGTCATCTACCTAGACATGTTTTTTTTTAGGTTCACCTGCATCCACTGTACTCGAAAATAACCAGTTTGGGTGCTTCCTGTAGAGCTCCTCCCCCGGGAGTGAGCGAGTGTTTAGACCAGTTAGTGTGTTTGTTTTAAAGGCCATCGACGACACGCGAAGCTCTAAAACCGCAGTTCACTCGTTCACTAATATCGACAGTACTTTAATCCTTAAAATAGAGATTTTTGTGTGGTTCAACACCTGCAGGAGGTGCTAGGTGTGGAAGGTGTTGTGTGGTCCAACACCTGCAGGAGGTGCTAGGCGGGGAAGGGTGGGTGCTGGGACTGAAGTATTCTCCTGGGAAAAATGCACCTAGCACGTGTCTTAAATATTTAGCAGCACTTTCCTCACACACAACACCGTGTGTGGGATACCAACACTCACAGTGTGGGATACCAACACTCACAATGTGGGATACCAACACTCACAGCGTGTGTGTGATACCAACACTCACAGCGTGTGTGGGATACCAACACTCACAGTGTGGGATACCAACACTCACAGCGTGTGTGGGATACCAACACTCACAGCGTGTGTGGGATACCAACACTCACAGTGTGGGATACCAACACTCACAGCGTGTGTGGGATACCAACACTCACAGTGTGGGATACCAACACTCACAGTGTGGGATACCAACACTCACAGTGTGGGATACCAACACTCACAGTGTGGGATACCAACACTCACAGTGTGGGATACCAACACTCACAGCGTGTGTGGGATACCAACACTCACAGTGTGGGATACCAACACTCACAGCGTGTGTGGGATACCAACACTCACAGTGTGGGATACCAACACTCACAGTGTGGGATACCAACACTCACAGCGTGTGGGATACCAACACTCACAGCGTGTGGGATACCAACACTCACAGCGTGTGGGATACCAACACTCACAGTGTGTGGGATACCAACACTCACAGTGTGGGATACCAACACTCACAGCGTGTGTGGGATACCAACACTCACAGTGTGGGATACCAACACTCACAGCGTGTGTGGGATACCAACACTCACAGTGTGGGATACCAACACTCACAGTGTGGGATACCAACACTCACAGTGTGGGATACCAACACTCACAGTGTGGGATACCAACACTCACAGTGTGGGATACCAACACTCACAGTGTGGGATACCAACACTCACAGTGTGGGATACCAACACTCACAGTGTGGGATACCAACACTCACAGCGTGTGGGATACCAACACTCACAGCGTGTGGGATACCAACACTCACAGTGTGTGGGATACCAACACTCACAGTGTGGGATACCAACACTCACAGTGTGGGATACCAACACTCACAGTGTGGGATACCAACACTCACAGCGTGTGGGATACCAACACTCACAGCGTGTGGGATACCAACACTCACAGCGTGTGGGATACCACACTCACAGTGTGTGGGATACCAACACTCACAGTGTGTGGGATACCAACACTCACAGTGTGGGATACCAACACTCACAGTGTGGGATACCAACACTCACAGTGTGGGATACCAACACTCACAGCGTGTGGGATACCAACACTCACAGCGTGTGGGATACCAACACTCACAGCGTGTGGGATACCAACACTCACAGCGTGTGGGATACCAACACTCACAGCGTGTGGGATACCAACACTCACAGTGTGTGGGATACCAACACTCACAGCGTGTTTGAGTATACCAACACTCACAGCGTGTTTGGGTATTCCAACACTCACAACGCTTTCGGATATACCAACACTCACATCGTGTTCGGGTATACCAACACTCACAACGCTTTCGGATATACCAATACTCACAGCGTGTTCGGGTATACCAACACTCACAACGTGTTCGGGTATACCAACACTCACAGCGTGTTCGGGTAAACCAACACTCACAGCGTGTTCGGGTATACCAACACTCACAACGTGTTCGGGTATACCAACACTCACAACGTGTTCGGGTATACCAACACTCACAGCGTGTTCGGGTGTACCAACACTCACAACGTGTTTGGGTATACCAATACTCACAGCGTGTTCGGGTATACCAACACTCACAACGTGTTCGGGTATACAAACACTCACAGCGTGTTCGGGTATACCAACACTCACAGCGTGTTCGGGTATACCAACACTCACAACGTGTTTGGGTGTACCAATACTCACAGCGTGTTAGGGTATACCAACACTCACAACGTGTTCGGGTATACCAACACTCACAGCGTGTTCGGGTATACCAACACTCACAGCGTGTTCGGGTATACCAACACTCAAAACGTGTTCGGGTATACCAACACTCACAGCGTGTTCGGGTATACCAACACTCACAGCGTGTTCGGGTATACCAACACTCACAGCGTGTTCGGGTATACCAACACTCACAGCGTGTGTGGGATACCAACACTCACAGCGTGTTCGGGTATACCAACACTCACAGCGTGTTCGGGTATACCAACACTCACAGCGTTTTCGGGTATACCAACACTCACAACGTGTTTGGGTATACCAACACTCACAACGTGTTCGGGTATACCAACACTCACAGC
Source organism: Cherax quadricarinatus (assembly GCF_026875155.1). NCBI lineage: Eukaryota > Metazoa > Arthropoda > Malacostraca > Decapoda > Parastacidae > Cherax > Cherax quadricarinatus. The sequence continues at coordinate 29,257,219 of NC_069410.1, read as the reverse complement.
GTGTTCGGGTATACCAACACTCACAGCGTGTTCGGGTATACCAACACTCACAGCGTGTTCGGGTATACCAACACTCACAGTGTGTTCGGGTATACCAACACTCACAGCGTGTTCGGGTATACCAACAATCACAACGTGTTTGGGTATACCAACACTCACAACGTGTTCGGGTATACCAACACTCACAGCGTGTTCGGGTATACCAACACTCACAGCGTGTTCGGGTATACCAACACTCACAACGTGTTCGGGTATACCAACACTCGCGCTGCCAGACTATTTCACCATCGTTGTCAAACTTTATGTAAATATTGATAATAAGTTTAACCTGACACTATGGAACCTCAACTAACTTTAACTAATCTAGAATACCAAATAGTACATTTTTTATGAGAACACGTTTAGTTTCGTGCAAAAAATCAACGAATTTTAATGCTTGCCAGAACCCCGGTCTTGTTCATAAGACAGGTTGAACATTAGTTGATGCTCGGAGGCTCTGGTTGTTACTCATATTATTTGTGGTTTCCTGCCTTAAGAGGCACGTAAGTTCCCCCGTCTCCTAATAACATGCTTATTTTTCCACTGTAATCTACCTTGTCCATAATTACTATCTCATTTGCTTTGTCTGTTTCGTAAGGTGAAGTCCAGGATCTTTCCTTAATTCATGGTATAACTTAACAAATCTTCGAGGACAATTGTGTTGGAGAGGTGTGAGCGTCGCTGTCCTCGCCAATTAACATTACCAACTGGTGGTGTTCTATGCCGTTTTATTTCTATAATAATTTTACATACTAATATCATTAATCTATTTTAACAATTGAGAAATAACATTTATTGCATGTATATTGAGCAAATGCAATTATTATTTGACACAACCCGTTGAATGCAGCGTCTCACATCAGTTATTAAAAATAAACGGCAATGAGTTAACTAATTAACCTAGATTCACCCTATATATGGGCCAGGAACATTATGTCTGGAGGCACTGAACACTTACAATAGCATATTATGCGCAGAATCATACACTCCCTGAGGTCAACCAAGTGGATTCCCGGGGTCGTTATGCTGTCTCCTCTACCATTCCCTCTAAGCGATCATCTCCCTCTGTCGTCCTCTCTCTCTCGCTTTGTCTCTTTCATGTTCCTTTTGTTCATTTTGAAACTTAAAAATGCTATGATGAGACGGACAAGATGTGGAAAAAGACACTTATATACAGTTCAGGACATTTATATATGACCAGACACCTAAAGTCCAGTTCTAAACTTATCTCCGCATAGCTGCTGCTGCTGCTGCTGCTGCTGCTGCTGCTGTTATTAACTACTACTACTACCTGACCCGTCCACTTCCTACCACCATCACTACTGCTTCCTTCACTGTCTCACCACCACCATCACTACTGCTTCCTTCACTGTCTCACCACCACCATCACTACTGCTTCCTTCACTGTCTCACCACCACCATCACTACTGCTTCCTTCACTGTCTCACCACCACCATCACTACTGCTTCCTTCACTGTCTCACCACCACCATCACTACTGCTTCCTTCACTGTCTCACCACCACCATCACTACTGCTTCCTTCACTGTCTCACCACCACCATCACTACTGCTTCCTTCACTGTCTCACCACCACCATCACTACTGCTTCCTTCACTGTCTCACCACCACCATCACTACTGCTTCCTTCACTGTCTCACCACCACCATCACTACTGCTTCCTTCACTGTCTCACCACCACCATCACTACTGCTTCCATCACTGTCTCACCACCACCATCACTACTGCTTCCTTCACTGTCTCACCACCACCATCACTACTGCTTCCTTCACTGTCTCACCACCACCATCACTACTGCTTCCTTCACTGTCTCACAACCACCATCACTACTGCTTCCTTCACTGTCTCACCACCACCATCACTACTGCTTCCTTCACTGTCTCACCACCACCATCACTACTGCTTCCTTCACTGTCTCACCACCACCATCACTACTGCTTCCTTCACTGTCTCACCAAACCACCATCACTACTGCATTCCTTCCCTCACTGTCTCACCACCACCATCACTACTGCTTCCTTCACTGTCTCACAACCACCATCACTACTGCTTCCTTCACTGTCTCACCACCACCATCACTACTGCTTCCTTCACTGTCTCACAACCACCATCACTACTGATTCCTTCACTGTCTCACCATATGAACACAGAAGAGCACTGTACTGTAACTTCAGGACCACATCTGGTCTAGGTGGCGACTTATACCTAAGAATAACTGATAATACTCATCACAGTGTTGGTGCTGGAAGTCAGGCTGATAATGATGAATATTATATGAATGCAGTTAACTGTGTTCACCTCGTATCCACTCGGATTAAAACTTTAATTATTAATATAAAAAAAGGAAGAATATTTTCAACAAATAAAAGTTTTTACCTATAACAGTTTTAAAGCTCATTCCTGGTACAATTTTACTGCTGTTTCTTTCCTCCTCCTGGGATGACAGCCACAACAGCCGCCTGATGCCTGGGTACCTATTTACTGCTGGGGGAACAAAGGCAACAGGTGTAATGGGGCTTTATACGCCCAGGACTGAACCAGTAATTCGGTTCTGAGTGGAGTGTTTTACCGCTGAGCTGCGAGTCGCATTGATGATATGTGAATATATTGGTGTTTTCTGTGACTATTTCGTTGATGTTTCTCACCTTAGGGAGGTTCATCGTTCTTACCTTAACAGTAACTTTCATAGTTCCTTCTTACCTTAACATAATTTTCATAGCTCATGACATCGTAATAACACTACTGCAAACAAATTAGAGTACGGGTGGGGTTAGAACTCATGGCAAGTGAGTTGTAAAACGCTAGGCCAGGTATATTTTGTACACCATAGGAAGGTCAGCATGGGCCACCACTATGACCACAAGTTTTTACAGACGAATCTCCCACCAGCGTGGCCGTGACGAACTCGAACCCCACCCGTACCGTGGTTACTAACTTTAATAGTTTGTTCTTACCTTAACAGTAACTTTCTTGTAACTTTCAGTTTGAATTAAAGACTTAGTTCTCCTCGGGTTGGTACACTTTATATGTTGGGCTCAGCAATAAATATACTTTAATCACACCGTAATTTAGGATCTTGCAGAGTGGGTATAAATTGTACTCTAAACAATTCCCTCTGTGAATCCACTTTAACACACGTACAAAGGACAGTAAAATACACTGCCTGTATATTTTTTATGCATATAATCAAGAGATAATTTTGTGTGGTTGAGTCAAGCCTGGTGCGAGTGCTGCTCCTGGTGTTTACAGTAATTTTCTGCTGTTTAGGGGGAACTTCTCAGCTTTGCTTCCCCTCCCCTTCTCCCACCCCTTCCCCACCCTTTCCCCCACCACTTTCCCTCTCCCCTCTCCCCCCCCCACCCTTCCCCTCCCCCTCCCCCACCCCTTCCCCTCCCTCTCCCCGACCCCTTCCTCTCTTCCCTTCCCCAACCTATTGTATTAGTGACCATTTACTTCCACTCGTTCAACATTGTATTCTGTATAACTTCGCTCTGCATTATAATAATAATTACATTTAATGGCGCGCTGAGTACTAACAACTACCTAGGCAGGTTTACCAGGGAGACTCGAATGGAATCAATAATTGCCGAGGCAATTCGTAGCCATCTTGAAAAGCATAAATTAATCAACGAATCTCAGCACGGTTTTACAAAAGGGCGTTCCTGCCTTACGAATTTATTAACTCTTTTCACTAAGGTATTTGAGGAGGTAGATCATGGTAATGAATATGATATTGTGTATATGGACTTCAGTAAGGCTTTCGATAGAGTCCCACATCAGAGACTATTGAGTAAAATTAAGGCACGCGGAATAGGAGGAGAAATTTTTTCCTTGATAGAGACATGGCTGACAAATAGGCAGCAGAGAGTTTGCATAAATGGGGAGAAATCAGAGAGGGGAAACGTCACGAGCGGTGTTCCACAGGGGTCAGTGTTGGGCCCTTTGTTGTTCACAATCTACATAAACTACATAGATGAGGGAATAAATAGCGACATTAGCAAGTTTACCGATGACACCAAAATAGGCCGTCGAATTCATTCTGACGAGGACATTAGAGCACTCCAGGAAGATGTGAATAGACTGATGCAGTGGTCGGAGAAGTGGCAGATGCAGTTTAATATAGACAAATGCAAAGTTCTAAATGATAGACAGGTAAATAACCATGCCACATATAAACTAAATAATGTAGATCTTAATACTACTGATCGCGTAAAGGATTTAGGAGTTCTGCTTAGCAGTAATCTAAGACCAAGACAACAGTGCATAAGTGTTCGCAATTAAGCGAGCAGAATCCTTGGCTTCATATCGAGAAGCATAAATAATAGGAGTCCTCAGGTTGTTCTTCAACTCTATATATCCTTGCTTAGGCCTCATCTAGATTATGCTGCACAGTTGTGGTCACCGTATTACAGAATAGATATAAATGTTATGGAAAAAATACAAAGGAGGATAACAAAGTTGATCCCAGGTATCAGAAATCTTTCCTATAAGGGTAGACTGAGGACCCTGAGTCTGCACTCTCTAGAAAGGCGTAGAGTTAGGGGGGATATGATTGAGGTGTATATATGGAAGACAGGAATAAATAAAGGAGATTTTAAATAGCGTGCTAAAAATATCTAGCCTAGACAGGACTCGCAGCAATGGCTTTAAGTTGGAAAAATTCAGATTCAGTTAGGATACAGCATAGCACTGGTTTGGCAATAGAGATGTTGTGGATGAGTGGAACAAGCTCCCGAGTACAGTTATAGAGGCTAAAACGTTGTGTAGTTTTAAAGATAGGCTAGCTAAATGCATGAGTGCGTGTGTGTGGGTGTGAGTTGGACCTGACTAGCTTGTGCTACTAGGTCAGATGCCGTAGGCCTGTTGTAGTGTTCCTCCTTTCTTATGTTCTTATTATTATATATAATATATATATATATATATATATATATATATATATATTATATTATATATATATATTATGCAAAACAACCACTCTGAAAGAATAGAGAAATTCCAAGCGCTTTCGTGACTACTCACATTATCAAGGAACTATGAAAGTAAAGCATCCAAGGAAGCTACATAAGGGGTCTGGCCAGCACCTCACTATCAGATCCCACAACGGTTAAACACGTGACGCGCGCCGACCCAACTTGGACAGGTCCTTTGCACAACTCACCCCACAAACTATTCTACCCAAGAAATTTTAAAAATTATTTATATATATATATATATATATATATATATTATATATTATATATATATATATATATATATATATTATATATATATATATATATATATATATTTATTTATTTATTTATCTTTTTTTATTATCAGACTGGCCGATTCCCACCAAGGCAGGGTGGCCCGAAAAAGAAAAACTTTCACCATCATTCACTCCATCACTGTCTTGCCAGAAGGGTGCTTTACATTACAGTTTTTAAACTGCAAATTAACACCCTCCTTCAGAGTGCAGGCACTGTACTTCCCATCTCCAGGACTCAAGTCCGGCCTGCCGGTTTCCCTGAACCCTTCATAAATGTTACTTTGCTCACACTCCAACAGCACGTCAAGTATTAAAAACCATTTGTCTCCATTCACTCCTATCAAACACGCTCACGCATGCCTGCTGGAAGTCCAAGCCCCTCGCACACAAAACCTCCTTTACCCCCTCCCTCCAACCTTTCCTAGGCCGAACCCTACCCGCCTTCCTTCCACTACAGACTGATACACTCTTGAAGTTATTCTGTTTCGCTCCATTCTCTCTACATGTCCGAACCCCTTCAACAACCCTTCTCAGCCTCTGGACAACAGTTTTGGTAATCCCGCACCTCCTCCTAATTCCAAACTACGAATTCTCTGCATTATATTCACACCACACATTGCTCTCAGACATGACATCTCCACTGCCTCCAGCCTTCTCCTCGCTGCAACATTCATCACCCATGCTTCACACCCATATAAGAGCGTTGGTAAAACTATACTCTCATACATTCCCCTCTTTGCCTCCAAGGACAAAGTTCTTTGTCTCCACAGACTCCTAAGTGCACCACTCACCCTTTTCCCTCATCAATTCTATGATTCACCTCATCTTTTCATAAACCCCTCCGCTGACATGTCCACTCCCAAATATCTGAATACATTCACCTCCTCCATACTCTCTCCCTCCAATCTGATATCCAATCTTTCATCACCTAATCTTTTTGTTATCCTCATAACCTTACTCTTTCCTGTATTCACTTTCAATTTTCTTCTTTTGCACACCCTACCAAATTCATCCACCAATCTCTGCAACTTCTCTTCAGAATCTCCCCAAAAGCACAGTGTCATCAGCAAAGAGCAACTGTGACAACTCCCACTTTATGTGTGATTCTTTATCTTTTAACTCCACGCCTCTTGCCAAGACCCTCGCATTTACTTCTCTTCAACCCCATCTATAAATATATTAAAACAACCACGGTTGACATCACAATCCTTGTCAAAGGGCCCTACTTTTATGGGAAAAAATTTTCCCTTTTTCCCTACATACTCTAACTTGAGCCTACTATCCTCGTAAAAACTCTTCACTGCTTTCAGTAACCTACCTCCTACACCATACACCTGCAACATCTGCCACATTGCCCCCTATCCACCTGTCATACGCCTTTTCCCAAATCCATAAATGCCACAAAGCCCTTTTTTAGCTTATCTAAATACTGTTGACTTATATGTTTCACTGTAAACACTGGTCCGCACACCCCGTACCTTTCCTAAAGCCTCCTGTTCACTGCTATCCTATTCTCCGTCTTACTCTTAATTCTTTCAATAATAATTACCATACACTTTGCCAGTTTATCAAGATTATCCCCTTATTTTTGCCTTCTTTTATCCTTTGCCTTTATACAAGGAATTGCATGCTTTGCAATCCTATTTACCTTGCCCTCTTCCATACATTTATTAAATAATTGCACCAACCACCCCAAAAAACTATATCCCACCTGCTTTTAACTTTCTATCTTTATCCATCAATCCGGCTGCCTTACCCCTTTCATTTTACCTACTGCCTCCGAACTTCCCCACACTCACAACTGGCTCTTCCTCACTCCTACAAGATGTTGTTCCTCCTTGCCCTATACACGAAATCACAGCTTCCCTATCTTCATCAACATTTAACAATTCCTCAAAATATTCCCTCCATCTTCCCAATACCTCTAACTTCCATTTAATAACTCTCCTCTCCTATTTTTAATGACAAATCCATTTGTTCTCTCTCTCTCTCTCTCTCTCTCCTCTCTCTTATATATTATATATATATATTTTATATTATATATATATTTTATATATATTATATATATATATATATATTTTATATATATTTATATATATATATATAATATATATATTATATTTATATATATATATATTTTATATATATAGTTATACCAAACTCTCTTATATAAGTGTGAAACATGGATGGTGAGTGTTGCAACAAGAAGGCTGGAGGCAGGGGAGATGCCATGTCTGAGGGCAATGTGTAGTGTGAATACAATGCAGAGAATCCGTAGTTCGGAAATTAGGAGGAGGTGCAGGATTATCAAAACTATTATCCAGAGGGCTGAGGAGAGTTGTTGAGGTGGTTCGGACATTTAGAGAGATGGAACGAAATAGAGTAACTTCGAGATTGTATAAATCTGTAGTGGAGGGAAAACGGGGTAGGGGTCGGCCTAGGAAGGTTGGAGGGAGGGGGCAAAGGAGGTTTTGTGTGGGAGGGGCTTGGACTTCCAGGAAGCATGCTTGAGCGTGTTAGATAGAAGTGAATGGAGACAAATAGTTTTTAGGACTTGACATGCTGTTGGAGTGTGAGCAGGGTAATATTTATGAAGGGATTCAGGGAAACCATCAGGCTGGACTAGAGTCCTGGAGATGGGAAGTACAGTGCCTTCACTCTGAAGGGGGGCTGTTGATGTTGCAGTTTTATAACTGTAGTGTAAGCCGCCTCTGGCAAGACAGTGACGGAGAGAGTGATGATGAAAGTTTTTCATTTACGGGCCACCCTGCCTTGGTGGGAAACGACCGATGTGTTTATATATATATAAATATATTATATATATATATTATATATATATATATATAATATATATATATATATATATATTTATATATTATATATATATATATTATACATGCAAGACAAGCCACGGGGGTGGCTTGTCTCGCATATATCATGCATATATCTTTAGCTCAAATACTTTCACACTTCTCAGTGCGTCATCAGGAGCTATGCAATGTTGCAAGAGCAGCAACCGAAGAAATGAGGGGAAGTTTTCTCAGAGTAGGGTAGCGAGGGTGACACCAGCCACAGCCTCTCTCAGGTCATACTCTAAATATGGTCAGATAGGCTTGTATTGCGCTGTAAAGAATTATATATGATCTGAAATTAAATCAGTATATACAAATTGTCGACCTTAGTGATTTAGTAATATATATCTATAAATAAATATTTCTGAGAACTGATAGGTGCAAAATTAATTCCGTGTTTATTGCTTGAAATTAATGGAACAATTTTCCCCGGGTGAGCCTAGAGACCAGCAACAAGAGAACAAACATGTGTAATATGACACTGATATATTTATTTTATAGTTGCTGCTCTACAATATTCTTACACTTTATTGACTTTAAAAAAAATCATTTATGGTTGCAATAAATTTATTTACCTAATAACAATTTTGCAAATTGTTTACAAATAAATAAATTTTCAGGACGGGTCAATTTTTAGAAATTATAATAACTTATGCTAAATTAATATTTTATGTAAAATTATACACGACGTATAGCAACAAATTTTGTAATATATATGTAAAATATCGCTGGCTTCAAACTTTTTTTATCCCCATTTCAAGCCAAAAGACTAAAAAAAAATATATCGGGTCATAAAACATTCATTTAGCGTAACAGTTTGTGAGGTGAGTCTCTCAGAGCACTCGGAATTATCTGAGTTAGAGGTAATTTCTACCTTTTTTTTATTCAGTGTAACAGCATGCAGCACAGCCTGTACTGGCTGGCGAGTGTGTATACTCAGTGTATCCGTGTACATAACACACAGTGTACTGGCTGGCGAGTGTGTATACTCAGTGTATCCGTGTATATAAAACACACTGTACTGGCTGGCGAGTGTGTATACTCAGTGTATCCGTGTATATAACACACACACTGTACTGGCTGGCGAGTGTGTATACTCAGTGTATCCGTGTATATAACACACACACTGTACTGGCTGGCGAGTGTGTATACTCAGTGTATCCGTGTATATAACACACACTGTACTGGTCGCGAGTGTGTATACTCAGTGTATCCGTGTATATAACACACACTGTACTGGCTGGTGAGTGTGTATACTCAGTGTATCCGTGTATATAACACACTGTACTGGCTGGCGAGTGTGTATACTCAGTGTATCCGTGTATATAACACACCACTGTACTGGCTGGCGAGTTGTGTATATCTAGTGTATCGTGTATATAACACACACTGTACTGGCTGGCGAGTGTGTATACTCAGTGTATCCGTGTATATAACACACACTGTACTGGCTGGCGAGTGTGTATACTCAGTGTATCCGTGTATATAACACACACTGTACTGGCTGGCGAGTGTGTATACTCAGTGTATCCGTGTATATAACACACACTGTACTGGCTGGCGAGTGTGTATACTCAGTGTATCCGTGTATATAACACACACTGTACTGGCTGGCGAGTGTGTATACTCAGTGTATCGTGTATATAACACACACTGTACTGGCTGGCGAGTGTGTATACTCAGTGTATCCGTGTATATAACACACACTGTACTGGCTGGCGAGTGTGTATACTCAGTGTATCCGTGTATATAACACACACTGTACTGGCTGGCGAGTGTGTAGTACTATCAGTGTATCCGTGTATATAACACACACTGTACTGGCTGGCGAGTGTGTATACTCAGTGTATCCGTGTATATAACACACACTGTACTGGCTGGCGAGTGTGTATACTCAGTGTATCCGTGTATATAACACACACTGTACTGGCTGGCGAGTGTGTATACTCAGTGTATCCGTGTATATAACACACACTGTACTGGCTGGCGAGTGTGTATACTCAGTGTATCCGTGTATATAACACACACTGTACTGGCTGGCGAGTGTGTATACTCAGTGTATCCGTGTATATAACACACACTGTACTGGCTGGCGAGTGTGTATACTCAGTGTATCCGTGTATATAACACACACTGTACTGGCTGGCGAGTGTGTATACTCAGTGTATCCGTGTATATATAACAACACTGTACTGGCTGGCGAGTGTGTATACTCAGTGTATCCGTGTATATAACACACACTGTACTGGCTGGCGAGTGTGTATACTCAGTGTATCCGTGTATATAACACACACTGTACTGGCTGGCGAGTGGGTATACTCAGTGTATCCGTGTATATAACACAACAGTGTACTGGCTGGCGAGTGTGTATACTCAGTGTATCCGTGTATATAAAAACACACTGTACTGGCTGGCGAGTGTGTATACTCAGTGTATCCGTGTATATAACACACACACTGTACTGGCTGGCGAGTGTGTATACTCAGTGTATCCGTGTATATAACACACACACTGTACTGGCTGGCGAGTGTGTATACTCAGTGTATCCGTGTATATAACACACACTGTACTGGCTCGCGAGTGTGTATACTCAGTGTATCCGTGTATATAACACACACTGTACTGGCTGGCGAGTGTGTATACTCAGTGTATCCGTGTATATAACACACACTGTACTGGCTGGCGAGTGTGTATACTCAGTGTATCAGTGTATATAACACACACTGTACTGGCTGGCGAGTGTGTATACTCAGTGTATCCGTGTATATAAACACACCTGTACTGGCTGGCGAGTGTGTATACTCAGTGTATCAGTGTATATAACACACACTGTACTGGCTGGCGAGTGTGTATACTCAGTGTATCCGTGTATATAACACACACTGTACTGGCTGGCGAGTGTGTATACTCAGTGTATCGTGTATATAACACACACTGTACTGGCTGGCGAGTGTGTATACTCAGTGTATCCGTGTATATAACACACACTGTACTGGCTGGCGAGTGTGTATACTCAGTGTATCCGTGTATATAACACACACTGTACTGGTTGGCGAGTGTGTATACTCAGTGTATCCGTGTATATAACACACACTGTACTGGCTGGCGAGTGTGTATACTCAGTGTATCCGTGTATATAAACACACACTGTACTGGCTGGCGAGTGTGTATACTCAGTGTATTCGTGTATATAACACACACTGTACTGGCTGGCGAGTGTGTATACTCAGTGTATCCGTGTATATAACACACACTGTACTGGCTGGCGAGTGTGTATACTCAGTGTTCCGTGTATATAACACACACTGTACTGGCTGGCGAGTGTGTATACTCAGTGTATCCGTGTATATAACACACACTGTACTGGCTGGCGAGTGTGTATACTCAGTGTATCCGTGTATATAACACACACTGTACTGGCTGGCGAGTGTGTATACTCAGTGTATCCGTGTATATAAACACACACTGTACTGGCTGGCGAGTGTGTATACTCAGTGTATCCGTGTATATAACACACACTGTACTGGCTGGCGAGTGTGTATACTCAGTGTATCCGTGTATATAACACACACTGTACTGGCTGGCGAGTGTGTATACTCAGTGTATCCGTGTATATAACACACACACTGTACTGGCTGGCGAGTGTGTTATACTCAGTGTATCCGTGTATATAACACACACTGTACTGGCTGGCGAGTGTGTATACTCAGTGTATCCGTGTATATAACACACACTGTACTGGCTGGCGAGTGTGTATACTCAGTGTATCCGTGTATATAACACACACTGTACTGGCTGGCGAGTGTGTATACTCAGTGTATCCGTGTATATAACACACAGTGTATGGCTGGCGAGTGTGTTTACTCAGTGTATCCGTGTATATAAAACACACTGTACTGGCTGGCGAGTGTGTATACTCAGTGTATCCGTGTATATAACACACACACTGTACTGGCTGGCGAGTGTGTATACTCAGTGTATCCGTGTATATAACACACACACTGTACTGGCTGGCGAGTGTGTATACTCAGTGTATCCGTGTATATAACACACACTGTACTGGCTCGCGAGTGTGTATACTCAGTGTATCCGTGTATATAACACACACTGTACTGGCTGGCGAGTGTGTATACTCAGTGTATCCGTGTATATAACACACACTGTACTGGCTGGCGAGTGTGTATACTCAGTGTTATCAGTGTATATAACACACACTGTACTGGCTGGCGAGTGTGTATACTCAGTGTATCCGTGTATATAACACACACTGTACTGGCTGGCGAGTGTGTATACTCAGTGTATCCGTGTATATAACACACACTGTACTGGCTGGCGAGTGTGTATACTCAGTGTATCCGTGTATATAACACACACTGTACTGGCTGGCGAGTGTGTATACTCAGTGTATCCGTGTATATAACACACACTGTACTGGCTGGCGAGTGTGTTATACTCAGTGTATCCGTGTTATTAACACACACTGTACTGGCTGGCGAGTGTGTATACTCAGTGTATCCGTGTATATAAAACACACTGTACTGGCTCGCGAGTGTGTATACTCAGTGTATCCGTGTATATAACACACACTGTACTGGCTGGCGAGTGTGTATACTCAGAGTATCCGTGTATATAACACACACACTGTACTGGCTGGCGAGTGTGTATACTCAGTGTATCCGTGTATATAACACACACTGTACTGGCTGGCGAGTGTGTATACTCAGTGTATCCGTGTATATAACACACACTGTACTGGCTGGCGAGTGTGTATACTCTGTGTATCCGTGTATATAACACACACTGTACTGGCTGGCGAGTGTGTATACTCAGTGTATCCGTGTATATAACACACACTGTACTGGCTGGCGAGTGTGTATACTCAGTGTATCCGTGTATATAACACACACTGTACTGGCTCGCGAGTGTGTATACTCAGTGTATCCGTGTATATAACACACACACTGTACTGGCTGGCGAGTGTGTATACTCAGTGTATCCGTGTATATAAAACACACTGTACTGGCTGGCGAGTGTGTATACTCAGTGTATCCGTGTATATAACACACACACTGTACTGGCTGGCGAGTGTGTATACTCAGTGTATCCGTGTATATAACACACACACTGTACTGGCTGGCGAGTGTGTATACTCAGTGTATCCGTGTATATAACACACACACTGTACTGGCTGGCGAGTGTGTATACTCAGTGTATCCGTGTATATAACACACACTGTACTGGCTGGCGAGTGTGTATACTCAGTGTATCCGTGTATATAACACACACTGTACTGGCTGAAGTGTATGTGTGGTGTGTCTGTGTGCAAGACACTGTATTGGCTGGTGTATATGTTTAGTGTATCTGTCTTTTTTAACAATGGCTGTGTGTGTGTGTATACTTAATATATTCGTGTATACAACACTGTATTACGGTGGTATGCATACTTAGCGTGTTTCTGTACAAAAGCATTGTTGTGTTGGGTAATGATAGGTTAAGTCTATCCATAACCCACACTAGTAATGCTCAGTCTATTAAGTTTCAAGCCTCTCGACTGCACGAAGGTCATTAAGGCTGCATGTTATCTGTACACCACCAATGAAAAATAATTTATAACATAAAACAGATATTAAAATCTGAATGTATATACACTGAGAGATGCAGATTTCTTGATATATATGCAGAGAAGCACATCTCAGTATATACAGAGATACATTGTCTAGGTATATACATCGAGATACATAGCTCGAATTACATACACACAAATGTATATATACCTATATATCTATATACCTCTTGGTGTATATGCGGACACACAAGTGATATAATAACGAAGTAATTTCAACAAGGTTCACACATGGGAAATATTGTAACGAGGGAGGTAAATGTTGCATGCTAATTACTGTGTCAATTCCAGCGCTGTTGCAGAGTACTTAATAATGCAGAGTACTTAATGTTGCAGAGTACTTAATGTTGCAGATTACTTAATGTTGCAGAGTACTTAGTTATGCAGAGTACTTCGTTTTGCAGGCTGTTGTTTTGAATGATTCATTATTAATATAATTCGAAATATCGATTATACAAACATATATTTAAGTTACTTTCACTTCATAATTTCAACCCTAACTTGAACATTTATATTTAAAAAAAAGTTGGTAAATTCAAGGAGTTACAATAGAAATGGCAGGGTATCGTTGGCAGGGTACCGTCGACAGGGTATCGTCGATAGGGTATCGTCGACAGAGTATCGTCGGCAGGGTATCGTTGACAGGGTATTGTCGACAGGGTATCGTCGGCAGAGTATCGTCGGCAGGGTATCGTCGACAGAGTATCGTCGGCAGGGTATCGTCGGTAGGGTATCGTCGGCAGGGTACCGTCGACAGGGTACCGTCGACAGAGTATCGTCGACAGGGTATCGTCGGTAGGGTATCGTCGACAGGGTATCTGTGGTAAAGTATCGTAATGGTTGAGTGTGTGTTATCAGATGTCATGTATATCCTTGAAAGTATTTCGTTGTATGTTCATTAAAACGTATATAACTGGTTAATGTCTTTCCAATCACCAGCTACCCAGACTGTGGAGAAGAAACACTAGACGACGTTTCTTCCGTCCTGAGCGAGACATCGGGAAAAAGACAAGTGGAAAAGAAGGAAGTGAGAAAATGTTAAAAGGGCGGAGAGAGGGAGGAGGGAAGAAAGTTGGAAGATATGTGGAAGAGAGGGAAGGGGAGAAGTTAGAAGATAGGTGGGAGGGAGGGAGGGGGAGAAAGTTAGAAGATAGGTGGGAGGGAGGGAGGGGGAGAAAGTTAGAAGATAGGTGGGAGGGAGGGAGGGGGAGAAAGAAGATAGGTGGGAGAGAGGGAAGGGGAGAAAGTTAGAAGATAGGTGGGAGGGAGGTAGGGGGAGAAAGAAGATAGGTGGGAGAGAGAGAGGAGGAGAAAGTTAGAAGATAGGTGGGAGGGAGGGAGGGGGAGAAAGAAGATAGGTGGGAGAGAGGGAAGGGGAGAAAGTTAGAAGATAGGTGGGAGGGAGGGAGGGGAGAAAGAAGATAGGTGGGAGAGAGGGAGGAGGAGAAAGTTAGAAGATAGGTGGGAGGGAGGGAGGGGGAGAAAGAAGATAGGTGGGAGAGAGGGAAGGGGAGAAAGTTAGAAGATAGGTGGGAGGGAGGGAGGGAGGGGGAGAAAGAAGATAGGTGGGAGAGAGGGAAGGGGAGAAAGTTAGAAGATAGGTGGGAGGGAAGGAGGGGAGAAAGAAGATAGGTGGGAGAGAGGGAAGGGGAGAAAGTTAGAAGATAGGTGGGAGGGAGGGAGGGGGAGAAAATTAGAAGATATGTGGGAGGGAGGGAGGGGGAGAAAGAAGATAGGTGGGAGAGAGGGAAGGGAAGAAAGTTAGATAGGTGGGAGGGAGGGAGGGGGAGAAAGAAGATAGGTGGGAGAGAGGGAAGGGGAGAAAGAAGATAGGTGGGAGGGAGGGAAGGGGAGAAAGTTAGAAGATAGGTGGGAGGGAGGGAGGGGGAGAAAGTTAGAAGATAGGTGGGAGGGGGAGAAAGTTATTAGATAGGTGGGAGGGAGGGAAGGGGAGAAAGTTAGAAGATAGGTGGGAGGGAGGGAGGGGGAGAAAGTTAGAAGATAGGTGGGAGGGGGAGAAAGTTATAAGATAGGTGGGAGGGAGGGAAGGGGAGAAAGTTAGAAGATAGGTGGGAGGGAGGGAGGGGGGTAAGTTAGAAGTCAGGTCGGGGAACGAAAACACTACCAAACAAGGACAAAGTAATGGTATAAAGTAGCTAGAAGACTTATTACTATTACTACTACTACTACCATTACTTCTAATACCATCTTTCAATACTACTACTTCTACCGCTGCTACTATGACTACTACTACTACTACTACTACTACTACTACTACTACTACTACTACTACTACTACTACTACTACTACTACTACTACTATTCTTCTACTTCAGCAACATGGTCTGGAACTACATCGTTCCAGACCATGTTGCTGAACTCTTCTCCAGGCTGAGGGACTGACCACCTCAAATGCTTTTTCTGCAACGTCGATGGACTGATTTCATCACCTTTATTTCGCTACTACACTTTTCTGATCGACTTTAAACTCAAAGCGCTAGTGTACCTTAATTGTAAGTATTTTTATAATGAATTTGGACTGTATTGGTAGCTCAGTTGTGTCATTTTCATAGAAAAAAATATATCACATTGGACTCTAGTAAAAAAATGAAATCAAATGTTTTTTCTTATAGATTTGCGGATAATTTTAAATAGAATTGAACTTTAAAAGTTAAACTGAAAAATAATGAAAATTCACGTTTTTAAGATTTAAATTTTATGAGTTCAGCGAGCCCTTAAATACTATGTTTTCTTAAGAGTTTCTGCCAGAGCCGGTCAGCCATATTGTTAAGTACAGTGTTATTGTCGTCCTGCAACTTCTTACAAGACTTCCGGTTATACCTTCAGAACGTCTTATCCAATTGGCTTCAAATTTTGAACACTGGTTAACTATTACAAGGGAATGATTCATGGAACAGTGCAGAACTGTAGCTGCTCTCTGCTCAATTTTATTTACACCATAAATTCATCACAATGGTGTCAGTGCAATGACGTTAAAAAGCCTTTTTTTGGTCGGTTTCAGTTTTACAAAACTGGTGTATTCTACTGTGAAGAAGGTTGGTACTCCTGATGGAGCGTGTTACTGGTGTATTCTATTGTGAAGAAGGTTGGTACTCCTGATGGAGCGTGTTACTGGTGTATTCTATTGTGAAGAAGGTTGGTACTCCTGATGGAGCGTGTTACTGGTGTATTCTACTGTGAATAAGGTTGGTACTCCTGATGGACCGTGTTACTGGTGTATTCTACTGTGAAGAAGGTTGGTACTGCTGATGGAGCGTGTTACTGGTGTATTCTATTGTGAAGAAGGTTGGTACTCCTGATGGAGCGTGTTACTGGTGTATTCTACTGTGAAGAAGATTGGTACTGCTGATGGAGCGTGTTACTGGTGTATTCTACTGTGAAGAAGGTTGGTACTCCTGATGGAGCGTGTTACTGGTGTATTCTGGTTGATGTGTGTTTCCGGCGACATGCTCGGTGTTATACTCACTCCAAGATCTTTCTCCTGTAAACTTTGATGTGCCAATTTTGTTAAACTGATTTCCCTGAAATAAATGAAGAATTTCTCTTCTGATCACAAATAAGTCACAGTGTTTAACTTTGTGTTATTTTGGGTTAAATCAAATTAAGCAGCTTTCAGGTGCCCATACACAAAACCATTGTAAAAAAAAAAATAACGTTGCCTACTCAAAGCCTAAATAAAAATTAATTACTGTATTTACTTGCTAGCTTGCTTGCTTCTTTATGTTCTTACTTCTCTACTAAAACTTTAAACTTGGTCAGTCTTACTTGGCTGACAGTCTGGACTGACTTTAACCTTTGTAGGACCCAGTTTGCCTTGTTATGGAATATAATTGTAAAACTGAAATACTGGGATTTATGCGATAATCTCTGTCTCATCAAAGTCGCCTCAGCCCTTTAACTCCAATATCTTCAAAATGTAATTTCTGGTTAATCTAATTACTAAGCTATACTTGTGCTTTTGCAAGGGTTACCACAATCCGACTCACAATGACACAGACCTGTATGGAACTCGTAATATAATTAACGATACTTCCAGTGTCATGTCATACCATTACTCATGTGAACCTGAATCTTGTTATTAGTAAAACATCCAATATGATAACCAAGGAGTGAAATATGAAATATCAGTGTTATTTAAAACTTGCATCATTGTCTAGGGAAAATACGTCATTAAGTACATTAAAAGTCGAGTGTTTACAGAAGTTCGATACACAGTGTTCCTACTGTGTGTGTGTGTGTGTGTGTGTGTGTGTGTGTGTGTGTGTGTGTGTGTGTGTGTGTGTGTGTGTGTATGTGTGTGTGTGTGTGTGTGTGTGTGTGTGTGTGTGTGTGTGTGTGTGTGTGTATGTGTGTGTGTGTGTATGTGTGTGTGTGTGTGTGTGTGTGTGTGTGTGTGTGTGTGTGTGTGTGTGTGTGTGTGTTTGTGTGTGTGTATGTGTGTGTGTACTCACCTAGTTGTACTCACCTAGTTGAGGTTGCAGGGGTCGAGTCCTGGTCCCGCCTCTTCACTGGTAGCTACTAGGTCACTCTCCCTGTACCGTGAGCTTTATCATACCTCTGCTTAAAGCTATGTATGGATCCTGTCTCCACTACTTCGCTTCCCAAACTATTCCACTTCCTGGCTACTCTGTGGCTGAAGAAATACTTCCTAACATCCCTGTGATTCATCTGTGTCTTCAACTTCCAACTGTGTCCCCTTGTTACTGTGTCCAATCTCTGGAACATCCTGTCTTTGTCCACCTTGTCAATTCCTCTCAGTATTTTGTATGTCGTTATCATGTCCCCCCTATCTCTCCTGTCCTCCAGTGTCGTCAGGTTGATTTCCCTTAACCTCTCCTCGTAGGACATACCTCTTAGCTCTGAGACTAGTCTCGTTGCAAACCTTTGCACTTTCTCTAGTTTCTTTACGTGCTTGGCTAGGTGTGGGTTTCAAACTGGTGCCGCATACTCCAATATGGGCCTAACGTACACGGTGTACAGGGTCCTGAACGATTCCTTATTAAGATGTCGGAATGCTGTTCTGAGGTTTGCTAGGCACCCATATGCTGCAGCCGTTATTTGGTTGATGTGAGCTTCAGGAGATGTGCCTGGTGTTATACTCACCCCAAGATCTTTTCCATTGAGTGAGGTTTGTAGTCTTTGGGCCCCCTAGACTGTACTCCGTCTGCGGTCTTCTTTACCCTTCCCCAATCTTCATGACTTTGCACTTTGTGGGATTGAACTCCAGGAGCCAATTGCTGGACCAGGTCTGCAGCCTGTCCAGATCCCTTTGTAGTTCTGCCTGGTCTTCGATCGAATGAATTCTTCTCATCAACTTCACGTCATCTGCAAACAGGGACACCTCGGAGTCTATTCCTTCCGTCATATCGTTCACAAATACCAGAAACAGCACTGGTCCTAGGACTGACCCCTGTGGGACCTCGCTGGTCACAGGTGCCCACTCTGACACCTCGCCACGTACCATGACTCGCTGCTGTCTTCCTGACAAGTATTCCCTGATCCATTGTAGTGCCTTCCCTGTTATCCCTGCTTGGTCCTCCAGTTTTTGTACTAATCTCTTGTGTGGAACTGTGTCAAACGCCTTCTTGCAGTCCAAGAAAATGCAATCCACCCACCCCTCTCTCTCTTGTCTTACTGCTGTCACCATGTCATAGAACTCCAGTAGGTTTGTGACACAGGATTTCCCGTCCCTGAAACCATGTTGGCTGCTGTTGATGAGATCATTCCTTTCTAGGTGTTCCACCACTCTTCTCCTGATAATCTTCTCCATGACTTTGCATACTATACATGTCAGTGACACTGGTCTGTAGTTTAATGCTTCATGTCTGTCTCCTTTTTTAAAGAGTGGGACTACATTTGCTGTCTTCTATGCCTTAGGCAATCTCCCTGTTTCAATAGATGTATTGAATATTGTTGTTAGGGGTACACATAGTGCCTCTGCTCCCTCTCTCAGGACCCATGGGGAGATGTTATCTGGCCCCATTGCCTTTGAGGTATCTAGCTCACTCAGAAGCCTCTTCACTTCTTCCTCGGTTGTGTGTACTGTGTCCAGCACTTGGTGGTGTGCCCCACCTCTCCGTCTTTCTGGAGCCCCTTCTGTCTCCTCTGAACACTTCTTTGAATCTTTTGTTGAGTTCCTTACATACTTCACGGTCATTTCTTGTTGTCTCTCCTCCTTCCTTCCTTAGCCTGATTACCTGGTCCTTGACTGTTGTTTTCCTCCTGATGTGGCTGTATAACAGTTTCGGGTCAGATTTGGCTTTCGCTGCTATGTCGTTTTCATATTGTCGTTGGGCCTCCCTTCTTATCTGTGCATATTCATTTCTGGCTCTACGGCTGCTCTCTTTATTCTCCTGGGTCCTTTGCCTTCTATATTTCTTCCATTCCCTAGCACACTTGGTTTTTGCCTCCCTGCACCTTTGGGTGAACCATGGGCTCATCCTGGCTTTTTCATTATTCCTGTTACCCTTGGGTACAAACCTTTCCTCAGCCTCCTTGCACATTGTTGCTACATATTCCATCATCTCATTAACTGGCTTCCCTGCCAGTTCTCTGTCCCACTGAACCCTGTTCAGGAAGTTCCTCATTCCTGTGTAGTCCCCTTTCTTGTAGTCTGGCTTCATTCGTCCTGGCCTTCCTGCTTTCCCCTCCACTTGTAGCTCTACTGTGTATTCGAAGCTTAAAACCACATGATCGCTGGCCCCAAGGGGTCTTTCATATATATGTGTGTGTGTGTGTGTGTGTGTGTGTGTGTGTGTGTGTGTGTGTGTGTGTGTGTGTGTGTGTGTGTGTGTGTGTGTGTGTGTGTGTGTGTGGTTTTGTGTGTGTGTGTGTGTGTGTGTGTGTGTGTGTGGTTTTGTGTGTGTGTGTGTGTGTGTGTGCTTGCAAGTTACGGTCAATGAGTAAAATAACTTTACAAAAAAAAAAATTGTACACTGTGTGTCAAGTTATATAATAATTATAATATTTGCAAACATTTGTGAAACATCATCAAATTACCCAACATTTCACATGTTGTATCCAAGATAGATGCCACGTTGTCAATAATGATAATTATAATATAAAATAATAGCAGTGCATAATAATAATTATATCTATAATATACAAAATAATAATAATAAGCAGAGGAAGAATAAGAATAAAAATAAGAATAAGAAATAATGTGGGAAATCATTACAATACGTGCGGCGCCTCACGCACGGCTGCTACCCTGGCGTCACCACCGCTGCGTGGTGTTAAAAATATTTTGACAAGTATTTACGGTGATATTACTCGCTGTCCATTATTCTCTATATTTTAGACATATTGAAAATTGTGTGTTTTGATAAGTTTGTGTATTATTACATTTCATTTTTGTGATTTATGCAATAGCGACAAAAAAAATTAATCCAATTCTCCCACTGAGAATAAAATTATAAAAATCCCAGGCTATATGAGGCGTTTTGTTGTATCCTCTATGTTGTATTTTGCTGTATGACATATATGTTTTCGATGCATAAAAGTTTAATAATAATAATAATAACATAATCAAAATAATAATTAATAATAATAATAATAATAATAATAATAATAATAATAAAAAAATAATAATAATAATAATAATAATAATAATAATAATAATAATAATAATAAAAATAATAATAATAATAATAATAATAATAATAATAATATTAATATAATCAAAATAATAATATAATCATAATAATAATAATTTATCTTGTTTAGAGGTGGGATAGTTAGTTGGAAAGCAAAAAAAGAGGCAACCCAAGAAAGTGGAGCATATTGAGAGTGCGAGAGAACTTGCACCTTGTGCTTAGCAGTCCTGGCTGTACAACATGAAACAGATATTCTTTACCGCTGTATGTTTCTTACCTTCTTTGTTGGCAAGTTAAACCACGTGATTTTAAAAAGAAATTGCAGAGTCATGTATCAACACCAGGATATCAGCTTCACTGCCGCACTCTTAAGAGTCTTTCATTCATGCCTCAGCTCCAGTAGTAATATTATGCCGTCTGGAGGCTGTCATCATTTGTGCTTTGTCAGGAGAAAATGGGACCTGGAATCATTTCTCCCCAGATTGATGTAGCTACAGGCTGGTTATTGATGTTTCTGTAGATTGTGGACATCTTTCTTTTTATATGTAAATATTAGAGTTCAGTCATTGCACAGACACAGGAGTAAGTGATGAGAAAATCGATGAAATAAGTCATTCCACAGAACTGAACGAAGCCTTGTGGTATGTTGACCCTGACAGTGGCTTACGCACTCTGCTCTTTTGAGAACTGCTCTAAATCATCCATTTTGGAAGGCTTATCTAACCTACAGGCATGACCTACTTACACTAGTGGAATTGTCCAATGGGGACTTCGCCCCCTCCTGCTTCTACTCACCTGACTACAGCATATAATTCACTTTTCCGAGCATATGCCATACGTTTCTCAAGATCAATGGACTGAACACGTCTACTCCAGGCTGAGGGACTGTTACCTCATTCTCCTCATCTTCCACCGTTCTTAACTGTATTGGACTGAAGAAGCCTCTGGCTGGTGAAACGTTTCCTCAGTAAAGATTCCCAAATGTTGCACAAGTGTCTCATTCTTCAACTTGTCGGATTTCTAAACCAATACATCACATGACTCTACTAACACTTTTTAAGGTGTTACATTCCACTCTGATGAAAATATCTGCTTATTTACTGACGTCATTCATTTGGTTATAGACGTAATAGATCAAAGATATTATAAGTCTTATGTATTAATATTACAATAATTATTTATTTAATTTATCATTCCTTACCGTAGGTGTTGTAATTTTATTTTATTCAAGTACATTTACCTAACATATTTGCTGGAGTTTTTCTCACCTGTAGTTCAAGAGCTGGAGCCACATGATAAGTAATAATAATGTTCTTACTCTATAATTGGAAATATTCAGCGTTTAAATCACCCACTGGGGGGGGGCTTCAGCTGTTTTGTGACTCCAGATATTCACTGTAAGTTACTTTGAAACACTGACTTCATTCTGTGATGGGCTGCTCTTAATCTTTATGTGAATTCAAGTTAACATTTCTATTGTCATTCTCAACAAGTTTAACACACGTCTTGCAGCTGGCCATGTACTGTAGGTTGACTGTCAGGTCTGATAAGATACATGTACAATAGTTAGGTAACTTTATTCTGAAACGCTTCGTCTGTACGGTAGGTTTCTTCAGTCGAATACAGAGGAGACAGAAGAAGGAGTAGAGATGTAAAGACGATGTAATCAGTCCACCCTTGTAGAAGTAGTTTTGAGGTGGTCAGTCCCACAGTCTGGAGAAATTTTGGTATTTTATACCATTATCATATTCATTCAGCTCTGATACTTGTATTTTGGTAGCAAAATGGTCTGCAAGTATATCTGCCTTTCCTTCATTCCTGAAAGTTATTGTCCAGGTCTGTAGATGTAGAAGTGAATATCCCGGTTGGTCCTTGATCAAGGACCACCACGGTATGGAGTCCACACTTTCTGATGCCAATTTTTTTTTGTTTGCCTATCACCCATAATTTTACCGCTTTTAAACAACTTATTTTATGTTGTCCACTGAAATGCTAGGTATGTACCAGCCTGGAGATTTTTATGTGTCCTAAGTGTCGTAATGGACGTCATTTTAACACAAATTCTAGTAACAAGAAATGTTAGTGCTATGATCTGCGTGTTTATCAATCATATGAACAAAGACAAAATTTGTGTGAATACTTTGCCGTAACGACGAGAACTACTCACTGACTCACATTCTTGATTACTAATCCTGCGCTCTGCTTTCTTAAAAAGTTCGAAATACATCCTCACAATTTTCTAATTTTCCTTTTTTTGTGCATTTTTTGCTCTATTATACCATGATTAACCCGGATGAAGTCTTCCCTGAGTCTGTGTATATTACGTCTACAACTTGCTTGTCTTCCAGTACGAGTAAACCTATGTAGAGGTCTAGCAGGTTTTAGAAGCGGTATCCACATCTTCTAAATCCATATTGCTCTGGTTTTTATAAGTATTTTGATCCTGTGTATTTCGAGATTATACTGTTGAGGACCTTCAAAGATTTTTTTTTAATGTTTGATAACAATGCTCTCGTTGTGTAGTTGTTATGCAATGTAATCGTGGCACCTTGTTGGAGTGGAGCTATGTCAGTGGCTTTCAGGGCGTGTAGGCGCATTGTAGAGCACCACAACAAAGCACTACTGCAACCGAACTGCAGAGAACAAGTGCAGATCACCATTGGAGAGACCCAGTATAAAGCACTACTACAAAATACCACTGAAAAACACTACCACTACTACTGAGCACCACTACACAGGACAACAATGGAACATGACTACTGAGCACCACTGCAGAGCATCACTACAGAACACTACCAATACAGAAAATCGCTACTGAGCACCACTGCAGCTCACCCAACAGAGCATCGCTATTAATACACAGCGGAAAATCACTACGCAGCGCAGAAGCGGGAGTGTAAACAGTGGAAAGAAAAGAATAGTTAATTAATGGGGGGAAAAAGTTTCCTTTGAAGCCCCCCCCCATTGCTCCACCAGCGAGCTCGATGGTATTGTTCCCAACAACGCTGAACCAAGCTGATGTCTTAGGCGTTTAATTAGTGCAAAAAAGACACTTTCGTAGGGAACGTAGATGCTTAAAGGAATTATGTGCTGTGAGGATGAAGGAGCAGTGTTACCGGGATTGAAATGTTACCTATCACGCTGAGATGCTAGTTAACATTTTCGGGTGTTAACTAGTATGCTCATAAGTTAATTAGAACGCTAAGTGGTATACACTTTTGGATCATTCATTGGGAGTGGTGGAGGTCTGGTCCACTATCCGTGTGGATCATTCAGTAGTTCTCTGCTCAACATTAATACCAGGTCGACC
>NC_069410.1:29217513-29227513 GCF_026875155.1 Cherax quadricarinatus | reverse complement strand
CATGCAACAGGTAGCACAAAGCAACAGGTAGCACCAGTCAACAGATAGTACCAGGAAATAGGTAGCAACAGGCAATAGGTAGAGCAGTCGGCAGGTAGCAACAAGTAGTGTCAGGTAACATGTAGCACCATGCAACAGGCAGCAACAGGTAGCACCAGGCAACACGTAGCAACAGATAACAGGCAGCACCAGGCAACAGGTAGCACCAGGCAACAGGTAGCACCAGGAAACAGGTAGCAACAGGAAACAAGTAGCAACAGGAAACAGGTAGCACCAGGCAACAGGAAACAGGTAGCACCAGGCAACAGGTAGCACCAGGAAACAGGTAGCACCAGGCAATAGTGAGCAACAGGTAGCACCAGGCAGTAGGAAGCAACAGGCAATAGGTAGAGCAGGTGAGAGGTAGCAACAGGCAGTAGGAAGCAACAGGCAATAGGTAGAACAGGTGAGAGGTAGTACCAGGAACAGTTAGCACTAGGCAACAGGTGGCATCAGGCAACAGGTAGCGCAGTTAACAGAAAGCACTAAGCAACAGGTAGCACCAGGCAATAGGTAGAGCAAGTGACAGGTAGCATCAGACAACAGGTAGCGACAGGCAACAGGTAGCGCAGGTAACAGGTTGCGCCAGGCAACAGGTAGCACCAGGCAACAGGTATCGCAAGGCAACAAGTAGCGCCGGTAACAGGTAGCTACAGTTAGTGCCAGGCAACAGGTAGCGCTAGATAACATGTAGCACCAGGCAACAGACAACAGGCAGCACCAGGCAACACATAAGAGGTAGCACCAAGCAAGGGACAACAGGCAGCATCAGGCAACGGACAACAGTTCATCACATTGATCAATAAAACCGAATAATCACATAAACGATCAATGAAGGAGTAGTTAGTGGAAGATAACATGAGGTAGAGTAAGATAGCAGGAGGTAGAGTAAGATAGCAGGAGGTAGAGTAAGATAGCAGGAGGTAGAGTAAGATAGCAGAAGGTAGAGGAAGACAGCAGGAGGTAGAATAAGATAGCAGGAGGTAGAGGAAGATAGCAGGAGGTAGAGTAAGATGCAGGAGTAGAGTAAGAAGCAGGAGGTAGAATAAGATAGCAGGAGTAGAGGAAGACAGCAGGAGGTAGAATAAGATAGCAGGAGGGAGAGTAAGATAGCAGGAGGTAGAGTAAGATAGCAGGAGGTAGAGTAAGATAGCAGGAGGTAGAGTAAGATTTGCAGGAGGTAGAGTAAGATAGCAGGAGGTAAGGAAGACAGCAGGAGGTAGAATAAGATAGCAGGAGGTAGAGGGAAAATAGCAGGAGGTAGAGAAAGATAGCAGGAGGTAGAGTAAGATAGCAGGAGGTAGAGGAAGATAGCAGGAGGTAGAGAAAGACATGCAGGAGGTAGAGTAAGATAGTAGGAGGTAGAGGAAGATAGCAGGAGGTAGAGGAAGATAGCAGAAGGAAGAGTAAGATAGCAGAAGGTAGAGTAAGATAGCAGGAGGTAGATGAAGATAGCAGGAGGTAGAGTAAGATAGCAGGAGGTAGAGGAAGATAGCAGGAGGTAGAGGAAGACAGCAGGAGGTAGAATAAGATAGCAGGAGGTAGAGGAAGATAGCAGGAGGTAGAGTAAGATAGCAGGAGTAGAGTAAAATAGCAGGAGGTAGAGTAAGATAGCAGGAGGTAGAGGAAGACAGCAGGAGGTAGAATAAGATAGCAGGAGGTAGAGTAAGATAGCAGGAGGTAGAGTAAGATAGCAGGAGGTAGAGTAAAATAGCAGGAGGTAGAGTAAGATAGCAGGAGGTAGAGGAAGACAGCAGGAGGGAGAATAAGATAGCAGGAGGTAGAGGAAAGATCAGCGGGAGGTAGAGAAAGATAGCAGGAGGTAGAGTAAGATAGCAGGAGGTAGAGGAAGATAGCAGGAGGTAGAGAAAGACAGCAGGAGGTAGAGTAAGATAGTAGGAGGTAGAGGAAGATAGCAGGAGGTAGAGGAAGATAGCAGAAGGAAGAGTAGATAGCAGAAGGTAGAGTAAGATAGCAGGAGGTAGATGAAGATAGCAGGAGGTAGAGTAAGATAGCAGGAGGTAGAGGAAGATAGCAGGAGGTAGAGTAAGATAGCAGGAAGTAGAGGAAGATAGCAGGAGGTAGAGTAAGATAGCAGGAGATAGAGTAAGATAGCAGGAGGTAGAGGAAGATAGCAGGAGTAGAGTAAGATAGCAGGAGGTACAGTAAGACAGCAGGAGGTAGAGGAAGATAGCAGAAGAGTAGTGAAGATAGCAGGACGTAGAGTAAGATAGCAGGAGGTAGAGGAAGATAGCAGGAGGTACAGGAAGATAGCAGGAGGTAGAGTAAGATAGCAAGAGGTAGAGTAAGATACCAGAAGGTATAGGAAGATAGCAGAAGGTAGAGGAAGATAGCAGGAGGTAGAGGAAGATAGCAGGAGGTAGAGTAAGATAGCAGGAGGTAGAGGAAGATAGCAGGAGGTACAGTAAGATAGCAGGAGGTAGAGGAAGATAGCAGGAGGTAGAGGAAGATAGCAGGGGGTAGAGGAAGATAACAGGAGGTAGAGGAAGATAGCAGGAGGTAGAAGAACATAGCAGCAGGTAGAGGAAGATAACAAGAGGAAGAGGAAGATAGCAGGAGGTGAAGAAAGATAACAGGAGGTAGAGGAAGATAGCAGGTGGTAGAGGAAGATAGCAGGTGGTAGAAGAACATAGCAGCAGGTAGAGGAAGATAGCAGGAGGTAGAGGAAGATAGCAGGGGGTAGAGGAAGATAGCAGGTGGTAGAAGAACATAGCAGCAGGTAGAGGAAGATAACAGGAGGTAGAGGAAGATAGCAGGAGGCAGAGGAACATAGCTGGAGGTAGAGGAAGATAGGAGGTAGAAGATAATAGCAGGAGGTAGAATAAGATAGCAGGAGGTAGATGAAAATTCCAGGAGGTCGGAAAAGATAACTGAGGGTAGAAATAGATAGCGGAAGGTAGGAAAAGATAGCGAAATTTAGAAAACGATAGCGGATGTCTGACTGACCTAATTATAGCTAGTAGACTAGATTATAACTCACTATATCCGGAAGTAAGACATCAGCTGCCACAACTTTGTGAAGGGACTGAGTAACCAAACAAGAAAGACGGGGTTAAAAAATAAATTAGATTTATTCCGTCTTATTTATCAACTGTCTCCTCTGTCCCTCTTTGTTCTTTGCTGATTCGCTCTTGATGTTCTTATTTCTCGGAAAAAAAAATACTGCCAAATAATTTTGTTGATAATAACGAACATTTTCGAAGAAATATTAAAAAAATTATGAGAAAGCGAATGGAGGAGTTGTCTTGGTTGTCACGAAGAGGAGGTGAAGGTGGTAGATGAGTAGGTGAAGGTGGTAGATGAGTAGGTGAAGGTGGTAGATGAGTAGGTGAGTGGTAGATGAGTAGGTGAAGTGGTAGATGAGTAGGTGAAGTGGTAGATGAGTACTTGAAGTGGTAGATGAGTAGGTGAAGTGGTAGATGAGTAGGTGAAGTGGTAGATGAGTAAGTGAAGTGGTAGATAAGTAAGTGAAGTGGTAGATGAGTAGGTGAAGTGGTAGATGATTAGGTGAAGATGGTAGATGAGTAGGTGAAGGTGGTAGATGAATAGGTGAAGTGGTAGATGAGTAAGTGAAGTGGTAGATGAGCAAGTGAAGTGGTAGATGAGTAGGTGAAGTGGTAGATGAGTAGGTGAAGGTGGTAGATGAGTAGGTGAAGGTCGTAGATGAGTAGGTGAAGGTAGGTAGTATGAGTTAGTGAAGGTGGTAGATGAGTAGGTGAAGGTGGTAGATGAGTAGGTGAAGGTGGTAGATGAGTAGGTGAAGTGGTAGATGAGTAGGTGAAGTGGTAGATGAGTAGGTGAAGTGGTAGATGAGCAAGTGAAGTGGTAGATGAGTAGGTGAAGTGGTAGATGAATAGGTGAAGTGGTAGATGAGTAGGTGAAGTGGTAGATGAGTAGGTGAAGTGGTAGATGAGTATGGTGAAGTGGTAGATGAGTAGGTGAAGGTGGTACATGAGTAGGTGAAGGTGGTAGATGAGTAGGTGAAGGTGGTAGATGAGTAGGTGAAGTGGTAGATGAGTAGGTGAAGTGGTAGATGAGTAGGTGAAGGTGGTAGATGAGTAGGTGAAGTGGTAGATGAGTAGTGAGTGTAGATGATAGTGAAGTGGAGATGAGTAGGTGAAGTGGTAGATGAGTAGGTGAAGGTGGTAGATGAGTAGGCGAAGGTAGTAGATGAGTAGTTGAAGTGGTAGATGAGTAAGTGAAGTGGTAGATGAGTAAGTGAAGAGGTGGATGAGTAGGTGAAGGTGGTAGATGAGTAGGTGAAGTGGTAGATGAGTAATTGAAGTGGTAGATGAGTAAGTGAAGTGGTAGATGAGTAGGTGAAGGTGGTAGATGAGTAGGTGAAGTGGTAGATGAGTAAGTGAAGTGGTATATGAGAAGGTGAAGTGGTAGATGAGTAGGTGAAGTGGTAGATGAGTAGGTGAAGGTGGTAGATGAGTAGATGAAGTGGTAGATGAGTAAGTGAAGTGGTAGATGAGTAGGTGAAGTGGTAGATGAGTAGGTGAAGGTGTAGTATGAGTAGGTGAAGTGGTAGATGAGTAGGTGAAGTGTAGATGATAGGTAAGTGTAGATGAGTAGGTGAAGGTGTAGATGAGTAGGTGAAGGTCGTAGATGAGTAGGTGAAGTGGTAGATGAGTAGGTGAAGTGGTAGATGAGTAGGTGAAGGTGGTAGATGAGTAGGTGAAGGTGGTAGATGAGTAGGTGAAGTGGTAGATGAGTAGGTGAAGTGGTAGATGAGTAGGTGAAGTGCGTAGATGAGATAGTGAAGTGGTAGATGAGTAGGTTGAAGCGGTAGATGAATAGGTGAAGTGGTAGATGAGTAGGTGAAGTGGTAGATGAGTAGGTGGAAGTGGTAATGAGTATGTGAAGGTGGTAGATGAGTAGGTGAAGGTGGTATGAGTAGGTGAAGGTGGTAGAGAGTAGGTGAAGGTGGTAGATGAGTAGGTGAAGTGGTAGATGAGTAGTGAAGGTGGTAGATAGTAGGTGAAGGTGGTAGATGAGTAGGTGAAGGTGGTAGATGAGTAGGTGAAGTGGTAGATGAGTAGGTGAAGTGGTAGATGAGTAGGTGAAGGTGGTAGATGAGTAGGTGAAGGTGGTAGATGAGTAGGCGAAGGTAGTAGATGAGTAGTGAAGGGTAGATGAGTAAGTGAAGTGGTAGATGAGTAGTGTAGAGGTGGGATGAGTAGGTGAGGTGGTAGATGTAGGTGAAGTGTAGATGAGTAATTGAAGGTGGTAGATGAGTAAGTGAAGTGGTTGATAGTAGTGGAGATGAGTAGGTGAAGTGGTAGATGAGTAAGGAGTGGTAGATGAGAGGTGAAGTGGTAGATGAGTAGGTGAAGTGGTAGATGAGTAGGTGAAGGTGGTAGATGAGTAGTGAAGTGGTAGATGAGTAAGTGAAGTGGTAGATGAGTAGGTGAAAGTGGTGATGAGTGGTGAGGTGAATATGGTAGGTGAAGTGGTGATAGTAGGTGAAGTGTAGTGAGTAGGTGAGTGATAGATAAGTAGGTGATGTAGATGAGTAAGTGAAGAGTAGATGAGTAGGTGAAGTGGTTGAGAGTAGGTAAAGTGGTAGTGAGTATGGTGATAGTGGTAGGGAGGGTAGATGAGTAAGTGAAGTGATAGATGAGTAGGTGAAGTGGTTGATGAGTAGGTAAAGGTAGATGATAGGTGAAGGATAGATGAGTGGTGAATGGTAGATGAGTAGGTGAAGTGATAGATGAGTAGGTGAAGTGGTAGATGAGTAAGTGAAGTGATAGATGAGTAGGTGAAGTGGTAGATGAGTAGGTAAAGGTGGTAGATGAGTAGGTGAAGTGATAGATGAGTAGGTGAAGTGGTAGATGAGTAGGTGAAGTGATAGATGAGTAGGTGAAGTGATAGATGAGTAGGTGAAATGGTAGTGCAGCGAAGTGGTAGATAGTAGTGAAGTGGATTGATGAGTAGGTGAAGTGGTAGATGAGTAGGTGAAGTGGTAGATGAGTATGTGAAGTGGTAGATGAGTAGGTAAAGGGGTAATGAGTAGGTGAAGTGTAGATGAGTAGGTGAAGGTGGTAGATGAGTAGGTGAAGGTGGCAGATGAGTAGGTGAAGGTGATAGATGAGTAGGTGAAGGTGGTAGATGAGTAGGTGAAGTGGTAGATGAGTAAGTGAAGTGGTTAATGGTAGGTGAAGGTGGTAGATGAGTAGGTGAAGTGGTAGATGAGTAGGTGAAGGTGGTAGATGAGTAGGTGAAGGTGGTAGATGAGTTAGGTGAAGTGGTAGATGAGTAGGTGAAGGTGGTAGATGAGTAGGTGAAGTGGTAGATGAGTAGGTGAAGTGGTAGATGAGAGATGAAGTGGTAGATGAGTAGGTGAAGTGGTAGATGAGTAAGTGAAGTGGTAGATGAGTAGTGAAGTGGTAGATGAGTAGGTGAAAGTGGTAGATGAGTAGGTGAAGGTGGTAGATGAGTAGGTGAAGGTGGTAGATGATAGGTGAAGTGGTAGATGAGTAGTGAAGGTGGTAGATGAGCAGTGAAGTGTAGATGAGTAGGTGAAGTGGTAGATGAGTAGGTGAAGTGGTAGATGAGTAGGTGAAGTGTAATGATGGTGAAGTGGTAGATGAGTAGGTGAAGTGTAGATGAGTAGGTGAAGTGGTAGATGGTAGGTGAAGGTGGTAGTGATAGGTGAAGGTGGTAGATGGTAGGTGAAGGTGGTAGATGGAGGTGAATGGTAGATGAGGTGGTGAAGTGATATGAGTAGGTGAAGGTGGTAGATGAGTAGGTGAGGTGGTAGATGAGTAGGTGAAGGTGGTAGATGAGTAGTGAAGTGGTAGATGAGTAGGTGAAGTGGTAGATGAGTAGGTGAAGTGGTAGATGAGTAGGTGAAGTGGTAGATGAGTAAGTGAAGTCGGTGATGAGTAGGTGAAGTGGTAGATGATTAGGTGAAGGTGGTAAATGAGTAGGTGAAGGTGGTAGATGAATAGGTGAAGTGGTTATGAGTAGGTGAAGTGGTAGATGAGTAGGTGAAGGTGGTAGATGAGTAGGTGAAGTGGTAGATGAGTAGGTGAAGTGGTAGATGAGTAGGTGAAGTGGTAGATGAGTAGGTGAAGGTGGTAGATGAGTAGGTGAAGGTGGTAGATGAGTAGGTGAAGTGGTAGATGAGTAGGTGAAGTGGTAGATGAGTAGGTGAAGTGGTAGATGAGTAGGTGAAGTGGTATATGAGTAGGTGAAGGTGGTAGATAAGTAGTGCGAGGTTGTGATGAGTAGTGAAGTGGCTAGATGAGTAAGTGAAGTGGTAGATGAGTAGTGAAGTGGTAGATGAGTAGGTGAAGGTGGTAGATGAGTAGGGAATGTAGATGAGTAGTAAGTGGTAGATGAGTAAATGAAGTGGTAGATGAGTAGGTGAAGGTGGTAGATGAGTAGGTGAAGGTGGTAGATGAGTAGGTGAAGTGGTAGATGAGTAAGGTGAAGTGGTAGATGAGTAGGTGAAGGTGGTAGATGAGTAGGTGAAGTGGTAGATGAGTAGGTGAAGGTGGTAGATTGAGTAGGTGAAGGTGGTAGATGAGTAGGTGAAGGGTAGATGAGTAGGTGAGTGGTAGATGAGTAGGTGAAGGTGTGATGAGAGGTGATGAGTAGTAGGCGAAGTGGTAGATGAGTAGGTGAAGTGCTAGATGAGTAAATGAAGTGGTAGATAAGTAGAGTGAAGTGGTAGGTGTAGATGAGTAGGTGAGTGGTAGATGAGTAGTGAAGTGGTAGATGAGTAAATGAAGTGGTAGATGAGTAGGTGAAGTGTGTAGTATGAGTAGGTGAAGTGGTAGATGAGTAGGTGAAGGTGGTAGATGATAGGTGAAGTGGTAGATGAGTAGGTGAAGTGGTAGATGAGTAGGTGAAGTGGTAGATGAGTAGGTGAAGGTGGTAGTGAGTAGAGTGAAGTGTGTAGATGAGTAGGTGAAGTGGTAGATGAGTAGGTGAAGTGTAGATGAGTAGGTGAAGTGGTAGATGAGTAAGTGAAGTGGTAGATGAGTAGGTGAAGTGGTAGATGAGTAGGTGAAGTGGTAGATGAGTAAGTGAAATGGTAGATGAGTAGGGAAAGTGGTAGATGAGTAGGTGAAGTGGTAGATGAGTAGGTGAAGTGGAGATAGTAGGTGAAGTGGTAGATGAGTGGGAAGTGGTAGATAGTAGTGAGTAGAGATGGGAAGGTGAGTAGATGTAGGTAGGTGAAGTGGTAGATGAGTAGGTGAAGTGGTAGATGAGTAGGGTGATAGTGGTAGATGAGTAGGTTGAAGGTGTAGATGAGTAGGTGAAGGTGATAGATGAGTAGGTGAAGTGGTAGATGAGTAGGTGAAGTGTAGATGAGTAGGGAAGTGGTAGATGAGTAGGTGAAGTGGTAGATGAGTAGGTGAAGTGGTAGATGAGTAGGTGAAGTGGTAGATGAGTAGGTGAAGGTGATAGATGAGTAGGTGAAGTGGTAGATGAGTAGGTGAAGTGGTAGTGAAGTGGTGAAGTGGTAGATGAGTAGGTGAAGTGTAGTTAGTAGGTGAAGTGGTAGATGATGTAGGTGAATGTGGTAGATGAGGAGGTGAGTGGTAGTGAGTAGGTGAAGGATAGATGAGTAGGTGAAGGTGATAGTTGAGTAGGTGAAGTGGTAGATGAGTGGGTGAAGTGGTTGATGAGAGGGAAGTGGTAGATGAGTAGGTGAAGTGATAAGAGATGAAGTGGTTGATAGTGAAGTGGTAGATGGTAGGTGAAGTGGTAGATGAGTAGGTGAAGTGGTAGATGAGGAGGTGAAGTGGTAGATGAGGAGGTGAAGTGGTAGATGAGGAGGTGAAGTGGTAGATGAGAGGTGAAGTGGTAGATGTAGTAGGTGAAGTGGTAGATGAGTAGGTGAAGTGGTAGATGAGGAGGTGAAGTGGTAGATGAGGAGGTGAAGTGGTAGATGAGGAGGTGAAGTGGTAGATGAGGAGGTGAAGTGGTAGATGAGTAGGTGAAGTGGTATGATGATGATGTGAGTGTGAGAGTGAAGTGGTAGATGAGGAGGTGAAGGTAGATGAGAGTGAAGTGGTAGATGAGGAGGTGAAGTGGTAGATGAGGTGAAGTGTAGTAGAGTGAAGTGGTAGATGAGGAGGTGAAGTGGTAGATGAGGAGGTGAAGTGGTAGATGAGGAGGTGAAGTGGTAGATAGGAGTGAAGTGGTAGATGAGTGAAGTGTAGATGAGGAGTGAAGTGGTAGATGAGGAGGTGAAGTGGTAGATGAGGAGGTGAAGTGGTAGATGAGGAGGTGAAGTGGTGATAGTGAGATGAGTGGTAGATGTAGGATGAAGTGGTTAGATGAGGAGGTGAAGTGGTAGATGGGTGGTGAAGTGGTAGATGAGGTGAAGTGGTGAGAGTGAGGTAGATGAGGTAGGGTGAAGGTGGTAGATGAGGAGGTGAAGTGGTTGATGAGGAGGTTGAGATGGTGATGAGAGGGTGAAGGTGATGGTAGATGAGGAGGTGATATGATAGAAGGAGGTAAGTGGAAGTGTGATGAGAA
This sequence comes from Cherax quadricarinatus, assembly GCF_026875155.1. Lineage (NCBI taxonomy): Eukaryota > Metazoa > Arthropoda > Malacostraca > Decapoda > Parastacidae > Cherax > Cherax quadricarinatus. Next base: position 29,217,952 of record NC_069410.1, on the reverse strand, counting down.
AGGTGGAAAGGGATAATTGAGGAGGTGAAGTGGTAGATGAGGAGTGGAAGTGGTAGATGAGAGGGAAGTGGAGATGGAAAAGAGGTGAAGTGTAGATGGGAGAAGTGTGTAGAAGTGGAAATGAAAGTGCGTGAGCAGTGGGAAGATGAAAGTGCGTGAGACAGTGGGAAGAATGAAAGTGCGTGAGGCAGTGGGAAGAATGAAAGTGCGTGAGACAGTGGGAAGAATGAAAGTGCGTGAGACAGTGGGAAGAATGAAAGTGCGTGAGGCAGTGGGAAGAATGAAAGTGCTTGAAACAGTGGGAAGAATGAAAGTGCGTGAGACAGTGGGAAGAATGAAAGTGCGTGAGACAGTGGGAAGAATGAAAGTGCGTGAGACAGTGGGAAGAATGAAAGTGCGTGAGACAGTGGGAAGAATGAAAGTGCGTGAGACAGTGGGA
>NC_069410.1:29102513-29212513 GCF_026875155.1 Cherax quadricarinatus | reverse complement strand
GGGAGATAAGAGATTAGATAAGAGATAAGTATAGATGTGTCAGTAAATACAGTGAGTGCAGTGAAAAAAGTTAGATGAGCTAGTGACTACAGGAAGGTAGTAAAAAAAAAAAAATTACCGAGAAGCATCAAGCATCTTCAGCTAGGCGGGACCCAGGTACTGGACGGACCGGCAACGTGATACTTCAGCACCACTGCCAGCCGCACGTAATATTCACCTAGTTGAGTTGCATGGGGTCAACAGTACCAGTCTCTAGCTGGAAACTGGGGGTCACTCTCTTGGAGCTACCAGAATTAGAATAAGCAGTACTTACTAGCATTTAATAGAATTTACTGAGGTGTAGGAGAGTAAAGCAGTAATGAGAGGTAGCTAGTGTGGACACGCGGTTTCCCACATAGACACACGCACACATACACACACACAGTAGAATTGATAGATAGAAGTAGAATTGATAAGTGTTAAAAGTACTGTTGGTAAACTTTAGAATTACTGGTATTAGTACCAGTATTTATTAGCAGTATGAATACTTAGAAGTGGGGGACACACACACACACACACACACACACACACACACACACACACACACACACACACACACACACACACAGGAGCTAGGACTCGACCCCTGCAACCACAAATAGGTGAGTACACACACACATACACAGGATTTCACACCTTCCTGTGAACTGACCCTCTAACCCTCCCTCCCTCTCTCTCTCTCTCTCTCCCTCTTTATCTCTCTCTCACCTATCTCTCTCTCTCTTTTACCTATCTCTCTCTCTCTCTCTCTCTCTACTTATCTCTCTCTCTCACCACCTATATCTCTCTCCACCTATCTCTCTACCTATCTCTCTCTACCTATCTCTCTCTTTACCTATCTCTCTCTACCTATTTCTCTCTCACTACCTATCTCTCTCTCTCACTACCTATCTCTCTCTCCACCTATCTCTCTACCTATCTCTCTCTACCTATCTCTCTCTACCTATCTCTCTCTACCTATCTCTCTCTTTACCTATCTCTCTCTACCTATCTCTCTCACCACCTATCTCTCTCTCTACCTATCTCTCTCTACCTATCTCTCTCTCTCCCCTCTCCCATCTCTCCCTCTCCCATATCTCCCCTCTCCCATCTCTCCCCTCTAACATCTCTTCTCTCTAACACCCCCCCCTCTAACATCTCTCCCCTCTCATTATCTCTCCCCTCTCCCTTTTCCCACCTGTCTCTTCTCTCTCTCCCCTCCTCCCCTCTCTCTTCCCACATCCTCTCTCTCCCCTCTCTTCTTCCATTTCCCCCTCTCTCCCCCTTCCCCCTGTCTCTCCCCTTCTCTCTCCCCTCTCTTTGCCCCCTCTCTCCCCCTTCCCCCTCTCCTCTCTCTCTCTTTTCTCTCTCTCTCTCTCTCTCTCTCTCTCTCTCTCTCTCTCTCTCTCTCTCTCTCTCTCTCTCTCTCTCTCTCTCTCTCTCTCCCCTTTTCACTTCTCACTCTCCCCCTCTCTCCTTCTACCTTTCCCTTCTCTCTTTCCACCTCTCTCTCTCTCACTCTCTCTCCCCCTTTTCCCTTCTCACTCTCCCCCTCTCTCCTTCTACCTTGAATGGTTCTGGTAGGGAGGAGTGGATGGAGGAGCAGTGGAAAAGGATGGAACAAGAGTGGGAGAGAAAATTAGGAGAGCTTTCTGAAAAAAAATGAAGAAAGAGCTTTCTGTGAAATTGGAAAAGAGGTTGGAGAAGGAGAAGAAGAATTGGGAGGCACAAGTTGAAACTGCAGAAGCCAGGATAAGAGTCCTAGAAGATGAGGTAAACAGGCTGAGGCAAGTTACAAGGGCAGTGACCAGAGAAGACACAGCATATGAAGCTGAGAGGCCGAACAGGAAGGCCGGAGATATGAATTATGCTAAGGTCATAACAGCCTGCCAAGAAGGGCCAAGGAGTGAAAGGTAAGAGCAGCTGGGTGCAGGTAGAGAGGGTGATAGGTCGAATACAGAGGCACAACCATGCTACCAAGAGCCACTGGAAAAATTAAGGGAGAAAATGACCACGTACAGAAAGGAACCAGAGTCACAGAGGGAGAGGCAATGGGAGAAGGAAAGGGCAAAATAAGTGTTTATCCATGGGCTTCAGGAGAGAGAGGAAAGGACACACACTGAAAGACGGCAGGCAGAAAGAAAAGAGATTGAGAAAATCATCACGGAAATAGGTGGAGAAGACATGGACGAGATTGTAAATTTTCAGAGAATAGGGGGGTACTTGAAGGGGAGAAAACGACCGATCAAGCTGATTCTCAGGACAGAAACAGTGTGGAACAGGATCCTCCAAGAGAAACCACGGTTGAAATACTCGGAAGAGTACCAGAGGGTGTTCCTAGACAGAGACAGAACACAAACAGTGAAGAGGCGGGGCCAGGAATTTGGACTCGACCCCTGCAACCTCAACTAGGTGAGTACACACACACACACACACACACACACATACACACAAACAACACATACACACATACATACACACACACACACACACACACACACACACACACACACACACACACACACACGCCACACACACACACATACACACACACACACACGCACACACACACACCCCACACACACACACACACACACACACACACACACACACACACACATCACACACACACACACACACACACACACACACACACACACACACATATATATATACACACATATTCACAACCTTGGTAGAACCAGGGTGGTGTTAGCAGTGATTAAAAGCAGGGGACTAAGAAAGGAACAAACAACAAAGCTCTGGTGAACACAGTAGATATTGGAGCTGACGTGAGTAGCACACAGCTGCTCATCACGGGAGACTGGCCACAAGGAAATAGATTGGGAGAACCTGAAGCCACACGGAAGACTGGAAACGTTGATGTCTAACATGATGGAGAACTTCATGCACCAGCATGTCAAAAAAACAGCCAGAGAGAGAGGGAGGAGAGGATAAACCACCAAGGCTGGAAGTTGTGCTCACTTTGAGCAATTCTGACGTAGAGGACATTGAACACAAAAGGTCCCTCGGTGCTAGTGACCACGTTGTCCTGAGTTTTGAATACCTTGTGGAAGTAAACTCGAAAGAGATAGCACGAGAAGGTGGAGAGAAACCAGACTTTAAATGAGATGACAAAGGCACGAGGCAATTCCTGGATGACGTGCAGTGGAATAAATATTGGTGTACACTAACAGCTCCATTCAAGACAGGTGAAATTGCAGCTCTAGAGAATGTACAAAGAACCTTTACTGAACATATCAGTTTCGTCATACATTTTAATTACTGGGAACGCTTGACCTATCACTTGACCTGTACTCACTGGAGCGCAGGCGAGAGAGATACGTCATACTCTACATCTGGAAAATCCTAGAAGGTATGGTCCCTAATCTGCACACAGAAATCACTCCCTACGAAAGGAAAAGACTGGTCAGACGGTGCAACATATACCCAATGAAAAGTAGGGACGCCATTAGTACTCTAAGAGAAAACACAGTAAGTGTCTGGGGCCCAAGAATGTTCAACAGCCTCCCACCAGGCATAAGGTAAATTACCAATAGACCTCTGGCTGCCTTCAAGAGAGAGCTGGACAGATACCTAAAGTAAGTACCTGACCAGCCGGGCTGTAGTTCTTACGTTGGACTACGTGCGGCCAGTAGTAACAGCCTGATGATCAGCCCCTGATTCACCAGGATTCTTGGTCAAGGACAGGACCGCGGCGGCGTTGACCCCCGGCACACTTTCCAGGTAGATTCTAGGTAGTGGGAAAGGGAACAGGAAGAAAGATAGAGAATTAAATAATGCAAATCAAACCAAGGTACGGGTTGGGTTAGAACCCATGGCAAGTGGGTCGTAAGTTGTGAGTCATGAGTAAATGATGCAATATGTAGCGAGAACGTATTTGGAGGCAGATGACACATTTATGTCTTAGAGCAGAAGCTGAAGCCAGAACATGGTAAGGCATGGTTCACCCAGAGGTCAGAGAGGTAAAAGCTAAAATTGCAAAAGCATGAAAAATATTTAGAAAACAAAGGCCCCAAGAAAACAATGAAGCGAGCAGAAGAGTCAGAAATAAACATGCAAGGGTAAGAAGAGGAAATGAACGACAATAGTGAGAATGACGCAAAATTTGAAGGAGTATTCACGGATGAAATAGGGAGGTTACCAGAGAGCCAAAGAGAAAGTGTGTACCAGGGAATACTAGACAGACACAGTACACACGATAGAAGAAGAGGAGAGGTAAGAAATGTGAGAGCTAGATACCTCAAAAGCAAGGGACCCAGATATCTATTCGTGGGTCCTGAGAGAGTGAGTGGAAGCACTGTCTCAACTACTAGCTACAGATGAGAGTAAGACACATGTGCAACATCTGGGTATCTTTATTGTAGACGTTTCGCCATCCAGTGGCTTTATCAATACAAATTCCAGGACATAACTTGAAGACAGTAGAACTATGTACAGAAGATGAGGTAATCAGTCCCTCAACCTAGGAGTAGGTGCGAACAGCACCATAGTCGTGGAGATTCTGAAGCAGAAGAAAGAATCCTGGCACTTATATAGTAACGTCAGGTGAAGCAGACGAGGGCAAATTCACTTGTGGGCGGGATTCCCCAGTGGAAGTAGGTCCTTCCCAAAGAGATGGGTTAGTTGTTGTAGTAGTAGTTGTCGTAGTTGTGAAGGTTATGTACATGTCCTCAGAATTAAGATTCCATGATGTTGCAGTGTCTGACAAGTTGTGTACGAATGGTATATAATACCGACAAGATGAGATGAGGTATTATATACCATTCGTACACTACTAGCTACAGTCTTCATCAAGCAGTAGAGCAGAGAAACCGTCAGAAGTATGGAAGATAGCAGATGCAGTCCAAATCTTCAAGAAAGGTGAAAACAGGAGGCATAAGCTGCAGGTCAGTGTCCCTGACATGTGTAGCATGTAAGGTTATAGAGAAAACTATCAGGAGAAGAGTAGCGGAGCACTTAGAAAGGAGCGAGTTCATAAACAACAGTACAGCTTTAGTGACAGTAAATCCTGTCTCTCATACCTACTAGATCTCAATGACAAGGTAAGAGAAGTGAGATAGGAGAGACAGGGATGAGTCGGTTGCATATTTTTGGGCAACAATAAAGGTATTTGATCCAGTACCACATAGAAGACTGTGACGAGAGTTAGAGAAGCAGGCAGGAATAACACGGAAGACACTACAATGATAGAGATATACTCAATAGGAAAGAAACATTGAGTGATTACTCAAGAAGAGGCATCAGAATGGATGAGTGTGACGAATGGGTGTCAAACAAAGTCAATACTGAGAGTTACTATTTATTTGTTTACATGAAAGGCATTATGAAAAAAGAAGAGTCAGAGGTGTCCGTATACACAGATGATGTGAAACTAATGAGAATACAAGTTAGTGAGGAACTGGAAGGACTGCGAATGGAGCTGGACAAGTTAGGTGTCTGGTCTGCTAAATAGCTAATAGAATTTAAGCCCAGCAAATGCAAAGTTATGAAAATTGGAGATGGATAAAGAACACCGCGGAGTACAGGCTAGGGGAGGGGGGAGTAAAGGTTGCAAATCTCCCGCAAGAAAATGGACTTCGGGATGAGCACTGCACCGGGAATATCGCCTAGGGTGCACATCAACCGAGTAACTGCCGCAACAAAGGAGAATCTGGAAAATCTAAGTAATTATTTAGAACACTATACACAGCATATGTCAGACCCATAACGAAATATGCAGCACCAGACTGGAATGCACACTTTATCAAGCATGTTAGGAAACTGAAGAAAATGAAGAGCCATGCAACCAGACTAGTGTAAGATCAAAGGGGTATGAGCAGTGAGAAGAAGGCAAAAGAAGCTAAATCTGATAAAATTAAAGGACAGAAGAACTAGAAGTGACATAATAATACCGTACAAAATTAAAAAAGTGAAATGGAGGACATGGCGAGACTGCTCAAGAGACGTGAAAAAGGAACATGAGAACACAGCTGGAAGTTGAAAACACAGATGAGTCACAATAAGGTTGAAAAGGATTTTTTTTCAGTTTTAGAGTAAACAGGGAATGGAACAACTTAGACAACAAAGTGGAAGACGCAGAATCCATACATAGCTTTAAGAATAATAGCGACACGGCTCTCGAAACCAGGAGAGACAGTGAACCCGGTAGCTGCCAGCGAAGAGCTGAGCAAGGAGCTGAGACTTGACCCTTGCAACCACATATAGGTACGTCCTTGTGGTTGAGCACACACACACACACACACACACACACACACATACACACATAGAAATAAGCAATAATAAAAAAGAGAGGAAACGCTGATGGATGACTGATTGGTGGGTGGCTCCATGGTGGTTCTGGTTAGTTGATGGGTGGGTGGGTGCTTGGTGGGTGGCTGGTGGGTGGGGTTTTGGTGGGTGGGTGGGTGGCTGGTGGGTGGGTGGCTGGTGGGCGGCTGGTGAGTGGGTTTTTGGTGGGTGGCTGGTGGGTAGTAGAGGTACACCTTCCTCGTAACAAGGCAGCGTGGCATTTGAGGCAGTCTGGCCCCCACCCATGAATTACCCAGCACTGGCATTCTACCTGATGGTGATGGCGGTAGTGGTGGTGGTAGTAGGGATAGTGATGGTGGAAGGGATGGTGGTGGTGGTGATAGTGATGGTGGTAATAGGGATGGTGATGGTGGTGGTGGTGGTGATGATAGTGATGGTGGTAGTAGGGATGACAGTTGTGGTAGTGGTGGTGGTGATGGTAGTCATCGTGATGGTGGTGGTAATTGGTGGTGGTATATGTTAACGGTAGCAGAGGTTGCCTACAGTCACTTCCGGAGGTCACCGACCGCACGTCCTGGTCCCAGAGTGAGGTTAGAAAGGATTTGTTTTCAGTCTTAGAGTAATCAATGAGTGGAACAACGTAGACAACAAAGTGGGAGACGCAGGATCCATACATAACTTTAAGAATAGGAATGACAGGGTTTTCGATACCAGGAGAAAGAGTGAACCCGGTAGCGGCCAGAGACAAGGCGAGCAAGGAGCTAAGACTCAAACCCAGCGCTACCAGTCTATTGATTTCTGCAATTACTTTACTGCTTCTCTTGTGGAGTGGGGTAATATCTGTGGTTTTTAATGACTGTGAGATGACCCCAGTGTCCTGGTTCCTTCTGTATAGAATATTTAAGGAACGTGATAATGGCTTCCTGCCATTCTTGATGAATATGGAGCTGCACGAGTTTGTACCTGGGGCGGGAGTGCATGAGCAAGCACTCAATGGCTTCTTCGATGTCCAGTGGGGTTAGCGTTGTATAAGGGATTATGGAGATTTCTGCAGCGTTCATCTCTTTCATGAAGAACTCATTTTGGTCATTAATTTTAAGGCTGATTCCTGGCTCACTGAACACTGACTCACACTGGGATTAAAATATTTCGCTCATTTCTTTGTTTTCATCAGTCAGTGTTCCATCTTCTTTAATCAAAGATCTGATAGTAAAGGTTACTTTTATCCGGGATTTTGTATATGAGAAGTATTTTGGATTTCTCTCGATTTCATTTATTGTTTTTTTCTCCCTCTGTCTCTTCTGGACTATTTGTGTGTGATGAATGGTACACTCAGTCGGAGCTCAACATTTTCCAATTCACTAGCCAATCTTTTTCATTCCTCGGGAGAATCAGCTGCCTTTAAGGAACTCTGTTATCCATCGTTCTCACCTAGAGAGGGCGCGCCTCTCCCTTTCCAATCTGCACTTTCTTCTCCCAGTTCATAATGGTATGTGTCTGAGCATACTGTCAGCTCTACTGAGTTCATTCTCTCAAAATACTGATCCAGGTCCTCATTTATCATATTGTCTCTCCAGCATGATACGGGAAGCTGGTGGTGGTGCTAAGGGTAGTGGTGATGCTAGGGGTGGTAGGGGTGTCAGGGGTTGTAGTGGTGGTGGTGGTGCTAGGGGGTGATGGTGGTGCTAGGTGTTGTAGTGGTGCTAGGGGTAGCAGAGGTAGTGCTAGGGGTGGTGGTGGTGCTAGGGGTGGGGATAGTGTTAGAGGAAGTGGTGGTGGTGGTGCTAGGGATGTTGATGGTGCTAGGGGTGATGGTGTCGGCGGTGCTATTGGTGGTGGTGCTATAGGTGATGGTGGTGCTCGCAATTTATTAGTTCCCAGAAAATGTTGTTCTTGTGGAAGCTAAGTTTATTAAACAGAAGAAAAGTGAGTGTGCATGTGTGAACTTGTGTTAGGTTAGAGGTGCTAAAGGTGCCTGTGATGTTAGGGGTAGTCGTGGTGGAGTTGCTAAGGTGGTGGATGCCCCAGGGGAGATGAGGGTGCTAGGGGTGGTGGAAGAAATAGGGGAGGAGGTGGTGCAAGAGGAGATGGAGGAACTAGGGAAGGTAGAAGTGCTAAGGGTGGTGGAGGAACTAGGGGGAAGTGGAGGTGCTAAGGGTGGTGGAGGAACTAGGGGGAGGTGGAGGTGCTAAAGGTGGTGGAGGAACCAGGGAAGATGGTTGTGCTATGAGTGGTGGAGGTACTAGGGGAGGTGGAGGTGATAGAGGGTGTTGTAGTGGTGGTAGTGCTAGAGGTGCTGGAAGTGGTGGTGGTGCTAGGGGTGATGGTGATGGTGGTGGTGGTGAAGGTGCTAAGTGGTGGTGGTGGAGGTTCTTGGGGAGGTTTTGGTGGTGGTGGTGGAGGTTCTTGGGGAGGTTTTGGTAGAGGTAGTAGCGGTGCTGGCAGTAGGGGTGCTGGTGGTAGCGGTTCTGGTGGTAGAAGTGCTGGTGGTAGGGGTGCTAGTGGTAGGGGTGCTGGTGGTAGGGGTACTGGTGGCAGGGGTGTGGGGTGGTAGGGTTGCTAGTGGTATGGGTGCTGGTGGTAAAGGTGCTCGTGGTAAGGGTGCTGGTGGTAGGGGTGCTGGTGGTAGGGGTGCTGGTGGTAGAGGTCGGGTGTAGGGGTATGGTGGTAGGGGCTGGGGGAAAGGGGTTGTGGTAGGGGTGTGGGGTAAGGGTGGGGTGGTAGGGAGGTGCTGGTAAGGGGTTTGGGGTAAGTGTTTCTGTGGTGGAAGGGGGGCTGGTGATAAGGGTGTTTTGGTGGTAAGGGTGCTGGTGGGAAGGTTTTTGGTGGTAAGGGGGGTGTAGGGTCTGGTGTGAAGGGCTGGTGGTAGGTCGGGTGGAAAGGGGGTCTGGGTAGGGGTGGTGGTAAGGTGCTGGTGGTAGGGGTTTGTGGAAAGGGTGCTGGTGTGTAGGGGTGCTGTGGTAAGGGTTTTCTGGTGGTGGAAAGTGGGGGTTGGGTGGTAAGGGGCTGGTGTGGGGGTGCTGTGGTAGGGGTGTGGTGGAAAGGGTTTGCTGGTGGTAAGGTCGGTGGTAGGGTGGGGGTAAGGGGCTGGGGGTTAAGGGGTGGTGGTGGGGGTAAGGGTGCTGGTGGTAGAGGTGCTGGTGGAAAGGGGTCTGGTGAAAGGGTGTGTGTAGGGTTATGTGGTAAGGGTTGGTGGTAGGGGTGCTATTGGAAAGGGGTGTGGTGGTTAGGGGTGTGCTGGTGGTAAGGGGCTCGTGATAAGGGTGCTGTGGTTTAGGGGGCTGGTGGAAGGGGTGCTGGTGGTAAGAGGTGCTGGTAGTAAAGGGTGCTGGTGGTTAAGGGTGCTGTGGTTTAAGGGTGCTGGTGGTAAGGTGCGGGTGGTAAGGGTGCTGGTGGAAAGGGGTGTGGTGGTAGGGGTGTGGTGGTAAGGGTGCTGGTGGAAAGGGTGCTGGTGGTAAGGGTGCTGGTGGTAGGGTGTGGTGGTAAGGGTGTTGTGGTGGGGGTTTGCTGTGGTAAGGTGTGGTTAAGATGCTGGTGGTAAGGGGTCGGGTGGTAGGGTGCTGGTGGAAAGGGTGCTGGTGGTAAAGGGTGCTGGTGGTAAGGGTGCTGGTGGTAAGGGTGCTGGGGGGTTAGGGTGCTGGTGGTAGGGTGCTGTGTGGTATAGGTGGTGGTGGTAAGGTGCTGTGGTAAGGTGCTGGTGAGGGGCTGGTGGTAAGGTGCTGGTGGTAAGGGTCTGTGGAAAAGGGTGCTGGTGGTAAGGGTGCTGGTGGTAAGGGTGCTGGTGGTAGGGTGTGGTGGTAAGGGTGCTGGTGGTAAGGTGCTGGTGGTAAGGGTGCTGGTGGGTAAGGGTGCTGGTGGGTTTAGGGTTGTGGTAAGGGTGCTGGGGGTAAGGGTGCTGGTGGAAAGGGGTTTCTGGTGGTAAGGTGCTGGTGGAAAGGGTGCGGGTGGTAAGGTGCTGGGGGAAAGGGTGTTTATTGGTAAGGGTGCTGGTGGTAAGTGTGGGGGTGGTAAGGGTGCTGGGGTAAGGGTGCTGGTGGTGGGGGTGCTGGTGGTAAGGGTGCTTGGTAAAGTCTGGTGAAAAGGGGGGCTGGTGGTAAGGGTGCTGGTGGTAAGGGTGCTGGTGGAAAGAGGTCTGGGGGGTAAAGGTGCTGGTGGTAAGGGTGCTGTGGAAAGGGTGCTGGTGGTAAGGGTGCTGGTGGTAAGGGTGCTGGTGGAAAGGGTGCTGGTGGTAAAGGTGCTGGTGGAAAGGGGGCTGGGAAGGGGTTGCTGTGGAAAGGGGTGCTGGTGGTAAGGGTGCTGGTGGTAAGGTGTGGTGGTAAGGGTGCTGGTGTGGTAAGGGTGCTGGTGGAAAGGGTGCTGGTGGTAAGGGTGCGGGTTGGAAAGGTGCTGGTGGTAAGGGTGCTGGTGGAAAGGGTGCTTGTGGTAAGGGTGCTGGGGTGGGTGTGGTGGTAAGGTCCCTGGTGGTAGGGTGCTGGGGGTGGGGGTTTCTGGTGGAAAAGGGTGCTGGTGGTAAGGGGCTGGTGGTAAGGGTGCTGGTGGAAAGGGGTGCTGGGGGTAAGGGTGCTGGTAAGGGTGCTGGTGGTAAGGGTTTTAAAGGTGGTTAAGGGTGCGGGGTGGTAAGTGTGGTGGAAAGGGGTTTCTGGTGGTAAGGGTCTGGTGGTAAGGGTCTGGGGGAAAGGGGTGTTGGGGTAAAGGTGCTGGTGGTAAGGGTGCTGGTGGTAAGGGCTGGTGAAGGGTGTGGGGGTAAGGGTGCGGGTGGTAAGGTTTGCTGGTGGTAGGGTGCTGGTTGGTAAGGGTGTTTGGTGGTAAGGGTGCTGGTGGTAAGGTGCTGGTGGTAAGGGTGCTGGGGGTAAGGTCTGGTGGTAAGGGTCTGGTGGTAAGGGTGCTGGGGGTAAGGGTCTGGTGGTAAGGGTGCTGGTGTAAGGGGGGCTGGTGGTAAGGGTTGGTGGTAAGGGTGCTGGTGGTAAGGGTCTGGTGGTAAGGGTGCTGGTGGTAAGGGTGTGGTGGTAAGGGTGCTGGTGGTAAGGGTGCTGGTGGTAAGGTCTGGTGGAAAGGGGTTTCTGGGGGTAAGGGTGCTGGTGGTAAGGGGTGCTGGTGGTAAGGGTGCTGGTGTAAGGGTCGGGTAGGTGGTGGTAAGGGTGCTGGTGGTAAGGGTGCGGTGGTAAGGTCTGGTGGTAAGGGTGCTGGTGGTAAGGGTGTTTTGGTGGAAAGGGGTCTGGTGTAAGGGTGCGGTGTAAGGGTGCTGGTGGAAAGGGGTCTGGTGGTAGGTGTGGTGGTAAGGGTCTGGTGTAAGGGTGCGGGTGGTAAGGGTTGGTGGTAAGGGTGCTGGTGGTAAGGGTCTGGTGGAAAGGGGTGCTGGTGGTAAGGGTGCTGGTGGTAAGGGTTCTGGGGGTAAGGGTGCTGGTGGAAAAGGGTCTGGGGAAGGGTGCGGGTGTAAGGTCTGGTGGAAAGGGGTGCTGGTGGTAAGGGTGCTGGTGGTAAGGGTGCTGGTGGTAAGGGTGCTGGTGGTAAGGGTGCTGGTGGTAAGGGTGCTGGGGGTAAGGGTTGGTGGAAAGGGGTGCTGTGGTAAGGGTGCTGGTGGTAAGGGTGCTGGTGGTAAGGGTGCTGGTTGGTAAGGGTGTGGTGGTAAGGGTTGGTGAAGGGTGCTGGGGGTTTAAGGGTGCTGGTGGAAAGGGGTGCTGGGTGTGGTATGGTGGTAAGGGGTGCTGGTGGTAAGGGTGCTGGTGGAAAGGGGTTTGCTGGTGGTAAGGGTGTGGTGGAAAGGGGTGGTGGGGCTGGGTAAGGGTGCTGGGGGTAAGGGTGCTGGTGGTAAGGGTACTGTGGTAAGGGTGCTGGGGAAAAGGGTGCTGGTGGTAAGGGTGCTGGTGGTAAGGGGGGGTGGTAGGGTAAGGAGGGGTGGGTGGTGGAAGGGTGCTGGTGGAAAAGGGTGCTGGTGGTAAGGGTCGTGGAAAGGGGTACTTGGTAAGGGTGCTGGTGGAAAGGGTGCTGGTGGTAAGGTGCTGGGGGTAAGGTACGGGGAAAGGGGTGCTGGTGGTAAGGGTGCTGGTGGTAAGGGTGGGGTAAGGGTGCGGTGGTAAGGGTGCTGGTGGTAAGGGTGCTGGGGGTAAGGGTGCTGGTGGAAAAGGGTGCTGGTGGAAAGGGTGCTGGTGGTAAGGGTGCTTGTGGAAAGGGGTGCTGTGGTAAGGGTGCTGGTGGTAAGGGTGTGGTGGTAAGGGTGCTGGTGGAAAGGGGTGCTGGTGGTAAGGGTGCTGGTGGTAAGGGTGCTGGTGGTAAGGGTCTGGTGGTAGGGTTTTTGGTAAGGGTCGGTGGAAGGGTGCTGGTGGAAAGGGGTTTCTGGTGGAAAGGGTTTACTGGTGGTAAGGGTGCGGGTGGTAAGGGTGCGGTGGAAAGGGGGTGCTGGTGGTAAGGGTGTGGTGGTAAGGGTGCTGGTGGTAAAGTTCGGTGGTAAGGGTGCTGGGTGGTAAGGGTGCTGGTGGTAAGGGTGCTGGTGGAAAGGGGTGCTGGGGAAAGGGTGCTGGGGGTTTAAGGGGCTGGTGGTAAGGGTGCTGGTGGAAAGGGGTGCTGGTGGAAAGGGGGTGTTTGTGGTAAGGGTGCTGGTGGTAAGGGTGCTGGTGGTAAGGGTGCTGGGGTAAGGGTGCTGGTGGTAAGGGTGCTGGTGGTAAGGGTGCTGGTGGTAAGGGTGCTGGTGGTAAGGGTCTGGTGGTAAATTTGCTGGTGGTAAGGGTTGCTGGTGGAAGGTCGGGGTAAGGGTGCTGGTGGTAAGGGTGCTGGTGGTAAGGGTGCTGGTGGTAAGGGTGCTGTGGTAAGGGTGCTGGTGGTAAGGGTGGTGGGAAGGTAAGGTGGTGCTGGGTGGGTGGTAAGGGTGTGGTGGTAAGGGTGCTGGTGGTAAGGGTGCTGGTGTAGGGTCTGGTGTAAGGGTGCTGGGGGTAAGGGTGCTGGTGGAAAGGGGTACTTATGGTAAGGGTGCTGGTGGTAAGGGTGCTGGTGGTAAAGGGTGTGGGGTAAGGGTGCTGGTGGTAAGGGTCTTATGGTTAAGGGTGCTGGTGGTAAGGGTGCTGGTGGTAAGGGTGGTGGGTTTGGTAAGGGTGCTGGTGGTAAGGGTGCGGTGGTAAGGGTGCTGGTGGTAAGGGTGTGGTGGTAAGGGTCTGGTGGTAAGGGTGCTGGTGGTAAGGGTGCTGGTGGTAAGGGTTTTTGTGGTAAGGGTGCTGGGGTAAGGGTGCGGGTGGTAAGGGTGCTGGTGGTAAGGGTGCTGGTGTGGGTAAGGGTGGGTGGTGGTAAGGGTGCTGGTGGTAAGGGTGCTGGTGGTAAGGGGTGGTGGTGGTAAGGGGTGCTGGTGGTAAGGGTGCTGGTGGTAAGGATCTGGTGGTAGGGTGCTGGTGGTAAGGGTGCTGGTGGTAAGGGTGCTGGTGGTAAGGGTGCTGGTGGTAAGGGTGCTGGTGGTAAGGGGTGCTGGTGGTAAGGGTGCGGGGTGGTAAGGGTGCTGGTGGTAAGGGTGCTGGTGGTAAGGTGCTGGTGGTAAGGGTGCTGGTGGTAAGGGTGCTGGTGGTAAGGGTGCTGGTGGTAAGGGTGCTGGTGGTAAGGGTGCTGGTGGTAAGGGTGCTGGTGGTAAGGGTGCTGGTGGTAAGGATGCTGGTGGAAAGGGGTGCTGGTGGTAAGGTGCTGGTGGGTAAGGTGTGGTGGGTAAAGGGTGCTGGTGGTAAGGGTGCTGGTGGTAAGGGTGCTGGTGGTAAGGGTGCTGGTGGTAAGGGGGGTGGTGGGTAAGGGTGCTGGTGGAAAAGGGTGCTGGTGGTAAGGTGCGGGTTTGGTAAGGGTGCTGGTGGTAAGGGTGCTGGTGGTAAGGGTGCTGGTGGTAAGGTGCTGGTGGTAAGGATGCTGGTGGTAAGGGTGTGGTGGTAAGGATGCTGGTGGTAAGGGTGCTGGTGGAAAGGGGTTGTGAAACTGGTGGTAAGGGTGCTGGTGGTAAGGGTGCGGGTGGAAAGGGGTTTGTTTGGTGGTAAGGGTGCTGGTGGTAAGGGTGCTGGTGGTAAGGGTGCTGTGGAAAGGGGTGCTGGGGGTAGGGTGCGGTGGTAAGGTGCTGGTGGTAAGGTGCTGGTGGTAAGGGGTGCTGGGGGGAAAGGGGTGCTGGTGGAAAGGGGTGCTGGTGTTAAGGGTGCTGGTGGTAAGGGTGCTGGTGGTAAGGGTGCTGGGGGTAAGGGTGCTGGGGTTTAAGGGGTGCTGGTGGTAAGGATGCTGGTGGTAAGGGTGCTGGTGGTAAGGATGCTGGTGGTAAGGGTGCTGGTGGTAAGGGTGCTGGTGGTAAGGGTGCTGGTGGTAAGGGTGCTGGTGGTAAGGGTGCTGGTGGTAAGGGTGCTGGTGGTAAGGGTCTGGTGGTAAGGTGCTGGTGGTAAGGGTGCGGGTGGTAAGGTGCTGGTGGTAAGGGTGCTGGTGGAAAGGGTGCTGGTGGTAAGGTGCTGGTGGTAAGGGTGCTGGTGGTAAGGGTGCTGGTGGTAAGGGGTGCTGGTGGTAAGGGTGCTGGTGGTAAGGGTGCTGGTGGTAAGGGTGCGGTGGTAAGGGTGCTGGTGGTAAGGGGTGTGGTGTGGTGAAAGGGGGTGCTGGTGTAAGGGGGCTGGGGTAAGGGTGGGTGGTAAGGGTGCTGGTGGAAAGGGGTGCTGGTGGTAAGGGTGCTGGTGGAAGGGTGCTGGTGGAAAGGGGTCTGGTGGTAAGGGTGCTGGTGGTAAGGGTGCTGGTGGTAAGGGTGCTGGTGGAAAAGGTTCTGGTGGAAAGGGGTGCTGGTGGTAAGGGTGCTGGTGGTAAGGGTCTGGTGGTAAGGGTGCTGGTGGTAAGGGTGCTGGTGGTAAGGGTGCGGTGGTAAGGGTGTGGTGGTAAGGGTGCTGGTGGTAAGGGTGCTGGTGGTAAGGGTGCGGTGGTAAGGGTGCTGGTGGTAGGTGTGCTGGGGGTAAGGGTGCTGGTGGTAAGGGTGTGAAGGTGCTGGTGGTAAGGGGTTGGGGTTTGGTAAGGGTGCTGGTGGTAAGGGTGCTGGGGGTAAGGGTGGGGGTGGTAAGGGTGCTGGTGGTAAGGGTGCTGGTGGTAAAGGGTGTTTGGGTGGTTAAGGGTGCGGGTGGAAAGGGGGTGCTGGTGGTAAGGGTGCTGGTGGAAAGGGGTTTGCTGGTGGTAAGGGTGCTGGTGGTAAGGGTGGGGGTAAGGTTGGTGGTAAGGGTGCTGTGGTAAGGGTGCTGGTGGTAAGGGTGCTGGTGGAAAGGGTGCTGTGGTAAGGGTGTTTGGGGGTAAGGTGCTGGTGGTAAGGGTGTGGTGGTAAGGGTGTGGTGGTAAGGGTGCTGGTGTAAGGGTGCTGGTGGTAAGGGTGCGGTGGTAAGGGTGCTGGTGGTAAGGGTGCTGGTGGTAAGGGTGTGGTGGTAAGGGTGCTGGTGGTAAAGGTCTGGGGGTAAGGGGCTGGTGAAGGGTGCTGGTGGTAAGGGTGCTGTGGTAAGGGTTTTTTGGTGGGTAATGGGTGTGGTGGTTAAGGGTGCGGGTGGTAGGGTGCGGGTGGTAAGGGTGCTGGTGGTAAGGGTGCTGGTGGTAAGGGTGCTGGTGGTAAGGTGTGGTGGTAAGGGTGCTGGTGGTAAGGGTGCTGGTGGTAAGGGTGCTTGTGGTAAGGGTGTGGGGTAAGGGTGCGGGGTGGTAAGGGTGCTGGTGGTAAGGGTGCTGGTGGTAAGGGTGCTGGTGGTAAGGGTGCTGGTGGAAAGGTGCTGGTGGTAAGGGTGCTGGTGGAAAAGGGTGCTGGTGGTAAGGGTGTGGGGGAAAGGGCTGGTGAAGGGCGGGGTAGGGTCTGGTGGTAAGGGTGCTGGTGGTAAGGGTGCTGGTGGTAAGGGTGTGGTGGTAAGGGTGCTGGTGGTAAGGTGCTGGTGGTAAGGGTGCGGGTGGTAAGGGTGCTGGTGGAAAGGGTGCTGGTGGTAGGGGTTTGCTGGTGGTAAGGTGCTGGTGGTAAGGGTGTGGTGGTAATGGTGCTGGTGGTAAGGGTGCTGGTGGTAAGGGTGCTGGTGGTAAGGGTGCTGGTGGAAATGGGCTGGTGGTAGGGTGCTGGTGGTAAGGGTGCTGGTGGTAAGGGTGCGGGTGGTAAGGTGCTGGTGGTAAGGGTGCTGGTGGTAAGGGTGTGGTGGTAATGGTGCTGGTGGTAAGGGGCTGGGGTAGGGTGTGTGGTAAGGGTGCTGGTGGAAAGGGGTGCTGGTGGTAAGGTGCTGGTGGTAAGGGTGCTGGTGGTAAGGTGCTGGTGGTAAGGTGCGGGTGGTAGTGCGGGTGGTAAGGGTGCTGGTGGTAAGGTCTGGTGGTAAGGGTGCTGGTGGTAAGGGTGCTGGTGGTAATGGTGCTGGGGGTAAGGGTCTGGTGGTAAGTGCTGGTGGTAAGGGTGCTGGTGGTAAGGGTGTGGTGGTAAGGGTGCTGGTGGTAAGGTGCGTGAGGGCTTGGGTGGGTTAAGGGTGCTGGTGGTAAGGTGCTGGTGGTAAGGGTGGGTTGGTGCGTAATGGGCTGGTGGTAAGGGTGCTGTGGTAAGGGTGCTGGTGGTAAGGGTGCTGGTGGTAAGGGTGCTGGTGGTAAGGGTGCTGGTGGTAAGGGTGCTGGTGGTAATGGTGCTGGTGGTAAGGGTGCTGGTGGTAAGGGTGCTGGGGGAAAGGGGTGTGGTGGTAAGGGTGCTGGTGGTAAGGGTGCTGGGGGAATGGTGCTGGTGGTAAGGGTGCGGTGGTAAGGGTGCTGGGGGTAAGGGTGCTGGTGGTAAGGTGCTGGTGGTAAGGGTGCTGGTGGTAATGGTGCTGGTGGTAAGGGTGTTTGGGGGTGGTGGTTGTAAGGGTGCTGGTGGTAGGGTGCTGGTGGTAAGGGTGCGGGTGGTAAGGTGCTGGTGGTAAGGTGTGGTGGTAAGGGTGCTGGTGGTAAGGGTGCTGGTGGTAAGGGTGTGGTGAAAGGGTGCTGGTGAAAGGGGTGCTGGTGGTAAGGGTGCTGGTGGTAAGGGTGCTGGTGGTAAGGTGCTTGGTGGTGGTGTAAGGGGCGGGTGGTAAGGGTGCTGGTGGTAAGGGTGGGGTGGTAATGGTGCTGGTGGTAAGGTTGCTGGTGGAAAAGGGTGCTGGTGGTAAGGTGCTGGTGGTAAGGGGTGCTGGTGGTAAGGGTGCTGGTGGAAAGGGGTGCTGGTGGTAAGGGTGCTGGTGGTAAGGGTGCTGGTGGTAAGGTGCTGGTGGAAGGGTGCTGGTGGAAAGGGTGCTGGTGGAAAGGGTGCGGGTGGAAAGGGGTTCTGGTGGTAAGGTCTGGTGGTAAGGGTGCTGGTGGTAAGGGTGCTGGTGGTAAGGGTGCTGGTGGTAATTGGGGGTAGGTGGTAAGGGTGCGGTGGTAAGGGTGCTGGTGGTAAGGGTGCTGGTGGTAAGGGTGCTGGTGTAAGGGTGCTGGTGGTAGGGTGCTGGTGGTAAGGGTGCTGGTGGTAAGGGTGCTGGTGGTAAGGGTGCTGGGGGTTTAAGGGTGCTGGTGGTAAGGGTGCTGGTGGTAAGGGTGCTGGTGGTAAGGGTGCTGGTGGTAAGGGTGCTGGTGGTAAGGGTGCTGTGGTAAGGGTGCTGGTGGTAAGGGTGCTGGTGGTAAGGGTTCTGGTGGTAAGGGTGCGGGTGGAAAGGGTGCTGGTGGTAAGGGTGCTGGTGGTAAGGGTGCTGGTGGTAAGGGTGCTGGTGGTAAGGGTGCTGGTGGTAAGGGTGCTGGTGGTAAGGGTGCTGGTGGTAAGGGTGCTGGTGGTAAGGGTGCTGGTGGAAAGGGTGCTGGTGTAAGGGTGCTGGTGGTAAGGGTGCTGGTGGAAAGGGGTGTGGTGAAGGTGTGGTGGTAAGGGTGTGGTGGTAAGGGTGCTGGTGGTAAGGGTTTCTGTGGTAAGGGTGCTGGTGTAAGGTGCTGTGGTAAGGGTTCTGGTGGTAAAGGGTCGGGTGTAAGGGCTGGTGGAAGGGTCTGGTGGTAAGGTCTGGTGGTAAGGGTGCTGTGGAAAGGGGTGGTTGGGTAAGGGTGGCGGGGAAAGGTGCTGGGGTTAAGGTGCTGGGGGAAAGGGTGCTGGTGGTAAGGGTGTGCGGTGGTAAGGGTTGGTGGTAAGGGTGGGTGGTAAGGGTGTGGTGGTAAGGGTCGGGGTGGTAAGGGTGCTGGGGGTTTAAGGGTGCTGGTGGTAAGGGTGCTGGTGGTAAGGATGCTGGTGGTAAGGGTGTGGTGGTAAGGGTGCTGGTGGTAAGGGTGCTGGTGGAAAGGGGTTGCTGGTGGTAAGGGTGCTGGTGGTAAGGGTGCTGGTGGAAAGGGCTGTGGTAAGGGTGCTGGTTGTAAGGGTTCTGGTTGTTAAAGGTGCGGTGGTAAGGGTGCGGGTGGTAAAGGGTCTGTTAAGGGTGCCTGGTGGTAAGGGTTTGTGGTGGTAAGGGTGCTGGGGTAGGTCTGTTGGTAAGGGTGCTGGTGGAAGGGTGCTGGTGTAAGGGTGCTGGTGGAAGGGTGCGGGGTGGTAAGGATGCTGGTGGTAAGGGTGTGGTGGTAAGGATGCTGGTGGAAGGGGTGCTGGTGGAAGGATGCTGGTGGTAAGGATGCTGGGGTAAGGTGCTGGGGGTAAGGGTCTGGTGGTAAGGTTGCTGGTGGTAAGGGTGCTGGTGGTAAGGGTGCTGGTGGTAAGGATGCTGGTGGTAAGGGTGCTGGTGGTAAGGATGCTGGTGGTAAGGATGCTGGTGGTAAGGGTGCTGGTGGTAAGGGTGCTGGTGGTAAGGGTACTGGTGGTAATGGAGGGAACAACTAGTGGTGAAGGGAAGGTTGTGGAGGTAATGTGTGTGTGATAGCATAGTGTATGTAAGGGAAGCCTTATTTATATTCCTTCCCTTCATCTCCCCTCCCTCTCCCCTCCGTCTTTTCTCCCTCTCCCCTCCCTCTCCCTTTCCTCTCCCCTCCATCTCCCCTCCAACTTCCAGCTCTCTCTTCGCTCCGTCTCTCTATTACTCCCTTCTTCTCCCTCCTTCACTCTTCAATTCATTCCGTCTTCATCTCCTCCCTCTCCCTCCCTCCCTCCCTCCCTCCCTCTCTCCTTCCCTCACTCCCTCTCCCTCAGTCCTCGCTTCTTCTCCCTCACCCTCACTCACGCCCTCAATCCCTCTCTTCAGTCCTCCTGAGAAACATAATTAAATATGGTTTGATCACTCAGCCTTGGTGGGTCACTCAGCATTGGTGGGTCACTCAGCATTGGTGGGTCACTCAGCATTGGTGGGTCACTCAGCATTGGTGGGTCACTCAGCATTGGGGGTCACTCAGCATTGGTGGTCACTCAGCATTGGTGGGTCACTCAGCCTTGGTGGGTCACTCAGCATTGGTGGGTCACTCAGCATTGGGGGGTCATCAGCATTGGTGGGTCACTCAGCATTGGTGGGGGCACTCAGCCTTGGTGGGTCACTCAGCATTGGTGGGTCATCAGCATTGGTGGGTCACTCAGCATTGGTGGGTCCCCTCAGCATTGGTGGGTCACTCAGCATTGGTGGGTCACTCAGCATTGGTGGGTCACTCAGCATTGGTGGGTCACTCAGCCTTGGTGGGTCACTCAGCATTGGTGGGTCACTCAGCATTGGTGGGGGCACTCAGCAAATTTGGGGGGTCACTCAACATTGGTGGGTCACTCAGCCTTGGTGGGTCACTCAGCATTGGTGGGTTTACTCAGCATTGGTGGGTCACTCAGCAATTTGGGGGGTCACTCAGCATTGGTGGTCACTCAGCATTGGTGGGTCACTCAGCATTGGTGGGTCACTCCCCATTGGGGGGTCACTCAGCATTGGGGGGTCACTTTAGCATTGGTGGGTCACTCAGCATTAGTGGGTCACTCAGCATTGGTGGGTCACTCAGCATTGGTGGGTCATCAGCATTGGGGGGTCACTCAGTATTTGGGGGTCACTCAGCTTTTGGGGGGTCCCTCAGCATTGGTGGGTCACTCAGGTTGGTGGGTCATCAGCATTGGTGGGTCACTCAGCATTGGTGGGTCACTCAGCATTGGTGGGTCACTCAGCCTTGGTGGGTCACTCAGCATTGGTGGGTCACTCAGCATTGGTGGGTCACTCAGCATTGGTGGGTCACTCAGCCTTGGGTCACTCAGCATTGGTGGGTCACTCAGCTTGGTGGGTCCCCTCAGCATTGGTGGGGGCACTCAGCATTGGGGGTCACTCAGCATTGGTGGGTCACTCGCATTGGTGGGTCACTCAGCATTGGTGGGTCACTCAGCATTGGTGGGTCACTCAGCATTGGTGGGTCACTCAGCATTGGTGGGTCACTCAGCATTGGTGGGTCACTCAGCATTGGTGGGTCACTCAGCCTTGGTGGGTCACTCAGCATTGGTGGGTCACTCAGCATTGGTGGGTCACTCAGCATTGGTGGTCACTCAGCCCTTTGGGGGGTCACTCAGCATTGGTGGGTCACTCAGCATTGGTGGGTCACTCAGCATTGGTGGGTCACTCAGCCTTGGTGGGTCACTCAGCATTGGTGGGTCACTCAGCATTGGTGGGTCACTCAGCATTGGTGGGTCACTCAGCCACCACATTGGTGGGTCACTCAGCATTGGGGGTCACTCAGCATTGGTGGGTCACTCAGCTTGGTGGGTCACTCAGCCTTGGTGGGTCACTCAGCATTTGGGGGGGGGGTCACTCAGCATTGGTGGGTCACTCAGGGATTGGTGGGTCACTCAGCATTTGGGGGGTCACTCAGCATTGGTGGGTCACTCAGCATTGGTGGGTCACTCAGCATTGGTGGGTCACTCAGCATTGGTGGGTCACTCAGCATTGGTGGGTCACTCAGCATTGGTGGGTCACTCAGCATTGGTGGGTCACTCAGCATTGGTGGGTCACTCAGCCTTGATGGATCACTCAGCCTTGATGTGTCACTCAGCCTTGATGGGTCACTCGGCCTTGATGGATCACTCAGCCTTGATGGGTCACTCGGCCTTGATGGATCACTCAGCCTTGATGGGTCACTCGGCCTTGATGGATCACTCAGCCTTGATGGATCACTCAGCCTTGATGTGTCACTCAGCCTTGGTGTATCACTCAGCCCTTTGGTGTGTCACTCAGCCCTTTGGGGTGTTTACTCAGCCCTTTGGGGTGTCACTCAGCCTTGGTGTGTCACTCAGCCTTGATGTGTCACTCAGCCCTTTGGGGTGCCCTCAGCCTTGGTGTGTCACTCAGCCTTGGTGTGTCACTCAGCCTTGGTGTGTCACTCAGCCTTGGTGTGTCACTCAGCCTTGGTGTGTCACTCAGCCTTGGTGTGTCACCAGCCTTGGGGTGTCCTCAGCCTGGTGTGTCACTCAGCCTTGGTGTGTCACTCAGCCTTGATGGATCACTCAGCCTTGATGGATCACTCAGCCTTGATGGATCACTCAGCCTTGATGGATCACTCAGCCTTGATGGATCACTCAGCCTTGATGGATCACTCAGCCTTGATGGATCACTCAGCCTTGATGGATCACTCAGCCTTGGTGTGTCACTCAGCCTTGGTGTGTCACTCAGCCTTGATGGATCACTCAGCCTTGATGGATCACTCAGCCTTGATGGATCACTCAGCCTTGATGGATCACTCAGCCTTGATGGATCACTCAGCCTTGATGGATCATTCAGCCTTGATGGATCACTCAGCCTTGATGGATCACTCAGCATTGGTGGGTCACTCAGCCTTGATGGATCACTCAGCCTTGATGTGTCACTCAGCCTTGATGGATCACTCAGCCTTGATGGATCACTCAGCCTTGATGGGTCACTCAGCATTGGTGGGTCACTCAGCATTGGTGGGTCACTCAGCATTGGTGGGTCACTCAGCATTGGTGGGTCACTCAGCCTTGATGTGTCACTCAGCCTTGATGGATCACTCAGCCTTGATGGGTCACTCAGCATTGGTGGGTCACTCAGCCTTGATGGATCACTCAGCCTTGATGTGTCACTCAGCCTTGATGGATCACTCAGCCTTGGTGGGTCACTCAGCATTGGTGGGTCACTCAGCCTTGATGGGTCACTCAGCCTTGATGGATCACTCAGCCTTGATGGATCACTCAGCCTTGATGGGTCACTCAGCATTGGTGGGTCACTCAGCCTTGATGGATCACTCAGCCTTTTATGTGTCACTCAAGGCCCTTTGGGGTGCACTTTAACCCTTTGGTTTTGTCACTCAGCATTGGTGGGTAAATCCGCCTTTAGGGGTCACTCAGCCTTGAAAGGAAAACCTCAGCATTGGTGGGTCAAATCAAACCCCTTGGGGGGTCACTCAGCCTTTTAGGGTTTAAATCACCTTTAGGGTCACTCAGCCTTGAATGGGTCCCACCTTGATGGATTCCTCACATTGGGGGTCACTCAAACCTTGGTGTGTCCAAAAAAGGGATTTGGGGGGTCACTCAGCCTTTTTTGGGTCACTCAGCCTTGATGGGTCACTCCGCCTTGGTTGGGGCACTCAGCCTTGTTTGGGGGCATCAGAGTTTATGTGTCACCAAACCCTTTGGGGTTTTCACTCACCTTGGTGGGGGCCCCTCAGGCCTTGGTTTGGGGCACTCCCCCCCTTTTTTATTATTTTTTTGGGGTTTTCAAAAGGGTTTTAAACAAAATAAAAATTTAAATTTAAAAAAAAAACTGGGGATTTCTGAAAAAATTTGCGTTTTTTTTTTTGTTGTTTTATCACGAGTTTAATGAACCCTTTAAAAACTTTAAAAAAACTGTACGACTTGACCTAGAGCCGGGACCAAATTTTACAGTAAAACAAACAAAGTTCTCCTCTTCACTAACCTTTCCCAAGGTTTCCCTTTTTTTAGTAGCTTTTTTTCCCGTGGGCTTCAATTGTTACCGGTGAAGGTTTATCGAACAAAATGAAGGGGGAGGGCGACCTCTGCTCAATTTTTTTTCTACCTTTTCTAAAATTGGTTTTGTGAGAAAAACTTTTTGTCAACTTGACAAAACTCCCCGGAGAAGAAACGTTTTCAACGTTTTAAAAAATCACATTATTTTTCAATTGGTCCTTTTTTCTTTTTCATATTTCGGTAAATTTAACCATTCTTTTTGTTTAATGGGCTTGAAAACCCCCTGTTTTTGGGGGTTTAAAAATGTCAACATGTTGTTTTGTGAGGTTGGTTTTTAGTGAGGTTGGTGTTTTTATTTAGGGGTTTGGGGTTGTTTTGTGAGGTTGGTGTTTTTAGGGAGGGTTGGGTTTGTTACTGGGTTGGGGTTGTTTTTTGAGGGTTTAAAAGTTTTGTGAGGTTGGTGTTGTTTGTGAGGTTGGTTTTTTAGTGAGGGGGGTTTTTTAGTGAGGTTGGTGTTGTTTGTGAGGTTGGCGGGTTTTTGTGAGGTTGGGTTTTTTTGTTAGTGAGGTTTGGGGGTTGTTGTGAAGGGTTTGGGTTTTGTTAACCCGAGGTTTGGTTTTTTTTTTTTTTTTTTTTGTTTTGTGAGGTTGTTTTTGTTTGTGAGGTTGGTGTTTTTTACTGAGGTTGGTGTTTGGTTTGTGAGGTTGATGTTTTTTGTGAGGGGTTTGGGGTTGTTAGTGAGGTTGGTGTTGTTAGTGGGTTTGGTTTTTCTTAGTGAGGTTGGTTTTTGTTAAATGGGTTGGTTGTTGTTAGTGAGGTTTGGGGGTTGTTAGTGAGGGGGTTTGGGGTTGGGTTTGTGAGGTTGGTGTTGTTAGTGAGGTTGGTGTTGTTAGTGAGGTTGGCCCTTTGGGTTTTTTTAGGGTTTTGGGGTTGTTAGTGAGGTTGGGGGTTGGGTTGGGGGGTTGGTGTTGTTTTGAGGTTGGCGTTTTTATTAGGTTTGGGGTTTTTGTGAGGTTGGGTTTTTGTTGTGAGGGGGTGTTGTTATGAGGTTTGGGGTTGTTATGAGGTTTTGGGGTTTTTTATTGAGGGTTTGGGGTTTTTTTGTGAGGTTTGGGGGTTGTTAGTGAGGTTTGGGGTTGTTTGTGAGTTTTGGGGTTGTTAGTAGGTTGGTGTTTTTTTGGGGGTTTGGGGTTTTTTAGTGAGGTTTGGGGTTTTTTAGTGAGGTTGGCGTTTTTTAGTGAGGGTTTGGGGTTGTTTTGGGAGGTGGTGTTGTTAGTGGGTTTTGGTTTTTGTTTTGAGGTTGGGTTTTTATGAGGTTGGGTTTTTTGTTAGTGAGGTTGGGTTTTTTAGTGAGGTTGGGGGCTGTTAGTGAGGGTTGGGCGTTGTTAGTGAGGTTGGCGTTGTTTGTGAGGGTTTTGGGGTTGTTATTTAATTGGGGTTTTTAGTGAGGGTTGGGGGTTGTTTTGTGAGGGTTTTTTTTTGTTATTGAGGGGGTTTGGGTTTTTTTAGTTGGTTGGTGTTTTTAGTGAGGGTTTTGGGGTTGTTAGGGGGGTTTGGTGTTTTAGTGAAAGGGTTGGTGTTGTTAGTGAGGTTTTGGGGTTGTTAAATGAGGGGGCGTTTTTAGTGAGGTTTTGTTGTTAAGGGGGGTTGGGTTTTTGTTAGTGAGGTTGGGGTTTTTTAGGGGAGGTTGGTTTTTTAGTGAGGGTTTGGGGGGTGTTAGTGAGGGTTTTGGGGTTTTAGTGAGGGTTTGGGGTTGGTTTTGTGAGGTTTTGGGGTTTTAGTGAAGGTTGGGGTTTTTAGTGAGGTTGGTGTTGTTAGTGAGGTTTGGGGTTTTGTTTTAAAGGTTGGGTTGTTAGTGAGGGTTTTTTTAGTGAGGTTGGGCTGTTGTGAGGTTTTGGGGTTGTTAGTGGGTTGGGTTGGGTTTTTGGGGGGTTTGGGGTTTTTTTAGTGGGGGGGGTTGGTGTTTTTAGTGAGGTTTTGGGGTTGTTGTGAGGTTGGTTTGTTTTGTGAGGGTTTGGGGTTAGTTAGGTTGGTGTTTTTAGTGGGTTGGGGGTGTTAGTGAGGGTTTGGGGGTTGTTAGTGAGGTTGGGTTTGTTAGTAGGTTGGTGTTGTTAGTGAGGTTGGTGGGTTTTTGTGGGGATTGGGTTTTGTTAGGGGAGGTTTGGTGTTGTTAGGAGGTTGGGGCTGTTAGTGAGGGGTTTGGGGTTGTTTGTGAGGGTTTGGGGTTTTTTAGTGAGGTTTGGTGTTGTTTGGGTTGGTGTTGTTAAATGAGGTTGGGTGATGTTAGTGAGGTTGGTGCTGTTAGGGAGGTTGGTGTTTTTAGTGGGTTGGTGTTGGTTTTTGTGAGGGGGTTTGGGTGTTTTGAGGTTGGTGTTGTTTGTGAGGTTTGGGGTTTTTTAGTGAGGTTGGTGGTTAGGGGGGTTGGGTTTTTTAGTGAGGTTGGGGTTGTTAGTGAGGTTGGTGTTGTTAGTTTAGGGTTTGGGGTTTTTTTTAGTGGGTTTGGGGGTTTTTGTGAGGGGTTTTTGTGTTTGTGAGGTTGGGGTTGTTAGTGAGGTTGGTGGTTGGGGTTTGTGAGGGTTTGGGGTTGGTTGTGAGGTTTTTTTGTTGTTTGGAGGTTGTGGGTTTTGTTGGGGTTTGGGGTTGGGTTGTGAGGTTTGGGGGGTTAGTGAGGGTGTTTTTTGGGTTTTTTTAGGTTTGGGTTTTTTGGGGAGGTTTTTGTGGGTTTGGGAGGTTGGTTTTTGTTAGTGAGGGGGTTGTTGTTAGTGAGGTTGGTGTTGTTAGTGAGGTTGGTGTTGTTAGTGAGGTTGGTGTTGTTAGTGAGGTTGGTGTTGTTAGTGAGGTTGGTGTTGTTAGTGAGGTTGGTGTTGTTAGTGAGGTTATGTTGTTAGTGAGGTTTTTTTTTTGTTAGTGAGGTTGGTGTTTTATGAGGTTTTGTTGTTAGTGGGGGTTGGTGCTTTTAGTGGGTTGGTGTTTTTATGAGGTTGGTGTTTTTTGGGGGGGTTGGGGGGGGGTTTGTGAGGTTGGGGTTTTTGTTTTGGGTTTGGGTTTTTTTTAGTGGGGGTTTGGGTTGGTAGGTTTTTGGTGTTTAGTGAGGTTGGTGTGTTATGGGTTGGGGTTTTTTAGTTTAGGGTTTGGGTTTTTTGTTTTGGGGGGTGAGTGGGTTGGGGTTGTTTTGAGGTTGGTGGGTTTTTTAGTGGGTTGGTGTTGTTTGTGAGGTTGGTTGTTAGTGAGGTTTTGGGGCTGTTAGTGAGGTTGGTGTGTTAGTGAGGTTTGGGGCTGTTTTTTGAGGTTGGGTGTGTTATGAGGTTGGTTTTTTGTTAGTGAGGTTGGGGGTTGTTAGTGGGGGTTTTGGGGGTTTTTTGTGGGTTGGGTTTTTTGTTTTGAGGTTGGTTTTTGTTAGGGGGAGGGTTTGGGGTTGGAGGGGGGGGGGGTGTGGTTGGGTTTTGGGGGGTTTGGGGGGGGGTTTGGGGTTGGGGTTGTGGGGGTTTGGGGGGTTTGTGAGGGTTTGGGGTTTAGTGGGTTGGGGGGTTTTTGTGAGGGTTTGGGGGGTTTTTTGATTGGTGTTTTTGTGAGGTTTGGGGTTGTTAGTGAGGTTTTGGGTTTTTTGGGGTTGGGGTTAGTGAGGTTTGGTGTTTTTTGAGGTTGGCCCTTGTTAGTGAGGTTGGGGTTTTTTAGTAGGGGGTTTTTGTTTGTGGGGTTTGGGGCCGGTTTTTTTTAGGTTTGGGGCTGTTTGTGAGGGTTTGGGGTTTTTTAGTGGGTTTGGTTTTGTTAGTGAGGGTTTGGGGTTTTTTTTGAGGTTGGTGTTTTTTAGTGAGGTTGTTGTTAGTGGGTTGGTTTCTGTTAATTTAGGTTTTTGGTGAGTTTGTGAGGTTTGGGGTTGTTTTTTTTGGGGGGGGGTTGTTAGTGAGGTTGGTGTTTTAGTGAGGGTTTGGGGTTGTTATGAGGGTTTGGGGCTGTTAGGGGTTGGGGGTTGTTAGTGAGGTTGGTGGTTTTTAGGGGGTTTTTGGGGTTTTTAGTGAGGTTGGTGTTGGGTTTGTGGGTTGGGGGTTTTATGAGGTTGGGGTTGTTTTGTGGGTTGGGGTTGTTTTGTGGGTTTATTTTTGTTAAATGGGTTGCGTTTTTTTAGTGAGGTTGGTGTTGTTAAAGGGGGGTTTGGGGGTTTTTTAGTGAGGTTGGTGGTTAGTGAGGTTGGGTTGTTAGTGGGTTTGGGGTTGTTTGTGAGGTTGGGGGTTGTTATGAGGTTTTGGTTTTTGTTTGTGAGGTTGGTGGTTTTTAGGTTTGGGTTTGGGGTTGTTTGTGAGGTTTGGGGGTTTTTAGTGAGGTTTGGGGGTTTTTAGGAGGTTGGGGTTGTTAGTAGGTTGGGTTTTTTTTAGTGAGGGTTTGGTTTTTGTTTGTGGGTTGGGGTTGTTAGTGAGGTTGGGTTTTAGTGAGGTTGGTGTTTGGGGAAATGGGTTTTTTTTGTTAGGGGGTTGGTGTTGGGGGGTGAGGTTGGGGGTTTTTAGTAGGGTTGGGGGTTATGTTTTTTTTTGGGGGGGGGGTTGGGTTTTTGAGGTTGGTGTTGGTTTGTGAGGTTTGGGGTTTTTATGAGGGGATGTTTTTTTGGGGGTTTGTGTTAGTGAGGGTTGGGGTTGTAGTGAGGTTTTTGTTGTTATGAGGTTGATGTTTTTTGTGGGGGTTGGGTTGTTAGTGAGGTTGGTGTTGTTAGTGGTTTTGGGGGGTGAGGTTGGGGTTGTTAGTGGGGGTTGGTGTTTTTAGTGGGTTGATGTTGTTAGTGAGGGGGGGGGTTTTTTAGTGGGGTTGGTGTTGTTAAATGAGGTTTTGGGGTTGGGTTTGTGAGGTTGGTGTTGTTTGGGTTGGGGC
Organism: Cherax quadricarinatus; assembly: GCF_026875155.1. Taxonomy (NCBI): domain Eukaryota; kingdom Metazoa; phylum Arthropoda; class Malacostraca; order Decapoda; family Parastacidae; genus Cherax; species Cherax quadricarinatus. The sequence continues at coordinate 29,184,597 of NC_069410.1, read as the reverse complement.
CCGTTGTGAGGTTTGGGGTTGTTAGTGAGGTTGGGGTTTTATGAGGTTGGTTTGGGTTTGTGAAAGGGTTTTGGGGTTGTTTGTGAAAGGGTTTGGGGTTGTTAGTGAGGTTGGTGTTTTTTAGTGAGGTTTGGGGCTGTTAGTGAGGGTTTGGGGTTTTTAGTGGGTTTGGGGTTGGGGTTTGGAGTTTTTGGGGTTGTTTTTGTGAGGGTTTGGGGTTGTTTTGGTTGGTGTTGTTAGTGAGGGGGGGGTTGTTAGTAGGGTTTGGGGTTGTTAGTGAGGTTGGGGTTTTTAGTGGGGGGGGGGGTTGGGTTTTTTAGGTTTGGGGTTTTTTTAGTGAGGTTTGGGGTTGTTATGGGTTGGTGTTGTTTTGAGGTTGGTGTTGTTAGTGGGGGTTTGGGGGTTTTTTTAGTTTAGGTTTGGGGTTGTTAGTGAGGTTGGTGTTGTTGTGGGGTAGGTGTTGGTGAAAGGGTTGGGGTTGTTTAAATGAGGTTTGGGTTGTTAGTGAGGTTGGTTGGGTTTGTGGGGGTTTTGTTGTTATGAGGTTGGTGGTTTTTTGTGGGTTGGGGTTTTTAAATGGGTTGGTGTTGTTTTGTGGGTTGGTGTTGTTTGGTTTGGGTTTTTGTTTTTTAGGTTGGTGGCGTTATTGAGGATGGGAGGTTTGGGGGTTTGGGTTTTTGTTATAGGTTGGGGTTAAATTTTGGGGGTTTTTTAGGAGGTTGGGTTGTTTTTTTAGGTTGGGGTTTTTTAGTGAGGTTTTGGGGTTGTTTGTGAGGGTTTGGGGGTTTTTTTGTGAGGTTTTGGGGTTGTTTGTGAGGTTGGGTTTTTAGTGAGGTTGGGGTTTAGTGTGGTTTGGGCTGTAAATGGGGGATGGGAATTTTTGAGGTTTTTGTTTTTTAGTTTAGGTTTGGGGTTTTTAAGGGGAGGGGGGTTTTTTTTGGGTAGGGGTGTTTAGTGGGTGGGGGTTGTTTGGAGGTGGGTTTGTTAGGGGTTGGTGGTTTTATGGGTTTGTTGTTGGGAGGTTGGTGTTGTTAGTGAGGGTTTGGGGTTTTAGTAGGTTTTGGGGTTGATAGAGGTGGTGTTGTTAGTGAGGGTTGGTGTTTTTTAGGAGGTTTTGGGGTTTTTTTGGGGGGTTGGTGTTGTTGTGGGTTGGTGGGTTTTTAGTGAGGGTTTGGGGTTGTTAGTGGGGGTTTGGGGTTTTTAGTGGGTTGGTGTTTTTAGTGGGTTGGTGTTTTTAGTGAGGTTGGGGGTTTTTTATTTTAGGGTTTGGGGTGTTAGTTTAGGTTGGTGTTTTTATGAGGTTGGGGTTTTTTAGTTTAGGTTGTGTTGTTAGGGAGGGTTTGGGGTTTTTTGTGAGGTTGGTGTTGTTAGGTTTGGGGTTTTGGGGGGTTTTTATGAGGTTGGGCGTTGTTTTTTGAGGTTGGTGTTGTTTTTGAGGTTGGGTTAGTGAGGTTTTGGGGTTTTAGTGAGGTTGGTGTTGTTAGTGAGGTTTTGGGTTAGTGAGGTTTTTTTTTGTTTTTTTTAGGTTGGTGTTGTTTGTGAGGTTTTGGGGTTTTTTGTGGGGGCTGGTGTGGTTTTGAGGTTTGGGGTTTTTAAATGAGGTTGGGGGTTGGAGGTTGGTGTTTTTTGTAGGGTTTGGGGTTATTGGGGGTTTGGGTTAGTTTTGGGGTTTTGTTTTTTTAGTGAGGTTGGTTTGTTAGTGAGGTTTTGGTTTTTGTTAGGAGGTTGGTGTTGTTAGTGAGGTTTTGGGGTTTTTTTTAGGTTTGGGTTGGTTGTTGGGTTTGTGAGGTTGGTGTTTTGAGGTTGGGGTTTTTATTTAGGGTTTGGGGTTGTTAGTTTAGGTTTTGGGGTTTTAATGAGGGTTGGGGTTGTTAGTGAAAGGGTTTGGTTTTTGTTAGTGGGTTGGTGCTTTTTAGTGAGTTGGTGTTGTTTTGTGAGGTTGGTTTTTGTTTTGTGAGGGTTTTGGGGTTGTTAGTGGGTTGGTGTTGTTAGTGAGGTTTGGTTTTTTGTTAGTGAGGTTGGTGTTGTTAGTGAGGTTGGTGTTTTTTAGTGGGGTTGGTGTTGTTAGTGAGGTTGGTTTGTTTTTGAGGTTTTGGGGTTGTTTGTTTTGGGGTTTGGGGTTGTTTGTGAGGTTGGTTTTGTTAGTGAGGTTGGTGTTGTTAGTGAGGTTGGTGTTTTTTAGGGGTTGGGTTTTTGTTAGTGAGGTTTGGGGTTGTTAGTGAGTTTTGGGGTTTTTTATGGGTTTTGGGGTTTTTTAGTGGGTTGGTTTTTGTTAGTGAAGTTTGGGGGTTGTTTGTGAGGTTTTGGGGTTGGGGAGTGAGGTTGGGGGTTTTAGTGAGGTTTTGGGTTTTTTTGGTTTGGGGTTTGGGGTTTAGTGAGGTTGGTGTGTTATGAGGTTGGGGTTGTTAGTGAGGTTGGTGTTGTTAGTGAGGTTGGTGTTGTTAGTGAAAGGGTTTGTGTGTTATTGAAAGGGTTTTTGGTTTTGTGAGGGGGTGTTGTTTTGAGGTTGGTGTTGTTATTTAGGTTGGTGGGGTTTTTAGGAGGTTGGTTTTTTTAGTGAGGTTTGGGTTAAATGAGGTTGGTGTTGTTATGGGTTGGGGGTTTGTGGGAGGGTGTTAGTGAGGGGTTTGGGGGTGTTAGTGAATTTGGGTTTGTAATTAGTGAGGTTTTTTGTTGTTTTGTGAGGTTGGTGGGGTTAGGGTTGGGTTTTTTTTTGTTTTTGGGGGGTTGGTGTTTTAAGTTTAGGGTGGGTTGTTAGGAGGTTGGGGTTGTTATTTAGGTTGGTTTTTTTAGTTTAGGTTTTGGGGTTGAAAAATGAGGTTGGGGTTTTTAGTGGGTTGGGGGTTGTTTGTGGGTTGGTGTTGTTAGTGAGGTTTTGGGGTTGTTAAATGGGTTTTGGGGTTGGGTTTGTGAGGTTTGGGGCTTTAGTGAGGTTGGTGTTGTTAGTGAGGTTGGTTGTTTTTTAGTAGGTTTGGGGTTTTTTTTAGTGAGGGGGTTTGGTTTTTGTTAGTGAGGTTGGTGTTTGTTAGTGAGGTTGGTGTTGTTTTGTGGGTTGGGGTTTTTAGTGAGGTTTTGGGGTTGTTTTTGAGGTTGGGTTGTTTTGGGTTTGGGGGTTTTTTGTGAGGTTGGGTTGTTTTGTTAGGTTGGTGTTGTTAGTGAGGTTTGGGGTTTTTTTAGTGGGTTGGGGTTGTTTTTGTGAGGTTGGTTTTGTTAGTAGGTTGGTGTTGTTTGGAGGTTGGTGTTGTTTGTGAGGTTAGGTTGTTAGTGAGGTTTGGGGCTGTTTGTGAGGTTTGGGGTTGTTAGTGAGGGTTTGGTTTTTTGTTAGTGAGGTTGGTGTTTTTTAGTGAGGTTTTGGGGTTTTTTTTAGTTTAGGGTTGGGGTTTTTTTAGTTTAGGGTTTGGGGTTTTTTAGTGAGGTTGGTGTTAGTGAGGTTGGGGTTAGTGGGGTTTGGGGTTTGTTGGGGGGTTGGTGTTTTTTAGTGAGGTTGGTGTTTTTTAGTGAGGTTGGTGTTGTTAGTGAGGTTGGTGTTGTTAGTGGGGGTTTGGGGTTTTTTTGTGAGGGTTGGGGTTGTTAGTGAGGTTTTTGGGTTGTTAGTGAGGTTGGTGTTGTTATGAGGGGGGTTTGGTTGGGTTTTTTTATGAGGGTTTGGGGGGTTTTGGGTTTGTGAGGTTGGTTGGGGTTTTTTAGTGAGGGTTGGGGTTGTTAAATGAGGTTGGTGTTGTTTTGAGGTTTTGGGGTTTGTTTTTGAGGTTGGTGTTTTTAGTGAGGTTGGTGCTGTTAGGAGGTTTTGGGGTTGTTAGTGAGGTTGGTGTTGGTTTTGTGAGGTTTGGGGGTTTTTATTTTGGGTTTTGGGGTTGTTAGTGAGGTTGGGGGTTGTTAGTGGGTTTGGGGTTGTTTGTGAGGTTGGTGGGTTTTTAGTGGGGTTTGGGGTTGTTAGTGAGGGGTTTGGTTTCTGTTTGTGAGGTTGGTGTTTTTAGTGAGGTTGGGGGTTTTTAGTGAGGTTGGTGTTTTTTTAGTGAGGGGTTTGGGGTTGTTAGTGAGGTTTGGGGTTGTTTAGTAGGTTGGTTTCTGTTTTTTTAGGTTGGTTTTTGTTGGGGAGGTTGGGGGTGTTTGTTTAGGTTGGGGTTTTAGTGAGGTTTTGGTTTGGGAAATGGGGTTGGGTTGTTAGTGAGGTTGGTGTTGTTGTAGGGGGGTGTTGTTAGGGAAGGTTGGGGGGTTGTTTTGTGGGTTGGTGGGTTTTTAGTGGGTTGGTTGTTGTTAGTGAGGTTGGTGTTGTTAGTGGGGTTGGGGGTTGTTAGTGAGGTTGGTGTTGTTTGGAGGTTGGTGTTGTTAGTTTAGGTTGGGGTTGTTATGGGTTTTGGGGGTTTTGTGAGGTTTTTGGGTTAGTGAGGTTGGTTTTTGTTAAATGAGGTTGGTGTTGTGAGGGGTTTTTTTTTAGTGAGGTTTGGGGTTGATTTAGGTTGTGTTAGTGAGGTTGGTGTTGTTAGTGAGGTTGGGGTTTTTAGTGGGTTGGTGTTTTGTGAGGTTGGTGTTGTTAGTGAGGGTTTGGGGTTTGTGGGGTTTTTGGGGTTTTTTAAATGAGGTTGGTGTTAGTGAGGGTTGGGTTTGTTAGTGAGGTTTTTGTTAGTGGGTTGGGTGTTGTTAGTTTAGGGTTGGGGGTTAGTGAGGTTGGGGGTTTTAGTGAGGTTGGTGTTGTTAGTGAGGTTGGTGTTTTAGGAGGTTTGGGGTTGTTAGTGGGGGTGTTATGAGGGTTGGGGGTTTTTTATGAGGTTGGTGTTGTTTTGTGAGGGGGTGTTGTTAGGGGAGGTTGGTTTTTTGGGAGGTTTTGGGGTTGTTTTTTTGAGGTTGGTGTTGTTATGAGGGGTTTGGGGGTTGTTAGTGAGGGTTTTGGGGTTAGGGAGGGGGGGGTGTTGTTGTGAGGTTGGGGTTGTTAGAGAGGTTGGGGTTGGTTGTGAGGTTGGTGTTTTTTTTAGGTTGGTGTTTTTTAGTGAGGGTTTGGGGTTGTTAAATGAGGTTTGGGGTTGGGTTTGTGAGGGTTTGGTTTTTGGGTTGTGAGGTTGGGGTTGTTAGGGGGTTGGTGGTTTTTTAGTGGGTTGGTGGGTTTTTAGGAGGTTTGGGGTTGTTAAAGGAGGTTTTTGTTGTTAGTGAGGGGTTGGGGTTTTTAAGGGGGTTGGGGTTAGTGAGGTTGGTGTTGTTAGTGAGGTTGGGTTTTTTATGAGGTTTTGTTGTTAGTGAGGTTGGTGTTGTTAGTGAGGTTGGTGTTGTTAGTGAGGTTGGTGTTGTTAGTGAGGTTGGTGTTGTTAGTGAGGTTGGTGTTGTTAGTGAGGTTGGGTTTGTTGTGAGGTTGGTTTGTTGGGGAGGTTGGTGTTGTTAGTGAGGTTTGGGTTGGTTTGTGAGGTTGGGGTTTTAGTGAGGTTGGTGGGGATAGTGAGGTTGGGGTTTTAGTTAGGGTTGGGGGGTTAGGGGAGGTTGGTTTTTTGTTTGTAGGTTTGGGGTTTTTTAGTGAGGTTTGGGGGTTGTTAGTGAGGTTTTGGGTTGTTAGTAGGTTGGTTTTTGTTATTGGGGGGTTGGGGGTTGTTTGGAGGTTGGTGTTTTGTGAGGGTTTGGGTTGTTAAATGAGGTTTTTTGGGGTTTTTAGTGAGGTTTTGGGGTTTTTTAGGGAAAGGTTTGGGGTTAATGGGGTTTTGGGGTTGTTAAATTAGGTTTGGGGTTGGTGGTTGGTGTTGTTAGTGGGTTTTGGGGTTAGTGAGGGTTGGGGTTGTTAGTGTGTAGGAGGCCCTTTTTAAAACCTTTTTTTTTTTAAATTTAAGGGGGGGGAAACGGTTTTTAAAAACCCTAGGATTATACAGCGGCCGGTAGGGGGAAGTGGAAGGTAAAACGGCTTAAATTTTTTCCCAAAAACAAGAGCCTTCACCGCGTCCCAAGGAAAAACCCCCCTTTTGGGGTTTTTCAAAATTTTTAAATTTTATAAGGTTTCTTTTAAATTTTTTTCTTTAAACAACTGGAGTACATCTCCTCAAGGAGGGTATCTTTTTGCTGGTGAGGGGCTCTTGATCCAGGGATTGGCCCTGCCTTTGGATCACATCTGAAAGCCTTCCATTCCATACGCGTTATATAATCCTTACGGGTTAGCGCTTTACATAAATAGAATATTTATCAACAGCATCAGTGTGGCATGCAAAGAGTACGTAACCTTTATTCGGCGCATGGACACACCCTCATTTACAGGCTATCTCCCCCAACCAGCGAACCAGGTTGCTAAGAGTTGGTGATGGGGCCCCATCGTTCAACTAGTGACCAGGTTCTAGCCAATAAGAAGGTGGGATTGGCAATCGCAGAGGTTATGTGGATACCGCTCTCCTGTCTGCCCTTGTCATTCCCATTCTAGAGCTGGTTGAGCACGGTCTGCTATCTTGTGGCTTCTATTTCTGCCTTGCTTACCGTGACGTGCACTATACTTATTACTGTACATAGTGTACATATTGCTGTTCTAAATTGGTGAAGGATAATATAAGTCTAAACTTTTTCTGCTGTGTTTCTTTTGCTCCCATTACACCTGGGATAACAGGAGTTTGAAATCCTAGGTTGTAATAATCAGTCTTTAATGACTGATACATCTTTGGAAACGGATTTTTTTTTTTTGGGGGGGGGGGAGGGTTAGGCTGTGTGCAACAGCAATTTTTTTTTAATTCTGTGCATTAACTGTGTAATGTATCATCTGGTCGCCTTCAAACGTTTACTGTTGCTATGTTGTCCTCAAGCAAACCTTCTCGTTGTTTTAGTTATATATGTTAAAGTGTAACAACTGTATTAAACAAGTTGTTCACTATGAACAACCTGCAGAATGTTTCTTCTGATCAGAAATAAGTCACTTTATTGGCTTATCCCAAATTAAAAAACAAAATATACTTTGTGCCCATAATATCTGTGCGCCGTCAAGACCACTGTAAGAAAAAATATGAACCCAAAGCCTAAATAACAATACTTAGAGAGCAATTTAGATTGATGTTTGCCTTTCATGGAACAAATTGTGAAAACTGGAATAGTTTTAAATGTGATAATTTCTGAGTGTCGCCTCTGATTGCCTTCAACGCTGATAACGTGATATTTCTGGTGTATATTAAGGATATTATTCATTTGAGAAAACAAGAAAAAGCCTTGAAGCTTTGCCCTAATTTAGAGCTGTATATGTCCTAATTTATCTTTTATTATTGAAGAAATTAAGATTTTTAGTTTTAAAGTGATAATTTATTAATAGCTTCTCTGACTAACATTTAACTACGATAGAAACCTAACACCACACTCTGAATTGTTGTTATCACGTGCACTGACGAACAAGGATCATTGGTTATACAATACTGGGACATCCTTTTCGTGTCAATACGGGGATACCTTTCTTGTATCACTGAGGTACAGGGGACTGATGTTGTGCAATACGGGGATACCTTTCTTGTATCACTGAGGTACAGGGGACTGATGTTGTACAATACGGGGATACCTTTCTTGTATCACTGAGGTACAGGGGACTTATGTTGTGCAATACGGGGATACTTTTCTTGTATCACTGATGTACAGGGGACTGATGTGCAATACGGAGATACTTTCTTATATCACTGAGGTACAGGGGATTGATATGCAATACGGGGATACCTTTCTTGTATCACTGAGGTACAGGGGACTGATATGCAATACGGGGATACCTTTCTTGTATCACTGAGGTACAGGGGATTGATATGCAATACGGGGATACCTTTCTTGTATCACTGAGGTACAGGGGACTGATATGCAATACGGGGATACCTTTCTTGTATCACTGAGGTATAGAGGACTGGGGTTATATAGCAATAAGCAATACGGGGATACCATTCTTGGTTCATTGAGATACAGGGAACTGATGTTATACAATATGGGGATACCCTTCTTGCATCAGGGAGCCAGGGTTATGCAATAATGGGATACCTTTCGTAGAAAAACAACCAGTTATCATTGTTGATTACAAGAGACGTGTACAGCAAAAAGAAACCTTTCCTTATAACGAGGCTTCACATTCAAGAGGCTTTATCAAGCTTTTGTTAAAGCCTCGTGTGGGCGGACCCTTGTTATATAAGGTTTACTTGTTCTGTACACGTCTTGTAACCCATTGATGGATCACACCCATACACTAATTATTATTATTAGTAGTAGTAGTAGTATCATTATCAATATTATATAATAATAATAATTATTATTATTATTATTATTATTATTGTTATTATTATTATTATTATTATTATTATTATTATATTATTATTATTATTATTTATTAATATTATTATTATTATTGCTGTTATTATAACTTATTATTATTATTATTATTATTTTATTATTATTATTATTATTATTATTATTGCTGTTATTAAAACTGTTATTATTATTATTATTATTATTATTATTATTATTATTTATTAATATTGTTATTATTATTATTATTATTATTATTATTATTATTATTATTATTATTATTATTATTATTATCTCTGTTATTATCACTGTTATCATTATTAATACTATTATTATTAGTTACTGTAGTATAACTGCTACAAGCAACAACAACAACAACAACAACAAAACCTCATAACGAGAACAGTGAAAATTCGTTATTGTTCTTTTACTGCACGTGACAAAAAAAACATGAAGCCTCGACCGTAAATTATGTGCAAACAAATAAAGTGTTCTTGTTTACTAGGTTCCTGGTGTGGTTGCCATGGCAACGCCACCTGGAGGAACCCCTCAGCAGCCCCAGTGTGTTTGTTATAGTGAGTTAAGTGTGTTATAGTGAGTTTAGTGTGTTTGTTAGAGTTAAGTGTCTCTGTTATAGTGAGTTAAGTGCGCTATAGTGAGTTAAGTATGCTATAGTGAGTTAAGTGTGTTATAGTGAGTTAAGTATGCTTGTTATAGCGAGTTAAGTGTGTTTGTTATAGTGTGCTTAGGGTGTTATAGTGAGTTAAGTGTGTTTGTTATAGTGAGTTCTAAATGTGTTATAGTGTGTGTGTTATAGTGAGTTAAGTGTGTTTGTTATAGTGAGTTTTAAATGTGTTATAGTGTGTGTGTTATAGTGAGTTAAGTGTGTTTGTTATAGTGAGTTCTAAATGTGTTATAGTGTGTGTGTTATAGTGAGTTTTAAGTATGTTATAGTGATCCTAAATGTGTTTGATATAGTGAGTTTTAAATGTGCTTGTTATAGTGAATTTTAAGTGTCTGTTATAGTTAGTTTTAAATGTGCTTGTTATAGTGAATTTTAAGTGTTTGTTACAGAGAGCTTCAGATGTGTTTGTTATAGTGAGTTTACAGTATGTTATAATGAGATTTAAGTGTGTTTGTTATAGTGAGTTTTAAGTGTGTTTGTTATTGTGAGTTTTAAATGTGTTATAGTGAGTTAAGTGTGTTTGTTATAGTGAGTTTTAAATGTATTTGTTATAATGATATAAGTATATGTGTTACACATTTAAGTGTGTTTTATAATGATTTTGGTGTGTTGTGATGATCTACGTTTAATTATTATAATTATTTAAGCGTGTTTGTTATAATGATTTAAGTGTTTGTCATAATGATTTAAGACTGTTAGTTTTAATTATTTAAGTATGTTATGACGATTTAAGTATGTTTGTTATAATGATTAAAATTGCTCTATAATGAATTAAATGTGCTATAATGATTTAAGTGTGTTATAAGAACATAAGAAAGGAGGAACACTGCAGCAGGCCTACTGGCCCATCCTAGGCAGGTCCCTTTCAAACACAAACCCACTAACGAAAATATTTGCCCAACCCATTTTCAATGCAACCCAAGGAATTATAGGCTTTGATAACCCTATTAACCCATGTGCAAATCCCACTCAAGTCCATCCTCCCTCACTCATGTATTTATCTAATTTGGTTTGGAAAAACACGTAAGCGAAGATTGGCATATTAGAAAACGTTCGAGGTCCCAGGACCGAAACCTTTTCTAATATGTCCTGGTGTTTGCTTACGTGTTTTCTAAACCAACTTGTCTGTATCTATTACCAAGGTTTATGCCATTTATCTAACCTAAACTTGAAGCTAACCAAAGTTTTAGCTTCGATGATCCTACTAGACACACTGTTCAACTCATCTGCTGACCTATTGCCAAATCAATACTTTCCTAAAACCTTTCCAAATCTAAACTTATCTAAACTTATTAAGAGTGTTGTGATGGTTTAAATGTGTTATAATTATTTAAGTGCATTATAATTATTTAAATAAAATTATTTGTGTTATTATTTATGTTATAATTATTTAAATATAATGATTTAAGTGTGTCATAATTATTTAAATATAATGATAAGTATTTTATAATCATTTAAGTGTGTTTATCATAATAATATCATTACCGCCATTATATAAAGTGACAGTAACGAATTGGAAGCCTAATTAGTGTAATTATTTAATTACTAATGAACCTCTCGTTGTTTTTCTTTACGTTTTTAGCGAAGCACTAAACCCGTGTGTGATAAGCCAGCGCTTGTGACCTTAGAGACAAGGGCCTAACTGTTTTACCAAGCTATCAAGTGTGAGATATATTTGTCACGTATATTCGTCATGTATACTCGCTAGTTGTATTCGTTATGTATATTCACCAGGTGTATTCGTCAGGTATATTCGTCATGTATATTCACAGGTGTATTCGTAGGTGCATTCGTCAGATGTATTCATCAAGATAAAACCAGCTGATACTAATCTGACAAGACGAGTCGTTCAGTGGTGCGACCGAAGTTGATTCAGGTAACAATGACCACTGGTTCACCCCTGCTGGTGTGAGTGACCTGACAGGGAAGGGGGGAGAGGGGGGGATTGTTTTGGTTGTCAGGAAACGGGAAAGTGCCCTTTGACATTTGTCTTCGTCATATAACGATGGAGTCAGTGAGAGAGCAACCAGTAATTTACCGGAGCTATGTACCAGTAGTTGAGCCGCCACTGAGGTACCGGAGGCTACTTCGAAGAATGAAGGAACACTGGAAAAATAAACACAAAAACAGTTTAATGTGATCCTTTGTTGACAACGTTTCGCCCACACAGTGGCCTTTATCTAGTCACAAACAGATACTGCTTTTGTGTTTATTTTTCCATCGTGTCGGTATTTTATACCATTTATTTCCATGAAGGAACACTGCAGTAGACCTTTGGCCCATGCTAGGCAAGTTCAATTCACGCCCAGTCACGCCCACTTATGCACTCGTCCAACCTACATTTAAAGCTACCCAAAGTTTGTTCCACTCATCTTGCCAAACCAGTATTTCCTTATATCATTTCTAAATCTAAATTTAATCCAAAAATATAAATTTATATTTAAATCCAAGTCTATATCTAACTTGTATCCATTGCTTCGAATACTGTGTTGGATAAATCATTTCAACACGTTATTTATAGCCACTTTAGTTATTCCTGTTTTCCATTTGTACACTTCGGTCAAAACTTTCACCCTAATTCTGTATCTTTTCATACCTTCAGCATTTCTTGGTAGGAAAAGTTTCTGAAACATTGGACCTATTTCGTCATCCTTCTCTGTGTATTATGTAGCACGTTGATGGAGACCAGAACTGAGCAGTGTACTCTAACTGAGGCCTTTTTCATAGCTATATATACAATGTTGATACGGAGTCAAAAATCCCATTAGCTTTCTAGCGAACATTTGTGCGCTGTTGTTTTGGAAATAAATTTCTGCTAACAAGAACTCTTAAATCTTTTTTTCCCATTCAGTCTGACTAAGAGCTACATGTTTACCTTATAAGTACCATAGTTACAATATTTTCTTTTCCTAGGATTAAAACCTTACATTCGTCTGCGTTAAACTGCATACGTTGCTTCTCCGATCACACCATCAACCAGCCTGTCACGACCACACCATCAACCAGCCTGTCACGACCACACCATCAACCAGCCTGTCACGACCACACCATCAACCAGCCTGTCACGACCACACCATCAACCAGCCTGTCACGACCACACCATCAACCAGCCTGTCACGACCACACCATCAACCAGCCTGTCACGACCACACCATCAACCAGCCTGTCACGACCACACCATCAACCAGCCTGTCACGACCACACCATCAACCAGCCTGTCACGACCACACCATCAACCAGCCTGTCACGACCACACCATCAACCAGCCTGTCACGACCACACCATCAACCAGCCTGTCACGACCACACCATCAACCAGCCTGTCACGACCACACCATCAACCAGCCTGTCACGACCACACCATCAACCAGCCTGTCACGACCACACCATCAACCAGCCTGTCACGACCACACCATCAACCAGCTTGTCACGACCACACCATCAACCAGCCTGTCACGACCACACCATCAACCAACCTGTAGCGACCACACCATCAACCAACCTGTCACTACCATACCATCAACCAACCTATCATGGTCATCTTCCAGCTCTTTTAATGTCATCGGAAGTTATCTGAGACGGCTTATTTTAGTATCATCAGTAAATCTAATTATATTTCTATTTATTTCCCCTCATCTATGCCGTTTATGTAGATTGTGAACAAGAAGACTCAGACCTCCACTACCGACCCCTGTGGCACACCAAGTGTAACAGGTATTTCTTCCCATGTGTGCACACTGTTGCCTGTCAGTCATAACTCGACTCGCAAGATAATTTTTCCCTCAACACTATATGTTGCTACTTTCTTCATCAGTCTCCTGTGTGGGACCCTATCAAAGGCCTTAATGAAGTCCATATATACAATATCGTACCCTTTACCTTGATTTACAGCCTCGAGTACCTTGGTGGAAAAAATCAGTCAATTCACGAGGCAAGAAAGCCCCTTTGTAAAACTATGCTGAGAATCATTGATCAAATTATATCTTTCAAGGTGGCTTCGAATGCAGTTGTTTATTCCATCAACTTTCCCACTGGTGAGGTTAAGCTAACTGATCAATAATGTGAAGCTAAGGACTTAGCTCCCACTTTGTATATGGGTATTACCTTAGTCATTTTCCACTAATCCGGTACGATACCCGTATGTAAAGATCTGTTGAAGGAACCAGCTCATATTGATTTGCAAAAATGGTATAAAATACCGACAATATGAAAATTTAGACGCATGTGTAAACATCTAGTATCTTTATTGTAGACGTTTCGCCATCCAGTTGTTTTATCAATACAGGTTCTAGGACATAATTTGAAGACAATAGAACTATATACAAAAGATGAGGTAATGAGTCCCTCAGCCTTGGTGTTGGTGTGAAGCACCCAGGGAGATACTACCGTCTTGTCAAATGTGTGTCAAACGGAAAACTGTTATTGTTTTTAGCAATAGTAGGATTACTGGTGTCTTTTCTCTCTGTCTCATAAACAGGCAAGTTGATGACAGATACATACTGTTGCTTGTACTTACGTACATGTATATGTATGTGTATACACACATCTGAGGTTACTTCTGTTTTCTTAATAGCTCTTGTTCTTATATTATTTCCTTTCATCTCCATGGGGAAGTAGAAAATAATCCTTGCTTCGTAAGCCATACATGTCGTAAAAGGCGACTAAAATACCGGGAGCAAATGTATAGCAACCCTTTCTCCTATATAAATTACCAAATTAAAAATAGAACATTTTTAAAAAGTTGGGATGTTATATTGTGCGTGCATATAGTACAGATATTTGGAAAGAGTTCATTGTGAATGTACTGAATGAAAACAAATTGGATGTCCTGGCTCTAAGCGAAACAAAGCTGAAGGGAGCAAGAGATTTTCAGTGGGGAGAAATAAATGGAATTAGGTCAAGTGTGTCTGAGAGAGTTAGAGCTAAAAACAGTGTAACAATAATGATGAATGATCAATTATGGCAGGAAAAGAGTTCTTTACGCACCTGGGAAAAAGAGGCGCCTAGAAGAGAGAGACCGTGAGAGATGTTAAGCGAGTGTTCAGGGAGTTTTAAACCAACTAACAAAGTAATTGTTGTGGGAGACCAAAATGCTAAAGTGGGAGAAACTGTTGTAGAGGGCGTAGTAGATAAGCTTTGGGATGCCAGAAGTAAATGACAATGGGGAGCCTTTAACTGAACTTTGTATAGAAAGAGTAATAAGTATTTTAAGAAAAAGAGGATAAATAAGTACACAAGATATGACACAGGACGCAATGACAATTGTTTGCTGAACTATGTGTTGGTGGATAAAAGGTTGATGTGTATTCTTCTGGATGTACATGTTTTAAAGAGGTAACAAATATATCAGATCATTATTTAGTTGTAGCTAAAGTGAGAGCAAAAGGTAGGTGGGGTACAAGTAGAATGGCTTAAGCAATTAAGAGAGAGGTGAAAGTTTATAACCTAAAGGAGAAGATAGGGTAAGATATAAGTAACTATTGGAAGAAAATGAGCTACCGAGAGTATAGGTAATGAAGAGGCTGAAAAGGTATAGGGTAGATTTAAGAATAGTGTTAGAGTGTGCAGAAGAAGTTTGTGGGTGTAAGAGGAACGACTGATGGAATGACAAGGTAAAGAGAGTAATTAAGGAGAAAAAGCTAACATATGAGAGACTTTTACAAAGCAGAAGTGATATACGGAGGGTGGAGCATATGGAAAGCAAAAGAGAAGTTAAGAGAGTAGTGAGTGAAAGTACAAGGAACGCAAATGAGAGAATAGGCGAGATTTTCTTAACAAATTTTGCTAAAAATTGAGAAAATGTTTTGAGATGAGATTGATGGGATCAAGATGGGTTTTACTCATCTCAACCGTTCAATGGCACTTCGAAGGAGTGTTGATGAGGAAGCACAGGTGCTGTAACTGGCCTCATGGCTTGGGCACCTGCCATAGGATGGTGCTCAACCCATGTTGTTATTCCATTCACCAGGGAAAACTTACCTCGCAAGGATCTTTGTCATAAGCTGAGTCTTTCAGGGTTGTTGATACTGGTGATACTGAGAGTTGCTCGGCTGTCTCCAGTGCTGCGGTGTTAGAATCACCATAAGAACTTAAGAAAGGAGGAACACTGCAGCAGGCCTACTGGCCCATATTTAATAGGGCCTTCTCAAACCTGCTAACAAGAATATTTGTCCAACCTACTTCAATGCTACCAAAAGAATAAGTCTTGACAACCCTATTAGACGTCTCCCTGTTATGTCTTCCTCCTATATTAATTAATATATGACTTGTTACCAAATTCTCATATATCCCTTTCCTGTTTACGCTTATACCTTCACGTACTCCCACGTATCCCCATGTACTCCTATGCACTCGCATTTACTCATGTGGTCCGATGTACTTTGATGTACTTTAGTATGCTCCCATGTACTCTCTCCAATTAGCTCAAATTACTTAATAAGCTGAGACAAGAACTGTTGTTAGCTTTCATTCACGAAAATTAACATTTGTCGGCCAGAACTCTCGTTAACGGAATTAACGTCCGTCAGCTTGAGTCTCTCATTATAATGAACCGTTTATTATCAGATAACACTGTACAGGTGTTAATATAGACTGATCAGTAGACTGTATGACCACTGACAGTGCACATTACTGGCATCAATGTAGACGGACCAGCTGACAGAACATAATACCAACGTTAAAAAATTTGAATCCCCCAGAAGCTGACGTGTGAAAATGAATTGTAATTGAAATTTAACGTCTCAAAATTAAATTCTGTAAAGAGTTTTTATGAGATTAGTGAGGATCAGGTTAGGGTGTGCAGGAGAGAGGGAGACTACTTCCAAGTATAAGTAAGTCTTAGACAGGGATGTGTAATGTCACCATGGTTGTTTAACATATTTATAGATGGGGTTGTAAAAAAGTAAATGCTAGGGTGTTGGGGAGAGGGATGAGATTAAATTATGGGGAATCAGATACAAAATGGAAGTTGACACAGTTAATTTTTGTTGATGATACTGTGCTTTTGAGAGATTCTAAAGAGAAGTTGCAAAGGTCAGTGGATGAGTTTGGGAGGGTGTGTAAAGAAAGTTGAAAGTGAACATAGATAAGAGTAAGGTGATGAGGGTATCAAACGATTTAGATAAAGAAAATTTAGATATCACATTGGAGGGAGGAAGTATGGAAGAAGTGAATGTGTTCAGATATTTGGGAGATGACTTGTCAGCGGATGGGTTTATCAAGGACGAGGTTAACCATAGAATTGATGAAGGAAAAAAGGTGAGTGGTGCTTTGAGGTATCTGTGGAGACAAAAAATGTTATAGAAGCAAAGAAGGGAATGCACGAGAGTGTAGTGGTACCAACACTCTTATATGGGTGTGAAGCTTGGGTTGTAAATGCTGCAGCAAGGAGGAGGTTGGAGGCAGTGGAGATGTCGTGTCTAAGAGCAATGTGTGGCGTAAATATTATGCAGAGAATTCGTAGTGTGGAAAGTAGGAGGTGTGAAGTTACTGAAAGTATTAGTCAGAGGGCTGAAGAGGGGTTGTTGAGGTAATTTCGTCATTTAGAGAGAAAGGATCAAAGCAGGATGACTTGGAGAGCGTATAAATCTGTAGGGTAAAAAAGGCGGGGTAGGGGTCGTCCTAGGAAAGGTTGGAGGGAGGAGGTAAAGGAGGTTTTGTGGGCGAGGGGTTTGGACTTCCAGCAAGCGTGCAAGAGTGTGTTAGGAGTGAATGGAGACGAATGATTTTTGGGACCTGACGAGCTGTTGGAGTGTGAGCAGGGTAATATTTTCTGAAGGGATTCAGGGAAACCGGTTAGCCGGACTTCAGCCCTGGAAATGGGAAGTACAATTCTTGCATTTTAAAGGAGGGGTTTGGGATGTTGGCAGTTTCTAGGGACGTCTAAGCTGTTGTATCTGAGCGCCTCTGCAAAGACAGTGATTATGTATGAGTGATGGTGAAAGTGTTGAATGGTGATGAAAGCTTTTTCTTTCTTTTTTTTTCTTCCTTTTTGAGTCACCCTGCCTCGGTAGGAAATGGCCGACGTGTTTATATATATATATATATATATATATATATATATATATATATATATATATATATATATATATATATATATATATATATATCACACAATAAGATCACATAAACAGGTGATTTTAAAATATGCAAAACAACCACTGTGAAATAGTGAAATTCCAAGCGCTTTCGTGACTACTCACATTGTCAAGGAACTATGAAAGTAATACATCAAAGGAAGGCAATTAAAGGGCTTAGACTACACCTCACAGTCAACCCCCACAACAAAGAAACACCTGACGCGCGACAATACCGGACTCATAAGAAAAGAGGAACACTGCAGTAGGTCCGCTGGTCCAACTAGACAGGTCCTCACGACATCCCACTAACAAAATATTCTACCCAAGAAATAAGGTTTATTATTTGTCTAATGTATTATTAAACTCTAACCATATTTTATTAATTATAAATGAGTCTAATTTATATAAACCTAAGGAAATATTCATATTATTTTCAAAACTGCTTTTTATGAAACAAGATTCAATTATATTTCTGTCAACCATGGACTTGCTTGATACAACTTTCTCAACTTTTTGAAAATCAATTGGATGGTTAAAATCTCTCACATGAATAAATAGAGCATTGGAATCTTGTCCAGTCCTAATGCTATATTTATGTTGTTTTAATCTAAGTTCGAGATTTTTACCACTTTGACCGTAATAAACTTTATCGCAAATTTTACAAGGAATCTTATAGACACATCAGTCAGCATTTTGGGGGAATTCTTTATCAAAAGTTTTTTACTGTATCAAGATTTTTAAATACAACTTTAATATTAAAAGTCTTAAGAAGAGAAGGCATATCAACCAAGTTTTCATGGTAAGGGAGAACCAACATATTTTTAGTTGAATAAGGCTGGTTGTCCCTTTTTGGGTTGTAAAAAGTACTTCTAGCAATTTTAATATATATATATATATATATATATATATATATATATATATATATATATATATATATATATATATATATATATATATATATATATATATATATGTCGTGCCGAATATGTAAAACTGGTCAATTAGCAAGAACTCATTTAAAATTAAGTCCTTTCTAAAATTTTCTCTTATACGTTTAAAGATATATTTTTTTCATTAATGTTGATGTAAAAATTTATAATTTTGCACCAAAAGGAACTTAGAAAACTTACCTAACCTTATTATAAAAAGAACAATTTATTTTTGCCTAACCCAACTAAATATATTTTAGATTTGTTTACAATAATTTAATACTAAACAAACACAATTAAATATATTTTTTTCCTTAGGTTCAGAATGATTTTGGCGAAATTATTGCATACACAAATTTTCACTTGTCTATATGGCAAGATGAGCGTTGCTATTTAAGCCAAGATCGCAAGTTCTGCCTATTCGGCACGATATATATATATATATATATATATATATATATATATATATATATATATATATATATATATATATATTATATATATATATTGCAAAGGAAAAGTCCTTAAAAACTAGGGGTTATGGTTGTTTAGACAACCAGGAACCATTAGCGTGTTAGCGCCCGCACTACCATCTGAGGTGCTTTAATTTCTACTCCTGGTAGTATTAACCTTACCTGGTGTTGGTTGAAGTGTGGAGAAGCTCTTCACCTCCACTCTTCTCTTGATCAGGTAAGACGATCTACCAGTAGTATTCCTGTTCTTTGTTACTGATTTACCTGGTTACCAGTAATGACATTGAAGTAGAATACCATCCTGTCTTTCTCCGATGTTATACTTAATAACCCTTATGTAACTAGTGTTATTTTTTCTATTATCAGCTCTGCTACTGGCCAGGGTAGACGCTAGTTATTGGAGCAAGATCCCTGTCTACAGGACGTAGTGGGACATTACGACTCCTCACCTCTGAAATCTGAAGTGTAGTACTACGACCAAGTAGTGACAGGAATTCCAGAACATGGGACGAACACCGCCACCCAGGATAACCAACACCATTTCTTCTAAAACATCACAGAAGACCATCCTGGGTATAAAATACTCCTGTTACAACATCCTACTGGAACCACAGTGGACAATCCTAGACGCCAAAGTATTGGTCCAGTGTGGTGAGAATGGTAAAGCACTGCGTACCTTGTTCGTAGGTTCGAGTCTCCTTCGGACAGAGATCAGTGTTTGAGTATATTTCGCCTGCTCTTGCGAATTCCTTGTGTATATATATATATATATTATATATATATAATATATATATATATATATATATATATATTATATATATATATATATATATATATAATTATTAAAAAAATCCCTTGCTTTCCGAGTAGTTGTTAATGTGATCTGCTTCTTTTTCCTGTTCGAAAAACACACTTCTCCTGTGATACAGCAATAGACTTCACGCTCGTTATTTACCAGAAATCTGATTCCTATCTAATTTGTATATATTGGAATAACTATCATAGACGACCACTCCGCCAACCACAACCCGCATCACGAAATAAGTGGAACATTTTGTATTTTGTTTTTGTTGAATAATAAATTATAACCATCATGTATAGAGTAAAAAATTAATGTCCGCATGCATTATTACCCAAGGTTTTTGCTGTGCTACGAGGTTGATCAATCGCAAAATGACCAACAGTGGCGACATTCAAGGAATTCTCAGATGACGACAGCACTTAAGAATTCCTCGAGGTTTTACGAGTTTGTGATCGACTTGCAGCGACGCTGCAGCACTTGCGAGCACCAATGATTGGCATCAGTTCTTACCTTAGTAAAATATATCCTCGCCAATTGAATAATATCCTATCATATATACTAATGATGTACTCAGGCTGGAAGGTAGGTTGTTTGCTGCGTCACCGTCATCCGCTTACTTAGATTTCGTTGAATTCCAATAATAAGTGATATCCTATGTTTTCCTGCCATAATGGATATTACAGTGTTATGCTACGCTAGTATTAACTTAGGCCAAGCAAATGTAGAACTATTTTTAATTGGTTTAATGCCACTTGTCCAGTGTATATACACTCAAGAGGACATACACCTCTCAATGTACGTTAGACTTGCATACAAATTAAACTTGTATGCGAGATTATATACACCGAGAGGTTAAGTCTCTCAGTGTGTATATGCTGGTGAAGATGTTACGCGTATTCTTAATAATCTTTTGTGCAGTCGATAGGCTTTACACCCAAAACATACACAGGGTATATGCACAGTGAAATATTTGTCACTCGGTATAATCATTAAGCTTTTTCCTTAATTTCTTTATTAAGAATTGAAGTCTTAATGTTAGTCTACAGTATGCATTCAGTCAATAGGCTTTAATAACACTTAGGTAGCCGATAGTCTCTAATAGCATAAAGGCAGTCGATAGGCTTTAATAACATATGGACAATTGAGAGGCTTTAATAACATGTGCTGTCGCCTTTTTTTTATAGTAGCGCCTACGACTGGCAACCGAGGGACCTGGCAGCGAGGAGCCCAAGGCCACGTTTCTTGACGCCTATTGCCCTTATTCACCTATGAGCGGGTAAGTAACTGGGTGTTATCCAGTTTGTTGTGGGTAGCATTGCAGCGAATGAGGCGAGTAGTATACTTTAGACAGAGCTGGGTTCTGAAACGAGCTGAGGATGGATAACAGCTGTTGGCTTCTGGGAAAACATCACTCTGACTACCCTTCCAGAAGTGTGTACATACACGATGACCTACAACCTCACCCGCCAGACGTGCAGAGTGCAGCTGCCACAAAAGTAATGCCTCCTCAAGAATGCAGCTGCCACAAAAGTAATGCCTCCTCAAGAATGCAGCTGCCACACTTCCCACCTGTGCACCTTAAGTTCTAACTACTTTCCGTGAATCCCTTCCTAGATATTAAGATGTTATTTACATGACTATAATTAAGGTAATATAAAACTATGGTGATATTTACCTTATCATAATTAAGGTAATATTAAACCAAGGTAATGTTTACCTTATTTTAATGAAGGACATACTAAACAAAGGGGCTGTTTTCATTGCTAATAATTAAGGTAATCCATGGCGATATTTTCCTTACGACAATAATGAGCCAGGAGGAAGAGGCTGGAAACTGAATATAGTGTGTCTGAGATCAAAAGTGAATATTAAACAGAGAATGACATCATAAATGGTGTGGTGTTGATAGACTTGGTAGGTTTAAAGTCTAGTGATAGGTTAATATGGGGTTTAAAGCCTATCGACTACACTAGGGTCATTAAGGATGCGCGTAACGTCTTCGCTACCAGGTAAAAATACAAGGAAGAGTGCAACGGACAAGTGTAGTAGTAGCAGCAGCAACACACACAGCAAGAGTCACTCTTGAGCTTCCCCAGCGCTCGGGCTTCGGCCCAAAGCTGGGATGTGACTCCAAAAGGATCCTGTAGTGCTGTCTGCCTTTGCACCTCCTGGCATCGTCTGTTGCTATGCAGCTGCCACACCCTTCGAGCCCAGAGTGTGCGGGGTTTGTGGCAGCCCAAAGTGCCTAGCTTCTCCCTCCGAGCCCCGTGGGGGCAGGGAATGAGGCTAGGCCTGGGGGCAGCTGGTCCCAGAAGACGAGGAGGTACTTGTACCTCCTTCCAATGCAAACACTGTCTGAGACACTCCTTCAACAGGGAGCCAAGGCCCGGCCACCTCTTGGAAAAGACCCGGACCGGGCGATTATACCGACGAATCTACAACAGAACAGGTAAAAATACTGTAATACTTAAAAATAGGGATTAAAATAAACTCTCAGTCATATATACGCTGAGGGAAATACACCTCTCCGTGTAATATATTATATATTATATATTATATTATATATATTATATATATATATATAATATATATATATATATATATATATATATAATATACATTTTTATACACATCCGTGAAAGCCTAGTGACTATGGAAGGGTCATTAGGTTGCATGTCGCTTGTACGCTACCAGTCAAGGATACTTTAATGCATTTGAATAATTTTTGTTTAGAAAACCGACAAGTTGATAAGTAAGACACTTTTGTAACAATTGGGTATCTTTATTCTGCAGATGTTTCTCCAGCAGTGACTTCTTCAGTTCAATACAGAGAAATGGTAGAAGATGAATGTGAGGTAATCAGTCCCTCAGCCTGGAGTCGATGTGTTCGATATCTTGATAAAAGTACAGATGGGGCTTATATGCTGCAGACAGATGAAGTGAAGCAATGGTAGGCGGTGTCACCAGTGGAAAAAATCTCTGGTGGAAGTAGCCGAGCCTTTGGGTTAGACAAGCAGTATATAAGCTCCACCTCCGCTAATATGCAGTACTTTTATCAAGACTGATGGATTGAACCCACTAACTTCAGGCTGAGGGACTGATTACCTCGCAATCCTCCTCATCTTCCGCCGTTTCTGTGCATTGGACTGAAGAAACCACTGGGCGAATCATTTCCAGAATAAAGATACTTATGTATTGCACAAGTGTCTTATTTATCAACTTTAATGAGTAACAAAGCAACTGAAGCAAGCTAAGTGTATAAATATTGAGATATACACACCTCTTACTGTACACACATAAGAGATATACTTCTCAGCATATATACAATGTTTGCGGTGCTATAAAAGGTGTAACTTAAAATACGAAAAAGATACATTACTCATGTAGAAAGTTATAATAACCGGAGAGCGCCAAACCCGTATGGTTCGCCTGGGCAATGGGAAGTGATCAGATTTGATCCGGAGAAGATTTTAATTCCAATTCTTGGGATCAAGAACCCTTCGCCGGTATTAATGCTCCCTTTCCTCCTTCCCAGTTCCCTTGAAGGGCTGGTCATGTAGAAAGGTAGAGCAAGTGGGAGGGTGTATCTGGGGATGATGAAAGTTGTCAGGGACATGTAAGGGTGACCCTGTGAGAGGGGAGTTGGTGATTTGTGAAATTTTGAGGTTTGACGTGCTCTTGGAGTGACTAATATTTATGAAGGGATTCGGGGGAAGGGAAAACCAGTGAGCATAACTTGAGTTTTAGAGGTGAGAAGTAGTGTGACTGCACTTTGTTGGGTCGGGTTAGGATCAGGATGGAAAGACAGCCAGAGAGCGAGTGATGGTAAAAGTGCTTTCTTCTTTGGCTCACACTGCCTTGGTGGGAGACAGTCCATTTATATAAACAAATTAGGAAGCAAATACTAGGTAAAGAAAACTATGTAGATAGTAAACTGGAGCAACTAGCCTTGAAATACCCGTCTAACAAGGTTTAAACGCAGACTGCCTAGCTAGGCTTGTACACAGCCTACCAAAGTTGGTACACAGCGTACCTAACAATGTTTGCAGGCTACCTAACCTAGTCTTGTGCAGCACGTTCCTAACAAGGTATCTAGAAGACTTAAACTTTAAGTAGCCTTTGAAGCAGACTTATGAGTAAGACTGGAGGGAAGGAAGGGAACAAGTGAGGAAGATATTAAGAGAGGGAACCTGGAGGGAGGGATGATGAAGAGAGAGGAAAGGAACATGAAAGAAGGAGGGAATATGAAGAGGTTGAATGTTAATAAGAAGGGTGAGGGAATATAAATGATGGAGGAAAGGACCATGAAGAAGGGAAGGAACATGAAGGAGGAAGGGAGGGAACATGAAGGAGGAAGGGAGGGAACATGAAGGAGGGAGGGAGGGAACATGAAGGAGGAAGGCAGGAAACATGAAGTAAGGAGGGAGGTAGATATGAATAAGGGAGGGAGGGAGGCAGACATGAATAAGGGAAGGGAGGTTATATGAAGGAAGAAGGGAGGGAAGGAAAGGAACATGAAGGAGGGAGGGAGGGAAGAAACACGAAGGAGGGAGGTAGTGAACATGAACTAAGGTTGCCAGCAAACAAGAAAAATTTAACAACCATTGATTCCTCCTCAAGTTTCGTCTTTTTTCCAAAATGTTGCGTAAGAAACAAACTTAAGCATAACGAAAAAAATATACAAATTATCTCATAGAATAAAGTTTTTTTTTCACTTTCTTTTTTATTATAATAATAATACAAAGTTTAAAGCATCAAGCTTGAATTTGCTTGTTGTTCAGATATTTAATACGTGAATGATTGCTAAAGATCTGAATTCGACATGAACTAATTAGTGAAATTTTGAGTTCAGGAATGTGTTGCATGTTGAAATTTATGTGTGTACCTGAAGTTCTGACACACTGCTAGCACGTATAGCACGGTCTAGTGCTAGCCACGTTACTAGCTGTAGCCACGGTACTAGCACGGTATAGTGCTAGCCACGGTACTAGCACGGTATTAGATGCTAGCCAGGTACTAGCCACGGTATAGCTGCTAGCCAGGTCTAGCCACGGTACTAGCTGCTAGCCACGGTACTAGCTGCTAGCCACGGTACTAGCCACGGTACTAGCTGCTAGCCACGGTACTAGCCACGGTACTAGCTGCTAGCCACGGTACTAGCTGCTAGCCACGGTACTACAGACTAGCTGCAGCCACGGTACTAGCCACGGTACTAGCTGCAGCACGGTACTAGCCACGGTACTAGCTTAGCCACGGTACTAGCCACGGTACTAGCTCTAGCCACGGTACTAGCTGCTAGCCCACGGTACTAGCACGCACTACTGCCTGCTGCCACTGGTACTAGCTACATTCTACCCACGGTACTAGCTACACTGCTACCCACGGTACTAGCTACACTGCTGGCCACGGTACTAGCTACATTGCTAGCCACGGTACTAGCTGCACTTCTAGTCACGGTACTAATTACACTGCTAGCCACGATACTAGCCACGGTAGTAGCAACTCTGCTAACAACGGTACTAGCTACACTGCTAGCCATACTGTTTGCCACACTGCTAGCCATACTGTTTGCCACACTGCTAGCCACACTACTAGAAAATTCTGCTAGCCACACTGCTAGCTATACTGCTAGTCACGCTGCTAGCAAACACTGCTAGTCACACTGCTAGTCACTCTGCTGGCAACACAGCTAAGCACACTGCTAGCCAAACTGCTAGCCACCAAAATAGGCCCTCCAATTCATTCTAATGAGGACATTAGCACTCCAGGATGATTTGGATAGACAGATGCCGTGGTCGGAGAAGTGGCAGATGCAGTTTAATATAGACAAATGCAAAGTTCTAAATGATAGACAGGTAAATAACCATGCCACATATAAACTTGATAATGTAGATCTTAATATTACTGATTGTGAAAAGGATTTAGGAGCTCTGATTAGCAGTAACCTGAAACCAAGACAACAGTGCATAAGTGTTCGCAGTAGAGCTAATAGAATCCTTGGCTTCATATCAATAAGCATAAATAATAGGAGTCCTCAGGTTGTTCTTCAACTCTATATATCCTTGGTTAGGTCTCATTTAGATTATGCTGCTCAGTTCTGGTCGCCATATTACAGAATGGATATAAATGCTCTGGAAAACGTACAGATGATGATAAAGTTGATCCCATGTATCAGAAATCTTCCCCCTGAGGACAGACTGAAGGCCCTGAATCTGCACTCTTTAGAAAGGCGTAGAATTAGGGAGGATATGATTGAGATGTATAAATGGAAAACAGGTATAAATAAAGGGGATGTAAACAGCGTGCTAAAAATATCCAGCCAAGACAGGACTCGCAGCAATGGTTTCAAGTTGGAAAAATTCAGATTCAGGAAGGATACAGGAAAGCACTGGTTTTGTAATAGAGTTGTGGATGAGTGGAATAAATTCCCGAGTGCCGTTATAGAAGTTATAACGTTGTGCAGTTTTACAAATAGGTAAGTGGATGTGACCTGGGCCTGACTAGGTTGGGTCATTGACATAAACAGGTAGGCGACTTGGGCCTGCCTCGCATGGGCCCGTAGGCCTGCTGCAGTGACACTTCTTTCTTATGTTCAAACACTGCTAGCCACTGTGCTTTTCATACAGTCATACTGCTAGCCACACTGCTAGTCAGACTTGTAGCCACACTGCTAGCAGCGCCGCTTGTCCCATTGCTTGTCAAGCTGCTGGCCACACTGCTTATTATTCTGCTCGCCATACTGCTAACCACTGCTATTCATACTCTTAGTCATCTTGCTAGCCACTAGAACTACACTCCCAACTACACTCCTAGCCACTCACCTATCCATATTCCTAGCCGCACACCTAACCACACTCTTAGCCACACTCCTAGACACACTGCTAGCCACACTCTTAGACACTCCCAGTCACACTCCCAACCACACACTTAGCCACACTCACAGGCACAACACCTGGGACACTGACAGCTACACCACCTGGGACACTGACAGCTACACCACCTGGGACACTGACAGCTACACCACCTGGGACACTGACAGCCACACTACCTGGGACACTGACTGCCAACCACCTGGGACACTGACTGCCACACCCTGGCACTGACAGCCACACTCCTGGCACAGTGAAACCCACACCCCCAGGGATACTCCAAACCACCAAAGGGACACTGACAGCCACTCCCACAGGGGCACTGACAGCCACACCACCGGGATCTCACAACCATGGGGGTGGTTGGCTCTTTTCTAATTTGGTACTATTTCCATTAAAAAAGTAACCGATGATCTGGATTCCCAGACCTCTTTCCTCACTGGTTTCAAAGCCGAAGTTTTAAGATTCCTTTGGTGAGAAAAGACTTGTCACCACGGGGGCAAATTTAAAACTACCCAAAATACTTCTCAATATTTTAATATTAAAACTTTTTCAAAAATTTTTAACCCAAATTAAGTAATATCCTAAAATAAATTACTAAAAGTAACAACCAACTAAATATAAAATATTAAAAACTACCAATAAATTACGAAATTCCTAAAATATTAAACAATTTCAAATACTAAAACTATTTTAAAAATAAACAATACTAAGTAATCTAAATATTTCCAAATACAAATAATAAAGTTATAAAAAAATATTACAATTATATAATAATAATAAATAATATAAAAACAATCAAATTAAATACTAAATTATACCTATATTTTACCAAAAAATTTCAAGTATTTTAGGTAATATTACCCCTCAAATTAACAAAGTTAAAAATCTAACAACTATACCAAATACCCAATCTTATAAATACCAAACTACAAATATAGATAATATTAACCCAAAAAAATAAAATAAGTATAATATATAATTAACTAAATCTTTCAAATATAAATATTTTAAATATTACCCTATAAACTAAAAACGCTTGCTATTTCAATTTCTACTATAGGTATCAAGTCCCATTAAAGACACGCCACACACGCCCTGATACGGGTTCCGCGGAAGTCCCGTTTCCCATATCTCATGATCTCCAAGATCTCGACACCAACCCATTCTTGTGCGACACGATATGTACTCACCTTTTTGCCACCACAATACTTACCCACCTACCAACACCTACCACAACTTACCCCTACTACCACAATACCCACTACCACCACACCCTCTCAAATACACCCAACCTCCCAACTACCTCACAGCTACATCTCACAATCCTACCACAACTACCTACCACAACTACTGTACGCACTAACTCCTACAAACATAGATGAGGCTCTTAGATAACTATCTTCAATCTCTCACAACTCTTAAAAGCACAATTGTAGTCCTTTAATCTAACACTACCTCGACATAGTCTAAACTACATACAAACTTCGTCGTAAACTTAATTATCCAAGTAACCTATAGACCAAAAACTTTCTTACACAACTTACATCAATACTCTACAACTATAGCTAATAACTAACTAACACATATTCCACAACACTTACTACAAGCTATACTGACCGAACTACTAGTACAATTCTAGAACTACCTACCAATATTAAGAATATACAACTTACACAACTACATAGCGTACATACTTAAGACATACCAGACTTACTTGCCCAAGACATACTCTAAACAATACGATACACTACTACACGTCAAATATTATCCAACTATTACAACAATAAAACATACTTAAACGTAAGTCAATATTACACAACCTACCATAACTACCTACACAGATACCCTTACCACAATACTTACCACAACCTCACCACATACAAATCACTACATAACTACTACAATTAGTAAACAACTTACACAACCTACCACAACTCCTAAGTACTTACCACTAACTAATATCACAACAACTTTCACCTACCAACTAGCCTCAACTTTAAATACACAAGTACCAACATATGAGTATACAATTACACTATCCAAGTACCTACCACAACTACTACCACAACTCACTTTCCTCAATACCTACCACAATACTAACCTAAACAACTACCTACCACAACTACTTACCAAACCTACCACAACTACCTACCACAGTACCTACCACAACTACTTACACAACCTACCACAACTACCTACCACAACCTACCAAACTACCTATACTAACTACCTACCACATACTTCACCTCCACAACTACTTACCACCCAACCTACCAACATTAAAATACCTACCACTAATCTAACCTCACCCTACAAAACTACTTACCAACAACCTACACAGCCCAACTAACCTAAATCCTACCGAATACCACCCAAACTACTACCATTATACCAACATACCATACAGTACCTACCAAAACTTACCTAAACTACCACACTACTTACCACGAACACCTACACAATACAACTATCCTACCTACAGCTAACCTACCACAACTACTTACACAAACTCCACAACTACCTACCACAACTACCTACCACAACTACTTACCACAACTACCACAACTACTTACCACAGCTACCTACCACATATCTTACCACAACTATACAACTACCTACCATAACTTACCAAACTACTATCAAATTACCTACCACAACTACCTACACACTACTTACTCAAACTATTTCACAAACTACCTAAAATTACTACTACCACATACTACTTACAAAATACCTACCATAAGTTACCTACATAGACTACTACCACAAATATTACTACTATTCTACCACATACTTACTACAACCTACAAACTACCTATCACAACTACCTACCACAACTATTACCACAATTTATATACTAACTACCAACTATAATACTACCTACACAATACTTTACCACAACCTACCACAACTACCTATCAAACTACTACCCAAACTACCTACCGACAACTACTTAACCACAACCTACACAATACTACCACAGCTACCTACCACAACTACTTTTCCACAACCTAACCACAACTACTTTACCATAACCCACCACAACTACCTACACTACCTTTTCCAATCTATATCAACACTACCACAACTTTCTACTACATAACAATTAAACCACAACCTAACAATTACCTACCACACTACCTACACAAACTATTTACCAACCTACCACAACTCTACATATACTTACATACCACCACTATCTTCGTTATACACCCGCCTGATTTGCTTTACACAATACCTGTATCATTGTAACTGAACTTGACCATTAACTAGTAAATAACTATTTAATGGTCCAAGCGACCGAAAACGTTCTCATAGTGTTACTCCTGTGAGGCGCTATTTGTGTATTCCTCACGGTATGTGCTTTTATATTCCCATACTATTGTTACTACTACTATTGTTACTACTAATGTATTACTACTATTGTTACTACTAATATTATTGCTACTATTGTTACTACTAATATTATTACTACTATTGTTACTACTAATTATATTACTACTATTGTTACTACTAATATTATTACTACTATTGTTACTACTAATATTATTGCTACTATTGTTACTACTAATATTATTGCTACTATTGTTACTACTAATATTATTACTACTATTGTTACTACTAATATTATTACTACTATTGTTACTACTAATATTATTGCTATTATTGTTACTACTAATATTATTACTACTATTGTTACTACTAATATTATTACTACTATTGTTACTACTAATATTATTGCTATTATTGTTACTACTAATATTATTACTATTATTGTTACTAATACTATTTTTGCTGCTACTTTTGTTACTGCTACTGTTACTACTGATATTGTTATTAATACTATTGTTGCTAATGCTGTTTTTACTGCTACTATTGTTACTATTAATAGTGTTACTGCTACCAATTACCACTGTTACTATTACTATTGTTATTACTCCCAGTTACTACCACTACTACTACTTAATAGTAGTAGTAGTGGTAATTGGTACTACTATTGTTCCTACTACCAATTACCACTATTGTTACGACTACCATTTACCACTACTACTGTTGTTACTACTAGTTACCACTAATACTACTACTACTACTACTATTGTTACTACTGCCAGTTACCACTACCACTATAACTATCATCAACTAGCACAACAACTATCAGGATCTGGCTTCATACCCACAGTAACCACCTCACTGTTTCACTGTTTACACTCACCACACTGACTAGTCGGAGGTATGCTGGATATTTCTAGTATACTCCAGCATCGGTATATACTTCACATGTCACTTTCTCTGACTTGTCACTTTCTCTGACTTGTTACTTTCTCTGGCTTGTCACTTTCTCTGACTTGTCACTTTCTCTGGCTTGTCACTTTCTCTGACTTGTTACTTTCTCTGGCTTGTCACTTTCTCTGGCTTGTCACCTTCTCTGCCTTGTCACTTTCTCTGGCTTGTCACTTTCTCTGCCTTGTCACTTTCTCTGCCTTGTCACTTTCTCTGGCTTGTCACTTTCTCTGCCTTGTCACTTTCTCTGCCTTGTCACTTTCTCTGCCTTGTCACTTTCTCTGGCTTGTCACTTTCTCTGCCTTGTCACTTTCTCTGCCTTGTCACTTTCTCTGCCTTGTCACTTTCTCTGGCTTGTCACTTTCTCTGGCTTGTCACTTTCTCTGGCTTGTCACTTTCTCTGCCTTGTCACTTTCTATGGCTTGTCACTTTCTCTGCCTTATCACTTTCTCTGGCTTGTCACTTTCTCTGCCTTGTCACTTTCTCTGCCTTGTCACTTTCTCTGCCTTGTCACTTTCTCTGGCTTGTCACTTTCTCTGCCTTGTCACTTTCTCTGGCTTGTCACCTTCTCTGCCTTGTCACTTTCTCTGGCTTGTCACTTTCTCTGCCTTGTCACTTTCTCTGCCTTGTCACTTTCTCTGCCTTGTCACTTTCTCTGGCTTGTCACTTTCTCTGCCTTGTCACTTTCTCTGCCTTGTCACTTTCTCTGGCTTGTCACTTTCTCTGCTAAACATTTATTTGAATTTGATGGGAAAATTTGATGGTATTAAACTAAAAAAATAATTAGATTTCATTAATTAAAATCTGAATTAAATAAATTACCTGTACTCACCTAATTGTAGTTGCAGGGGTCGAGACTCAGCTCCTGGCCTCTGTGTGTGTGTGTGTATGTGTGTGTGTGTGTGTGTGTGTGTGTGTGTGTGTGTGTGTGTGTGTGTGTGTGTGTGTGTGTGTACTCACCTAATTGTGGTTGCAGGGTCGATTCACAGTTCCTGGCCCTGTGTGTGTGTGTGTGTGTATGTCTAATTACCGAGTTGTGCTTCTGGGGGTCGAGATTCAGCTCTTGGTCCCGCTTCCTTGACTATGTAGATCAGCATCTCTGTGTATTGCATCGACCTCCATCACTTCCTCATCCACTTTTCAACCTGAGAAATAATTCCTCACATCCTTATAGCTCATCTATGTCTTAAGTTTCCACCTGTGTCCTTTGATACTGATCCTCTTAATGCAAGCAAGCTGTCCCTATCAGCTCTATCAATTCCTCTTAAGATTTTGAACGTAGTAATCTTGTCTCCTCTTGTTCCTGTCTTCTCACAGATTGTCTGGTTCAGTTCCTTCAACCTTTCCCCACAATTCATTCTTCTTAATTCTGGTACTCGCCAGGTTGCAAACCTTTGGACCTCTTCGAGTTTCTTCACGTGCTTGACCAGGTATGGGCTCCATACTGGGGCTGCATTCTCAGTGATTGCCTTCATATACGTCGTTTATAATGTTCTGAAACATTCGTTATTCAAGTTCCTGAATGTTAATCCAAGGTTTTTCAATCTTGTATGTACTGCTGATGCTTTTCGTTTTTTTTTCTAGATATGATTAGGGAAGTGGAAAGGAATCCTTCCTTCGTAAGCCATGTGTGTCGTAAGAGGCGACTGAAATGCCGGGAGCAAGAGGCTAGTAACCCCTTCTCCTGTATACATTATTAAATGTATAAAAGAAGATAAACTTTATAGTTTTCTTCCTTTTCGGGTCACCTACCTCGGTGGGATATGGCCGGTATGCTGGAAAAAATGCTTGATTTTATATTCACCAATAGGCTTTTTATCACTTTCTGATACTTGGAGCTTATCCCTATCCATGTTGTGCTCTGTATCTTGTCTTCTCTCATCTTAGCCAGATCGCATTGTATTTGTTTGTGTTGAACTTGACAAGCCATTTGTTGACCTCATCTCTATCTAGTCTGTTCCTCTCTCCCTGGTGAATATCATTATCCTCTCCTATTCTTATTCTTCTCATTAGTTTTACATCGTCAGTAAACAGTGGCACATAAGACTCAGTCCTCTCCGGTAGGTTGTTCACGTATCTCATGAATAATAGTGGTCCTAGCACTGATCCCTGGAGAACCCCACTCATTACCCCCTCCCAGTCTGATGTCTTATCACTTACTGTTACTCCCTGTCTTCTTTCACGCAGGTGCTCCCTGACCCAGTGGAGCAATCTAACTGTTAATCCTGTCTGTTCCTCTAATTTCTGGACTAATCTTTGGCAAGGTTCAGTGTTCAGTACTTTCCTCTAGTTCAAGATAATATAATTCGCCAAATTCCGTCTTTTTTATTGTATTTTTGCAACTCTATCTTACAACTCCAGGAAATTTGTAAGATAGGATTTTCCATCCCTAAAATCATGCTGGCTTTCTATAAGGAATCTCTTTCTCTTCAAGGGCTTCAGCATCCTTTTCTTCTCGCTACCTTCTGAACTTTGAACAGTATGCATGGCCTCCAGTTGAATGTCTTTTGTTTAACCCAATTTTTAATATATAGGGAGCACTTTTGCATTATTTTATAGTTTCTGTCACTTGTCCTGAATAGAAAGATGGATTGAATACCTCAGCACCCATTGACATATGTTATCTGGTCCCATTGTTTATCTTCTTTTGTTGTGTCCAGGCTTTCCAGCACCTGTTGATCAGGGCTGACTACAGTACCTTCTAGTAACTCGCCGCTTTCTTCTGCGAAGACCTCTTTGAACCTCGCTAAGCTCTCTGTCATACCTCGTCAGCTTCCCATTATCCTTCTCCAGTCTTATCACTTGCTTCTTCACAGCTGACTTTTTTTTCTAATGTGGCTGTGGAGTAACTTTGGTTCTGTGTTGGCCTTTGGTGCTGTCATTTTCAAAATGACAGCATCAAAATAACCGCATGAAAGCTCTCGTTTTCCTTTCCTCGGCTTCCTCCACATTCTTGATTCAACCATAGACTTTATGGCTTTTTTTTCATGTCCTCATGTTGGGAACTAACTTTCCCTTTGCCTCGTGGCACTTTGTACATATTAGTTCCATCCTTATGTGTGTGTGTGTGTGTGTGTGCTCACATATTTGTGGTTCCAGGGGTCAAGGCTCAACTCCTGGCCCCGCCTCTTCACTGATCGCTACTAGGTCCACTCTCTCCATGCTCCATTAGTTTTATCATACATCTTCTTAAAGCTATGCATGGTTCCTGCCTCCACTACGTCACTTGGCAGACTGTTCCACTTCCTGACAACTCTGTGACTAAAATACTTCCTTACATCAATTTGTCTTATTTGAGTCCTCAACTTCCAAATGTGACCCCTTGTTTCTGTGTCCCATCTCTGGAACATCTGTCCCTGTCCACACTGTCAATGCCTCGCAGTATTATGTATGTAGTTATCATGTTTTCCCTAACCCTCCTGACCTCCAGTGTCATCAGGCCGATTTCCCTTAACCTTTCTTCGTAGGGCATTCCCCTTTGCTCTGCAACTAGTCTTGTTGCAAACCTTTGCACTTTCTCTAATTTCTTGACGTGTTTGACCAGGCGTGGGTTCCAAACTGGTGCTGCATACTCCAGTATGGGCCTGACGTACACAGTGTACAGAGTCTTGAACCCTTCCTTACTGAGGTATCGGAACGCTATTCTCAGGTTTGCCAGGCGCCCATATGCTGCAGCACTTATCTGGTTGATTTGCGCTTCAGGAGATGTGCTCGGTATTATACTCACACCAAGATCCTTTTCCTTGAGTGAGGTTTGCAGTTTTTGGCCACCTAGCCTGTTCATTGCGGTCTTCTTTGCCCTTCCTAGGTCTTCATGACTTTGCATTTGGCAGGGTTAAATTCAAGGAGTCAGTTGCTGGACCAGGCTTGCAGCCTGTCCAGGTCTCTTTGTAGTCCTGCCTGATCCTCATCCGATTTAATTCTCCTCATTAACTTCACATTATCTACATACAGGGACACTTCTGAGTCTATCCCTTTCGTCATGTCATTCACATATTTAAAAAACAGCATTGATCCCAGGACTGGCCCCTGTGGAACCCCGCTCGTCACAGGCGCCCACTCTGACACTTCGTCACGTACCATGACTCGTTGTTGCCTCCCTGTCAGGTACTCCCTCATCCATTGCAATGCCCTTCCTGTTAGGCGTGCCTGGTCCTCCAGCTCTTGTACTCGTGTGTGTGTGTGTGTGTGTGTGTGTGTGTGTGTGTGTGTGTGTGTGTGTGTGTGTGTGTGTGTGTGTGTGTGTGACCAAACAGTAGCATACAGATTTCTCTGAAACCATTCCAGTAAAATTAATTCGCTTGGTAATAAACACCATTGTCATGGTGAACATGAACAGAGTATTATTGCACCACATGGGGGAGCCTCACACACGAGGGAGCCTCACACACGAGGGAGCCTCACACACGAGGGAGCTTCACACACGAGGGAGCCTCACACACGAGGGAGCCTCACACACGAGGGAGCCTCACACACGAGGGAGCCTCACACACGAGGGAGCCTCACACACGAGGGAGCCTCACACACGAGGGAGCTTCACACACGAGGGAGCTTCACACACGAGGGAGCCTCACACACGAGGGAGCCTCACACACGAGGGAGCCTCACACACGAGGGAGCCTCACACACGAGGGAGCCTCACACACGAGGGAGCCTCACACACGAGGGAGCCTCACACACGAGGGAGCCTCACACACGAGGGAGCCTCACACACGAGGGAGCCTCACACACGAGGGAGCCTCACACACGAGGGAGCCTCACACATGAGGGGTCCTCACACATGAGGGGTCCTCACACATGAGGGAGCCTAACACACGAGGAAGCCTCACACACGAGGGAGCCTCACACACGAGGGAGCCTCACACATGAGGGAACCTCACACATGAGGGGTCCTCACACATGAGGGGTCCTCACACATGAGGGAGCCTCACACATGAGGGAGCCTCACATCTCACTCTCAAGGGGACACTTTTATGAGGAGTCAAGGTTGTGCTCTGGGGAAGTGAAAGCAGTAAAGGTGGTTGGTACGAGGCGGGGACAAGAGCTGTGAATCAACCTCTGCAACCAAAACTACTTGAGTACAACTAGGTGAGTACAATACGGTGAGAATAACTAGGTAAGTACAAGGTGCATATATATATATATATATATATATATATTATATATATATATATATATATATATATATATATATATATATATATATATATAGTATATAGTATTTATATGTGTGTGTGTGCATGTGTGTGTGTGTGTGTGTGTGTGTGTGTGTGTGTGGTGTGCGTATTTGGCATTGTTTTTACTGTATAGTATTTTACTTTAAAAGATGGGGAGGGGGTTACAGTTCTTCTTCTTCTTCTTCTTCTTCTTCTTCTTCTTCTTCTTCTTCTTCTTCTTCTTCTAGTACACCACAGACAGGTGCTTCAACAAGACAGGTGTTCGTGTGGTATCACTGGCTCCTGCTTTTTCAAGTCCACTTTATATTATGTACGTGAGGACCCGTGAGGCTCGACCTGCATTCAGCTAACCCTGCTAGAGTGAAGCTCAGAGTGCCAGAGTGAAGCTCAGAGTGCCAGAGTGAAGCTCAGAGTGCCAGAGTGAAGCCCAGAGGCCAGATTGGCGGTCACAGTAACTGACTCAGGGTCAGAGTGATTGAGTAATAGCCAGAGTGAAACACGGAATGAAGGTGCGCTAAGCAGATTGGAACACAGACTTATGAATTTGTAAAAAGAGTGCGACATATACTTAAAGTCCCTTAAACACAGTGCAACATAAACTTACGGAAGAATAAACGAGAGTGGCACAGAGAGCCGGGGGTCAGGAACAAGAAAGATGGAGGGGGAGGCACAGGTGGTAGTTAAAGACGCAGACGAGTCATGGGGGATGTTAGGAGCTACTTCTTCAGCCTCCTGGTGGCAAGGCAGTCGATGATGAAGGTGGGGGGGGAGGTAAACTCCATACACAGTTTGATGAATAGATATGGCAGGCCCACGAGACAAGGAACTTGTATGGCTTCTCGTATGAGGTTTCAGATCCGGTCCGAGAGCTGAGACCCGACCCCTGCAGCTATAAACTGGTGGGTTCACATTGGTGAGAAGTATATTTAGGTCTATTAAGTAGAGTGAAACTTAGTGAAAGGCTATTAGGGAGAGTGAAAGTAAGAATGAAAGTCCAAGAGAGAAAGAAACAGAGTGAAGGTCCAGTATAGAGTGAAAGAGAGTGAAGGTTCAGTAGTGAGAGAGAGAGAGAGAGAGGAGAGAGAGAGGAGAGAGAGAGAGAGAGAGAGAGAAAGTCCAGTATAGAGAGCGAGAGAGAGAAGAGACCCGGCAACAATCTGATAAATCACAGAGTGACAAAAAAAAAAGTCCAGAGTGAAAGACATAAAGGTGGAAGGAGTGAATAATGGAGAGGAGCGAGGGAGTTCACTCACTCAATTATGAAGCAGCAAAGTCGATACCTGAGCCCCGTGGTCAATTATCCAACTGTGTAGGGGAGAGGGGAGGGGTGAGGAGAGGGGAGAGGAGAGGGAAGGAAGGGGAGAGGAGAGGGGAGGGGAGGAAGTGGATGGGAGGGGAGGGGGGAGAGTCCCCAGCCTCACCCTCCTCCCCCTTCTTTAATTTCTAAACCACATTTGTACCCCGACGTGTCCCTCCCTCCTTCCCTCCCTCCCTCCCTCCCTCCCTCCTTCCCTCACTCCATCCCTCCATCCCTCCCTAGTGCTCCTCAATTATAATCAACTCCAGAGCTCTGAAACCTGAGCCCCAGAGTGCAACCCTGAAGTTCCTATATCCAGAGTGCAACCCTGAAGTTCCTATATCCAGAGTGCAACCCTGAAGTTCCTATATCCAGAGTGCAACCCTGAAGTTCCTATATCCAGAGTGCAACCCTGAAGTTCCTATATCCAGAGTGCAACCCTGAAGTTCCTATATCCAGAGTGCAACCCTGAAGTTCCTATATCCAGAGTGCAACCCTGAAGTTCCTATATCCAGAGTGCAACCCTGAAGTTCCTATATCCAGAGTGCAACCCTGAAGTTCCTATATCCAGAGTGCAACCCTGAAGTTCCTATATCCAGAGTGCAACCCTGAAGTTCCTATATCCAGAGTGCAACCCTGAAGTTCCTATATCCAGAGTGCAACCCTGAAGTTCCTATATCCAGAGTGCAACCCTGAAGTTCCTATATCCAGAGTGCAACCCTGAAGTTCCTATATCCAGAGTGCAACCCTGAAGTTCCTATATCCAGAGTGCAACCCTGAAGTTCCTATATCCAGAGTGCAACCCTGAAGTTCCTATATCCAGAGTGCAACCCTGAAGTTCCTATATCCAGAGTGCAACCCGAATGTTGCTATTTTCAAGAATGTTACCATGAGGTTGCATTATCGAGAGTGAAACATTAATGCTGCAATAATCAGAGTGTAACATTGATGTTCCTATACCCAGAGTGCAGTCTTCATGTTGCAGTATACAGAGTGCAACCCTGATGCTGGTATATCCAGAGTGCAACACTGATGGTGATATATAAAGAATGCAATCCTCATGTTGCTATATTTAGAGTGCAATCTTAATATTATTATATACAGAGTTCAACACTGATGCTAGAGTATGCAGAGTGCAACCCTGGGGTTCCTATATCCAGATTGCAACCGTGACCTTGCTATATCCAGAGTGCAACCCTGACTTTACTATATCCAGAGTGCAACCCTGTCATTACTATATCCAGAGTGCAACCCTGACTTTACTATATCCAGAGTGCAACCCTGACTTTACTATATCCAGAGTGCAACCCTGTCATTACTATATCCAGAGTGCAACCCTGACTTTACTATATCCAGAGTGCAACCTTCACCCTGCTATATCCAGAGTGCAATAAGAGTTTACTTGTTACCAAATGCAAACACTCAGGTAGTAGTGGTGGTAGAAGGTAACAGTGGTAGTTGTGGTAGTAGCAGTTGTGGTCGTGATGGTCGTAGCAGTAGTGATATTTATTGTAAAAGTGATGATGGTGGTAGCAATGTTGATAGTTGTTGTGGTAGTAGTGTTGATAGTTGTAGTGGTAGTAATGTTGATAGTTGTAGTGGTAGTAATGTTGATAGTTGTAGTGGTAGTAATGTTGATAGCTGTGGTGGTAGTAATGTTGATAGTTGTTGTGGTAGTAATGTTGATAGTTGTTGTGGTAGTAATGTTGATAGTTGTTGTGGTAGCTGTGTTGATAGTTGTAGTGGTAGCAATGTTGATAGCTGTGGTGGTAGTAATGTTGATAGTTGTTGTGGTAGTAATGTTGATAGTTGTTGTGGTAGCTGTGTTGATAGCTGTGGTGGTAGTAATGTTGATAGTTGTTGTGGTAGCTGTGTTGATAGCTGTGGTGGTAGTAATGTTGATAGTTGTGGTGGTAACACTGTTGATAGTAGAGGTGGTAGTAGTGTTGATAGTTGTGGTGGTAGTAATGTTGATAGTTGTTGTGGTAGCTGTGTTGATAGCTGTGGTGGTAGTAATGTTGATAGTTGTGGTGGTAGCTGTGTTGATAGTTGTGGTGGTAGCAATGTTGATACTTGTGGTGGTAACACTGTTGATAGTAGAGGTGGTAGTAGTGGTGATAGTTGTGGTGGTAGTAGCGGTAATAGTCGTGGTGGTAGTAATGATAGTTGCTTTAGCAGTTAAAGTGGTGGAGGCAGTGGTACAAGTGATAGTAGTAGTTGTGGCAGTGGAAGTTGTGGTGGTAGTAGTAATAGCGGTGGTAATCGTGGTAGTCGTAGTGGTAATAGTCGTGGTAGTCATGGTAGGTGTAGAGGTGGTCGTAGTAGTGACGGTATTGATATCAGAGGTGGTCGTAGTAGTGGCAGTATTAGTAGTAGAGGTGGTCGTAGTAGTAGCGGTATTGGTAGCAGAGGTAGTAATATTAGATGTGGCACAATGGAAGTTATGGTGAGACTAGTGATGGTAGTTGTAGAGAAAGCAGTGGAGGTAGTGGTATTAGTGATGGTAGTGGTGGTGGTAGTAGCTGTGGTGATAGTGGTGGCGACGATGAAAGTAGTGTGGAGGTGGTGATGGTAGTGGTGGTGGTAGTGGTTATACTGGTAGTAGTATTGATAGTTATGGTGGTGGTAGTCATGGCGGCAGTAGTGGTGCGGAAAATAGTAAATATGGCAATATTTGTGGTGGTAGTAGTGATGGTTGTGGTGGTAATAGTAGTGGTGATTGTGTTAATGGTATTAATGGTGGTAGTACTGTGATACTGGTGGTAGTAGTGTTGGTGATAGTATTGTGGTGCTGGTGGTAGTATTATGGGGTTAGTGGTAGTATTGTGGTACTGGTGGTAGTAGTGTTGGTGGTAGAGGTGATGG
Source organism: Cherax quadricarinatus (assembly GCF_026875155.1). NCBI lineage: Eukaryota > Metazoa > Arthropoda > Malacostraca > Decapoda > Parastacidae > Cherax > Cherax quadricarinatus. The sequence continues at coordinate 29,144,919 of NC_069410.1, read as the reverse complement.
TGGTAGTATTGTGGTACCGGTGGTAGTAGTGTTGGTGGTGGTATTGTGGTACTGGTGGTAGTAGTGTTGGTGGTAGAGGTGATGGTGGTAGTATTGTAGTGTGGGTGGTAGAGGTGATGGTGGTAGTATTGTAGTGTGGGTGGTAAAGGTGATGGTGGTAGTATTGTAGTGTGGGTGGTAGAGGTGATGGTGGTAGTATTGTATGTGGGTGGTAAAGGTGATGGTGGTAGTATTGTAGTGTGGGTGGTAAAGGTGATGGTGGTAGTATTGTAGTGTGGGTGGTAGAGGTGATGGTGGTAGTATTGTAGTGTGGGTGGTAGAGGTGATGGTGGTAGTATTGTAGTGTGGGTGGTAGAGGTGATGGTGGTAGTATTGTAGTGTGGGTGGTAAAGGTGATGGTGGTAGTATTGTAGTGTGGGTGGTAGAGGTGATGGTGGTAGTATTGTAGTGTGGGTGGTAGAGGTGATGGTGGTAGTATTGTAGTGTGGGTGGTAGAGGTGATGGTGGTAGTATTGTAGTGTGGGTGGTAGAGGTGATGGTGGTAGTATTGTAGTGTGGGTGGTAGAGGTGATGGTGGTAGTATTGTAGTGTGGGTGGTAGAGGTGATGGTGGTAGTATTGTAGTGTGGGTGGTAGAGGTGATGGTGGTAGTATTGTAGTGTGGGTGGTAGAGGTGATGGTGGTAGTATTGTAGTGTGGGTGGTAGAGGTGATGGTGGTAGTATTGTAGTGTGGGTGGTAGAGGTGATGGTGGTAGTATTGTAGTGTGGGTAGTGAGGTGTAGAGGTGATGGGTGGTAGTATTGTAGTTGTGGGTGGTAGAGGTGATGGTGGTAGTATTGTAGTGTTGGTGGTAGAGGTGATGGTGGTAGTAGTGTTGGTGGTAGAGGTGATGGTGGTAGTAGTGTTGGTGGTAGAGGTGATGGTGGTAGTATTGTAGTGTGGGTGGTAGAGGTGTGTTTGGGTGGGGTAGTATTGTTAGTAGTGGGTGGTAGAGGTGATGGTGGTAGTATTGTAGTGTTGGTGGTAGAGGTGATGGTGGTAGTAGTGTTGGTGGTAGAGGTGATGGTGGTAGTAGTGTTGGTGGTAGAGGTGATGGTGGTAGTAGTTTTGGGTGGTAGAGGTGATGGTGGTAGTATTGTAGATGGGTGGGGGTGTTTGGTAATGTAGTTTGGTGTAGATATTGTAGATGTTGGGGTAGAGGTGATGGTGTATTGGTGGTAGGTGATGGTGGTGTGTATGGTGGTAGGGTGGTGGTGTGTGTAGACGGGGGGTGGTATGTAGTAATACTTGATGTGGTAGAATGGTGGGTTGGTGGTGGTGTGTTAATGGTGGTGGTAATGGTGGTAGGGGTTTGGGGTTGGTGTGTGGGTTGGTGGTGCTTTTGATGGTGATGATGGTGGTGGAAGTAGTGGAGGGTTGTAATGGTTATAGTGGTTGGTAGTTGTGGTGGTAAGGTGGAGGTAGTGATTGTGGTGATGGTATTGGTCGTGGTGGCAGTAGTGGTCGTGGTAGTGGTAGTGTTGTTGGTGGTGGTAGTGATATTAGTGATGGTGGTAACAGTGGTATAGTGATGGAAGTGGTATTAGTGGTTGTTGTAGTGGTATTAGTGGTAGTGGTAGTAATCATATTAGTGGTAGTAGTGGTATTATTAGTCATGGTGGAAATAGTGGTATCAGTGGTGGTAGTGGTGATAGCGGTAGGCAGGCTCCCAGAGTGGTGGTAGTGGTGATATAGACATTCTCCCAGGGTGGTGGTGGTGGTGTAGACAGGCCACAAGGGTGCTGGAAGTGTAGACAGCCTCACAGGGAGCTGGTAGTGTAGACAGGGTCCCAGGGTAGTGGTAGAGGTGGTGGTAGTGTAGATAGGCTCACAGGGTGGTGGTGCTGATAGTGTAAACAGGCTCCCAGGGTGGTAGTAATGGTGGGGGCGGTGTAGACAGGCTCCCAGGGTGGTGGTAGTGGTGGTGGTGGTGTAGACAGTCTCACAGAGTGGTGGTGGTGATAGCGTAGACAGGGTCCCAGGGTAGTGGTATTGGTGGCGGTACCATAAACAAGCTCCGAGGGTGGTGGTAACGGTAGCGTAGACAGGCTCCCAGGGTGGTGGTGGTGGTGGTAGTGTAGACAGGCTCCGAGGGTGGTGGTAGTGTAGACAGGTGCCCAGGGTGGTGGTAATAGTGGTGGTAATAGTGGTGGTGGTAGTGTAGACAGGTTCCAAGGGGGGCCGTAGTGTAGACAGGCTCCCAGGGTGGTGGTAGTAGCGTAGACTGGCTCCTAGGTTGGTGGTAGTGGCGATGGTGTAGAAAGGCTACCAGCATGGTGGTAGTGGTGGTGTAGAAAACTCCCAGGGTGGTGGTAGTGAAGACAGACTCCCAGGGATGTGGTAGTGGTGGTGGTAGTGTAGACAGGTTCACAGGGTGGTGCTAGTGTAGACAGGCTCCCAGGGTGGTGGTAGTGTAGACAGATTCCCAGGTAAGTGGTAGACAGACACCCAGGGTGGTGGTAGTGCAGACAGGCTCCCAGGGTGGTGGTAGTGTAGACAGGTTCCCAGGGTGGTGGTAGTGTAGGAAGTCTCCCAGGGTGGTGGTAGTGTAGACAGGCTCCCAGGGTGGTAGTAGTGTAGACAGGCTTCCAGGGTGGAGGTAGTGTAGAAAGGCTCCCAGGAGGGTAGTAGTGATGTTGACGGTAAGACTGGCACCCAGGATGGTGGTAGTGTAGACGGGCACCCAGGGTGGTGGTAGTGTAGACAGGCACCCAAGGTGGTGGTAGTATACACAGGCTCCCAGAGTGGGGGTAGTGTAGACAGGCACCCAGGGTGGTGGTAGTGTAGACAGGCACCCAGGGTGGTGGTAGTGCAGACAGGCACCCAGGGTGGTGGTAGTGTAGACAGGCATCCAGAATGGTGGTAGTGTAGACAGGCACCCTGGGTGGTGGTAGTGTAAACAGGCACCCTGGGTGGTGGTAGTGTAGACAGGCACCCAGGGTGGTGGTAGTGTAGACAGGCACCCTGGGTGGTGGTAGTGTAGACAGGCACCCTGGGTGGTGGTAGTGTAGACAGGCACCCTGGGTGGTGGTAGTGTAGACAGGCACCCTGGGTGGTGGTGGTATAGACAGGCACCCTGGGTGGTGGTAGTGTAGACAGGCACCCTGGGTGGTGGTAGTGTAGACAGGCACCCTGGGTGGTGGTAGTGTAGACAGGCACCCTGGGTGGTGGTAGTGTAGACAGGCACCCTGGGTGGTGGTAGTATAGACAGGCACCCTGGGTGGTGGTAGTGTAGACAGGCACCCTGGGTGGTGGTAGTGTAGACAGGCACCCAGGGTGGTGGTAGTGTAGACAGACAAACCCTGGGTGGTGGTAGTGTAGACAGTCACCCTGGGTGGTGGTTAGCAGTAGATAATCACCCTGGGTGGTGGTAGTGTAGACAGACACCCTGGGTGGTGGTAGTGTAGACAGTCACCCTGGGTGGTGGTAGCGTAGATAATCACCCTGGGTGGTGGTAGTGTAGACAGGCACCCTGGGTGGTGGTAGTGTAGACAGGCACCCTGGGTGGTGTAGTGTAGACAGGCACCCTGGGTGTGGTAGTGTAGACAGGCACCCTGGGTGGTGGTAGTGTAGACAGTCACCCTGGGTGGTGGTAGTGTAGACAGGCACCCTGGGTGGTGGTAGTGTAGACAGGCACCCTGGGTGGTGGTAGTGTAGACAGGCACCCTGGGTGGTGGTAGTGTAGACAGGCACCATGGGTGGTTGTAGTTAGACAGGCACCCTGGGTGGTGGTATGTAGACAGTCACCCTGGTGGTGGGTAGTGTAGACAGGCACCCTGGGTGATGGTAGTGTAGACAGTCACCCTGGGTGGTGGTAGTGTAGACAGTCACCCTGGGTGGTGGTAGTGTAGACAGGCACCCTGGGTGGTGGTAGTGTAGACAGGCACCCTGGGTGGTGGTAGTGTAGACAGGCACCCTGGGTGGTGGTAGTGTAGACAGGCACCATGGGTGGTGGTAGTGTAGACAGGCACACCTGGGTGGTGGTAGTGTAGACAGGCACCCTGGGTGGTGGTAGTGTAGACAGGCACCCTGGGTGGTGGTAGTGTAGACAGTCACCCTGGGGTGGTGGTAGTGTAGACAGGCACCCTGGGTGGTGGTAGTGTAGACAGGCACCCTGGGTGGTGGTAGTGTAGACAGTCACCCTGGGTGGTGGTAGTGTAGACAGTCACCCTGGGTGGTGGTAGTGTAGACAGTCACCCTGGGTGGTGGTAGTGTAGACAGTCACCCTGGGTGGTGGTAGTGTAGACAGTCACCCTGGGGGTGGTAGTGTAGACAGTCACCCTGGGTGGTGGTAGTGTAGACAGGCCACCCTGGGTGGTGGTAGTGTAGACAGTCACCCTGGGTGGTGGTAGTGTAGACAGGCACCCTGGGTGGTGGTAGTGTAGACAGGCACCCTGGGTGGTGGTAGTGTAGACAGTCACCCTGGTGGTGGTAGTGTAGACAGTCACCCTGGGTGGTGGTAGTGTAGACAGTCACCCTGGGTGGTGGTAGTGTAGACAGTCACCCTAGGTTGGTGGTAGTGTAGACAGTCACCCTGGGTGGTGGTAGTGTAGACAGGCACCCTGGGTGGTGGTAGTTGTAGACAGTCACCCTGGGTGGTGGTAGTGTAGACAGTCACCCTGGGTGGTGGTAGTGTAGACAGTCACCCTGGGTGGTGGTAGTGTAGACAGTCACCCCTGGGTGGTGGTAGTGTTAGACAGTCACCCTGGGTGGTGGTAGTGTAGACAGTCACCCTGGGTGGTGGTAGTGTAGACAGTCACCCTGGGTGGTGGTAGTGTAGACAGTCACCCTGGGTGTGGTAGTGTAGACAGGCACCCTGGGTGGTGGTAGTGTAGACAGTCACCCTGGGTGGTGGTAGTGTAGACAGGCACCCTGGGTTGGTGGTAGTGTAGACAAGCACCCTGGGTGGTGGTAGGTGTAGACAGTCACCCTGGGTGGTGGTTAGTGTAGACAGTCACCCTGGGTGGTGGTAGTGTAGACAGTCACCCCTGGGTGGTGGTAGTGTAGACAGTCACCCTGGGTGGTGGTAGTGTAGACAGTCACCCTGGGTGGTGGTAGTGTAGACAGTCACCCTGGGTGGTGGTAGTGTTAGACAGTCACCCTGGGTGGTGGTAGTGTAGACAGTCACCCTGGGTGGTGGTAGTGTAGACATTCACCCTGGGTGGTGGTAGTGCAGACAGTCACCCTGGGTGGTGGTAGTGTAGACAGTGACCCTGGGTGGTGGTAGTGTAGACAGTCACCCTGGGTGGTGGTATGTAGACAGGCACCCCGGTGGTGGTAGTGTAGACAGGCACCCTGGGTGGTGGTAGTGTAGACAGTCACCCTGGGTGGTGGTAGTGTTTGACAGTCACCCTGGGTGGTGGTAGTGTAGACAGTCACCCTGGGTGGTGGTAGTGTAGACAGTCACCCTGGGTGGTGGTAGTGTAGACAGTCACCCTGGGTGGTGGTAGTGTAGACAGTCACCCTGGGTGGTGGTAGTGTAGACAGTCACCCTGGGTGGTGGTAGTGTAGACAGGCACCCTGGGTGGTGTGTAGTGTAGACAGTCACCCTGGGTGGTGGTAGTGTAGACAGGCACCCTGGTGGGTGGTATAGTGTAGACAGGCACCTGGGTGGTGGTAGTGTAGACAGTCACCCTGGGTGGTGGTAGTGTAGACAGTAACCCTGGGTGGTGGTAGTGTAGACAGTCACCCTGGGTGGTGGTAGTGTAGACAGTCACCCTGGGTGGTGGTAGTGTAGACAGTCACCCTAGGTGGTGGTAGTGTAGACAGTCACCTGGGTGGTGGTAGTGTAGACAGGCACCCTGGGTGGGGGTAGTGTAGACAGTCACCCTGGGTGGTGGTAGTGTGTAGACAGTCACCCTGGGTGGTGGTAGTGTAGACAGTCACCCTGGGTGGTGGTAGTGTAGACAGTCACCCTGGGTGGTGGTAGTGTAGACAGTCACCCTGGGTGGTGGTAGTGTAGACAGTCACCCTGGGTGGTGGTAGTGTAGACAGGCACCCCGGGTGGTGGTAGTGTAGACAGTCACCCTGGGGGGTGGTAGTGTAGACAGGCACCCCCGGGTGGTGGTAGTGTAGACAAGCACCCTGGGTGGTGGTAGTGTAGACAGTCACCCTGGGTGGTGGTTTGTGTAGACAGTCACCCTGGGTGGTGGTAGTGTAGACAGTCACCCTGGGTGGTGGTTAGTGTAGACAGTCACCCTGGGTGGTGGTAGTGTAGACAGTCACCCTGGTGGTGGTAGTGTAGACAGTCACCCTGGGTGGTGGTAGTGTAGACAGTCACCCTGGGTGGTGGTTAGTGTAGACAGTCACCCTGGGTGGTGGTTTGTGTAGACAGTCACCCTGGGTGGTGGTAGTGCAGACAGTCACCCTGGGTGGTGGTAGTGTAGACAGTGACCCTGGGTGGTGGTAGTGTAGACAGTCACCCTGGGTGGTGGCAGTGTAGACAGTCACCCTGGGTGGTGGCAGTGTAGACAGTCACCCTGGGTGGTGGTAGTGTAGACAGTCACCCTGGGTGGTGGTAGTGTAGACAGGCACCCTGGGTGGTGGTAGTGTAGACAGTCACCCTGGGTGGTGGTAGTGTAGACAGGCACCCTGGGTGGTGGTAGTGTAGACAGTCACCCTGGGTGGTGGTAGTGTAGACAGGCACCCTGGGTGGTGGTAGTGTAGACAAGCACCCTGGGTGGTGGTAGTGTAGACAGTCACCCTGGGTGGTGGTAGTGTAGACAGTCACCCTGGGTGGTGGTAGTGTAGACAGTCACCTGGGTGGTGTAGTGTAAGACAGTCACCCTGGTTGGTGTAGTGTAGACAGTCACCCTGGGTGGTGGTAGTGTAGACAGTCACCCTGGGTGGTGGTAGTGTAGACAGTCACCCTGGGTGGTGGTAGTGTAGACAGTCACCCTGGGTGGTGGTAGTGTAGACAGTCACCCTGGGTGGTGGTAGTGCAGACAGTCACCCTGGGTGGTGGTAGTGTAGACAGTGACCCTGGGTGGTGGTAGTGTAGACAGTCACCCTGGGGGGTGGCAGTGTAGACAGGGCACCCTGGGTGGTGGCAGTGTAGACAGTCACCCTGGGTGGTGGTAGTGTAGACAGTCACCCTGGGTGGTGGTAGTGTAGACAGTCAACCCGGGTGGTGGTAGTGTAGACAGTCACCCTGGGTGGTGGTAGTGTAGACAGTCACCCCGGGTGGTGGTAGTGTAGAAGTCACCCTGGGGTGTGGTAGTGTAGACAGTCACCCTGGGTGGTGGTAGTGTAGACAGGCACCCAGGGTGGTGGTAGTGTAGACAGGCACCCTGGGTGGTGGTAGTGTAGACAGGCACCCTGGGTGGTGGTAGTGTAGACAGGCACCCTGGGTGGTGGTAGTGTAGACAGGCACCCTGGGTGGGGGTAGTGTACACAGGCACCCTGGGTGTGGTAGTGTAGACAGGCACCCTGGGTGGTGGTAGTGTAGACAGGCACCCTGGGTGGTGGTAGTGTAGACAGGCACCCTGGGTGGTGGTAGTGTAGACAGGCACCCTGGTGTGGTGGTAGTGTAGACAGGCACCCTGGGTGGTGGTAGTGTAGACAGGCACCCTGGGTGGTGGTAGTGTAGACAGGCACCCTGGGTGGTGGTAGTGTAGACAGGCACCCTGGGTGGTGGTAGTGTAGACAGGCACCCTGGGTGGTGGTAGTGTAGACAGGCACCCTGGGTGGTGGTAGTGTAGACAGGCACCCTGGGTGATGGTAGTGTAGACAGGCACCCTGGGTGGTGGTAGTGTAGACAGGCACCCTGGGTGGTGGTAGTGTAGACAGTCACCCTGGGTGGTGGTAGTGTAGACAGGCACCCTGGGTGGTGGTAGTGTAGACAGGCACCCTGGGCTGCTTGCTGACTGGTCAATACGTACTTGTCATACATTCAGAGAGTTTATTTCATTTCCCTCACTCACCCACCCACCTGTTTATGCACCCTGGCGCCCACAGCACCCACCCACCTGTTTATGCACCCTGGCGCCCACAGCACCCACCCACCTGTTTATGCACCCTGGCGCCCACCAGCACCCCCCCCACCTGTTTATGCACCCTGGCGCCCACAGCACCCACCCACCTGTTTATGCACCCTGGCGCCCACAGCACCCACCCACCTGTTTATGCACCCTGGCGCCCACAGCACCCACCCACCTGTTTATGCACCCTGGCGCCCACAGCACCCACCCACCTGTTTAATGCACACCTGGCGCCCACAGCACCCACCCACCTGTTTATGCACCCTGGGCGCCCACAGCACCCACCCACCTGTTTATGCACCCTGGCGCCCACAGCACCCACCACCTGTTTATGCACCCTGGCGCCCACAGCACCCACCCACCTGTTTATGCACCTGGCGCCCACAGCACCCACCCACCTGTTTATGCACCCTGGCGCCCACAGCACCCACCCACCTGTTTATGCACCCTGGCGCCCACAGCACCCACCCACCTGTTTATGCACCCTGGCGCCCCACAGCACCCACCCACCTGTTTATGCACCCTGGCGCCCTCAGCACCCACCCACCTCTTTATGCACCCTGGCGCCCTCAGCACCCACCCACCTGTTTATTGCACCCTGGCGCCCACAGCACCCACCCACCTGTTTATGCACCCTGGCGCCCACAGCACCCACCCACCTGTTTATGCACCTGGCGCCCACAGCACCCACCCACCTGTTTATGCACCCTGGCGCCCTCAGCACCCACCCACCTCTTTATTGCACCCTGGCGCCCTCAGCACCCACCCACCTGTTTATGCACCCTGGCGCCCTCAATACCACCCACCTGTTTATGCACCTGGAACCCTCAGCACCCACCCACCTGTTTATGCACCCTGGCGCCCTCAATACCCACCCACCTGTTTATGCACCCTGGCGCCCACAACACACAACCACCCGTTTATGCACCCTGGCGCCCTCAACACCCACCCACTTGTTTATGCACCTGGAACCCTCATCACCCACCCACTTGTTTATGCACCCTGGCGCCCTCCACACCCACCCACCCGTTTATGCACCCTGGAACCCTCAACACTCACCCACCCGTTTACGCACCCTGGTGCCCTCAACATCCACCCACCTGTTTATGCACCCTGGCGCCCTCAACACTCACCCACCTGTTTATGCACCCTGGAGCCCCCAACACACAACCACCCGTTTATGCACCCTGGCGCCCTCAACACCCACCCACCTGTTCATGCACCCTGGCGCCCTCAACACCCACCCTCCTGTTTATGCACCCTGGCGCCCTCAACACCCACCCACCTGTTTATGCACCCTGGCGCCTCTCAACACCCACCCACCTGTTTATGCACCCTGGCGCCCTCAACACCCACCCACCTGTTTATGCACCCTGGCGCCCTCAACACCCACCCACCTGTTTATGCACCCTGGCGCCCTCAACACCCACCCACCTGTTTATGCACCCTGGCGCCCTCAACACCCACCCACCTGTTTATGCACCCTGGCGCCCTCAACACCCACGCACCTGTTTATGCACCCTGGTGTCCTCAACACCCGTCCACCTGTTTATGCACCCTGGCGCCCTCAACACCCACCCACCTGTTTATGCACCCTGGCGCCCTCAACACCCACTAACCTGTTTATGCACCCTGGCGCCCTCAATACCCACCCACCTGTTTATGCACCCTGGCGCCCTCAACACCCACCCACCTGTTTATGCACCCTGGCGCCCTCAACGCCCACCCATCTGTTTATGCACCCTGGCGCCCTCAACACCCACGCACCTGTTTATGCACCCTGGCGCCCTCAACACCCATCCACCTGTTTATGCACCCTGGCGCCCTCAACACCCATCCACCTGTTTATGCACCCTGGCGCCCTCAACACCCATCCACCTGTTTATGCACCCTGCGCCCTCAACACCCATCCACCTGTTTATATGCACTCTGGCGCCCTCAACCCATCCACCTGTTTATGCACCCTGACGCCCTCAACACCCATCCACCTGTTTATGCACTCTGGCGCCCTCAACACCCATCCACCTGTTTATGCACTCTGGCGCCCTCAACACCCATCCACCTGTTTATGCACTCTGGCGCCCTCAACACCCATCCACCTGTTTATGCACCCTGGCGCCCTCAACACCCATCCACCTGTTTATGCACCCTGGCGCCCTCAACACCCATCCACCTGTTTTATGCACCTGGCGCCCTCAACACACACATCCACCTGTTTATGCACCCTGGCGCCCTCAACACCCATCCACCTGTTTATGCACCCTGGCGCCCTCAACACCCATCCACCTGTTTATGCACTCTGGCGCCCTCAAAACCCACCCACCTGTTTATGTAACCTGACGCCCTCAACACCCACCCACCTGTTTATGCACCCTGGCGCCCTCACACCCATCCACCTGTTTATCACTCTGGCGCCTCAACACCCCATCCACCTGTTTATGCACCCTGGCGCCCTCAACACCCATCCACCTGTTTATGCACTCTGGCGCCCTCAACACCCATCCACCTGTTTATGCACTCTGGGGCCCTCAACACCCAACCACCTTTTATGCACTCTGGCGCCCTCAACACCCCTCCACCTGTTTATGCACTCTGGCGCCCTCAAAACCCAACCCGTGTTTATGTAACCTGACCGCCCTCAACACCCAACCACCTGTTTATGCACCCTGGCGCCCTCAACACCCATCCACCTGTTTATGCACCCTGGCGCCCTCAACACCCACCACCTGTTTATGCACCCTGGCGCCCTCAACACCCACCCACCTGTTTATGCACCCTGGCGCCCTCAACACCCACACCTGTTTATGTAACCTGACGCCCTCAACACCCACCCACCTGTTTATTGTACCCTGGCGCCCTCAAAACCCACCCACCTGTTATGCACCCTGGGGCTCTCAACACCACCTACTGTTTATGCACCTGGCGCCCTCAACACCCACCCACCTGTTTATGAAACCCTGGCGCCCTCAACACCCACCCACCTGTTTATGCACCCTGGCGCCCTCAACACCCACCCACCTGTTTATGTACCCTGGCGCCCTCAACACCCACCCACCTGTTTATGCACCCTGGCGCCCTCAACACCCACCTACTTGCTGCCACCTACTGAAACCTATTGTCAGCTGATATTACCTGACTGTACCTGATACCTCCTTATGTTACCTGACTGTACCTGATGGTTCCTTATGGTACCTTACTGTACCTGATGCTTCCTTATGTTACCTGACGTTACCTGATGCCTCCTAATGTTACCTGACTGTAACTGATGCCTCGTTATGTTACCTGACTGTACCTGATGCCTCCTTATGTGACCTAATTGTGCCTGAGGCCTCCTTGTGTGACCTGACTGTACCTGATGCCTCCTTGTGTTACCTGACTGTACCTGATGCCTCCTTATGTGACCTTTACTGGGACCTGATGCCTCTTTGTGTGACCTGACTGTACCTGATGCCTCCCTTGTGTGACCTGACTTTTACCTGATGCCTTCTTGTGTACCTGACTGTACCTGATGCCTTCTTGTGTTTACCTGACTGTACCTGATGCCCTTTTGTATGACCTGACTGTACCTTGATGCTCTTGTGTGACCTGACTGTACCTGATGCCTTCTTGTGTGACCTGACTGTACCTGATGCCTTCTTGTGTGACCTGACTGTACCTGATGCCTTCTTGTATGACCTGACTGTACCTGATGCCTCCTTGTGTGACCTGACTGTACCTGATGCCTTCTTGTGTGACCTGACTGTACCTGATGCTTCTTGTGTGACCTGACTGTACCTGATGCCTTCTGTGTGACTGACTGTACCTGATGCCTTCTTGTGTGACCTGGACTGTACCTGATGCCTTCTTGTGTGACCTGACTGTACCTGATGCCTCCTTGTGTGACCTGACTGTACCTGATGCCTCCTGTGTGAACTGACTGTACCTGATGCCTTCTTGTGTGACCTGACTGTACCTGATGCCTCCTTGTGTGACCTGACTGTACCTGATGCCTCCTTGTGTGACCTGACTGTACCTGATGCCTCCTTGTGTGACCTGACTGTACCTGATGCCTCCTTGTGTGACCTGACTGTACCTGATGCCTCCTTGTGTGACCTGACTGTACCTGATGCCTCCTTGTGTGACCTGACTGTGCCTGATGCCTCTTGTGTGACCTGACTGTACCTGATGCCTCTTTGTGTGACCTGACTGTACTGATGCCTCCTTATGTGACACTGACTGTACTGATGCCTCTTGTGTGACCTGACTGTACCTGATGCCTCTTTGTGTGACCTGACTGTACCTGATGCCTCCTTGTGTGACCTGACTGTACCTGATGCCTCTTTGTGTGACCTGACTGTACCTGATGCCTTCTTGTGTGACCTGACTGTACCTGATGCCTCTTTGTGTGACCTGACTGTACCTGATGCCTCTTTGTGTGACCTGACTGTACCTGATGCCTCCTTGTGTGACCTGACTGTACCTGATGCCTCTTTGTGTGACCTGACTGTACCTGATGCCTTCTTGTGTGACCTAAAATCACGTTAATTATCCCTATATCACGTGATGATTTCTACTCTCATTTAAATGATCGTCATGGCACATGATATCATCAAAAATATTATGATGACGATGTCAGTGCCACTTGAGACTTTATGATGGCCACTACTGGCACTGACTAGGATATGGCGACTAGTGGCACTCACTAGCACATGGTGACTAGTGGCACTCACTAGCACATGGCGACTAGTTGCACTCACTAGCAAATGGTGACTAGTGGCACTCACTAGCACATGGCGACTGGTGGCACTCACTAGCACATGGTGACTGGTGGCACTCACTAGCACATGGTGACTAGTTGCACTCACTAGCATATGGCGACTAGTGGCACTCACTAGCATATGGCGACTAGTGGCACTCACCAGCACATGGCGACTGGTGGCACTCACTAGCAAATGGTGACTCGTGGCACTCACTAGCACATGGTGACTGGTGGCACTCACTAGGACATGGCGACTGGTGGCACTCACTAGGACATGGCGACTGGTGGCACTCACTAGCAGATGGGGACAAGGGTGGCCTGACAACAAGTAACAAGCGGCGGGTGATCTGCATCTTCCTGGACTACAAGACAACACTTGACACGCTTTCTCAACAGAGATCCTTTAATTGAGGACACTTTAGGCTTATAAAAAAGCAACATCGGCTTGGAATCCTTCACCTGATGGGTCGTGTTCAGATCCTTAAAGATGTTCAGTGTCTCGTAATCAGAACATTTCCACAGCTGAGGTGAGCGACACTATAACAAGAGAGTAAAGGAAATGAACCTGACGATTTAATAAAGAGAAGAACAAGGAGAAAGATAATTACGATATACAAGGTACGTGAAAGGTTTCATAGAGCCGAGATGGACACATTGAAATTCAATTCAATTCAATTCAATTCAAAGTTTATTCTCTATAAGTATTACAATGCTGAGTTTACAGAATTTGGTTATTGTGTGGTTTACATGTAGTAAAATAATAATTACAGAGTGTACCACTAGAACGCCTAGCATGGCTAGGCATTTCGGGCAGACTTATATTAAATCTTAAGTTAAAATATTACAAAATTATGAGATAAGTTGGTATTATGGCTAAGTGACTAAATACTAGTTGTGAGTTTAGCAATGTGAATGCTTTTGTTTTGGCACTATACATAGTTCAGTTTTGGGGAGTATTACAGGCCACTTATGATAGTTTAAGATTCATTTTTGAGATTGAGTTTTGTTTATTCTGTTTATGGTCAAATGGGTGAGGAGTGTAAGTTGTTGAAACCGGTGGTATTCATATTATTAGTTGACGGGTGTATTCGGGGAGATAAGATGTTTTCTGATGTGTTTTGAAGGTGATGAAATGTGTCTGCAGTTTTGGAATTTTCAGGTAGGGTGTTCCAGATTTTAGGGCCTTTGACATACATTGAATTTTTGTAAAGGTTTAGTCGGACACGGGGAATGTCATAGAGATGTTTGTGTCTGGTGTTGTGCCTGTGGGTTCTGTCACAACTATCAAAAAATGCGTTTTAGGTCAAGGTTAATTATTGGAATTTAGGTCCTGTAGATGTAGATTGCCCCAGTAGTAAGTGTGGAGGGTATGAAAAGGGAGTAAGTTTAGATCTATGAAGAGTGAGGGGGGGGTTTTGGCAGGGATGGGATTTAGTGATTATTTTTACTGCGGCTTTTTTGTTGGGTTTTTATTGGCTTTATGTGTGTTGCTGCAGTTGAACCCCCAAGCACAGATAGCATAGGGGAGGTATGGATATATAAGTGAATTTGGGATAGTGTGAGAAGGGGAGTTTGCGGCACGTAGTATCGTATCTTGGGAGGATCCCAACCGTTTTGGATACTTTTTTGGTTATGTGTTGGATATGGGTGCTGAAGTTCAGGTTGTTGTCGAGGTATAGGCCTAGGAAATTTTTCCCTTTATTATGCCTGGTAATTAGAGTGTTTTTCGTCTTAATGTTAATTTGCGCATCTCCTGCTCTGCTCCAAACATAATGTTAGTAGGTTTGGGTCAACGTTAAGCGTAAGTTTATTGGCTGTCATCCCCAAATCGATATTTTTATAGCTCCTCATTAACAATGGTGTTTAGGGGGGCAAGATTAGGGTGAGAGATGACATAAGTCGTGTCGTCAGCAAAGAGAATGGGTTTCAGGTGTTGGGGTTACGTTTGGGAAGATCATTGATGTATATGAGGAAGAGCAGGGGACCCAAAGGACACTTCCCTGCGGAACTCCAGTATCAAGTGGCCGTTTTTGTTGATGCTGTTCTTTAATGGTGACATACTGATACTATTAGTAAGGTAAGATTTGAATAAACAAGCGCATGGGCCTCTTATACCGTAATGGTTTAAGTTTGTGGAGTAGGATGTCGTGGGCTACTGTGTCAAAAGCTTTTCTTAGGTCAATAAAAATTCCTAGTGGATATTCCTTATTTCCAATGCTGTGTAAAGCAGATCTAGCATTTTATGATTGCATCATTAGTGCTTTTATTTTTCTGAATCCAAATTGGCAGGGGTTGAGTATGTTTTGTGCTGTTATAAATGAATATAGTCTCCCGTGCACGAGTTCTCAAGATTTTGGATAGCAATGGTAAGTTTGATATTGGCCTTAGTTGTTTAATCTGTAGGGTCACCACCTTTATGTATTGGTTTTAACCCTTGCCATTTTGAGTAGTTTCGGGAAGGGTGCTAGTTTCTAGTGACTTGTTAAAAAGTAATGAGATAATATGCGAGAGGACTGGGCCACTCTCTTGTACATAATGGTGGGACATGGACAGATTCCCTAGTATTTTTGTGACTTTTTAAATTTGGTGACTTCCGGGGCTCAGTGGGCAAGATTGAAGGAATTTGGGAATTCCCATCTAGGTAGTCCCCCGGGTGGGCATTGGTACGTGGATTTTATTGGGGAGTTAGAACCTTGGTTTAGAAAAAGTCGTTTTTTTGTTAGTGTGTCGTGGGATGCGTGGTGTTTATTGGTTTGTTTGGAAAATATTTTTTTTTTTTTTTCAGTTTGTGGGTCCCTGAAATTGAGAGAGTGTTTTCCAGGTCTTTTATTATTATATCTCCTCTTGTGTCAGTGAATCTCTGGAGTAGTATAGTTTTTTGGTTTCTTTTTTTTTGGTGAGAAGGACCCTAAATGGAAGTTATAAATAAAACGGGTGTACACTTGGATGGGAGAAAACGTGGTTTGTGGGGATCAAAATACTCGGGTAAATTTTCGATAAAGCTGAAGTATAAATATTTATAAAAATTTGCTTTTATTTGTTCGTTTAAGAAAGAAATTAGGAAACAGCATCATAAAATATTATTCATCTTAGCATTGTAAAGACAGTCCAGTGGAAGTCTTCTAGGGTTTCGAACAAACTGGTCAGTAACTTGGTTGAAAAATTCCGTCTTGCTCATGTTGAAAATATCTGGAGCAAATTTCAATTCTTTTTATAGCAGAGAAGCTGCATTTTACAGATGCCTTCATGCTGGCACAATGAAGCTTAACTCATCAAGGCAAGTTGCTTCACTTGATGCTTTCTCTGAGTCATTCAGTCTTACAAAACTCAAAATTTCTGTCGTAGCTTTGTCTTTAAATTATTTTGAGGTATAAACGACTCTGTTGTGATTTCTGTGTCAAAAAAAAATCAAAGAAACTTTTATAATTACACATAGATGACTGAAAAGTAAATTTTTGAAAATTCTTTTCTAAACCCGGGCAGGAGTGGTGTTGCAAGTGGTGTTGCAAGTGGTGTTGCAAGTGGTGTTGCAAGTGCTTTAAGAGTCTTAATGAATCCAACTTTGTGGAAGTAATATTAACCTGTTTATGTATCGTGTCATAAAATTCTGCGTAAACTCGTGAGAATGAAGTTTTCACATCAGCATTTCCTTTTTTTTTCTTTTTGTCTCTTAAATCTGATTTTCCTTTTGTTTAAGCAGCCACACTTCTTTGTTTAAGCAGCCACACTTCTTTGTTTAAGCAGCCACACTTCTTTGTTTAAGCCGCCACACTTCTTTGTTTAAGCCGCCACACTTCTTTGTTTAAGCAGCCACACTTCTTTGTTTAAGCAGCCACACTTCTTTGTTTAAGCCGCCACACTTCTTTGTTTAAGCAGCCACACTTCTTTGTTTAAGCAGCCACACTTCTTTGTTTAAGCGCCACACTTCTTTGTTTAAGCAGCCACACTTCTTTGTTTAAGCCGCCACACTTCTTTGTTTAAGCCGCCACACTTCTTTGTTTAAGCCGCCACACTTCTTTGTTTAAGCAGCCACACTTCTTTGTTTAAGCCGCCACACTTCTTTGTTTAAGCAGCCACACTTCTTTGTTTAAGCAGCCACACTTCTTTGTTTAAGCCGCCACACTTCTTTGTTTAAGCCGCCACACTTCTTTGTTTAAGCAGCCACACTTCTTTGTTTAAGCCGCCACACTTCTTTGTTTAAGCAGCCACACTTCTTTGTTTAAGCAGCCACACTTCTTTGTTTAAGCCGCCACACTTCTTTGTTTAAGCAGCCACACTTCTTTGTTTAAGCAGCCACACTTCTTTGTTTAAGCAGCCACACTTCTTTGTTTAAGCCGCCACACTTCTTTGTTTAAGCAGCCACACTTCTTTGTTTAAGCCGCCACACTTCTTTGTTTAAGCAGCCACACTTCTTTGTTTAAGCAGCCACACTTCTTTGTTTAAGCAGCCACACTTCTTTGTTTAAGCAGCCACACTTCTTTGTTTAAGCAGCCACACTTCTTTGTTTAAGCCGCCACACTTCTTTGTTTAAGCAGCCACACTTCTTTGTTTAAGCCGCCACACTTCTTCGTTGAATCCTAAATGTTTTCAAATTCTTATCTTTTACTCTAAAACAATTAGAAAAGCGTTCACTTTTTTACCCAATGTCCATCATTATTTTTTGGAAGCAGTATATCAAATCGTCTCTCTGACAGTGGGAAAATGGTACAAAACATTTAAGAGAAAGCCAAAAAAAATTTAATTTGTTATCGATGATATAACTCCTACAGTTTTATGATTCTTGATACAGACGTATAATTCCAAGATGACTCATATTTCTGGAAGTTTTTCCATGGTTATTCCCTTATTAAGGACAAGTGTTATTTCTGTCGACTTCCTGTACTGGGGACGGCTGAAATTCCATTTAAAGTCATTAATCTACTTTGTATTTACTTACTGTAATAAATGAATACTTGTAATAAAATTAACGTTAGTCTGTAAGCAAATAATGTTTGAATAGAGCAGTTAGACATTTTCTTGAATATAAACCACGGCAGCAGAACCATCATTCTTCTGAATGACTATTTTTTCTTTCACATTTACATTTTTGCTTGAAGTCTGCAGCAAATGTGTAAAGCGATTTTACTTTTCAATTATCAGTTTTTTTTTCTAATTGCAAGTGAATAACCAAACACCGTTGTCAAGTGGCATAAACTGCAAATGTGAGTTGCTTCATCAAACAGTTATGATATTAATTTTGCTGGTTAGATCTGTTCTTCCATTTCATCAAACATCATAAGAACATAAGAATGGAGGAACACTGCAGAAGGCCTACTGGCCCATGCGAGGCAGGTCCTTATCAAAACGACTACTACCTAAAGCTTCCCTAGAAATAACTCCCGTACCCAATAACACCAATCAAACCCAGCCCCTCCCACTCATATATTTGTCCAGTCTCTTCTTAAAGCTACCCAAGGTCCTAGCCTCTATCACCCCACTGGGAAGACTGTTCCACGCATCTACAACTCTGTTAGAAAACCATGACACAGATTCTACGAGGTCGTTTTGCATGAAACTGGACAGTTCACTGCAAACTTTACCATTGTCAAGGAAAGTTCTTAACAATAAATAACATTTACTTAGACACATCAGTAAATTCAACTTAAGTTTCCTATGTTTACTGAACTTGGGGCCTCATCAGGACCTCTAAATGTTTCCTCTGTTTTTGTTAAGACACAAACTGTCACTATAGCGCTTCATGATTGTTCTTCATAATAAGCTAATTATGCTGAGTGTTACGATCTTTCTCTTTTAATCACTCAACATATAACTAATCCTTGCCAAGCCAAAAGTTTTATCGGATATAACAGCAAGAAGCTTTCCGATAAATTGTGTTTAACGTGTGTATATATTTATTTCACAAATAATATATAATTGAATGTCATACCCATATATTTTTATCTTTTGAAAACAGAAGACAGTGTCAACAATATACTTTTAGTATACAAGAACTATCAAATGTGCATTGTCAATGCATATTTCATAGTTAAATTTTCGATATATGTTTTATTTTTTTTTTAGCTTTTAAGCTAATGCTAAGTTTACATATATTTCTGTTCTTTCCCACTATGTCTCTTTTTCACTAGCGAAGTCACAAGATCCAAAAGAATATTTTAATAGTCCACTTATTATTCATGAACATGCTGAACTACGCTTCTCCTGTGGCTGAGTTTTCATTTGGGGAAGAGTAATAAATCCACATAGAAGGCAGCTAGCTCACTTCACTTGACTGCTTCTGAAAGTCAACTGAATTTCAAAGGATGGCAGCAGCCTCACGATGCCACCTATTTTAAAAGCAAAATTTAACAGATTCGAAGAAAGTTAAAATCTACTCACACAAACAAATAGGTGAGTACACACGGTAACATCTAACAACAGTGCTTCCTGAATTTAAGTATTTTTGGCCTACCTTGGAGCTGACCAGTGGTCGTTCTACAAGACACTCGAACAACCCCACAAGCGTGTAACAAGGTGCCAAAAGTCAGAAAAGTGAGAGGAGGACTAAAATTTCATAAGTAAATTGGAAAGTGTCGGTATTTGGTAAATCCAAGGAGGGCCAGACAGGCCTAGTGTCAGGCACCTGGTGTTGAGGGCCACCCAGGCCTAGAGTCAGGCACCTGGTGTTAAGGGCCAGCTAGACATAGTGCCAGGCACCTAATATTGAGGGCCAGCCAGGCCTAGTGTCAGGCACCTGGTGTTGAGAGCCAGCCAGGCCTAGTGTCAGGCACCTGGTGTTGAGGGCCAGACAGGCTTAGTGTCAGGCACCTGATGTTGCCTTCCCATGGTGCATAAATATACCTAATTGGATGAATCTTATTGTAGCCAGCTGGCCCAGTGGCTAAAGCATCGGTCTGGAGTTTTAGGAGTCACTCGCTGCGAGTTCAATCCTGCCCGTACCCTAGTTTGTTTGCAATCATGTCATTACGATTTCGTGAGTCATCATAATTACTGTATTTTCAATAACACAACATGTAACACCAAACAAAGAAAAAATAGGTGTGAACATCTGGATAGTGAAGGTTTTCAAGGAGTAATAAGTTAGCTTAGTGAGTGAGCAAGAAAAGAAAATAAACAGGAAAAAAAAAGGAACCATTAGGTATCAGAACACATTTTGGTATTACCAATAATGAGTTGTAGTGGATAATGTATGAAAGTTAAGGTCTGTGGCCACGAAATAAGGAAAGCAGTGTGAATATCTGGACAGTGAAAAGTGAATATCTTGGTAGTGTTGTGAGTGAGGAGTGGAGTACACAGTGAATACAGTATTTAGCGAATATAGTAAGTGTGTTATAGACACCTGCCATGGAACTGTATAACATCAAGTCGGTACCCAACGGAGATCAAGAGGACTGCCGTGACTCATGGCTGCTAAACATATAATACTCACCTGTATGTGGAAACAATTAGATTAGTGCGAGTTTAACGGTAACTGCCATATAACTGGATGTGGAAAGTTTATTCTCACTCTACCTCAAGACCAAGACATTGAGGAAGCTTGGCTGAAAGTAATTAGTACCTCAAAACAGTCTGGGCATGTTGACAGGTGCTTTTAAAAGATTCCATGGTAACAGTGCGTAATTTAAGTCAGTAGGGTTATGTTATATTAGGGAATAGATGAGAAAGAAGCCCATAACACTGTTACAAAAGAAGTGAGGGAACTAGAGGGGGAAGGGGCTAAGAGGAACACAGCAGCAGTAACCTCACTCAAATAACACACATGCACATCCAAATAACACACACATACAATTGCTCATACACACACCCTTGAGGAAATGATAACGGGACACCGAGACGTCTGAGAGACGATAAGGAAAACAACCAAGGAGATACTTAAATTGGACCCAGAGATATAGAGGGAAACGAAATGGGAAGAGGAGAGGGAGAGGTCACTTATTATTCATGGGCTCCATGAGGCAGAAGGGAAGACCTATGACGAATGAAGTCAGGGGAGGTAAAAGAGATTAAAAGCATCATCACAGTAACAGGAGAGGACATGAACCAACTGGCAAATTTTCAGAAACCTGGGCGGTACTAGAGAAAAAAGAAATTCCCAATCAAATTGACATTCAAGACAGAAATGGTATGAAACAAGATCCTGCAGAGGAAACCATGGTTAAAGGATTCTTCAAAATACCAGCGAGTGTAACTCGAACATGACAAAACAAAAAAAGGACAGGAATGAGTGGGAGAGAGTAAGAAGGCACCAGAGACAGGAAGGGGAGACAAAGCAGGTACCGACAGGGAAGTGCAGCCTTGGGGACAACATCAAACACAACTGCCCACAGAACCACCCACAGCATCCCCTCAACCCCTACCAATCCACATCAACCAAACGCAATAACTATAAACAAACCACACTCCACACCCACTTTCCCCATCCACCCCAACTGTAATATCACCACAACATCAGCCTACCATAATATCCAGCCCTGTCTACCACACAATCCTGCACCAACCCCTCCCATTCCCCTGAATACAGTTATGGAAAGGAAGCTAAAGGTATGGTATACCAACACAGATGGAATAACAAATAAGAGTGACGAGTGACAAGAAAGAATCACTGAGGCATCTCCAGATATCATAGCACTCACAGAGATAAGTTCATGGGTTGATAACAAATGCGATCTTCCTGTCTGGAGATCAGACCTTGAGGAAAGACAGGGGGTACAGAGAGGAAGAGTTGCACTGTTCATCAAAAACCAATGGAGGAGATGGGAGGACCAGTCACAGATGAAGTGGATGACTACATGGTAAGAACACTTCTAACTGGAGGTAAGTCCAAAAGTGATTATAGCAGTGATTTACAACCCTCCACCGAACAGCAAGAGACCAAGACAAGAATACAATGAAAGTAACAGAACGATAGTGTCCACACTAGCTGAGTTGGCCAGAAGGGCCCACATATGTAGGGCAAAGTTACTCATCATGAGGGATTTCAACCACAAGGACTGGGAAAACCTGGAGCCACATAGGGGACAGGAGACGTGGAGATGGTCCATGAAGAGGTGTTGGAATGGATGCATGTGATGAGTGGGGCTTCACAATGGTTAGTCCTAGGGCCAGTGCTGTTTCTAGTACATGTGAATGTCATGACAGAAGGGATGGAATCAGCTGTATTCCAGTTTAATACGATCTGAAGCTAATGAGTTGAATACAAGCTCGATTGATTGTTAGCGCACTCAGCTCACACACTGAGGTCCGGGGGATCGATGCCGGGTACGGCTCGAAACATTAGGACGTGTTTCATTAAGGCACCTACTGTCTATGCTCGCCAGTCAATATAATAAGTACCTGGGTGTTAGTCGACTAACGTGAGTCGCATCCTGAGACAATATTGACGTAGTCTTCCCAAAATGCTATGCATAACAAGGGGCTTTCTGTACAGTAGTATGTCATTGATGTCAGCTAGGCCTATATACTTTGTATATGTACTTGTAGAAATAAAAATATTATTATTATTAGAAAGGCTACAAAAGGATTTGGAAAGGCTACAAACCTGGTCTAACTAACGACTCCTGAAGTTTAACCCCACCAAGTGCAAAGTTACGAAGCTTGGGGAAGAACAAAGAGACCGAAGACAGAGTACAGGGTCGGGGGAGAAACCTCACTCAAGGAGAAGGACCTCAGCGTGAGTATCATATCGAGTATGTCCCCTGAGGCACACATCTACCAAATAACTGCTGCAGTAAATGTGCGTCTGGGACATGTAAGTAAGGAGTCATTCACGACACTGTATACTGTGTACGTCAGGCCCATATTGGAGTATGCAGCACCGGTATGGAACTCGCACATCAAGAAACCGGAGATAGTGCAGAGGTTTGCAATAAGACTAGTGTGAGGGAAAAGTTCAATAGATAGGAGTAGCGAGGGAGTATATAGTAACAATAGTTTCATTGCCGGCTACTTGTTAAGGTAGGGTAAGTCAAGCTCCCGCTATTCCCGTCTTTTTTCCCCCACCCCGAAAGTGATAGTTTCATTGCCGGCTACTTGTTAAGGTAGGGTAAGTCAAGCTCCCACTATTCCCACCTTTTTCCCCCACCCAGAAAGTGATAGTTTGACTGCCGGCTGCTTGTTAAGGTAGGGTCAGTCTAGCTCCTGCTATCCCTTCCCCTCCTCCCCCCCCCCCCCCCGAAAGGTGACGTGTGGGGCTCTGGTCCAAACAGTAATCACTAGACTCACAGCTCCCAGCACTACTGTAAGTACATGCCTGCCTTGTATTCTAGTGGATTTATGGGTTGAAAGCTTCACTTTTGACCAATAATAAACTTAGTCTTTTCAGCCTTGCTCTATGTTGACTGTTGTAATAATCACCACATCTTTTAGGTATTGTACTTATCATGGAGAGTGATTATTTAAGCAGTGGGTAACCTGTCTATCTTTCCAGCTTGGATGACAGAGAGGGTCACCTGTCAATCAACGAGAAGAACTGGTGGAGATGGACTAACGTCCTGAGACTTCCCCTTTTTGGATTTAATTACCTGTGCACCTGTATGAAATTGCAGAACGTAACCCCTCATCATTGCAGCGGTAAAGAACCTGCTTTCCTGTCATCGGGATATAATACTCAAGGCTATACTGTGAAGAACTAGCCAGTGGGTCGTAACAAACACCTGCGACCCCCCCCCCATCATCAGCAACGGCTACGATTTTAACAACACAGTGTCACCAACACCAGACACCCCTATATATATTAGCGTTGAATTCAGTTATCATTTATATTTTTCATTTTTCATTTTCTTTAATGTAGGATTAATATTTCATATTTAAGTGTTTTATATTCTATATTTTCTATATAATAAAGTGTTTATGTTTGTCTGTTATTATTTCTTTTTCTGTTCATTAATTTTCCTGAGGAGGAGCCACCCTTGGTAATACTGTCTGAAGTTATTACAGGGCTGAGTAAGCCTTCACAACTAGTCCCACAGCTAAGGGGTTTGTCCTATGAGGAGAGGTTAGGGGAACTCAACCTGATACCTCTGGAGGACAGGAGGACTATGGAAGATGTGATAACAACGTACAAAATGCTGATACTAATTGACAGGGTGAACCGATACAGACAAGTAACAAGAACAAGAGGGCACAGTTGGAAGCTGAAAACTCAGATGAGTCGTAGAGATGTTATGAAGTACTTCTTCAGCCTTAGAGCTGTCAAAAAAGCGGAACAATCTTGAGAGTGGAGTGGTAGAGACAGGATCCATACTTAGCTTTAAGAAGAAATACGATAAGACTCTTGAAGCCAGGAGAGAGAGTGGACCTAGCAGCTACCAGTGAAGATGCCGCAACTATATATAGGTGAGTACACACACATTCATTCTCATTTACTCAGACAAAACTCATCACTGTCATGTCGTTAAACTTTAGACCCCATCCCCCATCCCTCTCTATCATTCCTTCCCCATTTCCTTCACATCTTCCCATCTTTGTATATCCCTCCCCATGTGTTACAAATACCTTCCCCATCATTACACATTCTCTCCCTACCCTTGGACTATCCTCTCCCCATCCTCTGTATATCACTTTCCCATCCTTGGTATATCCTCTTCTCATCTTGTAAATATCCTCTCCCCGTCCTAGGCACATTCCCTCTCCAGCCTTAGTATATACCAATATAATCAATGGTATATTTTCTCCAAAACCTTGGTATATCCCCTTCCAATCCTTGATTTATCCCCTCCCCATCCTTAGTATATCCCCTCCCCATCCTTAGTATATCCCCTCCCCATCCTTAGTATATCCCCTCCCCATCCTTAGTATGTCTCTTTCCTATTCTTGGTATATACTTTCTCTCATCCTTAGCATATCCCCTCCCCATCTTTTGACTATTCTCGCCCTATCCTGTTTCTACTTCCCTCATTTTCTGTATATCCTTTCCCTTTCCTTCCTTTATGTATCCCCTCTCCCTAACACTGGTATATCCCCTTTACCATCTTTGGTATAAATTCTCCCTATCCTTGGTATATCCTCTTTCCCATCACTCTTCTATCACCTTCCCCATTCCCCCTCTGCCTCCCCTCATCCTTCCCCACCTCCCGTCATATGACCCCCCACGCCTTGCCCCTCCGCTGAAAAACAAGTGAATAATTGATGTCATCGAGCCAGCAAAATTCCCCGTGGCACTAGTTCAATAATCAGTGCATGGTGCCATTCATGGTGCCATTCATTGTGCCATTTATGGTGTCATTCATGGTTCCATTCATAGTGACATTCATGGTGCCTTTCATGGTGCCATTCATGGTGCCATTTATGGTGGCCTTCATGGTGCCATTCATGGTGCCATTCATGGTGCCATTCATGGTGCCATTCATGGTGCCATTCATGGTGCCCTTCATGGTGCCATTCATGGTGCCATTCATGGTGCCATTCATGGTGCCATTCATGGTGCCATTCATGGTGCCCTTCATGGTGCCATTCATGGTGCCACTCATGGTGCCATTCATGGTGCCATTCGTGGTGTAATTCATGGTGCCATTCATGGTGCCATTCGTGGTGTAATTCATGGTGCCATTCATGGTGCCACTCATGGTGCCATTTCCATAATCAATATACTCTCAGATCATTCACATGGCCATAAGAAGCTAAGAAGAACATAAGAATAGAGGAATATTGTAGCAGGTCTACTGGCCCATACTAGGCAGGTTCTTCTCAGAACCAACCATTCCCACCGACCTATATTCACAGTCTGTATGATCAAGCTGTACATCACCTAGTTTATAACTAGGAAGGTTATTTTCATTCCCAAGGATCAGAACTTTACAGTTGTTCACAAGGAACTATATCTGCCACTTTTTATTTTATGACATTAATTTGTTCAAATCTTCCTGAAGTTCAATGGTATCCTCCTCATAATCTAATCGGTTTATTTTTGTGTCACTCGTGAATTTACTCATGTCACTTGTTATCCCTTCATCAAGGTCGTTAATGTAAATTATGAACAACAGTGGGTCTAAAATCGATCCATGTGGAACGCCATTACTGACCGGTCCTCATCCAGCTTTGACCCCATTAAGTCAAACTCTGTTTACTATTGGTCAGTCATGCCTCGATTAGAACTTTATTTCCTATACCATGAACTGCCACTTTTCTTAACATTCCTTTGTGTGGTACTCTGTCGAGTGCCATTACTGAAATTTAGATGAACAGCATCATATTCTTCATCGTTGTCTACTGCCTCAAATGCTTTTTCAAACAATGTCAGTAAATTTGTTTGGCAGGAAACACCTCTTGTGAATCCATGCTGAGACTCATTAATCAAATTATACTTATACCCGGCATTATAAGAAGCTATCTTAATAACTTATTCTAACAATTTGCCTACTAATGCAGTCAAGCTTATTGGAGCGTAATTTGATGGAACTGACTTATCCCCTGATTTATATATAGGAATTACATCAGCCATCTTCCACATCTTTTCCTTTGCACAATTTCAGTTGTAATTATCTTTACACCCGAAGTAAATAATATGGATTTTAAGGGTAATTTTCATTATCACATTCTTGATAATTTAAACAGCTAGAGTCTCTGATTCCACAATATATCGTTTCCTCACAAAAGCCCATACTGCTACCTGTGAGGGAAAAGTTCAATAGATAGGAGTAGCGAGGGAGTATATAGTAACAATAGTTTCATTGCCGGCTACTTGTTAAGGTAGGGTAAGTCAAGCTCCCGCTATTCCCACCTTTTTCCCCCACCCAGAAAGTGATAGTTTGACTGCCGGCTGCTTGTTAAGGTAGGGTCAGTCTAGCTCCCGCTATCCCTTCCCCTCCTCCTTCCCCTTCCCCCCAAAGGTGACGTGTGGGGCTCTGGTCCAAACAGTAATCACTAGACTCACAGCTCCCAGCACTACTGTAAGTACATGCCTGCCTTGTATTCTAGTGGATTTATGGGTTGAAAGCTTCACTTTTGACCAATAATAAACTTAGTCTTTTCAGCCTTGCTCTATGTTGACTGTTGTAATAATCACCACATCTTTTAGGTATTGTACTTATCATGGAGAGTGATTATTTAAGCAGTGGGTAACCTGTCTATCTTTCCAGCTTGGATGACAGAGAGGGTCACCTGTCAATCAACGAGAAGAACTGGTGGAGATGGACTAACGTCCTGAGACTTCCCCTTTTGGATTTAATTACCTGTGCACCTGTATGAAATTGCAGAACGTAACCCCTCATCATTGCAGCGGTAAAGAACCTGCTTTCCTGTCATCGGGATATAATACTCAAGGCTATACTGTGAAGAACTAGCCAGTGGGTCGTAACAAACACCTGCGACCCCCCCCCCATCATCAGCAACGGCTACGATTTCAACAACACAGTGTCACCAACACCAGACACCCCTATATATATTAGCGTTGAATTCAGTTATCATTTATATTTTTCATTTTTCATTTTCTTTAATGTAGGATTAATATTTCATATTTAAGTGTTTTATATTCTATATTTTCTATATAATAAAGTGTTTATGTTTGTCTGTTATTATTTCTTTTTCCATTCATTAATTTTCCTGAGGAGGAGCCAGCCTTGGTAATACTGTCTGAAGTTATTACAGGGCTGAGTAAGCCTTCACACTACCTATTTCTAGTTTAGAGCCTTAACACCTGAACTATCCAGAGCCCCCACACCTGCCATAGGTAAGTGAAACTCCATCCCTGGTATACATGTCGATTCTGCCATAGAGGAGGTCCTAGCTATCTATAAAAGGTACTGCAATATCCGTTTAGTGTTTGTCCAGCCAGCAGTTGCTCTAGACAACCATTCATTTCCAACTCCTCTCCTTGGCAAATGCCACATTTAACAAGGCACCCTCCCTTCTTCCTAATTATGTCTATCGCTGACCTATACCTCTAATCAGGTCCTCACTCCTACACCTGAAAACATTGTTACTTCTATTACTGAGACAGATAATAAGATCGGTCACATTACCTTTCATGATGTCGAAAAAGACATTGTGGCCTGGAACATTCACATGACTAAGACACACTCAGACCATTCACGTCACAAGGACACTCAGACCATTCATGTGACCAGGACACTCAGACCATTCACGTGACTATGCCTGGATAGTGCTGTGAACTGGATAATGTTGTGGGTTTGGTGATGCTGTGGGCTGGATAAAGCTATAGGGTGGATAATGCTGCAGGCTAGATGATGATGGGGGCTTGATAATGCTGTGCGCTGGATAATGCTGTTCACTGGATAATGCTGTTCACTGGATAATGCTGTTCACTGGATAATGCTGTTCACTGGATAATGTTGTTGGCTTGATAAAGTTGTGGGCTGAGTAATGCTGCAATAAATCAATGCAAGAATTGGATAATGATGAAACTGGAAAATGCTAGAAACGTAATATATGTATTTTTTTCATTCTGGGACCTCCCATGTGCGTGTGTGTGTGAGTACTTGTGTGTGCATGTGTGCGTGTAATTATGCGTGTGTGTGAGCGTGCACGTGTGTGTCTGTGTGCGTGAATGTAATAATCTCTTTGTGTGTATGTATGTGTTTCTCCTCGCAGATTTATACTCACCGAGTTGTGTTGATACTTAGCTCCTGGCCCCACGTCAAACCTCAAAAATTAATCTTGCATATATTGGTTCCTGACTTCTTCATATCTACTCCTATATGTACAGAGTTAACCCCAGCTGCTTCCACATCTAGGTCATTCCACCTCCTGACTTCCATGAGACTGGAAAAGTACTTTCTAACATCCCTGTGACTCGTGTGTGATTTTAACTTCCGTTGTGCTTCGTCCTTGCGTTGTAAACACTGTGCTTATCAACCTTGCCAACCTAGATCCTTCTTTTCGTTGATACCAGTAAAGTCTCGCCTCCCAGCCTCTATTTCGTCTCTGGTCTCAGCTCCCACAATCCAAATTTCATGACCTTGGACTTGTTTGGACTGAGTTCCAGCAATCACTTGCTTGACCTCCCTGTGAAGGACCGGGTAATAAATATGAAGAAGGAAATAAGGAAACTCACCCTGGATGATTAGGAAGTCTGTGAGAAACTGAACAAAAAATATAAGGAAGTTATTTAAGAGGAATCGGGATTATTGCCAGAGAGTCAAAGAGAGAGAGTGCACCAACAAGTACTGGACACAATACAGACAAGAAGGATGAGAGGTGAAGCAAATACTGAGCGAAGTATAATGCCTCGAAGGTATCTAGCTGACTTTCCGTAGGTTCTGCAAGCGGGTGCAGAGGAGCTGTGTGAACCACTAACAGTGATCTTTGAACAAACCGATTGAAACGGCAACTTCCAGAGGGCTGAAAAACGGCGAATTAAGTTTCAATATTCCAGATGACAATGAATTACAGGCCAGTGTCATTAAAATATATAGTATGTAAGGCTATGGAGAAGATTATAGGAGAAAAGTAGTGAAGCACATGGAATAGAGTACATGGGTTCATAAACAATAATCAGCATGATTTTCGAGATGGAAAATCCTGTTTCACAAATCCGATAGAGTTCCATGCTAAGGTGATGAAAACTGGGCGGGGGAGACACACACAGAGAGGGTTGGGTGGACTGTACATTTTTGAACTGTAAGAAGGCATTCGATGCAGCAACCCACAAGAGGAGCAAACAGGAATTACAAGGCAAACACTACACTGGATCAACGAATACTTAACGGGAAGGAAGCAACAAGTTACTGTCAGGGAGGTGGTGTTGGAATGGGCGAGTGTGATGAGTGGGGATCCACAAGGGTCAGTACTTGGATCAGTATTGTTTCTTGCGCATATGAACATAAAGGAAACAGTCGGCGGTGTCTCTATTTGCAGATGATGTGACTAATGAGAAAAACTGGAATAGAGCAGGAAAGTCTGCAAATGGATCTGGACAAGCCACAGTGGCTATTAGAATTTAACCCCAGCAAATGCAAAGTTATGATAGTCAGATAAAGACAGAAACTTCCAGAAACAGTATACAGGCTGTATACAGTATACAGTAAAATGCTGCAAACCTCCCTGGAAGAGAAAGACCTCGGGGTGAGCATAGTTCCGAGCACATCACCTGAGGCACACACCAGAATAACTGTTGCAGCAAACGCGAGGTTTTTAAAGTTATTGGTAACTTTCAGAACATGAACAAGGATGCATTGACAACCTTGTACACGGTATATGTCAAGCTCATCTTGGAGTATGCAGCATCAGTATGGAACCCACATTGGATTAAGTATGTTTAAAAGATGGAAAAAACGCTGAGGTTCACAACGAAACTAGTCCCAGAGCTGAGAGGTGTCTTGTGAGGCGATAGAGGCGCTAAACCTGACACTAGTGGACAGAAGGGCCAGAACTGACATGATTACGACGTGCACAATACTCGTAGGAATTAACAAGATGGACAGGGGAGTCTGAGAGTCGGGTCTCAGTTAAACGAGGATACAGCTGATAATTAAAAACACAAATGAGTCAAAGTTTTTAGGAAATACTTCTTTAGCCTTAGAGTGAACAGCCAAGTGGTAGAGGCTTACGCAGCCAGCGGAGTGAGAGCAGTAGCGACTAGCAGATAGGCTAGCCAAGAGCCGAGACTCGGCCCTGCAACCAAAATTAGGTGAGTACACGTCTAAATCTTCCTGGAGGCTGTCATTCTCCTTCCTCTTCACATTCTTCTAAATAGTTCTACATCTTCAAACAAATAAACACAGTCTTCAATTCCGAACTGGCAAGTCATTAACATGCATTAAAAATAATGTATGTTAATGTATGTTAACATATATTAAAATAATGGTGGACCTTACTACTAATCCTTGGGGACACCACTTTTTACTTTAATCCAGTTTTACAATCCCTCTTTGATTCATTGTATAACTTTTTTTTGTCCTTACTTATTGTTAAAGTTTGTGGATCAATCTTTGATGGATAAAACAGTGTTAAGTGCTTTCCTGTAGTAATGGAAAACACAGTCTGCCCATCCTTGTCTTTATTGCCTCATCTCAGTAATCCTGTCACATAATTCCACCAGACTGATCAGTGAGAATCTCACATCTCTGAATCACTGATGGTTTTATCTGCTGAAGTTCCTCTTGACAATCTTCTCCAATACTTTAGAAAGGATGCACGTCACTGATACCGGCCTGTAGTTTTAACACCAGTCTGTCCCCCCTTAAATAATGGGATTACATTAGCCAGCTTCCAGTTATCTGATAGTTGTCTCGATCTTGTGCCTTGTTAAAAAAATGATCTTCGCCCTAGGCTCACACAGTGCTTCTGCTCCTTCTATTATATACCTTATCCTGTCTTCACTTACTTCAATATCCTCACTTTGTTGTGAATATTCTTTTCCTGGTGTGGGTTGATCTGTCGTTGCTCCTGCGTGCACGTGTGTGGGTACGTGGGTATTTGCTTACATGCATCAGCTGTGCACGGGTGTTACAACCCAGGAGTCCCAAAGGCCTGTTATCCTGGGTGTAAAGGGAGCAAAATAAACACAGCAGAAAAACTTTTGGCTTGTATTATCCTTCACCAATTTAGAACAGAAGTATGTACACTATATACACTATGTACAACAATAGGTATTAGTGCACTCCACGGTAAGCAAGGCAGAATAGAAGCCACTAGAGAGCAGACCGTGCTTCAACCAGCTCTAGAATGGGAATGACAAGGGCAGACAGGTGAGTGGTACCCACATCACCTCTGCGATTGCCAAAACCATCTTCTCATTGGCTGGAATCTGGGTACTGACTGAACGATGGGGCCCCATCATCAACCCTTAGTACCTAGTTCGCTGGTTGGGGGAGACAGCCTGTCAATGAGGGTGTGTACATGCGCCGAATAAAGGTTACGTACTCTTTGCATGCCACAACGGGTCTCGTCTGTGTACCTTATTTCCTCGTGAATCAAAATTCCTAAAACAATTTTATAGCGAAAATAAATGCACAGACTATTTTTATATTTCGTCAATATAATTATTTTTACAATCTAAATCCTCTTAAAACAATAAAACTGCGAGTCTGTGAGTAAAGCGGACCTAATGGGAGACATTCACAGTAATGAAGATAATAATAGAACAAAAGTAGGAATAATAATATTAATAATAATACGAAGAAGAAGAAGGAAGAAGAAGAAGAAGAAGAAGAAGAAGAAAAAGAAAAAAAAGAAGAAGAAGCAGGAGAAGAATAGTATAATAATAATAATAATAATAATAATAATAATAATAATAATAATAATAATAATAATAATAATACGGAACTAAATATAAATATTGGCTTGGTATCCCCTGAAGCTCTAAATGTTGTAGTAAGGTTCCCGGCTGAGAGATGGCAGCACACATCGGCCCAGGTAATCAGGAGTTATCGTGTGAGGGAACGTTCAGCGGTCACGATACGTTGATGTACCGCAGCTGACCGCATCTTGAGTTCCTGTAGCTTTATCTGTGACGAGTACAGCTAAGCGTTTTGAGTGAGGTAATCAGGAATGTGTGGTGAGCCTTAGTGAGCAGTGCGACAGCTTCAGTATGTCAGCTCACCAGGCATCGCTTGAGGACGCGGTATGAGATTCACAGCTGCTTTAAAATAGTTATAGTAGCTGAGTGTAAGATGAATGAGCTGTTTAGGGCAGGTGATCAGTCACTCCAGGTTCCCACTGCCACTTAAAACATACACATGCACACACACACATACACACTGGACAGGCTGGAAGCTTGGTCCAGCAACTGGCTCCTCGAATTTAACCCCACCAAATGCTTGACCACACCTGGTCAAGCACGTCAAGAAATTAGAGAAGGTGCAAAGGTTTGCAACAAGACTAGTTCGAGAGCTAAGGGTAATGTCCTACGAAGAAAGGTTAAGGGAAATCGGCCTGACGACACTGGAGGACAGGAGGTTTAGGGGAGACATGATAATGACATAACAATATACTGCGAGAAATTAACAAGGTGGACACACAAACAAGGGGTTACCATTGGAAGTTGAAGACTCAGACGAGTCAAAGAGATGTTAGGAAATATTTCTTTAGTCATAGAGTTGTCAGGAAGTGAAATAGTGTGGCAAGTGACGTAGTGGAGGCAGGAATAATACATAGTTTTAAGACGAAGGGAGAGAGAGGACCTAGTAGCGACCAGTGAAGAAGCAGGGCCAGGAGCTATGTATCGACCCCTGCAGCCACAAATAAGTGAGTACAAATAGTTGAGTACACACACATGCACACACACACTAGCACACACACATACACACACACATACACATGCACACACACACACACACACACACACACACACACACACACACATACACACACACACACACACACACACACACACACACACACACACACACACACACACAATACAACACACACAGGTACACACATGTTTTGATAACTAGCGTGTAAAAAAAAAGAGACACCAGAGTGGAGGATAAAAGCCAGGGGAACCGAGGAAGATTGGTCTGGAAAGGAAGAATGGATGGAAGAGCTCAGAAGAATGATGGAGCAAGAGTGGGAAAGGGATTAGAAGAGCTTACCATTAAAATGGAGGAGAGGCTGGATGCAAAGAGCAAGAAGTGGGAGCTGCAAGCCGAAGCTGCAGAGGCCAGAATACAGAGCCTAGAAGAACTGAGAATGCTGAAGCAGGACATAGAGTCAATGAACAGAAGGGGTTTGGAATCAGGAACAGGTACACCAGTATCCAGTAAGAGGACCAAAGTATAGGAGAGGGAAAGACCTATGTAGAGGCCTTATCAGGCCACAGAGAGGGCCAGGAAATGTTGAGAAAAGAAAGTGACATATCATTGGGTACAGGGACAACGGTAAGTGAGGAAATTGTGGGTAGGGATGGTGAAACAGAATCCACAGCAGAAACCACAGCTAAACGAAACAAAAAATATAAGTGGGTGTTCCTCGACCACGACAGAATGCAAACAGAATGGCAGCAGAAACTGAGAGAAGGGATACAAAAACACAAGGAGCAAGATAGAAAGACAAGGCTAGAGACAGGTCAGTGGCACCCAGAGTCAGGTGCCCCTGCAACCAAACAGATCAACCTAAATCAAACCACATTCTGCATTCACAGATCCCATCCCCCCCAGCACAAACCCTACCTACACAGCAGCCTCCCATAGTGTCATGTCAGGTCTCCCACTCACCCAGCCCCCACAAACTCCCCAGAATAGTCTTGGAAAAGAAGCTGAAGTTATGATACGCCACCATGGGTGGAATAACGAATAAGTGTGAGGAGTGGCACGAAAGTATCATGGAGGTATCCCCAGGCTTCATAACACTCACGAAAACCAAGCTTATGGGAATCATAACAGACACGATCTTCCAACCTAACATCAGATCATGAGGAAAGACAAGAGAGCAGAGGGGGAGAAGACGTTGCACTGCTCATCAAAAACCAGTGGAGTTTTGAGGAGTTGAAAGGAGTGGACTGAAGGGAAGTAAGGGATTATTCAGTAAGAACACTTCAGACTGGGGTCCTTAGGTGGTGATTGCAGTGATGTACAACCTGCCACTGAATAGCAGGTCAGGGCAGGAGTACGATGAGAACAACATAGCAATGGTTGAGACACTAGCTGAGGCTGCCAGAAGGGCCAACATGGGCAGGGCAAAGTTACTAGTTGGGGGCGATTTCAATCACAAGGAGATTGACTGGGAAAACTTGGAGCCACATGGGGGACCAGAAACGTGGAAGGCCAAGATGATGAGGGTGGTACTGGAAAAACCTCATGTACCAACATGTTAGGGACACTACCAGATAGAGAGAGGAGAGGATGAACCAGCAAGACTGGACTTCATATTCGCCTTGAGTAGTTCAGACTTGGGGGCATCACATATGAAAGGCCCCTCTAAGCTAGTGATCATGTGGTCCTGAGCTTCGAATACATTGTAGAGCTTAAGGTAGAGAGGGAAGCAGCACGAGGAGGATGGTAGAAGCCAAACTATAAAAGGGGGGACTACAAATGAATGAGGAATTTCCTGCAGTTACAGTGGGAAAGAGAACTGATGGGAAAACAGTGAATGAAATAATAGACTATGTGGCCACAAAATGCAAAATGGCAGAGGAAAGGTTCGTACCTAAGAGCAACAGTACCAATGAGAAGACAAGAACGATCCCTTGGTTTACTCAAAGGTGTGAGGAGGCTAAAACTAAATACACTAGAGAATGGAAAAAGTATAGAAGACAAAGGACCCAAGAAAATAAGGAGAGTAGCTGAAGAGCCAGAAATGAATATGCATGGATGAGAAGGGAAGCTCAGCGTGACCCATAGCCGTTGTACAGCCACATCAGAAGGAAAACAACAGTAAAGGACCAGGTAATCGGGCTATGAAAGGAAGGGGGAAGATCACAAGAAACAACAAAGAATTATGTGAAGAGCTGAATACAAGATTTAAGGAAGAATTTTCAGTGGAGACGGACTGGACTAGCGTAAATTGGAATGCTAGGGTACAACAACAAGTGCTGAACACACTACACACAACCGAGGAGGAAGTAAAAAGGCTGCTAAGTGAACTAGATACCTCAAAAGCGGTGGGACGGGACATCTCTCCATGGGTCCTGAGAGAGGGAGCAGAGGCACTATTTGTGCGACTAACAACATATCTATCGAAAAAGGGCAACTACCTGAAGTATGGAAGACAGCAAACGTAGTTCCAGTCTTTAATGCAGGTAGCATTAAACTGCAGACCAGTGTCAATGACATGTATAGTATGCAAAGTCATGGAGAAGCTTCTCAGGAAAAGACTGGTGGAGCATCTGGAAAAAATGAGCTTACACATGTTAACCAGCACGGTTTCAGGGAGAGGAAATCGTGTGTCACAAACCTACGACAAGGTGACAGAAGTAGGTGGGTAGGTAGGGTAGGAGGTGGGAAGACTGCATTTTTTTTCTTTTAGACTGTAAGAAGCTTTCGACACAGTTCCGCACAAGAGATTAGTACAAACGATAGAGGAGCAGGCAGGAATAACAGGAAAGGCACTGCAATGGATCAGAGAATGCCTTACAGGAAGGAAACAACTAGTGACGAGGTATCAGAGTGGGTGCCTGTGACGAGCAGGGCTCAACGAGGGTCAGCCCTAGGGCTGGAAGGGATAGATTCAGAGGTGTCCCTGTTTGCAGACGACGTGAAGCTAATGCGAAAAATTTAAGTGGTTGAGTATCAGGTAGAACTACAAAGGGATCTAGACAGGTTGCAAACCTGGTCCGACACCTGGGGAAGGTCAAAAAAACCAGAGTACAGGCTAGGAGACCAAAGACTGCAAACCTCACTCAAGGAAAAGGATCTTGGGGTGAGGATATTTCTGAGCACATCTCTTGAGGCGCACATGAACCAAATAACCATTGCAGCATATGGGCGCCTGGCAAACCTAAGAATAAGGTTTCGACACCTCAGTAAAGAATCGTTCAAGACTCTGCACACCGTGTACATCAGGCCCATATTGGAGTATGCAGCACCAGTATGGATTCCACACCAGTCAAGTGCATCAGGAAATTAGAGAGTCCAAAGGTTTGCAACGAGACTAGTCCCTACGAGGAAAGGTTAAGGAAAATCAACCTGACGACACTAGAGGACAGGAGAGATAGGAATGACATGATAACGACATATAAAATACTGAGAGGAGTTGACAAGGCGGGTAGGAACAGGATGTTTCAGAGATGGGACACAGCAACAAGGACTCGAATTTGGAAGTTGAAAACTCACATGGGTCACAGAGATGTTAGAAAATATTTCTTCAGTCATAGAGTTGTCAGGAAGTGGAACAATCTAGGGAGTGATGTAGTGGAGACAGGATCTACATATAGTTTTAAGACGAGGTATGATTAAGTTCGTGGAGCAGGGAGAGAGTGGATCTAGCAGTGACCAGCGAAGAGGCGGTTCCAGGAGCTATAAATCGACCCCTGCAACCACAGATAGGTGAGTACACACACACACACACACACACACACACACACACACACACACACACACATACACACACCACACACTCACTCACACAGATGAGTCACAGTCATGTTAGGAAATATTTCTTTTGCTATAAAGTGGTCAGGAAGTAGAATGACCTAGACAGCGAAATGGTAGAGGCAGGATCCATAATTTTAAAAATAGACATAGAGTTCACGTAACCAGGAGAAAGTGAACCCAGCAGCGGCCAGCGGAGAGACGGGGCCAGGAGCTACACATCTTCACACAGACAACACACACACAAACACACTCATACACACACACACTTACACACACACACACGCACGCACACTTCCTGCTCAAGGAGCAGGAAGAGTGACCTAGTAGCGACCAGTGAAGAGGAGGAGCCAGGAGCCGTGAATCGACCCCTGTAACCACAACTAGGTGAGTACACACACACACACACACACA
The DNA here is from genome assembly GCF_026875155.1 of Cherax quadricarinatus. Lineage (NCBI taxonomy): Eukaryota > Metazoa > Arthropoda > Malacostraca > Decapoda > Parastacidae > Cherax > Cherax quadricarinatus. The sequence continues at coordinate 29,107,825 of NC_069410.1, read as the reverse complement.
CACACACACACACACACACACACACACACACACACACACACACATACACATACACAGACACACATACACACAAGCAACCTGCAGCGCAAAAATCTCACCCCTCCCATACCACAACCCACACCATCCCAATCCACCCACGACCCATGTACAAGGACCAGGAGTTCAGGAAACCATGAACTGGAGCACAGTAATGGAAAGGAAGCTGTGAGTATTTTCACCAATGCAGATGGAGCAGCAAATATGTGCGATGAATGACACTAATGAATAGTGGAGGCATCCCCTGGCATTATAGCACACAGAGATAACAGGTGTGATCTTCCTGACTGGATATCAGATTATAAAGGAAGATCGAGTGAACAGAAGAGTAGTACTGCTTATCAGAAATCAGGAGAGTTTTAAGGAGATAAAAGGAATGAACAGGGAAAGTGCATGACTACATAATAGGCACACTGAAGACTGGGGCTCCCGAGATGGTGATAGTAGTAATGTACAACCCTCCAATAAATATCAAGAGACCAAGACAAGAATGTGATAAAACCATACTAGCTGAGGGGGCCAGAAGAGCCCACATAAGCAAAGAGAGTTACTGGAAGAACCTAGAGCCAAGTGGGGACAAAAAAAATGTGAAGGGCTGAGATGCTGGGAGTGATAATGGAAAACTTCATGCCCTAACATGTTAAGGATACAACCAGAGAGAGAGAGAGAGAGAGAGAGGAGAGAATGAAATAGCAAGTGAATACAAGGCATAGGGGATATTACATATGAAAGGACAATTGGTGCTAGTGGTCACACTGTCCTGAATTTTAAATATCTTGTAGGAGTAACAGTGGAAAGAGAGAAACAGCACTGGAAGTCCCTGTATGAAGTTCAACGGGAGCGAGAACCAGAGGAGAAGACAGTGAATGAGATGATGAAATATGTGGCCGAAAAGTGTAGGGAAGAAGAGAAGAAATTCATACCGAGGGGCAATAGAAACAATTGGAAGATGAGAGTGAGCCCACGTTTCACCCAGAGGTGTAGAGAGGCCAAAGGTAAGTGTGCTAGTGCATGGAAAAAATATAGAAGACAAAGAACTCAGGAAAACAAGGAGTTGAGCTAAAGAACCAGAAACGGAGAGGAGCTCACAAGGAATGACCACGAAGCCTATTAGGAGCTCAGCAAGATTTAGGGAGGTATTATCAGAGGAGACAGGTGCAAAGTGTACCAGCGAGCGTTGTACACAGCACATACAACAGGGAAGGAGGTGAAGTAGTTGCCATGTGAGCATGATACCTCAAACGCGGTGGGACCAGATAATATCTCTCTGTGAGTCCTGAGAGAGATACTCTGTGTTTCTCAAGCAACAGTTTTCAATAGATCTATCGACACAGGGCAACCGCCACAAGTATGGAAGGCAGACAATGTAATCCTGTTTTTAAGAAAGGAGACACATATGTAACATTAAACTACAGACCAATGTAACTGACATGAATATTATGTAAAGTTATGGAGAAGATTATCAGAAGATTGGTGGAACACCTAGAAAGGAATGGTTTCATACAAGACAAGTACTGCTTTAGAGATGGTAAATCCTAGGTCACAAACATACTGAAGTTCTATGACACGGTAACAGAAATAATGCGGATGAGAGAGAGATGGGTAAATTGCATTTTCGTGGACTGCAAGAAGGCTTTTGACAGTACCGCACAAGAGACGAGTACCAACAGGAAAAGCAATACAATGGATCAAGGCATAACTGATGGGAAGGAAACAGCTAGTGATAGTCCGTGAAGAGGTGTCGGAATGGATGCTTGTGAAAAGTGGGGTTCCACAGGAATCAGTCCTAGGACCGGTGCCATTTCTTGTATACGTGAATGACATGACGGAAGAGATACATTCAGAGGTATTCTTATTCGTAGACGACGTAAAACTAATGAGGAGAATAGAAGCAGATAGGGACTAGGAAAGGCTATCAATGTATCCGGACAGGCTGCAGGTCTGGTCTGACAAATGGCTCCTGGAGTTTAACCCGCCAAGTGCAAAGTTATGAAGTTTGGAAATGGGCAAAGAGATCGCAGGCAGAGTGCAGGCTCCGGGGACTCGCAAAGACTGCAAACGTCATTCACCTAAGGCGCACATTAACCAAATAACTGCTGCAGCAAATGCGCGTCTAGCAAATGTAAATACAGAGTCATTCAAGAAACTGTATACCGTGTGCTCCAGGCCCATATTGGAATATGCAGCACCAGTATGGAACCCACATCTGATCAAACATGTCAAGAAATTGGAGAAAGTGCAGAGGTTTGCAACAAGACTATTCCCTAAGGAAAATGTCCTATGAGGATAGATTAAAGGAACTCACCTTGGTGACACATGAGGGACAGAAGCAGTAGGGGTGATATGATAACAATATACAAAATACTGAGAAGAATTGACAGGGTGAATAAGGACATATTGTTGAAAGATGGGAAACAGGAACAGCCGTAAATTGAAAATTCAGATAAGTCATAGAGACGTTAGGAAGTATTTCTTCTGCTTTAAATTAGTCAGAAAGTGGAAAGAAATAAAGAGCGAAGTGGTAGAGGCAAGATCCATACATAATTTTAAGAAGAGGTATGATGAGGCTCTCGAAGCAAGGAGAGTGAGCCGCAACGAGGCGGGGCCAGGAGCTGAGACTCGAACCCTACAACCACATATAGGTAAGCACACACAAAAAAAATGGTAAAGCAGGAAAGGGTCAATGTTAAAAATAAAAGTAATAAGGAAAATCCAGCTTTAAAAAAATGAAATGAAAGTTTTATTGTCGTCCTTAAAGAAAATTCAGAAGACTTTAGTGAAGAAGACGAGTTAATGTAGAAGAAATATAAGAGATCAGGGATGGATAAAAATAAATATCCTATAAGAAGGAAATTAAAGGCATAGTAGAGAACAAAACTAAATTAGAAGATAGTTATAAGGACAATATCCATACATAATTTAAGAAGAGAGATGATGAGGTCACAAGATACGTGTAGTGTGACTTGAAATGGCAAGGGCCAGAAGCTGAACTCACACTCCTAGCGGATGGTATTGTCCAGTCAGTATAGGATTATATTTAGTCAACAAAAATAAATGAATAGCAGGAAAGTCAAGATTCACTCAAATAAAGATAATTTGAAAAAATCACTTAAAAAAATGAAATGAAAAGTTTTATAAGTTCGCTTAAAGAAAATTCAGAAATTTTTAAGAAAGAAGACGATAATGTAGAAGAAATATTAAGAGATCAGATGGAAAAAATAATTGATTTAGACTGGAAATTAAAGCAAGAGAGCACCAAACTAAATTAGAGATAGTTATACAGATTAACTAACCAGAACAAATTTAAAAAGAGCTAGAAGAGTACACAGATACTACCTTATTAAGTTGAACTTTGAAAGATTTCCAGCGGACCTGAAAGATCTGTCGTAAGCAATCTTCCCAGGATGGTTATTTGTGAATGTTCCAGTCACGGTATGTAGAATTTTTATATTTATCCAAAAAACTTAAGAATGAAGGAATGTTCCGGAAATGAATCTCTTCAAGACAAGATATTTTGACAAAAATCATCTTCAGAAAGACTCCAGAGATTGAACAATAGGTGATTTTCAGATAAAGACTTCCCTAGATCAATCTTTCTCAAGAAAATTTAAAGAGATGCAAATCTTCAGATTGAGGAGATTTACCAGGATGAACAAAATTTCCAGATGATTTTGCTGGATCGAAAATGTAATAGAAAAGATCTTCCCAACTGAAAATCTTTATACAATTAAGCTTACAGGGAGAAATTTTAAACCAGGAAAGATCAGAACTTTCCTTATAAGACAATATTACCCAATGACGAGATCTTTCCCAGGATGACAAGATCTTTCCCAGGATGACAAGATCTTTCCCAGGATGACAAGATCTTTCCCAGGATGACAAGATCTTTCCCAGGATGACAAGATCTTTCCCAGGATGACGAGATCTTTCCCAGGATGACAAGATCTTTCCCAGGATGACGAGATCTTTCCCAGGATGACAAGATCTTTCCCAGGATGACAAGATCTTTCCCAGGATGACGAGATCTTTCCCAGGATGACAAGATCTTTCCCAGGATGACAAGATCTTTCCAGGATGACAAGATCCTTTCCCAGGATGACAAGATCTTTCCCAGGATGACGAGATCTTTCCCAGGATGACAAGATCTTTCCCAGGATGACAAGATCTTTCCCAGGATGACAAGATCTTTCCCAGGATGACAAGATCTTTCCCAGGATGACAAGATCTTTCCCAGGATGACAAGATCTTTCCCAGGATGACAGAGTCAGATTAAAAGATACCATAAACACTGTTAAGAGGTTGAATGAGGGAAGAAGTGAGGAAGAAAAGAATTTTTTTTACAGAGTAACAGACTCATACTTACCCATCAGAAGGTTTTTCAGAGAAACAATCACAGGAGATACGAAAACTATGTCAAAACTCATGACAAATGGGCAGTAGTAAGACTAACATTTTTGAAGGTTGAATGCACTAATAAAGATGGAGTAATCTCAAAACAATTAGAACTAAAGGTCATTTACAATATAAACGATAAGAAACCTGATATAGTTGTCTAACCGAAACCAAACTGGAAAAGCACATTTTGATTCATTTGTCCCATGATTTACATACTGTAGTAAGTCTAACAACAACAAAGGTGCACTCCAATCATCACGATAATATCGCGTATATTCTGTCACTGACACGAGGTATACCTAAGTTTTTCTCGTCTTAAGTAATTTAGTCTTATAAAACAGCGAAAAATAATACTTAGGGTTTTATTTTTCAAGTCTTTCAAAGGTTTTACTATTTTTTCAGGACTAAAGCTGAAGCATGACAGTATATGAGAGATCTATCATGCTCTAAGTACATCATTTTATCAATTCTATGTACTCGTTAGAGTCAGGATTGTAGTCTTACAGTACAACACGTCCCAGAACTTTGATTCCCTCTTTACAGTGTTGGTTTGTTTTCAATACAGTGATACCCAGATATTTCCAGGACACAGTCACTAGGTCTGCTATTAACCCATAATTTTAATAGTTCACTTTCAGGGTTACCAGTTTGTCTAGTTTGGTTTCAATACTGAAATTCTAAAGTAAATATCATCACAGGCTGAGTATGGATCAGAATGGTCTGCAGTTTACTAAAAATTTCCGTATGCACAAGAATGTCATAACTGCAGTATTCTTGCAAAAATCCGGTATTGATTGTATTAGGGATTTAATTGATATATATATAAATCAGTGTGCAGGTTAATACACCGCCTTGAGGAGTGCCAAGTTGTATTTCTTTCA
>NC_069410.1:29035013-29100013 GCF_026875155.1 Cherax quadricarinatus | reverse complement strand
TCCTTATATAGATGTCGGAATGCTGTTCTTAGGTTTGTCAGGCGTCAATATGCTGCAGCAGTTATTTGGTTGATGTGCACTTCAGGAGATGTGCTCGGTGTTATACACACACCAAGATACTTTTCCTTGAGTGAGGTTTGTAGGCTATGGCCCCTAGACTGTACTCAGTCTGCGGTCTTCTTTGCCCTTCCCCAATCTTCATGACTTTGCATTTGGTGGGGTTGAACTCCAGGAGCCAGTTGCTGGACCAGGCCTGTAGTCTGTCCAGATCCCTCTGTAGTTCTGCCTGATCCTTCTCAGATTTAATTCTTCTCATCAATTTCATATCATCTGCAAACAAGGACACTTCTGATTCTTTTCCTTCCGTCATGTCGTTCACAAATACCAGAAACAAAACCGGTCCTAGGACTGATCCCTTTGGTACCCCGCTCGTTACAGGTGCCCACTCTGACACCTTGCCACGTACCGTGACTCGCTGTTGTCTTCCTGACAGGTATTCCCTGATCCATTGTAGTGCCTTCCCTGTTATCCCTGCCTTGTCCTCCAGTTTTTGCACTAATCTCTTGTGTGGAACTGTGTCAAACGCCTTTTTACAGTTCAAGAAAATGCAGTCTACCCACCCCTCTCTTTCTCTTGTCTTACAGCCGTCCGCCTGTCATAGATCTCCAGTAGGTTTGTGGCACAGCATTTCCCGTCCCTGAAACCGTGCTGGCTGTCGTTGATAAGCTCATTCCTTTCTAGATGCTCCACCACTCTTCTCCTGATAATCTTCTTCATGACCTTGCGTACTATACACGTCAGTGTCACTGGTCTGTAGTTAATGCTTCGTGTCTGTCACCTTTCTTAAAAATTGGACTACAATTGCTGGTAGTCGTGTGCGTGTGTTTTGAGTGTGTGTGTGTACTCACCTAGTTGTACTCACCTAGTTGAGGTTGCAGGGGTCGAGTCCTAGCTCCTGGCCCCGCCTCTTCACTGGGCGCTACTAGGTCACTCTCCCTGAACCGTGAGCTTTATCATACCTCTGTGTGTGTGTGTGTGTGTGTGTGTGTGTGTGTGTGTGTGTGTGTGTGTGTGTGTGTGTGTGTGTGTGTGTGTGTGTGTGTGTGTGTGTATCAGTGAACGTTCCTGAGTGTTTACAGTTCAAGTGTCAGTGGATGAGAGGGATTTCCTTGAATTACTCTGTAGCTTGTAACTGTTCTATAGTTTGCCTCTAGTCAGTAACTTGCAACTACTCAGTATTTTGTAACTACCCATTAACATGTAACTACTCAGTAACTTGTAACTACTCAGTAGTTTTTATGGAGCGGGTTTTGTGATTTATGCCCATGCACGACATTTTATTTGAGAAATATTCCGCTCGCATGTATATGTATATATATATATATATATATATATATATATATATATATATATATATATATTTATATATATATATATATATATATTTATATAATATATATATATTATATATGTGTGTGTGTGTGTGTGTGTGTGTGTGTGTGTGTGTGTGTGTGTGTGTGTGTGTGTGTGTGTGTGTATAAAAATAGGAAAAGTGGAATCACTAGTTAAAAGACCGGCTGCTTGTTATACTGCCGGCTGGATTCAAAGCTTTGTCACGTGACCAACCTGACGTGACACAAGCAGTAGGTTCAGCCACTCACTCCTGAGTAGCACTCTGGCTTGAACTCACACGCTTAGGATGATCTCTGTTTTCTAGAGTTCTCTCCCTTGCATGGGATTACCCATGAAACTTCCTGTATGGATTATTCGAATTTAATGTCTGTGAAAACATTGATATGAGTTGTGTTAGCAACGTATCAATTATTTCATGTCATATATTAATTTCCTAACTCTACTTACAATAGCTGTATATATAATTCTACCCTTTATGCGTAAAGGAAAAGATTAGTAATTTTTTGCTCTTTATTGAGATTATAGTTGATGGAGATATGAAGATCCAATCTAAGTTTTATTATTATTAAAGACAAGGATTTTACTTAAGTTTTGGTCGTCCTAAAGAAGTAAGAAGGTTAATAAAGAAAGCCTCTTTGGTTAAGAAGGCTATATTTGCCGCGCTAAACCCTTGTTGTCATTGGAGTTTGCCCATACACAAACTGGTTCCACAAGATTTAATCAGTGGAACATTCTTTCCCCTCCATACGCAACAGCTAGTTTCTTTTTTCAGCAGCAATGATATTCAGTCTTTCCTTGTCTCTTGTTCGAGGTATTGAGGGAAGTGTCTGGAAGTGACTCTCGTGTATCTCGCGTGAGAGTCAATCACTGACAAGTTGGTTGATAGTAGGATTAGAGTTGTGTGTAAGCCTTTGCTAGCAGACACCATTTGTGACATTGAATTTTTCTCTTAAAATTGATGGAACCGCAGCAGTGTGACATATATGTAAGTTTGAATATAAGATCATGTGTGTGATTGTGAGAATACGTACCCATCTATATGTATTCGTCTATATGTATTCATCTATATGTGATTGCACTGGTCAACTCTCAGCCCCTGGCTGAGTTTCCTCTTCCCTGGCTGTGGCACTAGGGAACCATCATCTTCTGTTGTTTAGATGGGAAAATTGGTATCTGGCTCGTTGGCGCCTCCCTCCGTGGCTCCGGGAATCGATGGGATCCATTATAGCATGTTGAGCCACCTTCCTCATCCATCACTAATATTTTGACTGGATATTTTAAATTTCATATGAACAAGTGGGGTGCTTCCCCGTAGTTGGGACTCTAGAGAAGCCGCAGACTGCCGCATGATCTCTCTGACGATGTGCACATTGGTGAGAGGACGATAAATGTTCGTCTCTTCTGGTATTTAGAGAGGAAAAATTGCACCTCTTTGGGGCAGTTGAGCTCTCGCAAGTTCTGGCCGATGACCAACCCAACGATTCGGCTGGCTGGTGACATCCAGGAAGCTTTTACCAGACGCCTTCATTACTTGGTGGTCTTCTTCTACCTGGAGAGTGTGACACAACGTGAAAGCTTGGCGTTTTTCGCCGTCTCCAAACTTTGAGTCTTCAGGACCGTTTTTTCCGGTTTCTCCGACATTTTCTGTCTAACAGCTCTTTCAAGGTAAGGGTTTTTTAGTGCTACTCTTCGGAGTTCTGAAAGAGGGAGGGGTCCGGCAAGGCAGCATTTTGAAAACACTTATTTTGTTATATAAATGTATGGTATGGTGCAGTTAGCGTTATCCCTGATGGTGTCAAAATCTCCCTGCATGTGGAACATCTTACAGCGTATTGCACTTTGTATATTCCTAAGGAGGATGGGGGCGTGTTGCTGACTTCAGGGGGCAGTGGATAATCTCGTGAACTGGGTTGCTTCTAACGGCTACCAGTCTTCTACTCGAGAGACGGGGCTGTTCATTTAACCCGGTCCTGGATTCAAGAACCTGTTTCCTACTCAGTGATTTGGTCCATTTCTATAATATTTTTTAGGGCTCTTTGATCGTCGCATAATGTTGGCTTCTTATTTAAATGATCTCAAATTGGAAGCTTTACCTTGAGGAACTTGGCTGCGCTACCTGTTTCGAATATGGTGTACTCCTGGCAACCCGGCTCATGCTGCGGTTATTATGGAGGGAAAAAGCGGGGAGTTCTTTGCTCGTCAGGCAAGGTTTCCTGTGGCATTTGGCGTTTAGATACTGGACCCTCTCTTGAATTGTAGCCTCGATGTGTCGGAAGTCAGTGAGGTTGGCTTCTCTTCCTGCCCTCCTTAGATGGTGCCTGAGGTTCATCTCTGTAGACAGTGGATGGAATCCCCTAAGTGTCGACCCTTGCAGATGGCCTTGGCTACTTTCTTGGAGCATGATTCTGTTCATGCTTCAAGGATAAAGACTGTTACTGTGGATGGCCTGGTGGCTAAAGCTCCCGCTTCACACACGGAGGGCCCGGGTTCGATTCCCGGCGGGTGGAAACATTTCGACACGTTTCCTTACACCTGTTGTCCTGTTCACCTAGCAGCAAATAGGTACCTGGGTGTTAGTCGACTGGTGTGGGTCGCATCCTGGGGGACAAGATTAAGGACCCCAATGGAAATAAGTTAGACAGTCCTCGATGACGCACTGACTTTCTTGGGTTATCCTGGGTGGCTAACCCTCCGGGGTTAAAAATCCGAACGAAATCTTATCTTATCTTACTGACAAGTGAAAGAGCAAGGGTGGCGCTGGCTTTGCTGTGATTGCTGGTGAGAACTCTTATTGTGCACAACTATCAAGAGACTCCTTTGTGTTCACTGCAGAACTACACGTATTCCTCGCTGCTCTTGTCCTAATAGCTGACTTAGTTGGTTCTCGATTCACTGTGTACTCAGATTTCCAAAGTGCTGTATCTGTCTTGAGCCAGTATGTTCCTGTCCATTCTGTGGTTCAGAAGATGCAAAAGGATTCTATTGGTACCCAGGTTATGCTTAAAATTGCTTAAAAACACAGATATGCTACAACAGAGGAAAGATATACTTAGCCGAGAGATCACTGAATTAAAGCAAAAACTTAGGATATCATACCTCACAGAAGAAGTACAAAGGAAACAAAGGGCCATACAGGATATTGCAAGAAACCCAAAATATTTCTATTCCTACTCAAAATCCAAGCTAAGAACTACCTGTAGAATTGGACCACTACTGAGAGGAGACTCGTATACTGACGACGAACAGGAAATGAGTGAAATCCTAAAAGAAGAGTATGAGTCGGTGTTCAGCAACCCACTAAATGGCAGCAAGGTAGAAAATGCAGAAATATTTTTCACTCCAGAAGAAGGCCGCGCAGACCAACTAACTGACATTAGTACAAATCCCATAGATTTCGAAAAAGATATGGACAACATGCCCACTCACTCAGCACCTGGACCAGATTCATGGAATGCTCTATTTATAAAGAAGTGCAAAGTACCACTAGCACGAGCCCTCAGTATTCTTTGGAGAAAGAGCTTAGATCTAGGTGAAATATCGGAGGCCTTAAAGAGTGCAGACATAACTCCTTTGCATAAGGGAGGTAGTAGTGCACTAGCTAAAAATTACAGACCAGTAGCCCTAACCTCTCACAACATAAAAATCTTCGAAAGAGTGATGAGACGGCAGATTACAAATTTCATGGAGCAGCACAACCAACATAACCCGAACCAGCATGGTTTTAGAGCAGGACGATCATGTCTGTCACAGCTGCTGAACCATTATGACAGAATTACGGAAGCATTGGAAGACGACCATAACGCAGATGTGATTTACACAGATTTTGCAAAGGCGTTTGACAAATGCGATCATGGAGTGATAGCGCACAAAATGAAGGCCACGGGCATTAAGGGGAAGGTTGGCAGATGGATTTTCGGTTTCCTAACACACAGGATACAAAAAGTAGTAGTGAACAGGGCAAGATCCAGCATCAGCGAGATCAAAAGCTCAGTGCCCCAAGGCACTGTCCTGGCACCTCTGCTGTTTCTCATCACCATAGCAGACATAGACAAAAACACCCGGCACACTTTTGTATCATCATTTGCAGATGACACTAAAATAAGCATGAAAGTCAGTACGGTAGAGGACACTGAAAAAGTACAGGAAGACATAAACAGGGTTTTCCAGTGGGCAGTGGAGAACAACATGACGTTCAATGGTGATAAGTTCCAGCTGCTTAGGTATGGAAAGAATGAAGAACTCAAAAGGAACACTATGTACAAAATTCAAGAGGGTCGCCAAATAGAACGTAAGGAACACGTAAAAGACCTAGGAATAATTATGTCAGCGGACCTTTTAAAGACCATAACAAGACAAAGATCACGACAACCAGGAAGATGACGGGGTGGGTATTGAGAACTTTCCAAACAAGGGAAATAATGTCGATGATGACACTCTTCAAATCGCTAGTGCTCCCTCACTTAGAATATTGTTCAGTGCTGACGGCCCCTTTCAAAGCAGGAGAAATATCGGAGCTGGAACAAATACAGAGATCGTTTACGGCTCACATTGAGGCATTAAAGCATCTAAACTACTGGGAACGCCTGCAAGTCTTGAACATGTACTCATTGGAGCGGAGGAGAGAGATATATACACCTGGAAAGTACTCGAGGGCCTGGTCCCAAATCTACACACTGTCATAACAACATACTGGAGTGAGAGATATGGGAGGAAGTGTAAAATAAACACAGTGAGTAGCAGGGATGCTGTGGAGACAATAAGGGAACACTGTATCAACATCCGGGGTCCCAGACTATCTAACATCTTACCAGAAGATACCAAAAACACAGCTGGGACAAGTGTAGAAACCTCCAAGAGGAAACTGGACAAGCATCTTCACCAGGTGCCAGATCAACCAGGCTGTGATGGATATGTGGGGCAGCGGGCCTCCAGCAGCAACAGCCTGGTTGATCAGGCAAGCACCAGACGAGCCTGGCCCATGGCCGGGCTCAGAGAGTAGATTAACTCTCGAAACTCCTCAAAGGTATATCAAAGGTATCAAAGGTATTCCAGGAAGTTAATGGGCTGACTTTTGATTGGGGCATAGCCACAGGTATGTTCTTGGAAAGTGGCAGACATAAAGAGCCCTACAGACTTGGAGCAAATTATACAGGGTTCGGCAGGACGTGGAAGCTTGACCCTCCTCCTTCGACACAAGACGTCACTTTGAGACAAATCTCTGTCATTTGATGACATGGGACCCATATCTCACGCATAGTTAACTGTTTGCAGGTGTTCCTGCCTTCCTTTCTTCCCTCTGTGTAGCCTGTGACATGCTGCTGACTATGAAACACGTTTTAATGGTTTGCATTCAGCTTAGGCTCTTCCTTCTTCATGATTTTTATAATTACTGAGGTGCCTGTAGGAATCTCGGAAACTTTTAGAAGAGTCTTTTGACATTAATAGTTTAATGAGATTTGAAACTGATACTGTTCTGGTTCGTTTTAGTAGCATTGGATTGGACACTCCACTTTGTCCGAGTTGTAGAAAAGATTAGCTTGGTAACTGGAGTGTTAGAAAGCCGGGCAGGACACAGTAAAGGCCAGGTCAATGAGAGGGGAGATGTAGAGGGTGTGCTAGACGACCTAGGAGTGGGAGCGAGCCAGGGACGTGTCTCCTGAGCTCCGCGATAATCGTACGGGAAATATGCTAGTATTTATTTGTGTTAAGTGTTTTTCTCATATCTTTAGTTTTATTTGTTTGTTAATTTTATCTTTTGTGTGTGTGTGTGTTGTTTATCATTGCGTTTTTTATTGGTATAAATCCTGAGTGACCTATATGATCAAAGTTCTTTGCAAATATCACAACTATTACTATTACTACTGCTAGTGCTAATAATAATAATATCTTCTGCTGCCTGAGTCCTATGATACGTATTCTTGAAACAATGTACAGATCCTGACCCATCCACTTCACTGTCTAGGCCGTTCCACTTCGTGACCATTCTAAGGCTAAAGAAATATTTCCTAAAAGCCATGTGATTCATACGTTTTAATTTCTAACTGTGCAGTTTCGTATATGATTCCTGCCTCTCAGTCTGTCCCTGTCGATCCTATCAGTTTCTCTCGGTATTTTGTACGTTATCATTATATCACCCCTGGTCCTTCAGTTCTCTAATGTCATCGGGTTTAGTGCTTTTAGTCACTCCTCGTAGCTCTTACTCTTTAGTTCCAAGACAAGTCTTGTTGCAAACCTGTACACTTTTTCCAGCTCCTTGACATGCTTTATCAGGTGTGGGTTCCTTACTGGTGCTGCATACTTCAAATCTATTGCAGTGTCGTGAATGAATCCCTGTTGAGATTCCTGAAAAATTAACCTTAGGTATGATAGACGAGCACTTACTGCAGAGGTTATTCGCTTGATGTGTGCCTCAGTTGATATGCTAGGAACTATTCTCACCCCGAGGTCCTCCTTGACGAAGGTTTGCTACTTTTCTTCCCCAAGTCTGTGCTCTGCTTTTGATCTTCTTTGTCCTTCCCCGATTTTCATATAATTGCATTTGCTGAGGTTAAACTCTAATAGCCATTTAACAAACCAAGCCTTCAGCTTGTCTAGATTCATTTGTAGTGTTTACCAGCTTGCTGCTGCTGTGTATTCTCGTCATTAGTCTCACGTCATCCGCTAACAGAGTCGCTTCTGACTCGGTTTCTTCTATCATGTCATTCACATTCACAAGAAATAGTACTGACCCTTGTAGAACCCCACTCGTTACACTTGCCCAGTCCAGTATCTTTTTTTCCGGACAACGTACAAAACACTGAGTAGACAAGGACAGACTGTTCGAGAGGCAGGAATCAGGTACACGAGGACACAGCTGGAAGTTAAAAATTCAGATAAGTCACAGGGATGTTAGGAAATATTTTTTTAACTATAGAGTAATCAGGAACAGGAACGGCCTAGACAGCGAATTGTTAGAGGTAGGATCCATAGACAGTTTTAAGAATAGGTACGCCAGGACTCACGCAGCCTTGAGAAAGAGTAACATAACTCGTTATATCCTTTCAATTAAGTTTTCCGTGATCCACTGTAACGCTTTTCCTCTCATTCCTGCCTGCTCCTAGAGTTTATGACCCAGTCTCTTGTACTGTGCTATATCGAACGCTTTCTTACACTCCAAAATCTAAGTCCACCCACCTCTCTCTCTCTCTCTCTCTCTCTCTCTCTCTTGCCTCACCTTCGTTACTGTGCCATAGAGCTCTAGCAGACTTACTATCACTAAAAACCCCACTGGATGTTATATATGAGCACACTCTACTAACAGTCTTCTCAGTGTGCACGTGTGAGTGTGATGCACATTTACACAAGAGCGTGAGATCAGCAGCAGTGTGACGCACATGTACACATAAATGTGAGATCTGCAGCAGTGTGACATACATGTACACAAGAGTGTGAGATAAGCAGCAGTATGACGCACATGTACGTATGAGGACAGGTACATACACTTACTCAGGTAACTCATTCTAAACCCATTAACTAAACATGTCCAAGCAGTGAGCCACACCCACCCCACCTATGTCTGAGCTGCGTCACTGTTAAAGTGTATCTGCTGCTGCTGCTGCTGCAGCTAGTGTTACTGCTGCTGCTAATGTTACTGCTGCTGCTAGCGTTACTTCTGCTGCTGGTGTTACTGCTGTTCCTAGTGTTACTTCTGCAGCTAGTGTTACTGCTGCTGCTGGTGGTACTGCTGTTGCTGCTACTGCTGCTAGTGTTACTGCTGCTGCAGCTAGTGTTATTGCTGCTGCTGCTGCTGCTGCTACTAGTGTTACCACTGCTGTTGCTAGTGTTACTGTTATTGCAACTAGTGTTATTGCTGCTGCTGCTGTTAGTGTACTGCTGCTGCAGCTAGTGTTACTGTTACTGCAGCTAGTATTATTGCTGCTGCTGCTGTTAGTGTACTGCTGCTGCAGCTATTGTTATTGCTGCTGCTGCTGCTTCTAGTGTTACTGCTGCTATTGCTAGTGTTATTGTTGCTGATGCTGGCATTACTGCTACTGATGGTGGTATTACTGTTGTTGCTGGTGTTACTGCTGATCCTGGTATTACTGTTGCTGCTCCTAGTGTTACTGCTGCTGCTGGTGTTACTGCTCCTACTGGTGTTACTGTTGTTGCTGGAGTTACTGTTGTTGCTGGTGTTACTACTGCTGCTGGTGTTACTGTTGCTGGGTTACTGTGCTGCTGCTGGTGTTACTGCTGCTGGTGGTGTTGCTGCTGCTGGTGTTACTGCTGTCGACACACAGTGTGAGTGTGGTGGTGGTGGTGGTGGTGGTGGTGGTGGTGGTGGCTATGATGGTGATGGTGGTGGTGATGGTGAAGGTGGTTTTGGTGATGGTGTGGTGCCAGGCTATTGACACACGGTTTGAGTGGTGACGGTGGTGGTGGTGTCAGGCTGCTACACACAGTGTGAGTGGCAATGGTGGGGTGCTGCCAGGCTATTGACACACGGTTTGAGTGGTGATGGTGGTGGTGGTGCCAGGCTGCTACCCACAGTGTTAAGTGGTGATGGTGGGGTGGTGCCAGGCTGCTACACACAGTGTGAGTGGTGATTGTGGTGGTGGTGCCAGGCTGCTACACATAGTGTGAGTGGTGATGGTAGGTGGTGCCAGGCTGCTACACACAGTGTGAATGGTGATGGTGGGGTGGTGCCAGGCTGCTACACATAGTGTGAGTGGTGATGGTAGGTGGTGCCAGGCTGCTACACACAGTGTGAGTGGTGATGGTGGGGTGGTGCCAGGCTGCTACACATAGTGTGAGTGGTGATGGTAGGTGGTGCCAGGCTGCTACACACAGTGTGAGTGGTGATGGTGGTGGTGGTGCCAGGCTGCTACACATAGTGTGAGTGGTGATGGTAGGTGGTGCCAGGCTGCTACACACAGTGTAAGTGGTGATGGTGGGGTGGTGCCAGGCTGCTACACACAGTGTGAATGGTGATGGTGGGGTGGTGCCAGACTGCTACACACTGTGTGAGTGGTGATGGTGGTGGTGGTGCCAGGCTGCTACACATAGTGTGGGTGGTGATGGTAGGTGGTGCCAGGCTGCTACACACAGTGTAAGTGGTGATGGTGGGGTGGTGCCAGGTTGCTCCACACAGTGTAAGTGGTGATGGTGGGGTGGTGCCAGGCTGCTACACACAGTGTGAGTGGTGATGGTGGGGTGGTGCCAGGCTGCTACACACAGAGTGGTGACGGTGGGTGGTGCCAGGTTACTGACACACGGTGTGAGTGGTGATGGTGGGTGGTGCCAGGCTACTGACACACGGTGTAAGTGGTGATGGTGGGGTGGTGCCAGGCTGCTACACACTGTGTGAGTGGTGATGGTGGGGTGGTGCTAGGCTGCTACACACCGTGTAAGGGATGATGGTGGGGTGGTGCCAGGCTGTTACACACTGTGTGAGGGATGATGGTGGGTGGTGCCAGGCTGCTACACACAGTGTGAGTGGTGATGGTGGGAGGTGCCAGGCTACTGACACACGGTGTGAGTTTTGATGGTGGGTGGTGCCAGGCTGCTACACATAGTGTGAGTGATGATGGTAGGTGGTGCCAGGCTGCTACACACAGTGTGAGTGGTGATGGTGGTGGTGGTGCCAGGCTGCTACACACAGTGTGAGTGGTGATGGTGGTGGTGGTGCCAGGCTGCTACACATAGTGTGAGTGGTGATGGTAGGTGGTGCCAGGCTGCTACACACAGTGTAAGTGGTGATGGTGGGGTGGTGCCAGGCTGCTACACACAGTGTGAATGGTGATGGTGGGGTGGTGCCAGACTGCTACACACTGTGTGAGTGGTGATGGTGGTGGTGGTGCCAGGCTGCTACACACAGTGTGAGTGGTGATGGTGGTGGTGGTGCCAGGCTGCTAAACATAGTGTGAGTGGTGATGGTAGGTGGTGCCAGGCTGCTACACACAGTGTAAGTGGTGATGGTGGGGTGGTGCCAGGTTGCTCCACACAGTGTGATTGGTGATGGTGGGGTGGTGCCAGGCTGTTACACACAGTGTGAGTGGTGATGGTAGGGTGGTGCCAGGCTGCTACACACAGTGTGAGGGATGATGGTGGGGTGGTGCCAGGCTGCTACACACTGTGTGAGTGGTGATGGTGGGGTGGTGCCAGGCTGCTACACACAGTGTGAGTGGTGATGGTGGTGGTGGTGCCAGGCTGCTACACATAGTGTGAGTGGTGATGGTAGGTGGTGCCAGGCTGCTACACACAGTGTAAGTGGTGATGGTGGGGTGGTGCCAGGTTGCTCCACACAGTGTGATTGGTGATGATGGGGTGGTGCCAGGCTGTTACACACAGTGTGAGTGGTGATGGTGGGGTGGTGCCAGGCTGCTACACACAGTGTGAGGGATGATGGTGGGGTGGTGCCAGGCTGCTACACACTGTGTGAGTGGTGATGGTGGGGTGGTGCCAGGCTGCTACACACAGTGTGAGTGGTGACGGTGGGTGGTGTCAGGTTACTGACACACGGTGTGAGTGGTGATGGTGGATGGTGCCAGGCTACTGACACACGGTGTAAGTGGTGACGGTGGGGTGGTGCCAGGCTGCTACACACTGTGTGAGTGGTGATGGTGGGGTGGTGCCAGGCTGCTACACACCGTGTAAGGGATGATGGTGGGGTGGTGCCAGGCTGCTACACACTGTGTGAGGGATGATGGTGGGTGGTGCCAGGCTGCTACACACAGTGTGAGTGGTGATGGTGGGTGGTGCCAGGCTACTGACACACGGTGTGAGCTGTGATGGTGGGTGGTGCCAGGCTACTGACACACGGTGTGAGTGGTGATGGTGGGTGGTGCCAGGCTACTGACACACGGTGTGAGTGGTGATGGGTGGTGCCAGGCTACTGACACACGGTGTGAGTGATGGTGGGTGGTGCCAGGCTACTGACACACGGTGTGAGTGATGATGGTGGGTGGTGACAGGCTACTGACACACGGTGTGAGTGGTGATGGTGGGTGGTGCCAGGCTACTGACACACGGTGTGAGTGTACCTTGTGTAAGCAGACTGGCAGATATTGGTACACAGGTGACGCGGGTGTGAGAAATATTGATCCTCACACTCATAGTTAGTGCACTGGATTCCTCTACTTAAAGAGTTTCAAGAGGTTGCTCTATATCTACTGGGCCCGCCTCTTACCCTCCTCTTGACTCATTTCATCATGTCGTAGCTTATCCTAAAGCTGTGATGTTATCGCCTATGTCGCTCACTAGTCTCTCCCTCTTCCTTACTATGCCGGTCATTTACTTTCTATCTGTGATCCATTCTTCTCATTCTTCTCATGCTAAACAGTTTATCTTCCGTTTCTATGCTGTTAACTATTTCTTATGTCGTGGTCATGTCTCCTGCCGTCCTCCATTCTTCTATCGTGCAGTACGTTTTCTTAGCTTCTGTTTGTAATATGCGATGGTAATGTTGTTGTGGCAAGCCACTGGACTTACTCAGTTTGGTTTATATATTTTATTAAGTGGATTTATAAAGTATGCAGCGTCCTTGTCATGTGCTCTCAGTATTCATCACATGGTATTACCATCTCGTCATAGTTCCACTTTTCTCTTTCCAGAAGAGATATTCTCCCACACCTCCTTCGTCTCTAGTTCAGGTAGGGTAGGTAGGGTGGTCCTAGAGTCCTAGACCATGACCCTAGAACAGTCACTAGGTAAGGTGGTCCTAGACGATGATCAGAACAGTCAGTATGTAGGTAGGTAGGTAGGTAGGTAGGTAGGTAGGTAGATAGGTAGGTAGGTAGGTAGGTAGGTAGTGTGCTGTGGGTTCCTCCTCGCATTATTTTGACTTGCAAATCTTCCTAATTCATCTTGTTTTGTGAATGACTTGCTAATTTACTCTATAGGTTAATTTTTTTCTCACGGTAAGTTTGTTTTCTAACTCTGAATCACGGTACATAACGCAGCTTGGGCACTGAACCTGCTCTCTTCACTAATAAAAATTCTTCATGTCTGGCACCAGTACGCCAGTTACCGTGTTGTGTTGCAGTTACCGTGTTGTGTTGCAGTTACCGTGTTGTGTTGCAGTTACCGTGTTGTGTTGCAAACCATGCTGCAATAAGTTCCTTTTCTAGTTAGTTTTTCGTCGTGTTTCTCCCTTGTTGTCATGACTATGTAAACAAAAGTTGTATTTTATACCACTTATAACTTATATTTATTTCGTTCCTCGGTACTTTACTGTCGCTGTCAGCCCCATATACGACGAGATGTGTTCCGGTCGTTGTGTGAACCGAGCAAGGTGCTCCTCTATCCCGTAAGCCCATCATCTTTTTCTTAAATGCGCGCAAAAAGAATAGTACAGAGTGTGGCATAAATCTCTAATGTGGTTCAATATCAGCGATGAAGTTTTGTAGCTAATAAGAAGAAGCATTCACAAGTTATCCCACTGACATTTATTTCTCACTCGGAAGAAATTGGTAAGGTACACCAACTTCGAAAGTTTAAAGCCAATCAGTAGAGGCATTCTGTAGTTATCAACGTTCAGGTTTTGAAGTTGATCAATTGAGGTATTCACAGATTATCACATGGAAACCAATATACCAGTTTTCACCACGCCTTCAATGAAACTAAAAAATAGGTATCTACAGAGCCTTAAACCAGTCCAAATTGGGCTGGAGTTTCACGACTCACTCGCCGTGGGTACAAAACCCACCCGTTCCCTGGTTTGCTTTCAAACCAAGTTTTTCACTGTTGAGCTCGTCCTCACACTGCGGTGCTCGTGATCACACTACAGTGCTCGTGTTCACACTGCAGTGCTCGTGTTCACACTACAGTGCTCGTGTTCACACTGCAGTGCTCGTGTTCACACTACAGTGTTCGTGTTCACACTACAGAGCTCGTGTTCACACTGCAGTGCTCGTGTTCACACTGCAGTGCTCGTGTTCACACTACAGTGTTCGTGTTCACACTACAGAGCTCGTGTTCACACTACAGAGCTCGTGTTCACACTGCAGTGCTCGTGTTCACACTACAGTGTTCGTGTTCACACTACAGAGCTCGTGTTCATACTGCAGTGCTCGTGTTCACACTACAGAGCTCGTGTTCACTTTGCCAGGTCGCTGCTACACGTCACTAAGTGGAGGAGAGCTCTGTGTCTCATCCTCCCTCCCTGCTTTCCACTAATGTTTCTCATTACACCGTCTTCCTCTCACCCAGGTCTCTATTATTTCTCATTCAACTGAAGTCTGTATATTTCACAAATTGGTTTCAAATTCCCACAGGGTGTGAGACACGTGGTGAAGGACGCAGGGTGGGGGACACGTGGTGAAGGACACAGGGTGGGGAACACATACTGAAGGACACAGGGTGTGGGACATAAGGTGAAGAACACAGGGTGGGGGACACATGCTGAAGGATACAAGGTGTGGGACACGTGGTGAAGGACATAGGGTGGGGGACATATGTTGAAGGATACAGAGTGTGGAACATGTAGTGAAGGACACAGAGTGTGAGACATATGGTGAAGAACACAGAGTGGGGGACACATGCTGAAGGACACAGGGTGTGGGACATACGGTGAAGAACACAGGGTAGGGGACACATACTGAAGGACACAAGGTGTGAAACATATGGTAAAGTATAAAAGTTATTGGACACTGTGTACGACACAGGGTATAGGATACAGAGTGTGGGGGATGGTGTAGGACCCTAGAGTGTAGGATAAAGGCTTGTAGGTCACACGGTGTAGGTCACAAAGTGTACGTCGCATAGTACAAATCACAGGATGTAACACACTCGATGTACCAAAAGACTTTCGTTATCCACTTCGTAATATTTTTTTCCGATTTTGCTACTGGAAGGTTAATTAACAGACACCCGGAAGATGACACATGTTGTGCCAATGTGTAAAAAAATGGTAACAGGAAAAAAAATCCTTTTAAACTATGAGTCGCTTTCACTGACAGGTGTTGTGTGAAAATATTGGAAAGAATTAGAGAAAAGTTGATTTATTACTTAGAGAATTATAATATATTAACTCGTAGACAATTTCATTTTCGGTCTGCCAATTCATATACGTCAAATCTGTTAATTTATTACGACAGAGTTACGGTTATTGTTCAGGAAAATTATGAATGGGAAGATTGCATTTACCTGGATTTCAAGAAAGATTTTTTGGTACAGTTTTTCCCTGAAAGACTAATTTGGAAACTGTAAAATAAAGGAGAAATTAAAAGTAAATGATTACAGCGGATGAGTGATTTTCTTTTACAAATATTCGCATTTTTCTCTCATGAGAAAAACGCTAATATTTGTATTAGGAGAAGCGTCTGTTTGGTAAGATGTCTGTAGTGGGGTGCCGCAACGATATGTGCTGGCTCCGGAAATGCTACTAGCCTAAGTAAGTTAATAAGTTTATTCAGGTATACATAAATACAGTTACACAGATTATCATACATAGCAGCATATGTGTAGAGAACCTGGGATAACCCAAAAAAGTCAGACAAAGTGACTTAATTCCATTGGGGTCATTTAAAAATATAAGTTATTTATCATTTATAAATGATTTATCAGTAGCAATAAAGAACTGTGTGAATATGTTTGCAGATGATGCGAAAATCTTGTGTACAATAAATAGTGAAAGATAACAGTAAGACTACAAAATAAACACATGGAGTGACAGATGTCTGATGAAATTTAGTGGAGATAAATGCCAAGTAATGGAAATGGGAGAAAATACAATTAGACCACGTGAAGAACATAGTGTGAGAGAATCATGAAAGTATCCATAAAAAGAGTAAACTAGAGGTTACTATTAATAAATTGTCATCAAAAGTTCATGTACAACTGTGAGAAATGCATTTGTTACTCTGGCTCGTTACAAAAAGAAAATCAAATAAACGAAAGGTAAAATGCTAAGGAAGATGTTTATAAGTGAAGGCAAAACTTAGTCTGCTCAGCAGCTGGACACTCCATGTTAGGAAAGATCCGAAGAAAACCCGAGCACCAGCAACCACACCTGAAAATATGAGTGATAATGAAGAAGTTAAGAGTGAAGATACCCACACTGGATAATACCAAGAATGTAGGAGACGTCATAACCATATGCAATCACATAAAAGAACATGAAAGAGTAGATAAAACGGTTTCCTTAGTACTTACAACAGAGATTACAAGAGGCCGTAGTTGCAAACTGAGGAAAACAAAAAAGGGAGAGGAAAGGATACAACAGATTTTTTCTTCATGATAAGGTGGTTGACAATAGAATGTATTAAAGGAGGAATTAGTGAGTGCTGCAACGAGTGGCAGTTTCAACAGAGTATTGAAGACGAGACATCACGAGTATAACTCGGCTACTGTAGCTACAAATAGGCAATTTTAGGATGTACAAGAGAAGGTATATGAAATACCTGATCGAACACAAGATGTTGAAAAAATGGTGTGGGACACAGGATGTTAAATAATATTTGAAACCCTAATGTTTAAAGGGGTTAACCGGTAAGCTATCGGAAGGACTCAGTCAGTTGACCAAAAGCTGCAATGGTGGGTCATCTTATGACTAAGACCCGCGTCAGGAAACACTTGACCTGTTTCCTGACAAGCCTTACCTAACCTAACCTAACAGAGGATGTTGGATACAGGTGTTGGACAAATGGTGTGAGAGACACACGGTGTGGAACAGAGGGTATTGGACAAATGGTGTGGGATGAAGGGTGATGGAAACAAGGTATGGGACACGGGGAGGTGGGACGCAAGATATAGGACACAGATGGTTGTACACAGGGTGTACGACAAATGGTGAGGGACATATTGTGTGAAGCAGAGGGTATTGGACACAGGGTGGGTGTACTGTGTACCTTCTGTATTGTGCAGTACACAAGATATTCGACACAGAACAAAGGGCGTAGGACAGAGTGTAGGAAACAGGACAGAGTGTGTAAGACACAGGACACGGTGTAAGACACAGGATGTAAGACACAGAACATAACATGTGGAACTCGGGGGGAAGGGAGTGTAAGACAAATGTGGGGCACATTACAAAGGGTGTAAGACAAAGGGTGTGGGACATATTACAAAGAGAGTAAGACAAAGAGTATGGAACATTGGACGCAGGGTGTAGAGAAGAGGACGCAAGGTGTAGGACACAGGGTGTAGGACATAGGGTTTAGGACACAAGACACGGAGTGTAGGATACAGAGTGTAAGACACAGAAAGGGGTGGGACACAGGATGCAAAACACAAGGTGTAGGACAAAGGACACAGGGTGTCGAAGACAGGACATAGTGTGTAGGACACAAGGTGTAGGAGACAGGACACAAGGTGTGGGACACAGAGCACAAGGTGTAGGACACAGGACACATGGTGTAGGACACAAGGTGTAGGACACAAGGTGTAGGACACGGGGTGTAGGATACATGGTGTAGGACACAAGGTGTAGGTCACAGGGTGTTGGAGACAGGACACAGAGTGTAGGGCACCGGGTGTAGGGCACAGGACACCTGGTGTAGGACAGAGGGTGTAGATCAAAGGGTGTCGGAGACAGGACACAGAGTGTAGGACAAAAGGTGCAGGACACATGGTGTAGGCCACAGGACACATGGTGTAGGACACAGGGTGTAGGTCAGAGGGTGTCGGACACAGGACACAAGGGTTCACCTGGACAGGTACTCAGCACGTCACGTGACTCTCTACATTATAACTATGGATTTTGCTCAGAGAGCGACGCTTAAGTCTCCAAAGTGCTGGTGAGTGGGTTCCCCCACTCCCTGTGCTGGTGAGTGGTTTCCCACTCCCTGTGCTGGTGAGTGGTTCCCCCACTCCATGTGCAAGTAAGTTGGATCCCTATTCATCTGCCTGCGCTGTTGAGTGGGATCCTTCTTGCCAACACAGGGAGTGGGACATATCCACTCACCAGCACAGGGAGTGGGACATATCCACTCACCAGCACAGGGAGTGGGACATATCCACTCACCAGCACAGGGAGTGGGACATATCCACTCACCAGCACAGGGAGTGGGACATATCCACTCACCAGCACAGGGAGTGGGATATACCCCTTCACCAGCACAGGGGGTGGGACATACCCCTCGCCCCACTAACAAGTGGGCAGCTCTGCACTCTGCATGATTTACACCCCAGGAAAATACATTTTGTCGACACCTGACAGGTGTGTTGCTCGCTCATGTATACGTGTGTGTGTGTGTGTGTGTGTGTGTGTGTGTGTGTGTGTGTGTGTGTGTACTCACCTAGTTGTACTTACCTAGTTGAGGTTGCGGGGGTCGAGTCCGAGCTCCTGGCCCCGCCTCTTCACTGATCGCTACTAGGTCACTCTCCCTGAACCGTGAGCTTTATCATACCTCTGCTTAAAGCTATGTATGGATCCTGCCTCCACTATATCGCTTCCCAAACTATTCCACTTACTGACTACTCTGTGGCTGAAGAAATACTTCCTAACATCCCTGTGATTCATCTGCGTCTTCAGCTTCCAACTGTGTCCCCTTGTTACTGTGTCCAATCTCTGGAGCATCCTGTCTTTGTCCACCTTGTCAATTCCTCTCAGTATTTTGTATGTCGTTATCATGTCCCCCCTATCTCTCCTGTCCTCCAGTGTCGTCAGGTTGATTTCCCTTAACCTCTCCTCGTAGGACATACCTCTTAGCTCTGGGACTAGTCTTGTTGCAAACCTTTGCACTTTCTCTAGTTTCTTTAGGTGCTTGGCTAGGTGTGGGTTCCAAACTGGTGCCGCATACTCCAATATGGGCCTAACGTACACGGTGTACAGGGTCCTGAATGATTCCTTATTAAGATGTCGGAATGCTGTTCTGAGGTTTGCTAGGCGCCCATATGCTGCAGCAGTTATTTGGTTGATGTGCGCTTCAGGAGATGTGCCTGGTGTTATACTCACCCCAAGATCTTTTTCCTTGAGTGAGGCTTGTAGTCTCTGACCCCCTAGACTGTACTCCGTCTGCGGTCTTCTTTGCCCTTCCCCAATCTTCATGTGTGTGTGTGTGTGTGTGTGTGTGTGTGTGTGTGTGTGTGTGTGTGTGTGTGTGTGTGTGTGTGTGTGTGTGTGTGTGTGTGTGTGTGTGTGCATGATTGTAAGTGTTTTTAAGTGCTTGTACGTGTTTGTATCTTTACTGTTTGTGCTTGAATACAATGTTTGTATCGGTACATGTTTGTGCTAGATTTTAAACTTATGTGTTTGTACATATTATGGTTTGTTGGTACGTGTTTTTAAGTGATTTTGTTTAATTTTAAACATTTATATGCACGTGTTTTTTCTCCATTGTAAGTGTTCGTATTTGTGCGTGTTTTGCTTGATTTGTTAATGTTTGCAATAATCTGTATGTGCTTATATTTGTTGAGTTGTAGACTGTGTACCTCTGTGGAATGAGCTTCATCAAGTCTACGGAAAATCCTTCCCAAAAAGGTGCTTCATAAATGGGAGGAGTCAGCAGAGGTCACGTCACGTACAGCTCGGAGGGGCAAGCGGGAGGTCAGGTCACAGTGGCGCCTCGAATAGGAAGTGACCTTGTGTGAGAAGGCCATCTAGTAGTGGGTGAGTTAAAGGTGTTGATGTGAAAGTGCCTTGATTCTGCTCGAAACTATAGTGTATTCCGATAAAGACCCTTCCCTCTAACTCTACCATTGTCTGTTAGGATAAACTTTGGCGTTGTTCCACGCTATGAAGTATGCGAGTTGATCTGTGTATAACACATGCCTTATGAACGCAAATACACATGTGTATTTGAGTTCATGGAGTATGGAATCAAGGCTAGATGCAGTGTCATCTTTGTATTGTGTGTTGTAGCCTGTATGCATGACGGGGAGACGGCAGCCGTGCTGTCGGACGATCTGTGAAGATTCGGGCGGGTGTTGACCTTCATAATGTTGGGTGTTATTACTGCGACGTTGATGATGACCTTCCTGAGAGTAGCTGAGATATGGACGACTGCTGGAGCAGTGGCAAGAATGATGCGTCTGTCAACATCGGTGTTTTACCTCTGGAGCTGGACACGTGTTGTTCTCAGTGTCTGTACTGAGAGACACTGTTTGCAGTGAAACCTTCACTGTGGCGTTTCGCACGAGGACTGGACCGGATAAAGTACAGTCTTAGACGAAATGTCATAATGAAGGTTTAGCTGCAAACATGGCGTCTCTCTCACTACCTGGCGACTTACACCATCCTTCATCAACGTCTACAAACAAAAGTGCAATGGAGAAGGAACTTGAGATAAAATGTGGCAGAATGAGGCGCATTCTTATTAGCGACATTCACTGCTACACATTCTGTAGACCTACAGGACGAGGTCTAGTCCAGCATGGTGAGACTTTTATTTATTTTCATCAGGGAGATAGGAGGCACTCTGCTCGTAGGGACCATGTAGAGCTTGGGAAATGGTAGGCATTCAGGTTCGAGCCAAGGAAAGGGAGGAAAAATCCAGGTCCTTGGATCAGGAGCCCCTCATGAACTTATATAACCTTCCCCCGAGCCTGAAGTATCTTATACGTCAGGATCATGTGGGCGAGGTTGCACAGGTGGGTGGAATGTGTGGGCGTGGTGGGTGGGCTGGGTGGGTGGGCTGGGTGGGTGGGCGAGGAACCTTTCTCTCCAGCCAACCTAATTTGGCTCAAGTTCTTTGTGTTGACTTTCTCTGCTAATTAACATATTCTAGATTCTTGTTCAAGTTGGTAATTGTGTGTGTGTGTGTGTGTGTGTGTGTGTGTGTGTGTGTGTGTGTGTGTGTGTGTGTGCGTGTTGTGTGTGTGTGTGTGTTTGTGTATGTGTGTGTGTGTGTGTACTCACCTAGTTGTACTCACCTAGTTGAGGTTGCAGGGGTCGAGTCCAAGCTCCTGGCCCCGCCTCTTCACTGGTTGCTACTAGGTCACTCTCCCTGAACCATGAGCTTTATCGTACCTCTGCTTAAAGCTATGTATGAATCCTGCCTCCACTACATCGCTTCCCAAACTATTCCACTTCCTGACTACTCTGTGGCTGAAGAAATACTTCCTAACATCCCTTTGATTCATCTGTGTCTTCAGCTTCCAACTGTGTCCCCGTGTTGCTGTGTCCAGTCTCTGGAACATCCTGTCTTTGTCCACCTTGTCAATTCCTCTCAGTATTTTGTAAGTCGTTATCATGTCCCCCCTATCTCTCCTGTCCTCCAGTGTCGTCAGATTTATTTCCCTTAACCTCTCCTCATAGGACATACCTCTTAACTCTGGGACTAGTCTTGTTGCAAACCTTTGCACTTTCTCTAGTTTCTTTACATGCTTGGCTAGGTGTGGGTTCCAAACTGGTGCCGCATACTCCAATATGGGCCTAACGTACACGGTGTACAGGGTCCTGAACGATTCCTTATTAAGATGTCGGAATGCTGTTCTGAGGTTTGCCAGGCGCCCATATGCTGCGGCAGTTATTTGGTTGATGTGCGCTTCAGGAGATGTGCCTGGTGTTATACTCACCCCAAGATCTTTTTCCTTGAGTGAGGTTTGTAGTCTCTGGCCCCCTAGACTGTACTCCGTCTGCGATCTTCTTTGCCCTTCCCCAATCCTCATGACTTTGCACTTGGTGGGATTGAACTCCAGGAGCCAGTTGCTGGACCAGGTCTGCAGCCTGTCCAGATCCCTTTGTATTTCTGCCTGGTCTTCGATCGAATGAACTCTTCTCATCAACTTCACGTCATCTGCAAACAGGGACACCTCGGAGTTTATTCCTTCCGTCATGTCGTTCACAAATACCAGAAACAGCACTGGTCCTAGGACTGACCCCTGTGGGACCCCGCTGGTCACAGGTGCCCACTCTGACACCTCGCCACGTACCATGACTCGCTGCTGTCTTCCTGACGACAAGTATTCCCTGATCCATTGTAGTGCCTTCCCTGTTATCCCTGCTTGGTCCTCCAGTTTTTGCACCAATCTCTTGTGTGGAACTGTGTCAAACGCCTTCTTGCAGTCCAAGAATATGCAATCCACCCACCCCTCTCTCTCTCTTGTCTTACTGCTGTCACCATGTCATAGAACTCCAGTAGGTTTGTGACACAGGATTTCCCGTCCCAGAAACCATGTTGGCTGCTGTTGATGAGATCATTCCTTTCTAGGTGTTCCACCACTCTTCTCCTGATAATCTTCTCCATGATTTTGCATACTATACATGTCAGTGACACTGGTCTGTAGTTTAATGCTTCATGTCTGACTCCTTTTTTAAAGATTGGGACTACATTTGCTGTCTTCCATGCCTCAGGCAATCTCCCTGTTTCGATAGATGTATTGAATATTGTTGTTAGGGATACACATAGCGCCTCTGCTCCCTCTCTCAATACCCATGGGGAGATGTTATCTGGCCCCATTGCCTTTGAGGTATCTAGCTCACTCAGAAGCCTCTTCACTTCTTCCTCGGTTGTGTGCACTATGTCCAGCACATGGTGGTGTGCCCCACCTCTCCGTCTTTCTGGAGCCCCCTTCTGTCTCCTCTGTGAACACTTCTTTGAATCTCTTGTTGAGTTCCTCACATACTTCACGGTCATTTCTTGTTGTCTCTCCTCCTTCCTTCCTTAGCCTGATAACCTGGTCCTTGACTGTTGTTTTCCTCCTGATGTGGCTGTACAACAGTTTCGGGTCAGATTTGGCTTTCGCTGCTGTCATTTTCATATTGTCTTTGGGCCTCCCTTCTTATCTGTGCATATTCGTTTCTGGCTCTACGACTGCTCTCGTTATTCTTCTGGGTCCTTTGCCTTCTATATTTCTTCCATTCCCTAGCACACTTGGTTTTTGCCTCCCTGCACCTTTGGGTAAACCATGGGCTCATCCTGGCTTTTTCATTATTCCTGTTACCCTTGGGTACAAACCTCTCCTCAGCCTCCTTGCATTTTGTTGCTACATATTCCATCATCTCATTAACTGGCTTCCTTGCCAGTTCTCTGTCCCACTAAACCCCGTCAGGAAGTTCGTCATTCCTGTGTAGTCCCCTTTCTTGTAGTTTGGCTTCATTCGTCCTGGCCTTCCTGCTTCTCCCTCCACTTGTAGCTCTACTGTGTATTCGAAGCTTAAAACCACATGGTCACTGGCCCCAAGGGGTCTTTCATATGTGATGTCCTCGATATCTGCACTACTCAAGGTGAATACTAAGTCTAGCCTTGCTGGTTCATCCTCTCCTCTCTCTCTTGTAGTGTCCCTTACGTGTTGGTACATGAAGTTTTCCAGTACCACCTCCATCATCTTAGCCCTCCATGTATCTTGGCCCCCATGTGGGTCCAAGTTCTCCCAATCGATCTCCTTGTGGTTAAAGTCACCCATGATCAGGAGCTTTTCCCTGCATGCATGAGCTCTTCTGGCCACTGTAGCCAGTGTGTCAACCATCGCTCTATTCCTCTCGTCGTACTCTTGCCTTGGCCTCCTGCTGTTCTGTGGTGGGTTATACATCACTGCTATTACCACCTTGGGACCTCCAGAGTGAAGCGTTCCCGCTATGTAATCACTTTCTTCTCTGCTGTCTCCTCTCTCCAGCTCATCAAAATTCCAGCGATTTTTGATCAGCAATGCCACTCCTCCACCCCCCTTGTTCCCTCTGTCTTTCCTCAGAATTTGGTATCCCGTTGGAAAGATGGCATCTGTTATCATACCTGTAAGCTTGGTTTCTGTGAGAGCTATGATGTCTGGTGATGCCTCTTTGACTCTTTCATGCCACTCCTCCCACTTATTTGTTATACCATCAGCGTTTGTGTACCATACCTTCAGTTTCCTTTCCAACACTGTGGTTTGGGGGGGCCTGCGAGGGTGGGAGACCTGGTAGCATACTGTGGGATTCTATAGCTGGGTGTTGGGTGGAGGCTGTGGGTAGGGATTGTAGTGTGTGTTGGGATGGTGTGATAGGTTGTATGGTTCTGAGAATAGTTGTGTGTGCGCTTGCCCTTGCTGTTCTGTTCTGCTCTGACTGACCTCTGCTGGTTCCATCCTTGTCTCTTTTCCTAGCTCCTTTCGCTTTTTTGTCCTCTCCCTCAGCTGCTGTCGTTCTGATTGTGTTCTGTCTCTGTCTAGGAACACCTTCTTGTACTCTTCCGAGTATTTCAACCGTGGTTTCTCTTGGAGGATCCTGTTCCACACTGTTTCCGTCCTGAGAATCAGCTTGATTGTGTGTGTGTGTGTGTGTGTGTGTGTGTGTGTGTGTGTGTGTGTGTGTATGTGTGTATGTGTGTATGTGTGTGTGT
This sequence comes from Cherax quadricarinatus, assembly GCF_026875155.1. Lineage (NCBI taxonomy): Eukaryota > Metazoa > Arthropoda > Malacostraca > Decapoda > Parastacidae > Cherax > Cherax quadricarinatus. The sequence continues at coordinate 29,075,426 of NC_069410.1, read as the reverse complement.
GTGTGCGTGTGCGTGTGCGTGTGTGTGTGTGTGAGTGCGTGTGCGTGTGTGTGTGTGTGTGTGTGTGTGTTAGTTACCATTTTGTCCTAGGCACATGTCGATTAGACACTAGGCTGTTGTAGGTGTGTAGGTGTGTAGGTGTGTGTGTTGTGTGTTGTGTGTTGTGTGTTGTGTGTTGTGTGTTGTGTGTTGTGTTGTGTTGTGTGTGTGTGTGTGTGTGTGTGTGTGTGCGTGTGTGTGCTCACCTATTTGTGGTTGCAGGGGTCGAGACTCAGCTCCTGGCCCCGCCTCTTCACTGACCGCTTCTAGGTCCTCTCCCCCCCTGCTCCATGAGCTTTATCATACCTCGTCTTAAAACTATGTATAGTTCCTGCCTCCACTACATCGTTTGCCAGACTATTCCACTTCCTAACTACTCGATGACTGAAGAAATACTTCCTAACATCCCTTTGACTCATCTGAGTCTTCAGCTTCCAATTGTGACCCCTTGTTTCTGTGTCCCATCTCTGGAACATCCTGTCTCTGTCCACCTTGTTATTCCACGCATATTTTGTATTCGTTATCATGTTCCCCTGACCTCCTGTCCTCCAGGTTGTCAGCCCATTTCCCTTAACCTTTCTTAATAGGAATTCCCCTTAGCTCGGGAACAGCCTTGTTGAAAACCCTTTGCCTTTCTCTAATTTCTTGAGTTTTTGAGCAGGTGTGGGTTCCAAATGGGTGCGTACCCCAATATGGGCCTGACTACACATACTCACCTGTTGAGTTGAGGGTCGAGTCCAAAGCCCCTGGCCCCCCTCTTCACGGGTCGTACTAGGTCACTCCCCCTGTCCCCGTGGTTTTTTTCATACCTCTGCTATGTATGGATCCCCTCCACTCTTCGCTTCCCAACTATTCCATTCTGACTACTCTGTGGCTGAAAAAATTTACTTCCTAACATCCCTGGGACATCTGTGTTTTTCAACTTCAACTGTGTCCTTTGTTACTGAGTCCAATCCTGGAACACCCCTGTCTTATCCCCCTTTGTAAATTTCCTTCAGTATTTTTTTTTCGTTACATGCCCCCCCTGGTGGTGGTGAACATAAGTGGTGGTGAACTACAGTGGTGGGGGTTTGAACATACAGTGGTGGGGTGAAATACAGTGGGGGTGACATAAAGGGTGGTGGTGGACAAGTGGTGGTGGTGGACATACATGGGGTGGGGGACATACAGTGGGGGTGATGGTGGACATACAGTGGGGTGGTGGACATACAGTGGGGGTGGACATCAGTGGTGGTGATGGTGGACTACAGTGGGGGGTGGTGGACATACAGTGGGGGGGGTGGACAATAGTTGTGTGGTGTGTGTGTGTGTGCGTGTGGTGTGTGTGCGTGTGCGTGTACGGGTGTGTGTGTGGTTGCGTGTGTGGTGCGGGGGTTTCGGTGTGTATGTTGGGGGGTGGCTGGGTTGTTGTGTGCGTGTGTGCGGTGTGTGTATCACTATTGTACTCCCTTTTTGAGGTTGCGGGGGTCGGTCGGTCCTGGCCCCCCCCTTCACTGATCGTATAGGTCCCCCCTCCCTGAGCCGTGAGCTTTAAACATACCCCTTGCTTAAAGCATTATGGATACTGCCTCCCTACATCGCTTCCCAAAAAAATTTACTTACGACTCTCTTGGGTGAAAAAATACTTCCTAATATCCCCGTGACATCTGGGTCTTCAAACTTCCAACTGTGTCCCCTTGTTTTTGTGTCCAATCTCTGGGAAAATCTGTCTTTGTCCCTTTCAAATTTCCCCAATTTTTTATGTCGTTTCAGTCCTCCCCAATCTCTCCTGTCCTCCAGTGTGTCAGGTTGATTTTTCCCTTTAACCCCCTCTCGTGGGCATACCTCTTAGCCCGGGGCTAGTCTTGTTTTCAAACCTTTGCACTTTCTCTAGTTTCTTTCGTGCTTGGCTGGATGGGTTCCAAAGGTGCCGCATACTCCAATATGGGCCCAAGTAACGGTGTACGGGTCCGAATGATTCCTTATTAAGAGTCGGAATGCTGTTCTGAGGTTTGCTAGGGGCCCAAGCTGCAGCGTTATTTTGGGTTTATGTGCGCTTCAGGAGTGTGCCTGGGGTTATACCCCCCCAAGATCTTTTTCCCTTTAGTGAGGTTTGTAGTCTCTGGCCCCCCCTGACTGTCTCCGTCTGCGGTCTTTTTTTGGCCCTTCCCCAATTTATACTTTCCTTGGTGGGATTGAGCTCCAAGCCAAATTTCTGACCGGTCTGCACCCTTTCCCAAACCCTTGTAGTTCGCCTGGTCTTCGACGAGTGAATTCTTTTCTCAATTCACGTCATCTGCAGACAGGGACCCTCAGAGTCTTTCCTTCCGTCTGTCAGCCTTGCTTACCGTGGAGTGCCTTTTCTTTTCACTGTACTAGTGTACATATTGCTGTTCTAAATTTGGGGAAGGATAATATAAGTCTAAAACTTTTTTTGCTGTGTTTATTTTGCTTCCCCTTACACCCGGGGTAACAAGCCCCTTTTTGGGAATCCGGGTTTAATTGGGTAGCCTGTCCGAAGCTGGAGCTGGGTAGAGAAACGGGTTTTTAGCTTAGGGTGAAGTCGAGAGGAAATTGTGCAGTTGCTGTCTGGATTGATTAGCTTTTCCTACGCTTTACAAATTTTGCGTGTCAGTTTTTGTTATGGTCAGCCTTGCTATTGTGTGATCGTTCAACAGCTCGCTACTAGCTTGTTCGGTGTGCTCGCTTCGCTACGGTCAATCTTCTAGAACAGTGTAGCTGTCTGGCATTGCTTTACAAATTTTGCGTGTCAGTTGTTACTAGCCTGTTCGGTGTGGAGAATTTTGCAGTCGGCTTTGCTTGTATGCGTATTCTGCAATCGTACTGTGCATAGCTAAGCGTGTTCTGAAAATTAACGTGTTACGTTGGGGTATTCTGCAATCGTACTGTGCATAGCGAATAACTTATGCCACCTAGACGAGTCAGACGTCTGGTGTCGGCATATACTTTGCATAACCTACCTAAATTGTCCCTACAGCGTTGTTGGAAAATTGCTCGTTCCATTGGCATTAAATATAAACGCACTCTCACAGCTGCGCAACTGCGTTCACTGATTACTGACAAACTTGTAGAAGAAGAGAAAGCACATCAGACTCCTCCCTCTACGGGAGCTAGGGCAAAAACTACTATGTTCTCGCAGGAGGAAGATAATACACCTACGGAGCAAATGGTCATTATAGTGCAGCTGGGTTGTCTCAAGGTGAATCAGCGTCGTTGGCACTTGAGCTGGCAAAAATCAATCTTGAGCAAACTAGGGAACAGAGAGCATTCGCAAGGGAAGAATTTGATAGGGAAAGAGAAAGGAGGCAGTTTTCGCATTCTGTAAATGATTTTAGTTTACAAAAAGCAGTACAGCTTGTTCCCCGCTTCAATGAGGCCGAACCAGAACAATTTTTTCGAAAGCTTCGAAAATCAGGCTCGAGCCTTGAGGTGGCCGGAACAGCACTGGGCATCGTTGGTTCATACAGCATTATTGGGTAAGGCACAGGAATTTACGTCAGTATTAAATGACGCTGAATTTTCTGATTATAAAGTAGTGAAGACCACAGTGTTGGGAGCATATACATGTATCCCAGCCAAATATAGAAAAATTTTTTAAGCTGGGCAGACGACAGCTTGGTCAATCCCTAGTGGACTTTGTGAGACAGCAAACCAAAGCTTTTACCAGCTGGTATAAAGCAAGTGGTGTCTCTACCTTTGAGGAGCTGGTACAGCTTATTCTGATTGATAACCTGCTGGAGTCTGTGGGACCAGAGGTTAGAGTCTTTCTGCAGGATCGTGACTTAACCACTGCATTGGAGGCAGCCAGGTTGGCTGATACCTTCGAAACTAACCGCTCCTTGTCCGAGCGGTCCCGTCTCTCTTTTCAACAGCCTGGCATGAGGAGAGATCGTCAACCTTGGAGAATGAAGTGCCAGCCGGAGGGAGAACGTCTACGTCAGCCAACTAAGTCACCTGGTGAGCCACGCTTCTCAACTTATGGTCCACCTGCGGAGAGGCAAACTACTCATGGTGCATCTCGACAACAGTATCCAGGGAGACACCAGCCAGAACGACACCATTTGCAACGTCAGCAGGGAGTAAAGGGCAAGCCTGTCGTCTGCTTCCTTTGTAACAAAGTAGGTCATATCCGTCCCAACTGCCCCCATAAACCCCAACCCATTGGGAAAATCTCTAATATCCCTAGTAACATGTCCCCTAGAGAAGTAGAAAAATTTATAGCCCCTTATTATTGCAAGAGTCTTATTTCCCTTCAGGAAAACTCAGAAACAACTGAAGTAAAGACCTTTAGAGATACTGGAGCATATTGCTCACTTGTAAGAGAAGGAATATTACCCGTTTCAGAGAACACTTCCTTGAATTCCTCTGTTTTATTGGAAGCATTTGGAGGAGCTATATATTCTGTCCCTTTGCGTAAAATTTATGTACAGTGCAAATATTACACTGGGTACTTGACTGTAGGTGTCTCAAAAGGATTCCCCATGAAAGATGCCATGTTATTACTGGGTAATAACATTACTACTGTTAATGCGTGTCCTGAAACCTATAATGAGTAATTCTTCCCGGTGTTGGCCATAACTCGGGCAACATCCCAAGGGTGTCTGGAGAGAATGTTGACCTATCCTTGGACGACTCCGATCTCGGAATAGCCACGTTGTTTTGAGGCACACCGGCCGGAGCCTCGTAAATCAAGTGAACAGACCCCGATCAAGCCTTCCTATTCCCAGGTTGCAGGATTGCCATTTGTCTCTGTTTCCATGCCCGAGGGACTGTCCTTCCGGGAGGAACAACGAAAGGACCCTTCTTTAAAATTCGCTTTTCAGGCAGCCATGGGTAAATCCTCTTTGGGTCATCCGGTCAAGTATGAAGTTAAAAACGATTATTTGATCTGCACTGAGACTAGTAAGGAGATAGAGGGCCGGCAATTGTATGAAAGGTTAGTGGTTCCAACCAAGTTTAGACCTCAAATATTAAATATAGCTCATAATACTTCATTAGGAGGTCACTTAGGAATTACAAAAACCTTGTATAGAATCACAAAAGAATTTTAAAGAAATTAAAGAAAGATGTGAAGAATCATATTAGGTGTTGCCGAGAATGTCAGCAAGTAGGGAAACCTGGACATTCCATTAAACCTGCACCTCTCCAACCTATACCTGCTGATGGAGAACCTTTTGCAGATTTAATTATAGATTGTGTAGGTCCACTACCTAGGTCAAAGTCTGGAAATCAATATTTATTTACGATTATGGATAAAGTAACCAGATATCCTGAAGCAATTCCCATGCGCAGTATTAATACTAAAGCTATTCTCAAAGCTTTAACAAAATTCATTTCTTGTTTTGGCATTCCTAAAACTATTCAAAGTGATCAAGGTACATGTACTAACTTTACTGCCAAAGCATTTAGGGAAGTATTAACTAGGTTAGGGATAATCCACAACTTATCCACTGCCTATCATCCTCAGTCCAAGCGCCTTGGAAAGATTCCATCAGACCTTAAAAACCATGATGAGAACTTTTTGCATGCACTTTCCTACAGACTGGGATGAATCACTACCTTTGTTGCTGTTCTCAGTACGAGAGACGGTGCAAGAGTCTACAGGGTATAGTCCGTTTGAGCTGATCTTTGGGCACAATGTACGAGGTCCTCTTCGGGTGCTCAAAGAAGGATGGATGGGAGAAGACGTTAGCTCAACACTCTACAACCCGTCTTCAAGGTTGCAGGTGGCACGTCAGTTAGCCAAGGCTAACCTAAAGACAGCTCAAAGTAAGATGAAACAGAGGTATGACAGAAGTGCACAATTCCGCTCCTTCCATCCAGGAGACAAGGTGTTGGTGCAGGAACCTATACCTGGCCACACCTTGAAAGCTAGATTTACGGGACCTATGCAGATTGTAAGTAGATTATCTGATGTAAATTATGTGGTAGCTCCCATTGATAAGACCTCAAAAACTAAAACTTACCACATTAATCAATTAAAATATTTCCATACACCAGATAAAGTCCCAGTAATGACTCTGTCCTCTACCTCTGAGGACGACTCTGATTCTTTGCACTCTATCTCTGAAATTAATATTAAACTTTCAAATTCTGTCCTCCTCAAGGATCCTAGCCCTTTAATGGAGGGATTATCTGAAACGCAAGCAACAAATTTAACGGAGCTTCTACAGTCATATCCTAATATTTTTTCGGATGTGCCGAAAAAATGTACGTTAGGTTATCATGATGTAGATGTGGGAAACTCTAAACCAATTAAACTCTCCCTCTACAGAGCTAATCCTGAAAAGCAAAGGCTACTTCAGCAGGAAGTAGAATTTTTGTTAAAGCATGGTTTAGTGGAGGAGTCATCTAGTCCATGGGCTTCACCGTGCATCCTTGTGAAGAAGGCTGATGGAGGGTTTCGTATGTGTACAGACTACCGTAAGGTGAATTAGGTCACAATTACAGATGCTTACCCTCTTCCTCGTCTGGATGACGTAATTGACTTTGTGGGTAAGGCTACTTTTGTGTCAAAGTTAGATCTCCTTAAAGGCTACTATCAGGTACCTTTGACGGATAAGGCGAAGGAAATCTCTGCCTTCGTAATTCCAGGAGGTCATTATCAATACAGTTACCCCCTTCGGAATGAAAAATTCCCCCTCTTCATTCCAGAAACTTATCCATCAGGCGATTAAAGGACTTGAAGGCACGGCAGCGTACCTAGATGATATTGTTGTGGTGTCTGATACTTGGGATCAACACCTACTTAGACTTAAGGCTCTTTTTGAGACCTTTAAGAGTTCCCATTTAACAGTTAATTTATCTAAATCTTCCTTTGGCCAGGCCACTGTCTCTTTTCTAGGCCATGAAGTAGGTAGTGGTAAAGTTGCACCTAAACTTGCTAAAGTTCTTGCTATTAAAGATTATCCAGTTCCTCATGATAGGAAATCTCTTCAACGTTTCCTAGGAATGATAGGATTTTACAGAAGATTCTGTAAGAATTTCTCAGATATTGTAGCCCTCTCCTCTCTTACCAGTCACAAAGTTCCCTTTAATTGGACCCCAGATTGTCAAACTGCTTTTGACAAAGCAAAAAGAATATTGTGTACTGCACCCATTCTCTTGTCTCCAGACTTCTCCAAACCTTTTTCATTACAGGTTGATGCTTGTGAGTCTGGGGTTGGGGCAGTACTATTACAAAACGAGAATGAGGAGTTGCAGCCTGTAGCATACTTTTCAGCCAAGTTCCAGCCACATCAGAGGGCTTACTCTACCATTGAAAAAGAAGCCCTCGCGCTGGTACTGGCTTTGAAACATTTCGATGTTTATGTGGGCCAGACATCGCAGGTGGTCACAGTCTACAGTGATCACAATCCTCTAGTATATCTCCAAGCCATGAAGAACCACAACACAAGGCTCATGCGCTGGACGCTAAGACTGCAACCATACTCACTCAGAATTAAATATATTGCCGGCAAAGAAAATGTGTTGGCGGACTCTTTATTCTAGAGTCGAATATTTTTATTTATTTAGGTTAGGATGTTATATTATTTGTGGTAACCCCTTTTCACGCTCTTTTTTTTATCCCCTGGTGTGGGGCTTTTTTTTAGTGAGGGGATGCGGGCTACCGTCCGCCTGTATCTTGGACCTATGCTAGCCTGACTGCTGTCTCACTCTGAGTTTAGGGTTTGGCTTTTTGTCACGAGAAAAGCTGAGCTCTATCTAAGAGTTGGATGGTGGAGAGGAAAGGCGGTCCCATTATTTTGTGCCATGGCGGCACGGTTACCACTGGGAGGTGGCAGCCTAATCGTGAGCCTTCTCGGGGTGGGGTGTGGCATGCAAAGAGTACGTAACCTTTATTCGGCGCATGTACACACCCTCATTTACAGGCTATCTCCCCCAACCAGCGAACCAGGTTGCTAAGAGTTGATGATGGGGCCCCGTCGTTCAACTAGTGACCAGGTTCTAGCCAATAAGAAGATGGTTTTGGCAATCGCAGAGGTTATGTGGGTACCACTCTCCTGTCTGCCCTTGTCATTCCCATTCTAGAGCTGGTTGAAGCACGGTCTGCTATCTTGTGGCTTCTATTTCTGCCTTGCTTACCGTGGAGTGCACTATTCTTATCACTGTACATAGTGTACATATTGCTGTTCTAAATTGGTGAAGGATAATATAAGTCTAAACTTTTTTTGCTGTGTTTATTTTGCTCCCATTACACCCGGGATAACAGGCCATTTGGAATCCTGGGTTGTAATACTCCCTGTCTTTGTTTTGGCCCCATGTGGGTTTGACAGGACCTCTGCATACAGTTTAGTTTCCATGCTCCCTTCAGACCTGTTGTCTGTGTCTGATGTAGCCATTGCCGATGCTACTTCTGTAATATCTTTGTCTCTATGCTGTTTCAGATGTCTCAGCTCCTCTTCTAATCTCTCTATCTTGATTTCTGCTGCTGTGGCCTGTTTCTTCCACCTTCTGCATTCTGCTGCTAACCTCTCTTCCATCTTCCTTTCCAGCTCATCTAGTCTCCTTCCCCAGTCTTCCTCCCTTTTTTTGAGCTCTGCCTCCCATCCCTTCCTCCTCCCTCCCAGATTCGTCCTTGGAGCCCCTTGTCCTCATCCTGGTTCTAGGTTCCCCCGTTGCTCCACAGAAGGGGGGACGGGTGGTTAGGGGGAAGGGAATAGATGGGTAGGAGGAGAGGGGATGGATGGTTATGGGGGAGGGGGAGGATGGTTATTGGAGGGGTAGAGATAGTTGGGGAGGGGGTTAGATGGTTTGGGGAGGGGTAGGTGGCTAGGGTTAGGTTGGTTAGGGAAGGGGGAGAGGTGGTTAGGGGAGGGGGGAGTACGCGTTTGAGAGAGAGGGGATGGATGGTTATGGGGGAGGGGGAGGATGGTTATTGGAGGGAGGGAGGTAGTTGGGGGTTAGTTGGTTTGGGGAGGGGTTAGGTGGTTTGTGGGAGGGGTAGGTGGCTAAGGTGAGGTGGGTAGGGAAGGGGGAGAGGTGGTTAGGGGAGGGGGGTGGTACGTGTTTGTGTCAAGTGTTTGTGTCAAGTGGTGGGTGGGTGTGTGTGTGTGTGTGTGTATGTGCGGTTGTGTGTGGTGTGTGTGTGTGTGTGCGTGTGTGTGCGTGTGTGTGTATGTGTGTGTATGTGTGTGTGTGTGCGCGCGCGCGAGCTCTTCAGTAATTTTTTCATCATATTTTTTTTTTTAATTTCTACACTGATTACTTTCGAAAATTTATTCCATTAATCTGCCATTCTGTTTGCGAAGAAAAAATTCCTATATCCCTTCGGCTCCACTTTTTCTCAATTTAACGTCAGTGTCCATTCTTGCTGTCCCTCTTGCAGAGATTCTTAGAAATATTCTTTTTCTATTCTTTGATGACCTTTTTGACCTTGTATGTAGTTACCATGTCTCCTCCTACCCCGCTATCAACCAGTGTCGCCATCTTCAGTGTTTAACAACATTCCATCATAACTCATATTTTTTCAGCTTTGAAAGTCATTTCTAGCGTCTCCTAACTTATGCTCATATTCTAGTTCTGACCTAATATATGTCGTCGATCACTCCTTTAACATTTCTCCGTCCATGTACGTGGAAAGTGTTTCCTAGCGTGGCTGCGCAGCAGGCGAGTGTCTCACACTCTTATTTAAATGAACTTCCGGTGACTTTTTTATTAATAAAAATAATTCAGTGTCTCGCTGATACGTTTGTTATTTTGTTATTGAGTTTATATTCTTGATATGTCCTGGTCTCACTTTGTCTTGGGTGGACCGTCTGGTCTTAGTGATCTTTCTCATCAGTACTCAGAAGCAATTTCTTTACTTCCTCTTTAGTTATTTCAGTATCCTCCATTTCATCTATCTGTTTGGGACTGAAATTTATTACGTGTGAAATATATTCTTCCATAAACACATTCTCAAACCTTTTATTGAATATCTCTCATATTTATTTAATTTTTCATCCGTTTGCTGTGTTTTGTCTTAAAAATTTACTACGGCCTTGCTCTTATCTAATATTTTTTTTACGTTTCTTTAGTCGTTTCTTCTTACACTTGTATAATCACTTTTGTCCTGCTTCAATCTCTGATAAGTTTCTTGATTGGAAATTTTCTATATTAGTTCCAACTCATTTCTTTCCTTTTCATAACTCTCCAATACATCCCGTTAAACCTTTATTATTTTCTATTATTAACTTTTCTTGAATTATGCCATTCAGTTCTATTTTTTATTATATTGTAGAACTGTCTGTACAAATTTTTTATATCTGTTACTCTAATATCATTCATTTAGTTTCTCTACAATATCGTCACAGAACATTACTTTTTCATTTCTTATAATCTAGTTGTTCCTGTTTATGGATATTTTTCATTACTTAACTCACATTTAACAGCCAGTGTTATTTACAATAGAAAGTGACCTTTCTACTGATCTTTAGAGACTCCACTTTGTACTTAAATCCAACTTCTAATTTCCTCCTGAACTGTCATTTCTTGTTTTCTGTCTTTCAGGTATTTTTTGATCCGCTGTATAATTTCTCGTTTTATCCCCGTTTTGCTCTTCAAGTTTGTGGATCAGTCTTTGACTATCCATAAATACTAATATGTAGTTGAAGAAGATGCAATCTTCCCATCCTTGTGTTTCTTGCTTTATCTCTATAACTCTGTCATGGAATACCAGCAGGTTGGTCAAACAAGATTTCCTATCTATCTTTCTATTTATGTTCGTTTTTCACTGATAAAACTCTTGTCTTAGTGATCCAGTATCCTCCTCCTGACAATGTTAGCCATTACAATGGAAAGGATCCATGGATACATGTCTGTGTGCGTGTATCCACACATAACCTTTATGGACACAGGTATAAGTATGTACGTGTATGTGCATGTGTTCATAAACAGTTTTCTAGACGCAGGTATATTGTAATCACACATAAAAATTTACAGCAACTCTTTCACTCTGATTTACGACTCACAAACATACACACGCAAGTCTTATATACTACCGTAATTCGCAGTCAACTACGCTATGCACTTAAAGTACAACAAAAGTGTGTTTCTTCATTGCCAAGTGTCTTATTGCTAGCGCAACTTGTTAAGTACCAGTATATTAAAGTCACTGTACCTAGCTATGAACAGTATAGATCCTGTACTTAGCTATGTGTATTATAGATCCACTACCTTGCTTGGTATATTATAGATCCAGTTTTGAATCAATGACATGGGCACATATTGAAAAAGGGTCTATTTGATTGTTTTGAAGGAAAGTGTCAGGGTGCAACAGTAGCTTTGCCTGGTGCAACGTGTTCCTGTGCAAGAGTTTCGACTAGAGTTTCTGTGTAACTCTAGTTACACAGAGCTCTGTCACAAAGCTTCATTAAGTCATGCCTTGATAAGCTTTACACAGATCGAGACGTTGTCCCAGTATAGACTTATTCTCCATCGGGAGTTGTTTTTATTTCAATATTTTACTAAAATATAAATATTATTATTATCTAATTGTATTTTACTGCAGCTTTATTATTAAGTTATATTGAAATGAGTGGGCGCTATTCCCTTCCCTTACTTGTCAGGGAACACCGTCCACCACTGTTGTTGTTTTTCACATGTGTTGCTTAGTTCATGGTGGCATTATATGCTCTACTCTGCACTTCCATCCAGCAGCATAAGGTGGAGGTTCTCTCTGGTTCCTCTCCCTCCACTACCTTCCACTTTCTTCTGGCTAGACAACAACCAGGAGGGTTTTTTTTTTAAGCAATAAACCTTTAAGCTTCTTATTTTGAGAGTGCAGTTCACTCCGTGAGTGTATGTCTTTATGCAGTTCCACACCAGATGTTCCTGCTTGAATGAAGGTCCAGACCAAATGTTGGATTGTGATTGGTGGATGGAAATGACCATCAGAGTGATTCCATGACTCGGACAACTGAGTTCAGCACTAATAAGCCTTTGGTCATTGTTGTCGTGGTCTCGCCCTGTCTGAGTTTAACAACGCCCATCTGCTTGTTGAGGCACTGTGAAGATGGTGTGAGTTTCTTCATGACACTGGTGCCGTCACCATGGCACTATGGCACGTCACGACCACACTGTGTGTCTGATATCATCAGCTGTACCGCCTCCATCTGGTATTATACACACAGTGCGGCCGCAACCTGCCATAGTGGCGGCACCAGTGTCATAAAGACACAACAGCTATACACTGTTTCTAGAGAGCAGGTGGACGGTGTTAAACTCAAACATGGCGAGTCAAGTCCTTAGAATTAATTACCCAATGATCATAAGTCCTCTGTTTTAACTCTATATTTTACAGGTCCGCCCATGTAAATATTTCTATTACAGAGTAAAATTGAAATTGATATTCCCCTTTTTTATTGCCACTGAAGTAAAGAAATATATTCTTGATATAGATACTTCCTTCGTTATCATGAAAGTATGCGACTCAGGATTACAATTTCTGAAAGAATTTGGTCTGTATTTTTTAAATATGTTTGAAATGTCAGTCTTTCTTTCCTTCATCAATGAAAGTTTGCTTCAAATGTTCACTGATACGTTTCACAAGTTTCTCATCCAAACAACTTCCAATGAAACTTGGTCTTAATTTTACTAAGGTTAAAAAATTTATTTATTCTTCACTAGAGTTATGTTTAAGAGACGCGTTAACTTATCACGTCTTGTAGCTTGACTACATTGTGGCTGTCAGTGGTAGTCAACACTGTGGTTGTCAGAATACCAGTGACAACACTCACTCTACCTACATGTCACAGAAAGGCATTATATTCACACACCAAGAACGTTCAGATCTGAACGTTCCTTGATTATCTTCAGCCACATTCTTGCCAGACGTACTGTGGCCGTGGTTTGTGATTTTCTTATTTGTGGTTAAATATAACCTTTTAAAGGTTTATGTAACCCAACCGGACCGAACTCAGCCCAGCCCATCTTATTAATTTAGAGGCTGACGTTGGATTCCTATTAAGAATATTATTGTAGCAAAATGAGGATGTTAGACGTGGAGATTTTGTTTCTGGTATCTGGCGTATGTGAGTAGCTTTCCAGAAGTGCTGAGTGAACCCTCTATCCTCGTTATGAGGCATCATTCTTCCTTAAGAGAACACATGACCTCTTCTTCCTTGTGGGAACGATCATCATTAGCAAGAAGTTATGGAAGTGTAGAGGCTTTATATGCTCAGGGAAAGTAGCTAAGAGAGAGAGAGAGAGTGAGAGGACTTGGTGGGAAGCATCTGCTGGGGGGCAGGAGTCCTGACTCTGGGTTCGGGAGAGTGCCTTCCTATCAGTTGTATTGTTGGAATAAGTATGTTAAACATTGTCTTTAACATATAATCCATATTTATGAAGAAAGTATCACAGTGGAGACTGTTTTCTTTAACCCATGATAGTCTTAATATTAATAAGTATTTAAGTGGTATCATAATCAAGCGTCTCAAGTGGTCAGTAGTTGTTATATCTTAACCTGGCGGGAGAATGGTAAGGAAACAACCTTTTAGGGATAGAGAGGGTTGAAGGACTATCTTTCTGCACCCTGGTTATCTGAGAAGAATAAGCTGGGAGAGGATTGATTGGGAGAGGACAGAGTGGAAGGGGATAGGATGTAAGAGGATAAGTCGGGAGAATATAAGTTGAAGGTGGACAAGTTGGAGGATGAGAGATTTCAATAATAACCAAGTGCGTGGGTTCAGGGAATAATAATAATAATAATAATAATAATAATAATAATAATAATAATGGCATTATGTGCAATTTGGATTTCTCTGAAGAGCCCTTAATTATGTACAGCCTTTTATGCATAATTACGGTTGTTTGTTGGTTTGAAGCTTGTCTACTACACGTGGGTCATTAAGGCAGTAATTCAACTGTACTCATGAGGGTAATTAAGGTCGTAATTTAACTGTACTTATATCAAGACTACCTTAATCTCTAAATTTAGAAGTATAGTGAAGTTTGAGTGTATATACACGAAGAGATATACTGAGAGATATATCTCTCTGACACATACGTCTCAGTGTATTACACGGAGATACATCACAGCGTATATACATTGAGAGAGGCATCTCACCTCACACTGTATATATGCAGGGAGATGCACATCACCTCTCAGTGTATATATACTAAGAGATATACATATCTCAGTGCACGTACGTTGAGATATACATTTCACATATCGGTGTATATATATACTGGCAGATACAGCTCACCTCTCAGTGCATATAGATTTGAGAGATATGCAAAGCTTTGTGTGTATACACTAAGATTCAAACACATCCCAGTATATATATACTCTTACATATACCTCTCATTGTATAAACAACGAAAATTATACACCGTATATATATACACTGAAAATCAAAAGCTCACTGTGTATGCACTGAGAATTTTAAACTAGAACTAAAGCCTAGAAACATACTAGAGCAACCTAATTGTATCTGTCAGGAGAGTGTTGCTGATACAACAAGCTGTCTACAAAATATTAATACATCATGATGTCTAAAAATGCTAAAATATCATGATGTCTAAACATGCTAATACATTAATCAATGTGACAAATACAGTAATATCATAATATTATTATAATAATCTAATAAATATTATTTTGTGGTTGAATTTAGATTTAATGATCAAAAATTATATTTACATGTTATTTACAAGTTATTTTCCTGTGATACCAAAGTGTGCGTGACATATAACTATCAGATTTAATTGTCTTTAGAGATCAAGATCAGAATTAAAATATGTACTCTACTGTGTATATATTTATACGTTATATATATATATATATATATATATATATATATATATATATATATATATATATATATATATATATATATATATATATATATATATATAATATAGATAGATAGTTACTATATTTAACTGAATATAATATTATATATAACTGTTCTCAGGTTTATAGATGACAGACTAGAGATAACAGAGAACATGTAATAATTTAGAACTTCAGTTTGAGACAAGCTGATTGGTGTATTGCTTACTTAGGTAGAACCGTGTCTCAAGGTGGTGTCTACACCGAGCGAATATATACCACTCTCTCTCTCTCTCTCTCTCTCTCTCTCTCTCTCTCTCTCTCTCTCTCTCTCTCTCTCTTCTCTCTCTCTCTCTCTCTCTCTCCTCTCCTCTCTCCTCTCTCTCTCTCTCTCTCTCTCTCTCTCTCTCTCTCTCTCTCTCTCTCTCTCTCTCTCTCTCTCTCTCTCTCTCTCTCTCTCTCTCACTCTCTCCCTTCATGTGCTCCAGCGTAAGAGGTAGAAAATCTAAGGAGAAATTCCACCTGATTTTGGAAAGTGTTTGGGCTCGGCTGAGTTATGACTTCTGGACCTCTTATTGGTACTGAGTATAACCCCTGGACTTCATACTGAAGTTGAGCTATAGCTCCTGTACCTCCTGAGAGAGTTGATTGAAGTGGGGGCGCAGTGGATTTGGGGTTATGGAATACCTGGGATACCTCGCTTGGATAACTGAGGTATAGGTTCACCTCTAGTTTACCTAGAGAGGGTTTCGGTGGTCAACGCCCCCGCGGTTCGGTCTGAGACGAGGCCTCATGATGGATCAAAGTCTGATTAACCAGGCTGTTACTGCTGGCCGCACGCAAGCTGACGTACGAACCACAGCCCGGTTAGTCAGGTACTGACTTTAGGTGCCTGGCCAGTAGGTGGCTGGGGTTATGGGATACCTCAGGTCACTGAGGTGAAGGAGGCTAGTGTTATGGTATAACTCACTTGTATCATTGGCTGGTGTCGTGGAATACCTGGAATACCTCGGGTAATTGAGGTGTGGGACTCTGGTGCTATGGAATAGGGATACCTCTTGGATCATTAAATTATAGGTTCTGAGCTTATGGGATAAGGGGATATGGCATACGAGGGACACACGTCCAGTGTTCTTAATGTATGTACACTGTATCTCTGTAGATGAATGGTTCAGAGAACCGACATGTTGATAAATTAGACACATGTGCAACTCTTGGGTATGAAAGTTAAGATACATGTGCAACATCTGGATATCTTTATTGTAGACGTTTCGCCATCCAGTGGCTTTATCAATACAGATTCTAGGACATAATAGGAAGACAGTAGAACTATATACAAAAGATGAGGTAATCAGTCCCTCAGCCTTGGAGTTAGTGTTCACAGCATCGTGGTGGAGGATGCTGTGAACACTAACTCCAAGGCTGAGGGACTGATTACCTCATCTTTTGTATATAGTTCTACTGTCTTCCTATTATGTCCTAGAATCTGTATTGATAAAGCCACTGGATGGCGAAACGTCTACAGTAAAGATATCCAGATGTTGCACATGTGTTTTAACTTTCATATTGTCGGTATTTTATACCTTTCTTGCACAACTCTTGGGTATCTTTATTGAGGAAACGTTTCGCCACACAGTGGCTTCATCAGTCCTTACGTAGGAGAAACTTGAAGAACAGGAGGAGAATGAGGTAATCAGTCCCTCAACCTTGAGTCGATGTGTTCAGTCCATCAATCAAGATTGATGGACTGAACACATCGACTCAAGGTTGAGGGACTGACCTGTCAGTGGCTACACTCTCACTACTGCTACTACTACTACTACTCTGCACCTCTCCTTCCATCAGTATTTAAGTCTCCGCACTGTCGCTTGATCTTCAGATAGTTCCTGACTATGGAACTGAACTTCTCGAGGCTGAGGGACTGACAACCTCAAATTCTACGACTTCAAGGGTGATGGACTGATTACATCGTCTTCACATCTCTACTGTTCCTGCCTACTTTCTGTATTCGACTGAAGAAACCTACTGTGTAGGCGAAACGTTTCGGAATAAAGTTGCCTAACTGTTGCCTATGTGTCTTACCTAACAACCTGTCGGTATTGTATACCATTTTGATGTTCAAGAGAAGACAGATTTAAGAAAAGGCAGGTTTAAGAGAAGGTAAGTTTAAAAGAAGGCAGGTTTAAGAGAAGGCAGGTTTAAGAGAAGGCAGGTTTAAGAGAAGGCAGGTTTAAGAGAAGGCAGGTTTAAGAGAAGGCAGGTTTAAGAGAAGGCAGGTTTAAGAGAAGGTAAGTTTAAAAGAAGGCAGGTTTAAGAGAAGGCAGGTTTAAGAGAAGGCAGGTTTTAAGAGAAGGCAGGTTTAAGAGAAGGCAGGTTTTAAGAGAAGGCAGGTTTAAGAGAAGGCAGGTTAAGAGAAGGCAGGTTTTAAGAGAAGGCAGGTTTAAGGAAGGAGGTTAAGAGAAGCAGGTTTAAGAGAAGGCAGGTTTAAGAGAAGGGCAGGTTTAAGAGAAGGCAGGTTTAAGAGAAGGCAGGTTTAAGAGAAGGCAGGTTTAAGAGAAGCAGGTTTAAGAGAAGGCAGGTTTAAGAGAAGGCAGGTTTAAGAGAAGGCAGGTTTAAGAGAAGGCAGGTTTAAGAGAAGGCAGGTTTAAGAGAAGGCAGGTTTAAGAGAAGGCAGGTTTAAGAGAAGGCAGGTTTAAGAGAAGGCAGGTTTAAGAGAAGGCAGGTTTAAGAGAAGGCAGGTTTAAGAGAAGGCAGGTTTAAGAGAAGGCAGGTTTTAAGAGAAGGCAGGTTTAAGAGAAGGCAGGTTTAAGAGAAGGCAGGTTTAAGAGAAGGCAGGTTTAAGAGAAGGCAGGTTTAAGAGAAGGCAGGTTTAAAGAGAAGGCAGGTTTAAGAGAAGCAGGTTTAAGAGAAGGCAGGTTTTAAGAGAAGGCAGGTTTAAGAGAAGGCAGGTTTAAGAGAAGGCAGGTTTAAGAGAAGGCAGGTTTAAGAGAAGGCAGGTTTAAGAGAAGGCAGGTTTAAGAGAAGGCAGGTTTAAGAGAAGGCAGGTTTAAGAGAAGGCAGGTTTAAGAGAAGGCAGGTTTAAGAGAAGGCAGGTTTAAGAGAAGGCAGGTTTAAGAGAAGGCAGGTTTAAGAGAAGGCAGGTTTAAGAGAAGGCAGGTTTAAGAGAAGGCAGGTTTAAGAGAAGGCAGGTTTAAGAGAAGGCAGGTTTAAGAGAAGGCAGGTTTAAGAGAAGGCAGGTTTAAGAGAAGGCAGGTTTAAGAGAAGGCAGGTTTAAGAGAAGGCAGGTTTAAGAGAAGGCAGGTTTAAGAGAAGGCAGGTTTAAGAGAAGGCAGGTTTAAGAGAAGCAGGTTTAAGAGAAGGCAGGTTTAAGAGAAGGCAGGTTTAAGAGAAGGCAGGTTAAGAGAAGGCAGGTTTAAGAGAAGGCAGGGTTTAAGAGAAGGCAGGTTTAAGAGAAGGCAGGTTTAAGAGAAGGCAGGTTTAAGAGAAGGCAGGTTTAAGAGAAGGCAGGTTTAAGAGAAGGCAGGTTTAAGAGAAGGCAGGTTTAAGAGAAGGCAGGTTTAAGAGAAGGCAGGTTTTAAGAGAAGGCAGGTTTAAGAGAAGGCAGGTTTAAGAGAAGGCAGGTTTAAAGACAGCAGGCCTCAGCAAGTTCAGAGTTAATAACGTTCGTTGTTAAGCTCTAAAAAACCGAGCAGGAATTTATCGCTAAAACAAATTATGTTGGTAACTAATACGACTGAGACAACCATGTAGCACTAACAGTTTAATATATCACACTAACAGTTTAAAATATCACACTAACAGTTTAATATATCACACTAACAGCTTAATATATCACACTAACAATTTAATATGTCGCACTAACAATCTAATATATCAATGAACAGGTCAATATATAGTAGCAATGGCAGAGACGAATGTTGATGATGATGGAGGTGGAATGTACTGAGGTAGCAAGTAATGGAGGTACACTCCATTATAAGGTAGCAGGTAGTAAAGGTACACTCCATTATGAAGTAGCAGGTAGTGGAGGTACACTCCATTATAAGGTAGCAGGTAGTAAAGGTACACTCCATTATGAAGTAGCAGGTAGTGGAGGTACACTCCATTATGAGATAGCAGGTAGTGGAGGTACACTCCATTATAAGGTAGCAGGTAGTGGAGGTACACTCCATTATGAGATAGCAGGTAGTGGAGGTACACTCCATTATGAAGTAGGAGTTAGTGGAGTTGCACTCCATTATAAGGTAGCAGGTAGTGGAGGTACACTCCATTATGAGATAGCAGGTAGTGGAGGTACACTCCATTATAAGGTAGCAGGTAGTGGAGGTACACTCCATTATGAGATAGCAGGTAGTGGAGGTACACTCCATTATGAAGTAGGAGGTAGTGGAGTTGCACTCCATTATAAGGTAGCAGGTAGTGGAGGTGCACTCCATTATAAGGTAGCAGGTAGTGGAGGTACACTCCATTATGAAGTAGGAGGTAGTAAAGGTACACTCCATTATGAGATAGCAGGTAGTGGAGGTGCACTCCATTATAAGATAGCAGGTAGTGGAGGTACACTCCATTATAAGATAGCAGGTAGTGGAGGTACACTCCATTATGAAGTAGGAGGTAGTGGAGGTGCACTCCATTATAAGGTAGCAGGTAGTGGAGGTACACTCCATTATAAGATAGCAGGTAGTGGAGGTGCACTCCATTATGAGATAGCAGGTAGTGGAGGTGCACTCCATTATAAGGTAGCAGGTAGTGGAGGTACACTCCATTATGAGATAGCAGGTAGTGGAGGTGCACTCCATTATAAGGTAGCAGGTAGTGGAGGTACACTCCATTATGAGATAGCAGGTAGTGGAGGTGCACTCCATTATGAGATAGCAGATAGTGGAGGTACACTCCATTATGAAGTAGGAGGTAGTGGAGGTGCACTCCATTATAAGGTAGCAGGTAGTGGAGGTACACTCCATTATGAGATAGCAGGTAGTGGAGGTACACTCCATTATGAAGTAGGAGGTAGTGGAGGTGCACTCCATTATAAGGTAGCAGGTAGTGGAGGTACACTCCATTATGAGATAGCAGGTAGTGGAGGTACACTCCATTATGAAGTAGGAGGTAGTGGAGGTGCACTCCATTATAAGGTAACAGGTAGTGGAGGTGCACTCCATTATAAGGTAGCAGGTAGTGGAGGTACACTCCATTATGAGATAGCAGGTAGTGGAGGTACACTCCATTATAAGATAGCAGGTAGTGGAGGTGCACTCCATTATAAGGTAGCAGGTAGTGGAGGTACACTCCATTATGAGATAGCAGATAGTGGAGGTACACTCCATTATGAGATACCAGGTAGTGGAGGTACACTCCATTATGAGATAGCAGGTAGTGGAGGTGCACTCCATTATGAGATAGCAGGTAGTGGAGGTGCACTCCATTATAAGGTAGCAGGTAGTGGAGGTGCACTCCATTATAAGGTAGCAGGTAGTGGAGGTATATTGCATTATGAGATAGCAGGTAGTGGAGGTGCACTCCATTATAAGGTAGCAGGTAGTGGAGGTACACTCCATTATGAGATAGCAGGTAGTGGAGGTGCACACCATTATCAGGTGGTCTAGGAGCCTAACTTTCCATTATGAACACTAAGTGTGTCTATGCTCACAGGAGCTAGATGGGTTACTCAATCTACACTCGTTGCTACTAGGTTCCTGAAGCTCGAGTTTGATCTCAACAAGCACTAAATAGTAGGTAAACACGTTATTCAAATGAACAGCGATATAGTTATACGATAAATGCGTAATATATATATATATATATATATATATATATATATATATATATATATATATATATATATATATATATATATATATATATATATATATATATATATTATTATATATATATATATATAACACACAATTATAACTTTTACTGTGAAAAAATAGCCTCGACCTTTGATATTTTAATCTTATTGTAGCTAGTTTGGCCCAGTAATCAGTGCGGTGGACTGTGTATAATACGTACTGAGAAATACGCACCTTTCAGTGCGTATACCTAAATAAATCTAGAGTTACTACTGAATAAAGGATTTGTTCCATAAGACTGATGATTAACCTAGAAAGACTGAAGCTTCTTATTCTAATTATTTACAGATAAGAACTGTCACAGACATAATTCAGGTGTCATATTGAACGTGAAAGAAACTGTAAGACATGTAAAACATCATCATATTGCAAAGGTAAGATAAATAAAATTAAAATACTTAAGAGTAATATGATAAGTTTGGTTCCCCTCAAAAGAGTAAAACAGTTGAAAGGAGAACCATAACTGACAGATCATCAGAAGTAAACGAAATATTCCTGACCGATGATTTTACAGAATGTCAACAGATGAAAGTGTATTGTGAAGAAAACATTGATTAAAAAATTACGTAATAGCGTAACTAGAGTAAACTAAATATTCGAGTATTTACGTCAATCATTTTGTATATTCAGTATCGTAGTCATGAGTGGAAGAAGATCGCAGAAAATAGTGTTGAGAGTCGTGTTGCAGCTGCTCATATATGGTGTTTTGTTATCCAGGAAAGTGTTTGCCGAAGAGGCTCTCGGTCAGATGACCCATTTAGCGATTAAACATCCACTGGCATCAAGCAACTAGATTTTCGACGCCAGTAAATAAAGCGAAGCACACCGGAACATCCGTGAGCACGGAACCAACGATTCAGATAATGTGGAAACTTTCTTATCAACACTAATGCTTCTCACAGTCTGACTCTCAAAGCCTCGCTGCCAATAATATTTATTGAGCAATAGACTATTACTCAACATTATCCATTAAGGTCTCTTTTCAGCCTCTTTAGCATAAACATTTTTACCTGACGGGCTCTGTTAGTTGTGACATTTACACTCGTCTCCATTCTATAGTAAAATTAATTATAAAAATAATAATGTTAAAAATAATAATGATATAATTATTATTAGTAGTATTAGTATTATTAATGTTGTGGAATCGCTAAATCCGTACGGTGGAGGTAATCAAGTTAGATGCATGGAAAAGGGGGTAATAAGAATGTACTAGATTAATAAGGATGGGTTGGTGTAATAAGGAGTGTAACAACGTCCTGTAAGTTAGTTTGTGCATATATTGTAATATCTACTCTCACCTGCCTCTCAAGGTAGGCTTCTTGATGACAGTCGGGGCTCTTGATCCAAGGAATTTGATCTGTCTTCTCCTTCCTTGGATCATTTCTTAATGCCTACCTTTCTCCAGGTTGTTGGTTAATGGGCTGTCAAGCCTAGCGACTGCGCGCCGCTCATTAAGTGTGTACGTAAGCTTTTCACTACCAGTCAAGAACACTTTCATCCCTAAAATGGGGATAAAAGTAAACTCAGTATATACACGCTGAGACAAATACACCTCTCGGTGTATATTATCCTGTGTTATTTTTCCAGGCGCTCCTATCTGGCCTTGGTTTATGTTTTATAAATAAAAACAACGGACACTTCATATTCATTGATTTGTAATTCAATACAGATCAATCTTGGGTGATACATTAATTGTTATGATATAGCTGTTTGTGCCTTAATAAATTTTTAATCCATTTTTAAGTGAGGTTATTATGGGCTATATTAGCTTACAAAAGTACAAATAACAAAAATCCTCACGGTAAAACTTACGGTCTCCATATTACAGTATGGATAAATGTTCCAGAAAATATAGAGAAGGATGACGACGTTATGTCTCTGTATTAGAAACCTTTCATAGGAAAATAGGCTGAAGGAACTGAATCTGCACTCTTTGGAAAAGCGTAAAATTAGGGGAAATCTGGAAAACAGAAATAATTAAAGACCTTATAAATAAAGTGCTGAAAGTGCCTAACCAAGGCAAGACTCACAGCAATGGATTCAAGTTGGATAAATTTAGAATGAGAATGGATATAGGAAAGCACTGCTTTGGCAAAATAGTTGTAGATGAGTGGAACAAACTAAAGGTAGTGCCATCAGAGTGAGACCTTTGCCCGCTTCAAGAATAGGTTGGATGGGTGCATAAGTGGGTATGAGACCTGCTTAGCATGGGCCAGTAGGCCTATGGCAGCGTTCCTTCATTCTTGTGTTGTATTCTTTACATAAACTTATAGACATGTGTGTTTACCTCCAAATGAGTTAAAATAAGAGTAACGATACGTGAGATAACGAGGTAACCGAGAAGAGAGCAAACAGCGTTCAGATATTAGCGTTCCTCACCAACAGTGTGAGAATAACATGACTCACGAAATCGTAATGACACGATTGCAAACAAACCATACCACGGGCGGGATTGAACCCGCAGCTAGAGTCTCAAAACTCCAGACCGTCGCGTTAGCCACTAACGCGACGGTCGGGAGTTTTGAGACTCTCTGACCGCGGGTTCAATCCCGCCCGTGGTATGGTTTGTGAGAATAACTTCAAACGTGGAGTAATGGTGGAGACGACTTGGTACGGTGGGTTATTAGGGAACTGTGTTGGCTGTATCGTTCAGGAAGGATGACTACTAGTTAGTGTGTGATGGTCAACTTTTTTTCGCTCTCTCTTGGTCACCCTGCATTAGGGTAAATATTATTATAACAATATTTAAAAACGTTAAACCATATTTTGGTAGGAAACTTCTAGTGTGCTGAAAGAAGTTATGAAAATTAATAATTTTCTTGAAGAGCCTTAAAGATATAAATGTCCCATCATAGACTACGATCTGCGACAGAGCGTTGGACACAGAAATATGAAGGCGAAGACACGAGTAGCGGAAGAATTTGGAAAACGTGTCAATACCTATGTAGAACATTATCTAGTCCATCCTCCTGGTCAATATCAGTATTTTATTCTGGCTTACACAGTAAGATGTATGTATGACCGTGACACTGGAATGTAACAGTGACTGTATGATACAGTCCAATCAGTGGCTCCCTATTTTCTGTTCTCTCTTTGCAGCTTACCGCATTTATGTATTAGTGCACTTATTGGCATTATGGTGGTTACAAATGGTTATTTTTTAATAAACAACACTCCAGCCTAACCTAACCTGATCTGACCTTGCCTAGCCTAACATGACCTGAATAACGTAAATCAAGAAATGTAAAAAGGAAAAAAATCGTCTCAGAATTTTGGAGGAGAGGAAGCTTCAAGACGGTCTAGGCTGTCATGATTCGTTGTGATGCAGGTGCTCCAGCCAGTGTGAGGCTGTGCTGGTTATGTTGTTGCTCAGGGGGTGTGTGTGCTGGCAATGTTGTTCAGAGTGTGTGTGCTGGCAATGTTGTTCAGAGTGTGTGTACTGGCAATGTTGTTCAGAGTGTGTGTGCTGGCAATGTTGTTCAGAGTGTGTGTGCTGGCAATGTTGTTCAGAGTGTGTGTGCTGGCAATGTTGTTCAGAGTGTGTGTGCTGGCAATGTTGTTCAGGGTGTGTGTGCTGGCAATGTTGTTCAGGGTGTGTGTACTGGCAATGTTGTTTCAGAGTGTGCGTGTGCTGGCAATGTTGTTCAAGTGTGGTGTGCTGGCAATGTTGTTCAGAGTGTGTGTGCTGGCAATGTTGTTCAGAGTGTGTGTGCTGGCAATGTTGTTCAGGGTGTGTGTGCTGGCAATGTTGTTCAGAGTGAGTGCTGGCAATGTTGTTCAGAGTGTGTGTGCTGGCAATGTTGTTCAGGGTGTGTGTGCTGGCAATGTTGTTCAGAGTGTGTGTGCTGGCAATGTTGTTCAGAGTGTGTGTGCTGGCAATGTTGTTCAGAGTGTGTGTACTGGCAATGTTGTTCAGAGTGTGTGTGCTGGCAATGTTGTTCAGGGTTGTGTGTACTGGCAATGTTGTTCAAGTGTGTGTACTGGCAATGTTGTTCAGAGTGTGTGTACTGGCAATGTTTTTCAGAGTGTGTGTACTGGCAATGTTGTTCAGAGTGTGTGTGCTGGCAATGTTGTTCAGGGTGTGTGTACTGGCAATGTTGTTCAGAGTGTGTGTGCTGGCAATGTTGTTCAGAGTGTGTGTACTGGCAATGTTGTTCAGAGTGTGTGTACTGGCAATGTTGTTCAGAGTGTGTGTACTGGCAATGTTGTTCAGAGTGTGTGTACTGGCAATGTTGTTCAGAGTGTGTGTACTGGCAATGTTGTTCAGGGTGTGTGTACTGGCAATGTTGTTCAGAGTGTGTGTACTGGCAATGTTGTTCAGAGTGTGTGTACTGGCAATGTTGTTCAGAGTGTGTTTTGCTGGCAATGTTTTCAGAGTGTGTGTGCTGGCAATGTTGTTCAGAGTGTGTGTGCTGGCAATGTTGTTCAGGGTGTGTGTGCTGGCAATGTTGTTCAGAGTGTGTGTGCTGGCAATGTTGTTCAGAGTGTGTGTACTGGCAATGTTGTTCAAGGTGTGTGTCCTGGCAATGTTGTTCGAGGCATGTGTCCTGGCAATGTTGTTAAAGGTGTTTCTTGGCACTGTTGTTTAAGGTGTGTGTCTTGGCATGTTGTTCAAGGTGTGTGTCTTGCAATGTTGTCCAGGGTGTGCAGTTTACGGTGGTACTCAGGGTGTGTGCTACCAACAGTGCTGTCCAGGGTGTGTGCTACCCACAGTGTTGTCCAGGATGTGTACTATCAACAGTGTTGTCCAGGGTGTGTGCTACCCACAGTGTTGACCAGGGTGTGTGCTACCCACAGTGTTGTCCAGGGTGTGTGCTACCCACAGTGTTATCCAGGGTGTGTGCTACACACAGCGTTGTCCAGGGTGTGTGCTACCCACAGTGTTGTCCAGGGTGTGTGCTATCCACAGTGTTATCCAGGGTGTGTGCTACCCACAGCGTTGTCCAGGGTGTGTGCTACCCACAGTGTTATCCAGGGTGTGTGCTACCCACACTGTTGTTCAGGGTGTGTGCTACCCACAGTGTTATCCAGGGTGTGTGCTACCCACACTGTTGTTCAGGGTGTGTGCTACCCACAGTGTTGTCCAGGGTGTGTGCTACCCACAGTGTTGTCCAGGGTGTGTGCTACCCACACTGTTGTTCAGGGTGTGTGCTACCCACAGTGTTATCCAGGGTGTGTGCTACCCACAGCGTTGTCCAGGGTGTGTGCTAACCACAGTGTTGTCCAGGGTGTGTGCTATCCACAGTGTTGTCCAGGGTGTGTGCTATCCACAGTGTTGTCCAGGGTGTGTGCTATCCACAGTGTTATCCAGGGTGTGTGCTACCCACAGCGTTGTCCAGGGTGTGTGCTATCCACAGTGTTGTCCAGGGTGTGTGCTATCCACAGTGTTGTCCAGGGTGTGTGCTATCCACAGTGTTGTCCAGGGTGTGTGCTACCCACACTGTTGTTCAGGGTGTGTGCTACCCACATTGTTGTTCACGGTGTGTGCTACCCACAGTGTTCTCCAGGGTGTGTGCTACCCACAGTGTTGTAGAGGGTGTGCTCCCCAGTGTTGATTAGGGTGAGTGCTAACCACAGTGTTGTCCAGGGCGTGTGCTACCCACATTGTTGTTCAGGGCGTGTGCTACCCACATTGTTGTTCAGGGTGTGTGCTACCTACAGTGTTGTTCAGGGTGTGTGCTACCCAGAGTGTTGTCCAGGGTGTACGCTACCCACAGTGTTGTCCACGATGTGTGCTACCCATAGTGTTCTCCAGGGTTTGTACTACCCACAGTGTTGTCCAGGGTGTGTGCTACCCACAGCGTTGTCCAGGGTGTGTGCTACCCACAGTGTTGGTCAGGGTGTGTACTATCCAAAGTGTTGTCCAGGGTGTGTGCTACCCACAGTGTGATGAATGGTTTGAAAAACCGACAAGTTGAAGATTGAGACACTTATGCAGCATATGGGAATCTTTATTCAGGAAACGTTTCGCCACACAGTGGCTTCATCAGTCCAATACAAAGAGGAAGGCGTAAGGAGAGGAGGAGTATGAGGTAATCAGTTCCTCAGCCTGGAGTCGATGTGTTCAGTCCATCAATCTTGTAGAATGTACAGCATAGGGCCGTAGACGTGGCTTATATACTGTAGTGAGGTTAGGTGAAGCAGGCGGAGGCGGGGTCATAGTGGTACCATCCACTAGTCGAAGTAGGTCTTCGTCCAAAGGTTGAACAAGTGTTGAAGAATTCTTTGTAACAAGATCCCATGATGCTGCAGTGTCTGACAGTTGTGATGAATGGTTTGAAAAACCGACAAGTTGAAGATTGAGACACTTATGCAGCATATGGGAATCTTTATTCAGGAAACGTTTTGCCACACAGTGGCTTCATCAGTCCAATACAAAGAGGAAGGCGTAAGGAGAGGAGGAGTATGAGGTAATCAGTTCCTCAGCCTGGAGTCGATGTGTTCAGTCCATCAATCTTGTAGAATGTACAGCATAGGGCCGTAGACGTGGCTTATATACTGCAGTGAGGTGAGGTGAAGCAGGCGGAGGCGGGGTCATAGTGGTACCATCCACTAGTCGAAGTAGGTCTTCGTCCAAAGGTTGAACAAGTGTTGAAGAATTCTTTGTAACAAGATCCCATGATGCTGCAGTGTCTGACATTATATAAGCCACGTCTACGGCCCTATGCTGTACATTCTACAAGATTGATGGACTGAACACATCGACTCCAGGCTGAGGGACTGATTACCTCATACTCCTCCTCTCCTTACGCCTTCCTCTTTGTATTGGACTGATGAAGCCACTGTGTGGCGAAACGTTTCCTGAATAAAGATTCCCATATGCTGCATAAGTGTCTCAATCTTCAACTTGTCGGTTTTTCAAACCATTCATCACAACTAGTATTGACCGTAGTGGTGCTTCTAGTGGCGACTCCAGTGCTGACCAGTAATGAATTAATGCGCTTGTGGTGACTGTAGAGGTGACCGTCGTGGTACCAGTGGTGACCAGTGTACAGGAATGTGCTGGGAACGCACTAGTGTTAACCAGTTACTGATGACTGTAGTGGTGACTCGTGGTGACCAGTAATGTAGGACTGCACCAGTGTGAATGAGCTACTGGTGACTGTACTGATGTTAACCGGTTACTGGTGACTGTTCCAGTGTTATTCATTTACTGGTGACTGTACCGGTGTTAACCAGTTATTTGTGACTGTAATGGTGTTAACCAGTTACTGGTGACTGTGCCGGTGTTAACCAGTTACTGGTGACTGTGCCGGTGTTAACCAGTTACTGATGACTGTGCCGGTGTTAATCAGTTACTGGTGACTGTGCCGGTGTTAACCAGTTACTGATGACTGTGCCGGTGTTAATCAGTTACTGGTGACTGTGCCGGTGTTAACCAGTTACTGGTGACTGTGCCGATGTTAACCAGTTACTGGTGACTGTGCCGGTGTTAACCAGTTAATGGTGACTGTGCCGGTGTTAACGAGTTACTGGTGACTGTGACGGTGTTAGCCAGTTACTGGCGACTGTGCCAGTGTTAACCAGTTACTGGTGACTGTGTCGGTGTTAACCAGTTACTGGTGACTGTGCCAGTGTTAACCAGTTACTGGTGGCTGTGCCGGTGTTAACCAGTTACTGGTGACTGTGCCAGTGTTAACCAGTTACTAGTGACTGTGCCGGTGTTAACCAGTTACTGGTGACTGTGCCGGTGTTAACCAGTTAATGGTGACTGTGACGGTGTTAACCAGTTAATGGTGACTGTGCCGGTGTTAACCAGTTACTGGTGACTGTGCCAGTGTTAACCAGTTACTGGTGACTGTGCCGGTGTTCACCAGTTACTGGTGACTGTGCCGATGTTAACCAATTGCCGGTGACTGTGTCAGTGTTAATCAGTTACTGGTGACTGTGCCGGTGTTAACCAGTTACTGGTGACTGTGCCGGTGCTAACCAGTTACTGGTGACTGTGCCGATGTTAACCAGTTACTGGTGACTGTGCCGGTGTTAACCAGTTACTGGTGACTGTGCCGGTGTTAACCAGTTAATGGTGACTGTGACGGTGTTAACCAGTTAATGGTGACTGTGCCGGTGTTAACCAGTTACTGGTGACTGTGACGGTGTTAACCAGTTACTGGTGACTGTGCCGGTGTTAACCAGTTACTGGTGACTGTGACGGTGTTAACCAGTTAATGGTGACTGTGCCGGTGTTAACCAGTTACTGGTGACTGTGCCGGTGTTAACCAGTTACTGTGACTGTGCCGGTGTTAACCAGTTATGGTGACTGTGACGGTGTTACCAGTTAATGGGACTGTGCCGTGTTAACCAGTTACTGGTGACTGTGCGGTGTTAACCAGTTAATGGTGACTGTGCCGGTGTTAACAGTTACTGGTGACTGTGACGGTGTTACCAGTTATGGGACTGTGCCGGTGTTAACCAGTTACTGGTGACTGTGTCGGTGTACCCAACTGGTGATGTCCAGTTTGAAATTACTGGTGCGTGCGGTTTTCAAGGAACTGGTATGTCTTTGGGAACTTACTATGCTTCCGGGTAACACTGTTCCCTGGGACTGTGCTTTTTAACCAAGTTTCTGGGACCTGTGACGGGAACCAGTATGTCTTTTCTGGGAACCAGTTTCCTGGGACTGTGCCTGTAACCAGGTTCTGGGACTTGCGGTTTTTCACCTTACTTGTGCTTCCGGGAATACAATTGCCGGGACTGTGTCTTCGGTAATCAGTTACCCGGGACTGTGCCGGGAACCATGTTCTGGGACTGTGCCGG
Source organism: Cherax quadricarinatus (assembly GCF_026875155.1). Taxonomy (NCBI): domain Eukaryota; kingdom Metazoa; phylum Arthropoda; class Malacostraca; order Decapoda; family Parastacidae; genus Cherax; species Cherax quadricarinatus. The sequence continues at coordinate 29,046,020 of NC_069410.1, read as the reverse complement.
GAACCAGTATGTTGCTGGTGCATGTCATCTTCTGGGACTGTGCCGGGAACCTAGCTTTTGGTGACTGTGCTGTTGTTAACCAGTTACTGGTGACCTGTTCCTGGTGTATCATTTACTGGTGACTGTGCTCGGTGTTAACCAGTTTTTGTGACTGTAGGTGTTAACCAGTTACTGGTGACTGTGCCGGGTTAACCAGTTACTGGTGACTGTGCCGGTGTTAACCAGTTACTGATGACTGTGGCCGTGTGTTAACTCAGTTACTGGTGACTGTGCCGGTGTTAACCAGTTACTGATGACTGTGCCGGTGTTAACAGTTACTGTGACTGTGCCGGTGTTAACCAGTTACTGGTGACTGTGCCGATGTTAACCAGTTACTGGTGACTGTGCCGGTGTTAACCAGTTAATGGTGACTGTGCCGGTGTTAACGAGTTACTGGTGACTGTGACGTGTGTTAACCAGTTACTGGCGACTGTGCCAGTGTTAACCAGTTACTGGTGACTGTGTCGGTGTTAACCAGTTACTGGTGACTGTGCCATGTTAACCAGTTACTGGTGCTTGCGTGTGTTAACCAGTTACTGGTGACTGTGCCAGTGTTAACCATACTAGTGACTGTCCGGGTTAACCAGTTACTGGTGGACTGTGCCGGTGTAACCAGTTTTAATGGTGACTGATGACGGTGTTAACAGTTAATGGTGACTGTGCCGGGTTAACCAGTTACTGGTGACTGTGCCAGTGTTAACCAGTTACTGGTGACTGTGCCGTGTGTTCACCAGTTACTGGTGACTGTGCCGATGTTAACCAATTGCCCGGTGACTGTGTCAGTGTAATCAGTTACTGGTGACTGTGCCGGTGATTAACCAGTTACTGGTGACTGTGCCGGTGCTAACCAGTTACTGGTGACTGTGCCGATGTTAACCAGTTACTGGTGACTGTGCCGGTGTTAACCAGTTACTGGTGACTGTGCCGGTGTTAACCAGTTAATGGTGACTGTGACGGTGTTAACCAGTTAATGGTGACTGTGCCGGTGTTAACCAGTTACTGGTGACTGTGACGGTGTTAACCAGTTACTGGTGACTGTGCCGGTGTTAACCAGTTACTGGTGACTGTGCCGGTGTTAACCAGTTACTGATGACTGTGCCGGTGTTAATCAGTTACTGGTGACTGTGCCGGTGTTAACCAGTTACTGATGACTGTGCCCGTGTTAATCCAGTTACTGGTGACTGTGCCGTGTTAACCAGTTACTGGTGACTGTGCCGATGTTAACCAGTTACTGGTGACTGTGCCGGTGTTAACCAGTTAATGGTGACTGTGCCGGTGTTAACGAGTTTACTGGTGACTGTGACGGTGTTAGCCAGTTACTGCGACTGTGCCGGTGTTAACCAGTTACTGGTGACTGTGTCGTCTTAACCATTACTGGTGACTGTGCCAGTGTTAACATTATGTGGCTGGCCGGTTGTTAACCAGTTACTAGTGACTGTCCAGTGTACCAGTACTATGACTCTGCCGGTGTAACCAGTTACTGGTGACTGTCCGGTTTTAACCAGTTAATGTGACTTGTTAACCAGTTAATGTTACGTTCCTGGTAACCAGTATGGTGACTGCCAGTTAACCAGTTATGTACTTTTCGGTGTCACACAGTTACTGGGTGACTATGTGCCTTTAAACCAATTGCCTGATGTCATCATACTGGTGACTGTGCCGTGTTAACCAGTTTCTGGGAGTGCCGTGCTAACCATTATGTGACTGTGCCTGGTTAACCAGTTAGGTGGACTGTGCCTGAACCAGTACTGTGACTGTGCCGGTGTTAACCAGTTAATGTGACTGTGACGGTGTTAACCAGTTAATGGTGACTGTGCCGGTGTTAACCTTACTAGGTGACTGTCACGGTGTTAACCAGTTACTGGTGACTGTGCCGGTGATTAACCAGTTACTGGTGACTGTGTACGTGGTTAACCTTAAGGTGACTGTGCCGGTGTTAACCAGTTACTGGTGACTGTGCCGGTGTTAACCAGTTACTGGTGACTGTGCCGGTGTTAACCAGTTAATAGTGACTGTGACGGTGTTACCCAGTTAATGGTGACTGTGCCGGTGTTAACCAGTTACTGGTGACTGTGACGGTGTTAACCAGTTACTGGTGACTGTGCCGGTGTTAACCAGTTACTGGTGACTGTGACGGTGTTAACCAGTTAATGGTGACTGTGCCGGTGTTAACCAGTTACTGGTGACTGGTGTACCAGAAGTCTGGATCACCACAACCTTTGAATGTCAGTTTTGAATATTTCATGATTTGACAGAAGTTGTTTCTCCAAGGAACCTAGCTATGTCTCTCCTGGGAACCTAGCTATGTCTCTCCTGGGAACCTAGCTATGTCTCTCCTGGGAACCTAGCTATGTCTTTTCTGGGAACCTAGCTATGTCTCTCCTGGGAACCTAGCTATGTCTCTTCTGGGAACCTAGCTATGTCTCTTCTGGGAACCTAGCTATGTCTCTCCCTGGAACCTAGCTATGTCTCTCCTGGGAACCTAGCAATGTCTCTCCTGGGAACCTAGCTATGTCTCTCCTGGGAACCTAGCTGTGTCTCTCCTGGGAACCTAGCTATGCCTCTCTCCTGGGAACCTAGCTATGTCTCTCCTGGGAACCTAGCTATGTCTCTCCTGGGAACCTAGCTATGTCTCTCCTGGGAACCTAGCTATGTCTCTCCTGGGAACCTAGCTATGTCTCTCCTGGGAACCTAGCTATGTCTCTCCTGGGAACCTAGCTATGCCTCTCTCCTGGGATCCTAGCTATGTCTCTCCTGGGAACCTAGCTATGTCTCTCCTGGGAACCTAGTTATGTCTCACCTGGGAACCTAGCTGTCTCTCTCCTTGGAACCTAGTTGTTTCTCTCCTGGGAATCTAGCTGTCTCTTCTGGGACCCTAACTAACTGTGTCCTGGGAACCTAGCTAATTGTGTCCTGGGAATCTAGCTCAGCCTCTCCTGGGAACCTAGTTAGATCTCTCTTAGGAACTTGAGTGGTTCTCTCTTGGGAGCCTAGCTGTCGATTTTAGGCTGGAATACTGTTTTACACTATCAGCCCCTTAGCTGATAGTGTACAGAACTTTCTCTGCTCTTATGCGTTCGGTCAAGCACCTTAATTACTGGGAACACTTCAAGTCCTTTGACCTGTGCTTCTTGGATTGTAAGTGAGAAAGATACATCATAATTTACATTTGGAAAATCCTAGAGGGACTAACCCCAAATCTGCACACAGAAATTATTCTCTACGAAGCAAAAGGCTCAGCAGACGGTGCAATATGCAATGTAACCTACCTCCCCCCATTGAAAAGAAGTGCCATGAATACACTGAGACAACACAATAAATGTAAGGAGTCCAAGACTATTCAGCAGCCTCCCATCATACATAAAGGTGATTACCAATAGACCCCTAGCTGTCTTCAAGAGGGAAGCGGATAGGTCAGTCCTTGACCAGCCGGGCTCTGGGTCGTATGATAGACTGTGCGGCCAGCAGACAGCCTGGATGATCAGGTCCTGATCCACCGGGAGACTTGGTCATGGATCAGAACGCGGGCACGTTGACTTTCACGGTACCCTCCAGGTAGTCTCCAGGTAGTCTCCAGGTAGTCTCCAGGTAGGCCTGTCATGGGAACCTAGCTAAGTCTCTCATGTAAACCTAGCTAAGTCTCTCGCGTGAACTTAGGTAAGTCTCTCCTGGGATCCTAATCAAGTCTCTTCCCTTAACACAAAGCTCGAGATCTCAGAGGTGTGGTATTTATTTCTGTGTTTAGTTGGAAGGGTGTCACCTTACTCATGGAGAAGGGGTAAACCCTTAGGGGTCATACGGTACCCGGGAAAAGGGGAGATAATCAGTTTCCATCCCAAGAAAGGGAGGGCAGCGCCACCGTTCATGGATCACGAGACCACTGCATCCAAAACTAGAAGAGCAAGCAGGAACGAAAGGCAGAGTTCTCCAGTGGGTCAGGGAGTACCTGAAAGAGTAACAGTAAGAGACATCATAATGGGACAGAGTAACGAGTGGGATTCCACAAGGATCAATAGTAGGATCATTACTGTTTCTGGTATATGTCAATGACCTTCCAGAAGAGACTGAGTTTTATGTATCACTGTTTGCTGATTTTGTAAATATAATGAGAAGACAAGGAGCAAGAGAGTAGAGAGATAAACTACAGGGACACCTCAACAGACTGCAGATGTGGTCAAACAAATGGCTTCTCGAGTTCAACCCGGACAAACGCAAGCTCATGCGATTTGGAGGTGAGGGCAGAACAGAAAGAGTACAACTTGGTGTTATATTCATCTGTGGTGAATGTAACACCAAGAATATCGCCAGAATTACATATAAACTGTGTAATGTCAGGGGTATATACAAGATTAGCAAACCTCTGAATAGCATTCAGGACCTGCAATAAAGAATCCTTTAGAGCTTTACACTGAACATATGTTAATTATTTAGCTTCCGTCCGGAGAATGGAGCCCATACCTCGTCAAGCATGTGCAGAAGCTCTAAAAATTCTAAAGGTTTGCAACCAGACTAGTACCTGTTTTGAGAGAATGCACAATGAGAAGCCATTGAAGGCGGTTGAAGAGTGGAATGATTTGGATGAACAAGTTATGGATGGAAACTCAATACACAGCTTCAAGAGTAGATAAGATAAGGCCCAAGAAATCAGAAATCAATGATGTCGATTAATCTAATAAGAGGGGCCAGGAGTTGAGTCACGATCCCCGCAAGCACAACTGGACAAGTACACCCTTAAAGGGTGGAATGGAATACGAAATGTTATCATGCAATGGTTGACGGTGTTGCTGAAGTAGCCAGGATATTTGTTATTATTATTATTATTATTATTATTATTATTATTATTATTATTATTATATTATTATTATTATTATTATTACTGACGTTAAAAATATGCACTGAACCCGTATAGAAAATACAGCGCTGTGGTGGCGGTGTATGCGATAAGGGTTACAGGAGTGGTGAATACCAGAAACCTAGCGACTTTCCGTAATGTTCGCTTTGGACTGCATCACAACTATGGTTAGGTTCTATATCAGTAGCGTGGTTGTGCTCCCTGGCTCACTCTGGCGTAGTTGTGATACTCTACGCAGAGATATCTAATGTTTGAAGACTGCGGTCTGGCTGGATATCTGACCTGTAACATGGAGCCACTCACAAGCTCAACAAACCGCTCTGAATAATGGAGCAGAGTGCCGGGGCGCGCCACATATACCCACCTCATAAACCCATTGGGCCAGAGCTGGTATGCCACGTAGGATGGGGCGTGGATCGAAGGGTGGGCCACCAGGGCTCATAGCTCAGGCCAGGTGGGGTTTGGTGGGGCCAGGTGGGGTTTGGTGGGGCTAGGTGGTGGCCAGGTGGAGTTTGGTGGGGCCAGGTGGAGCGGGTGGAGACTAGGCGGGGGACAGGTAGGACCATGATGGGGGCCGCTGACCCCTACCGCTTCTGACGCCCCCAACCTCTACCTGGCGGGGCGGGGCATTTCTCTACATCCTGAACCCGCCTACTACACAATCATACGTTCATTACTCCACTAAAATTAGTTATTATCCCCCATTAAGTAGCCCTCCCTATTAAGTTGCAAAGGAAAGTGTACGGAGGGGGTTTAACAAAGAAATGCTAGGAAGTGCGCAAGTAAGAAAACAATAGGAAAGTGTTCGGGCAGGTAATCCGTATGACTCTGGTTCCCCCTTGGCGTGGTGGGCGGGGCGTGGTGACATCACGGTCCGCACACACCTGAACTCCCGGCCGCTGGCTCTGGCAGTCCGTGTGTGTGGGTGAAGCGAGGAAGTCACGTCCTTACGTTTCTGTGACTTTATTTCTTCTTTTCATCCTCTCCTCCTCCCTGTACCACACAGCGAGCACCAAACATCAGCACAGCGCACAGCACGATGACCAGCGTGACCATGGAGAACAGCAACGCACTCTCCCAGAGCATGGACTCCGTGAACACAGCAGCAGCTGAAGAGGAGGTCAGTCTTTCAACACCCCTGTACTCAAAATTTTGGGATTTTGTCCAAGGAGTATCAGTTCTGCGTGATTTGTGTTTAACGAAGGATCTTGTGCATGTTTTGTTCCGATAACAGCGAAGATCTGGAGAACTTGATATATTTGATGTGTATTCATCACTTGTACTTACTGCGTGTACTCGTGGAAAAGAAAAAGAGCTAAAGGCAGTGACTTCTTTGGAAAATTGGCTGAGAATACGTTTAGACAGTATATTAGTTGATTTTAAGGGTAATAAGCATGGGGCGGCTGCGCCATTTGCAAGACCTCAACGTAAGCAAGGGGCGCCCACCCCGGTATGTTCTTCCTCTTGGATATATTGTCGTTTTATCTTATTTTCAACGTGGCAGCCTTCTTATGATCGGAATATGTTCGCCTTCAAGGAATTAAGTATACGGAGTTGAAGAGTACAGGTATTTTTTGTTTTAAAGTATTTGTGTGAAGTGTTCCCCCCCCCCACCTCCCATCACTCTCCCGGCAGTAGGTTTTAGTAACTAGGAAATATTGTTAGCACAAAGGTGTAGTTGATTTCCCCTTTAGTAGTTGAAGCAAAGAATTGACAAATATTTTTTGTCTGAGATTAGTTTGCTTAAGAATGTTGAAGTCGGGCGAGTTTCAGGCTAAGAATTGGCGTTCAATAAGCTGTCTCATGGCTCCGGTGTGGCGGCATTCTGGGGTTGGTACACCAGGCTTCTCGAAATTAAAATTATCCAGCAAAAAAATATCTTAGGAGTGTGAAGGGTGACTAGGCATGTTTTCAGTGCTAGTGTTTATTATATAGATCACATGTTGGAAGTACGTTGTGGCTGTTAATTGCCTTGGTGGCGCTTTGCTCGGGGGAAACCTGCAAGGTAGTGTCCATTGCTGCTTACGTTATTCCTTGTAGTGTGATAGTGGCAGTTCTTCCGCACCGTTCTCAAAATGTAAATTATATCAAGTATTAAGCATTCATGATAAAAAAAACAGTTAAACAGAGAGGTGTGAAACAACAAGATGGCTGCAACGTATGCAGAATGTATCTTATGTAAGACAAAAAAAAATCGATGTTGCCTAAAGGTAGTGAACAAGGGCTATGGGGTCAAATCGTGTGTAAATACTTATATTTCAGTATATAGAAAATTAAGCAAAGAAACTTATATCGGCAAAACCACAGAAGATAAATATTGTCTGCTTAGTTTGAAAGACGAGAAAGTGTAATTCGCTGCAAGTAAGAATTAATAGAAATAAGCAAGATGAACACTGTAAACTTGTTTTTTTTTTTTTTGTTTACAAAAAATGCATTAATGTTGTAGGGCTGCAGTTACTGTATCTACAGATAGTGATGAACATTTCTTTGTCGAACTTTAGATTCTTATTCACAATTATTATTATTATAATCAAGGGGGAAGCGCTAAACCCGGAGGATTATACAGCGCCTGGGGGGGGGATGTGGAAGGCATTCAGGCTTAATTCGGGGAACTGGAGCACAGATCCAATTCCCTAAATCAAGAGCCCCTCACCAACATCAAGGAACCTTCCTTGAGGGGTCTTATTCACAAGAGATCCTGTTTAGTCTGACTCGCAATTTTTTTTCGCTATTTATGCAAGAGGAAGAGCATGCAATGGCAGTTTGAATACCAGGTTTAGGCTCGAGTGGAATCTTACCTTCGAAGAGTTGTATTTGATGACTTGTCACCTATATTACCCAGAATCTTATTACGTAAACGAATAGTTTGATATTACTACAAAGATATTTCCAGACAAAAGTTTATCTTACTTGTAATGAGTGAAAAAATATCCTAGTGTTGGGGGGGGGGAATCGGAATTAAAAATTCAAATTTTGAATTTCTAGTTTCTCAGATTTTAGTTTGTATTAGTTTATATGCATAGATCATGAGAACAAGTATCAAGTGTTATTCTTTCTTTTATCTTCTCTTCACTCAGTATTTAACATACAACGCATACACTGGTAATTATTTGAAATTTTTTTGCAAATGGTGTTTAGAGGATGAATTTAGACACTGATAACTAATCGTAACTTGTTATTTACAAATTTTTTTACGAAAATCGAATTTAAAAATCCTATTTTTAAAGTTGATTTTTTTTAGTGCTAGTATTGTCTAAGATTTATGAGTAGGAATTACCCAAGTCTGCCAGCTTTAAAGAAAATTCTTAAGTCGGTGAACGTTTACTCAAAACCATTGTTGTACGTAGGCAGTGTCTTAAGCTTCCTAGAGTGTCCCTCCTAGCCGGTTGCATATTTACAGTTAAACATTCAAAAACAACAGTATGAAAATTAAAATATATTGTTATACATTTTATCATTTACATCGTTTACCAGGTTCTCTGAAGCTGTCATTGTATCTAGTTTTTCTTTTCACTGTTGGCCAACGCCCTGCCAGTGTTTCTGCAGGTGTGAGGAAGTCGCTAAATGCCAATTTTCCCCCCGTACCATTTCCTGTTCAGCTTAAAACCCAACAGTTCAGTTCCTCTGTCCCAGTCTCCCTAATCTTTAAAATCTTTACCTACTGATGTACCCTCCTCTTTTTTTTTTTTTTACTTGTTTACTGCTGCTTCTGCTACACGTTAACCTTGATTAATATACCCAGCTAATACTACTTCATTATTTTTTCATTGCTGAACCTTTCTTTTATTGGAATCATTGTTTAACTATTACTTTACACTAGATTTCTCATAGTTCAGAATTATTACTAAATTTGTCGGAACCGGTTATTTTCATTCTTTAAACTTTACGAGAACAGGGTGGACTATCCCATGAGAGAGGTCAAAGTACTCTGTACCACTCCTCGGTGTGATCACTTCCTGTTCCCAAATTCTGACCCTAATCAGATTAATCAAGTCGTCCTTCGAACCTTGGATTCCTGCCCCCCCCCTTCTCTCCATGTCCCCCTTTCTTCCCATGTCCATTTCCCCCTTGCTGTCCTTCTGTCCCCCTTTTCCCACTGTTCCCCCATATTCCTGTCTCCCTTCTGTCCCCATCTTCCTCTGTCCCCATTCACTGTTCCTCCTCCCCTGTTCCTCTTCCTCCCACCCTGTTCCTCCTTCCTCCCCTCTTTTCCTCCTTACCCCCTGTTCCTCATTTCCCCTCTGTTCCCCCTCTTCCTCCTTCCACTCTCTGATCCTCTTTCCACCCCTCTGTTCCTCCTCCTCTTTCCACCCCTCTGTTTCCTACTCCTCTTTCCACCCCTCTGTTCTTACTCCTCTTTCCACCCCTCCTGTTTCTCACTCCTCTTTCCACCCCTCTGTTTCACTACTCCTCTTTCCACCCTCTGTTTCTACTCCTCTTCCACCCCTCTGTTCCTACTCCTCTTTCCACCCCTCTGTTCCTCCTCTTTCCCACCCCTCTGTTCCTCCTCCTCTTTCCACCCTCTGTTTCCTCCTCCTCCTTCCACCCCTCTGTTCCTCCTCCTCCTTCCACCCCTCTGTTCCTCTCTCCTCCTTCCATCCCTCTGTTCCTCCTCCTTCCATCCCTCTGTTTCCTCCTCCTTCCATCCCTCTGTTCCTCCTCCTTCCATCCTCTGTTCTTCCTCCTCCTTCCACCCGTCTGTTCCTCCTTCTCCTCCCCCTTCCACCCTCTGTTCCTCCTCCTCCTTCCACCCCTCTGTTCCTCCTCCTCCTTCCCACCCCTCTGTTCCTCCTCCTTCCACCCCTCTGTTCCTCCTCTTCCACCCCTCTGTTCCTCCTTCTCCACCCTCTGTTCCTCCTCCTCCCTCCCCCCCCTCTGTTCCTCCTCCTCCTCCTCCTTCCACCCCTCTGTTCCTCTTCCTCCTCCTTCCACCCCTCTGTTCCTCTTCCTCCTCCTTCCACCCCTCTGTTCCTCTTCCTCCTCCTTCCACCCCTCTGTTCCTCTTCCTCCTCCTTCCACCCCTCTGTTCCTCTTCCTCCTCCTCCACCCTCTGTTCCTCTTCCTCCTCCTTCCACCCCTCTGTTCCTCTTCTCCTCCTTCCACCCCTCTGTTCCTCTTCCTCCTCCTTCCACCCCTCTGTTCCTCCTCCTCCTCTCCCACCCCTCTGTTCCTCCTCCTCCTCTTCCACCCCTCTGTTCCTCCTCCTCCTCCTTCCACCCTCTTCCTCCTCCTCACTCCTCCTCCTCCTTCCACCCTCTGTTCCTCCTCCTCCTCCTTCCACCCTCTGTTCCTCCTCCTCCTCCTTCCACCCTCTGTTCCTCCTCCTCCTCCTTCCACCCTCTGTTCCTCCTCCTCCTCCTTCCACCCTCTGTTCCTCCTCCTCCTCCTTCCACCCTCTGTTCCTCCTCCTCCTCCTTCCACCCTCTGTTCCTCCTCCTCCTCCTTCCACCCTCTGTTCCTCCTCCTCCTTCCATCTCTGTTCCTCCTCCTCCTTCCACCCTCTGTTCCTCCTCCTCCTCCCACCCCTCTGTTCCTCCTCCTCTTGTCCACCCTCTGTTCCTCCTCCTCCTTCCACCCTCTGATCATCCTCCTCCTTCCACCCTCTGATCCTCCTCCTCCTTCCACTCTCTGTTCCTCCTCCTCCTTCCACTCTCTGTTCCTCCTCCTCCTTCCACTCTGTTCCTCCTTCCACTCTTCCTCCTCCTTCCACTCTCTGTTCCTCCTCCTCCTTCCACTCTGTTTCTCCTCCTCCTTCCACTCTGTTCCTCCTCCTCCTCCCACTGTTGTTCCTCCTCCCACTCTTTTTCTCTTCCTTCCACCCTCTCTTCCTCCTCTCCCCCTGTCTCTTCCTTTACCTCCCTCTCTCTCTCTCCTTTGCCTCCTCTCTCTCTCTCTCCTTTGCCTCCTCTTTCTCTCTCCTTTGCCTCCTCTTTCTCTCTCCTTTGCCTCTCTTTCTCCTTTGCCTCCTCTCTTTCTCTCTCCTTTGCCTCCTCTCTCTCTCTCTCTCCTTTGCCTCCTCTCTCTCTCTCTCCTTTGCCTCCTCTCTCTCTCTCCTTTGCCTCCTCTCTCTCCTTTGCCTCCTCTCTCTCTCTCCTTTGCCTCCTCCTCTCTATCCT
>NC_069410.1:29022513-29032513 GCF_026875155.1 Cherax quadricarinatus | reverse complement strand
CTGTCTCTGTCTCTGTCTCTGTCTCCTCTCTTCTCTCTCTGTCTGTCTCTCTCTCTGTCTCTCTCTCTGTCTCTCTCTCTCTCTCTCTCTCCTCTCTCTCTCTTCTCTCTCTCTCTCTCTCCTCTCTCTCTCTCTGTCTCTGTCTCTCTCTCTTCTCTGTCTCTGTCTCTCTCTCTCTCTGTCCTCTGTCTCTCTCTGTCTCTCTTCTCTCTTCTCTGTCTCTTCTTCTGTCTCTCTCTCTGTCTCTGTCTCTGTCTCTCTCTCTGTCTCTGTCTCTGTCTCTCTCTCTGTCTCTGTCTCTGTCTCTGTCTCTCTCTGTCTCTCTCTGTCTCTCTCTGTCTCTCCTCCTTCTCTTCTGTCTCTCTCTGTCTCTGTCTCTCTCTCTGTCTCTGTCTGCTCTCTCTCTCTCCTCCTCTCTCTCTCTCTCTCTCTCTCTCTCTCTCTCTCTCTCTCTCCTTCTCTCTCTCCTTCTCTCTCTCCTTCCTTTACCTCCCTCTTCCCCTTATCTCAGTTTTTCTCCTCCTCTCTCCTCTAACCTTCCCCTTCATATCGTTCGCCTGCACCTCCCTGTTTCTTATCTTCCTTGACCTCATCTTTGTTCTTTTCTCGTCCTCTCCTCTCACGTGGAAGGAACCCGACCCTTCTCCCTCCACGTGAAAAGAACCCGACCCCTCTCCCTCCACGTGGAAGGAACCCGGCCCCTCTCCCCGCACGTGGAAGGAACCCGGCCCCTCTCCTTCCACGTGGAAGGAACCCGGTCCCTCTCCCTCCACGTGGAAGGAACCCGGTCCCTCTCCCTCCACGTGGAAGGAACCCGGTCCCTCTCCCTCCACGTGGAAGGAACCCGGCCCCCCTCCCTCCACGTGGAAGGAACCCGGCCCCCTTCCCTCCACGTGGAAGGAACCCGGTCCCTCTCCCTCCACGTGGAAGGAACCCGGTCCCTCTCCCTCCACGTGGAAGGAACCCGGTCCCTCTCCCTCCACGTGGAAGGAACCCGGCCTCTCTACCTCCACGTGGAAGAAACCCGGCCCCTCTCCCTCCACTTGGAAGGAACCCAGCCTCTCTCCCTCCACGTGGAAGGAACCCGACCTCTCTTCCTCCACTTGGAAGGAATCCGGCACCTCTCCCTCCACTTGGAAGGAAACCGGCCCCTCTCCCCCACGTGGAAGGATCCTGGCCCCTCTCCCTCCACTTGGAAGGAACCCGGCCCCTCTCCCTCCACTTGGAAGGAACCCGGCCCGTCTCCCTCCACTTGGAAGGAACCAGGCCTCTCTCCCTCCACTTGGAAGGAACCCGGCCCCTCTCCCTCCACTTGGAAGGAACCCGGCCCCTCTCCCTCCACTTGGAAGGAACCCGGCGCCTCTCCCTCCACTTGGAAGGAACCCGGCGCCTCTCCCTCCACTTGGAAGGAACCCGGCCCCTCTCCCTCCACTTGGAAGGAACCCGGCCCCTCTCCCTCCACTTGGAAGGAACCCGGCCCCTCTCCCTCCACTTGGAAGGAACCCGGCCCCTCTCTCCCTCCACTTGGAAGGAACCCGGCCCCTCTCCCTCCACGTGGAAGGAACCCGGCCCCTCTCCCTCCACTTGGAAGGAACCCGGCCCCTCTCCCTCCACTTGGAAGGAACCCGGCCCCTCTCCCTCCACTTGGAAGGAACCCGGCCCCTCTCCCTCCACTTGGAAGGAACCCGGCCCCTCTCCCTCCACTTGGAAGGAACCCGGCCCCTCTCCCTCCACGTGAAAGGAACCTGGCCCCTCTCCCTCCACTTGGAAGGAACCCGGCCCCTCTCCCTCTACGTGGAAGGAACCCGGCCCCTCTCCCTCTACGTGGAAGGAACCCGGCCCCTCTCCCTCTACGTGGAAGGAACCCGGCCCCTCTCCCTCTACGTGGAAGGAACCCGGCACCTCTCCCTTCACGTGGAAGGAACCCCGGCCCCTCTCCCTCCACGTGGAGGGAACCCGGCCCCTCTCCCTCCACTTGGAAGGAACCCGGCCCCTCTCCCTCCACGTGGAAGGAACCCGGCCCCTCTCCCTCCACGTGGAAGGAACCCGGCCCCTCTCCCTCCACGTGGAAGGAACCCGGCCCCTCTCCCTCCACGTGGAAGGAACCCGGCCCCTCTCCCTCCACGTGGAAGGAACCCGGCCCCTCTCCCTCCACGTGGAAGGAACCCGGCCCCTCTCCCTCCACGTGGAAGGAACCCCGCCCCTCTCCTTCCACGTGGAAGGAACCCCGCGCCTCTCCCTCTACATGGAAGGAACCCCGCGCCTCTCCCTCCACTTGGAAGGAACTCCGCGCCTCTCCCTCCACTTGGAAGGAACTCCGCGCCTCTCCCTCCACTTGGAAGGAACTCCGCGCCTCTCCCTCCACTTGGAAGGAACCCCGCGCCTCTCCCTCCACTTGGAAGGAACCCCGCGCCTCTCCCTCCACTTGGAAGGAACCCCGCGCCTCTCCCTCCACTTGGAAGGAACCCCGCGCCTCTCCCTCCACTTGGAAGGAACCCCGCGCCTCTCCCTCCACTTGGAAGGAACCCCGCGCCTCTCCCTCCACTTGGAAGGAACCCCGCGCCTCTCCCTCCACTTGGAAGGAACCTCGCGCCCTCTCCCTCCACTTGGAAGGAACCCCGCGCCTCTCCCTCCACTTGGAAGGAACCCCGCGCCTCTCCCTCCACTTGGAAGGAACCCCGCGCCTCTCCCTCCACTTGGAAGGAACCCCGCGCCTCTCCCTCCACGTGGAAGGAACCCCACGCCTCTCCCTCCACTTGGAAGGAACCCCGCGCCTCTCCCTCCACTTGGAAGGAACCCCGCGCCTCTCCCTCCACGTGGAAGGAACCCGGCCGCTGCCACATGGAACCTTCTTACCAGTATAACCCTCCATATATTTATCGTCCAGTCTTTCTTTTAGCTTTGTTAATGGAACCTTTTTTTTTGTAAATTATGAAGGATAAATTATTAAAAGATGTTTTAAACACTCCCTTGTACTGTACATAAAACACGGAAACTTCTGTGCTTGCACGTGGCTACAATTATATCTGCAGTATTATCTGTAAGGTAGCTCAAGGAATGTGCTACAAAAAAGTGTATTACAAGGTAATTTTGCTGTTAGTAATTTAATGTAGGTATCTGAAAGCACCTCAAGTGTTCGATGAAATTTTTGGTTTTATCCTTGTTTATGAAAGAGGCTTCGCTCAAGGAAGGTTCCGTGACTCTGGTGAGGGGCTCTTGATTTAGGGAATTGGATCTGTGATAGTTTCCTGAATTAAGCCTGAATACCTTCCACATCCCCCCACAGGCGCTGTATAATTCTGCGGGTTTAGTGCTTCCCCCTTGATTATAATAATACTTGTTGAAGGACCACTACTTTGTGTAAGAGCAGAAGTATGCCAAGGAAGAGGGTTAATTTAATTGACTTAATTAAAGCTTATCGATACACGAGGGTCATAAAAGCTGCATGTCACTTTTTTAATAAAGAATATTTTAGTCCTAAATATACTAATATTGAGAATAAAGTAAACTCGATGTATGTATATATGCTGAGATGTATACCCCCCCCATGTGTACATGCACTGTTGTTCTCGGTACACACACACAATTTACCGGAACAGTGATTATTAATTAAATATTGTTTATTTGTAGTAGACTAATATATTAGCATTGTGTCGATGTATGGTATCAAAGTTTATCGTGTAGGCTTACATGATTAAAAACCTTTTATAAGAATATATACCACCATTAAGAGTTAACAATTAGGACACTGCACTTAAAGTATACCTGCCAAATGAATTCTCAGGTCATTGTTTTTACTTGCAAATGTACGGTAATTGGCTGTATACCTTAATTAGGCTATTAATAAATATAAATGCATGCTGTTCCTTTTGTTATATATGTGCTTAATTAATATTTATCTTAAAACCGAATATTGCAAACATCAGATTGGTAAACAGTAAATTTTTACAGATTAAATTACATTTAATATAATAGTATTTTAGCCAATATAAATGAAAGGATAGTTTTACATTCCTGGGTTGAGTGGGTCCTAAATATTAATTCATTTGTTTTAAACTGAAATATGCAGTTTTTATTTTACTAACATGGATTCAGATTTCTAATATTCGTATTTTTTTTTAAAGTTTGCTACAGCTTTAACATTTTAATCAGAAGGAAGCGCTGTACCTGTAGGGCCCATAAGAGCCTGGGAAATGATTCATTACAGTTCCATCCAAGGAAGGGAAGAAGTCCAGTTTCTGGGACCAAGAGCCCCTTCCCGGTATAGAGGGACCTTTGAGGGGTGCAGCTTGAAACAGCCTCCGTGGTCAGAGACGGCGGTTGCTCCAGCTTCTACTCGCTGCGCTGAATGACCCACTCCTGTTCGGCACTTCATCAAATATAATAATACTGTTTTCATGACTATTCAGTTGACTATTTTTTTTTCGCCGGTATTCTCCCGGCCCGGGTCTTTTCCAAGTAGTGGTGAACCGGCCTTGGCTCCCTATCTGGCTTTGACTAAATTTTAACTAATTTTTGTATTTTACCTTGTGGGTTTAGCGTTTTGTTGTGGTTACAATAGTGTATTTTCGTAATATTGCGAACCTATGACGGATTTCCACAATAGGTGATGTAGCGTTATTCATCATAATATTGCTGTTACTTTAGGTTATAATAATTTTTACGATAATGGTGGTGGTGGTGGTGCGTAGTGGCGTTCTGGATCAGTTGCTCCCTCCCACCACCACTTCCTGTTCCATCCCTCTCTTCCACCTGCTTGCTCTTCTCTTCATTAATTTGTTTTGCTACCATGTCATTTCCTTTCTTCTATTCTCTCCCTCACGTATTTCATGAATGTCCATCTGTATTGCATGGTTGTGTGTGGCGAGTTTGATCTCTTTGGGAAAGAGGTGATGCCTCGCAGACTCATTGGAAGTTCCGGAAGCAAATCCTGGCTTTGCTGCTGCTGCTGCTGCCTTGCCGGATGTGACTGGATATCTTTTCGTTAATGTCTCGAGCCAGCTGACCGTTACGTAACCATCAAGAGTTGGGGTGCGTTACTTAACAGCGTCTACCTTAATAGTAGTAAGTATGGAATCTTGGAAGTCACTATTGCATATCGTTGTAACCAAGTGAAACTTTCGATAAAGCGAACCTCTATATTAAGGACTTGGGGAAATAAATAAAATCCGCTGGATCAGTTATTCGTTGTTACCATCACGACAAAGCAGTCTTATCTATTCGCCACAATTGTCTTTACCGATCACCCTCTTCCTTGTATTAGTTATGTTTTTCAAATGCTGTTCTCACTATTATTATTAGGCTGAGTTCATTAACATTAGGTTAGGTTCAACAGATTAGATTTCGTTGTTAGATAAATACGGCAAATAAAAACTTATTTAACCACAAATAAGCGAGCTTCAGAAACCTGCCTTGATGTCTTCACAGCTCTCCGGATAGCCAAGACCTTCGAATTTCCTTGATCCCAGGAAATATATTTGCCATCCTTTCTCTGATCAAACCTGGTTGCCCCCACCCCTGTACCAGCTTTGTCAGGCTGCGGGTATATATACAAGGAATATTCGACTAACATTCATTCCAGACACATTAGGTAATATTCTATGTATGAAGATCATAGTTGGCAGATCCTTTTTCACAGTGAATGTTTCTTATTTTTCTTTTGGTAAAGTGCCTCCCTCTGTTGGTCGTTACAAAAATATTAATAACTTCGAAAACTTACAGTAATGTTAGGTTCTAGCGCCGACAGGACATAGGGAGCCATTGCCGACAAAAGTCGCTTCTTAGAGACTGCCTGGCTAAAGATAGAGAATTTTTCACAGGATTGGTTAAACGGATGATATAGATGGATGTGCTCTAGCGCGTCAGTTGTTTGTGTAACACATTTTCAAATTATTCTAGGACGTTGTATATTGACTTGTGTACCTTTGCTACTAGTTTCTGGCCATTTATGAAACATTGTACTAAATTATTCATTTGCTGCTTTGTACCTAATTTTCATGTTTGAAATTTTATAATTTCTTTACGAAAAGATGTATCGCCATCAAACATTCATATTTTTATTTATTTCGTTTGGTATGTTATTTATATAGATTAAAAAAGAGCCCCGGGACGAGCATTAGTGTCCTAACCCTAGGAAGACATTTTACTTTTATCACTATAAACATTTTTCTTAAACAAGATGTCTCATCTGTTGAAATAATTTACGTATTGCACCTGCAAATTGTAACTTAATAAATACTTCATCATTTAGAAAGACACAAAATGCGATCATTAGTACAAATTTATTGGAAACTTTTCGGTCCTGGGACCTTAGTCACTCCAAATGTGACCATTTCAGTAACATCCCAGGACCGGAACTTTTCCAATAAACATTCCCCTAGTGATTGCATTTTATCTTTCTCCACTACTTAATTTCTGTAAATCCTAGTTAAACTGTTCATCATTTTGCAAGCTTTTAACTTACCAACGATTTATAAATTTATTTTAATTTCATTCAGCATTTTAAAAATATAATTTTTTTTGTGAATAAGACTTAAGCGTATAAAATCTTCATTGTCTCATTTTATGTAATATTGACACTGTCCAAGGTTTGTTTTTAATGGTCTCAACACGTATATAAATAAAGTATGAAAGATGGAAATGGCGGGCGCTAGGCGTTTTATCCTACTCGGGTCAAGGAACAGCGCTTTCCTCGCTCGAAATGTACTGCGCCTGAAACTTCCCTTTGTGAAAATAGTTCCTATCAAGAGTGGCGCCAGTAGGCTGAAGGGCTATTTATTCAAGGAATTGGAGCCATCCTCCCGTTCCTTAACTAAAAACAACTCCCATTCCCCAGGCTTCGTATGACCCCTCACTGGTTTAGAGCATCCCCATGATATGAAAGTAATAGTCAGTGTTTTATTTCTTGGGTCACCCAACTTTGGTGGAAAACAGCCGGCGTGTTAAAATGAAAATAGTTCAAATTACGACTGCCTCCATCCCCTTCGCCGTGTTCAGTAGTATATAACAGTTGGATCTGGCATGTCTCGATTATTTACGATGAACGGTACTATACCTTATGAATATTACACGTAGTAACCAAAATGACCCTTTCTTTATTCTTTCCCAAAAAAATCAAAACGCATATAGTTGGCAAAGTATGGATGAAGATTCATGATATACATTTTTTTTTAGAAATGCCTTTCAATCCTTTGCTGGTTTTTATCCCGTTTCACCAGTAATCTGTATTACAATAGGAGCCTGATTCTTGTATTACTGTTTTAAGTTACTGAAGGGCTGGTTGAGGGAGAGAGGGTGGGAAGGAAGTGTGATGGGGAGAGGGGTGTTGTAATACACTGAATACCTCTAGAAATTTTGAGCTCCAGTGTCATCCTCAAGCCAGGGCAACTGTAGGAGAGGTTCAGTAACAGCCGTCGTATGGCCGGTCTCAGTAGAAATTTGATTCCATATAAGTTTTCCAGGAGTTACATGTTTGACCCAGAAGAATCTGGATATTTAGTCATGTTTTAAATGA
Source organism: Cherax quadricarinatus (assembly GCF_026875155.1). NCBI lineage: Eukaryota > Metazoa > Arthropoda > Malacostraca > Decapoda > Parastacidae > Cherax > Cherax quadricarinatus. Next base: position 29,025,000 of record NC_069410.1, on the reverse strand, counting down.
ATGTGTGAATATATTTTTGTGAATAAACTTTTACGTTTCTTCAAATTTTTACCCAGTTCTTTCAGCATAGTTATAGAAATAAAAACTTGAGTAGAAATAAAACATTTTGCCTACAGACCTGTTTATACTTAATGCTTGAGCGCTTAAGAGAATATATTGTTCCTAAAATATGATGGCTATATATGATGCAATTAAGTTTAAATAAACTAGACTTCTGTGGCAAATCCTTATTTTTGTCCCCAACGTCGTCCAGTTATTCTCTAATAACATGCACATGAACCTTAATCGTATTTACGTTAGAAGAATAAATAATAGGCAAGGAAGGAGGAATCCCACAGTTATACTGGTAGAATAGTAGCAGGGCCAGGGATGGAAGCTACAGTGCTACATGTTCACCTCGCTTGACTGTATAGAGATTGCATAACCACATCGGCCTTAAACACTTATGAATCCACATGACCTGGTTCCTGGTTAATCTATTTTATGTCCTGTAGTTTGAATTTATAGCTGTTGCATTCTTTGTTACCCTCGCGTGTTTGGTTAATCTCTCTTGTGGTTTTTCTTCCTCTATTTTGCATTTTACTTTTTATTCTCCCGTGATTTTATCGTATTTGGTCAATATAATTATTTTGTAGTTCATTCCATCATGTAAATAAGGCATTTGTGGCGATTGTATTGCTTATTCTCCTCGTAGGGGAAGGTACTACGGCCGTTGACCTGTATGTAAATAATAGGGATAAGATCTGTTATGTATACTGTGTGGAACTCGGAGAGTCTGTCATTGTTTCTGTTCTGCGCCAAGATTTTTTTGCATTGCTCTTCAGTAGTTGTCTGCACACAGGTCATTAACGCTGCATTTCACCTGTTAGACCACACAAAACTGTGTTTTTGTGTGTATGTACTCGCCTAATTGTGGTTGCAAGGGTCGATTCATAGCTCCTGGCCCCGCCTATTCACTGGTCGCTACTAGGTCCACTCCTTGCTCCATGAGGTTGTGTGTGTACACTCGCCTATTTGCACTCGCTTATTTGTGGTTGCAGGGGTCGTCATAGCTCCTGGCCCCGCCTCTTCGCTGATTACTACTAGGTCCTCTCTCTCCCTGCCCCATGAGCTTTATCATACCTCGCCTTAAAACTATGTATGGTTCCGCCTCCACTACGTCACTTTCTAGGCTATTCCACGGTCTGACTACTCTGTGACATCCCTTTGATTCATCTGAGTCTTCAACTTCCAATTGTGACCTCTTGTGTCTGTGTCCCTTCTATGTGTGTGTGTGTGTGTGTGTTTTGGGAAGTCCACCTTTAGTGCAAACTGTGGGGACCAATAGCTCGGAAGTACATAAAGAGGCTTTGAGAAAAATATTTTTATTTCTCCCAGAAACTTTTTGAATATTCCACTTCTATCCCCCACACCTTGTTTATTATATACACAAATAGCTATGTTTTATTATGTAATAAGGAAACATAGCTATGTGTACATGAATAGGTTATGTTTTATTATATAATAAACACAGTTTAAAGGATGCAGTTATGGTACAAAGATGGTTGGAGTATACAATATATGAGGTTTGAGGGCTACATTACAAATACACATCTGAATATTTCGTCCAGCTCCACAGAGCTGGGGCGCCTACCCAGGATACAACAGGCATTACTCCTCTGAATTTCATTGAGCTGCTGAAACAGAACACTAACTGCCCTGCGATCCTTAGTTGTCCTGATTGATGAGTTCTTTGCGTAGCTCCGTAAGGAACTTGCATGCGCTCTTTTCTCATGAGCCGAGAGTCTGTGAATCTATGGGAACAAGCATGTAATGTTGGGCAGGTGCGCCATATTTTCCAGGCTGTCAGGACTCCCTGAAGCTGCCAGCTTCGGGGAGTCCTGAGAGCCTTCTGTATTGATGGAAAGTATCAGCGAGTATGGATACACATGTAGTCCTACACAACCGGCTTACTTAGCAAAGGGCATCCCTTGAGCATCGTCGATTTACATTTAGTGATAGGCGTTAAGGTTGCCGTGGCTTAAAGAAACTATAAATTTTTAGACGTTTAAGTTGGGCAAAAAAAAATACAAATAAGGTGGCACCTTGATGCAACCTGACCATATTGGTAAATAGCACGTTATTTTTCACTTTTAGAAAATTTGGTACATAAGCCCCTACTGCTTTAGCGCTTTCGATAATATTAATGGATGTATCGATGTTCTTGCTCTACCCAATATAATAGTTACGTAAAGGGACCAAAGGTGATAGGTTTGGTACACGAGGTTAAGGTGCAGATCTGTATGTAACTATACACCCTGTACACATCTGCAGTATGGCCCTTACTGATTTAGTCCTCCTCCACGAATATAATGATCTTCTAAACACCGTAAAAGCAAGCGGACACTCGAATTGTTGTCCATTTAGACTTCAGAGCAGCGGTTCCCAATCTGTGGTCTGCGAAACCCTAGAGATCCGCAAAGGTAGCACTGAGGATCCGTGACCCAA
>NC_069410.1:28974986-29022013 GCF_026875155.1 Cherax quadricarinatus | reverse complement strand
GACAGTCACGTGTTTGGAAAATCTGTAGGCATTCAGTAATTTGTGTCAGGGTTACTTGTGTGCTTGATCAATCTAAGACCACTGTAGTGTCCGCTGACGTGACAAGCAATCTGGCAACTACGAGTCTGGCAGCTCTCATCAAACTAGAAAGAGAGCTTTCATACGTGCAGTATTGCACTTCGTTGATGACTGACCGATCTTAACCTTCGCAAAAATTATATATTTACTACGTAAAAGTTAAGTTTTTTTTTTCTACGTTAAGTTAGACTAACGTAAATTACAATATGTACGTATAATTCTCAGAAAATAGCAAGCTTTTTGCCTTTGGCAGCGCTGGGCATACGATTATCCCTTAGTGTTGATATCCCCAGGCACGCTGTTTAAGGTGGGAGATGGGCTGAATAATGGGTTGTAGAATCCCTTGCCTTGTGCGTTGGTACACAGAATGTGTTAAGTCTTAAAGGTAACAATGAGATGACCTCTGGTCATGTTAATGGACGAGTGAGAGAGACTTGCTTCTCCATTAGGGATGAGGTGGAGGGCAGGGGTGTGGCTGGTATATTTAGAGGAGGTGGAGGGCAGGGGTGTGGCTGGTATATTTAGAGGAGGTGGAGGGCAGGGGTGTGGCTGGTATATTTAGAGGAGGTGGAAGGCAGGGGTGTGGCTGGTATATTTAGAGGAGGTGGGGGCAGGGTGTGGCTGGTATATTTAGAGGAGGTGGAGGGCGGGGTGTGGCTGGTATATTAGGGACGGGAGGGCAGAGGTGTGGCTTCAGTGTGCCACATAAACAACATAGTCAACTTTGTCCACTTAGAAACCACAAACCTAAACCTAAACTAACGTAATTTTTTAGCTAAATTCTCATTCTCTCTCTCTCTCTCTCTCTCTCTTCTCTTGTTCTAAATGGAAACAATTTATATTATATTTATTTTTATATATATATATAATAATATATATATTTTTATATATTATTTTATATGTAATATATATATTATTAATATATATATATATATTTGTATATATATTATATGTATATATAATATGTATATATATATATGAAATATATTATGAAATATTATATTATATATTATATATATATGTTATATTATTTTATGTATAATATATTTTTATATAATTATATATTAAAATGTATTATTATATATATGTATATAATAATGTATTAATATATATGTATGTATATATATATATGTTATATAATATTATGTTTTATAATATATATGTATTATATATTTATGTATATATATTTTATATATATATAGTATATATTTTAATGTATATATATTATATATAAAAATATTATATATATATATATTATATTATTTAAACCCCATAAAAGTGTTGCAGAAACGAGGTGGTTTGTGGCCCCGGGGCGGGGAAGTCTCTGCTACTACAGGTGTTCGAGACAGGTGTACACAGCACCTGTGGGAGAGCCAGTACCACATATACTAAAGAGAGGGGGGGAGTGGCCCCTAAAATGCTTAGGGGAAAAAACAGGTGGCGCTTGAGCTGGCTAGTGCCACCTGTCGGTGAGGTGCTGTTTTGCATTTGTTTGCGAAAATTCTTGTCTCGGTTGAAGATTCTTGTTTCTAGGTTGAAGATTCTTTCATCTAGGGAAAAGCTTGTGCTAGTTTTCGCTCACCTAGTTGTGATTGCTGAGGTTAACTCAGCTCCTAGTCCTGCCTCTAAAACTGCAGACTTAGTCACTCGTTTGTATCTTAGCTCTTGCCGTGCATATCTTTAAACTGTTCATGATATTTATATGTCAGACACGTATGCACTAATAAGATATTTAAATGTCTCGATCAGTGCATACGTGTCTTGACTTGTCAGTATCGCTATACCACTTACACCGCATGTTTGCTTGCTAAACCTCGTCTTAGTCGTTCCATTTCCTGACCACCCTGTAGTTAAAGTATTTGCTGACGTTCCATTGACTTATTTGCGTCTTTAACTCCCATCTCCACACGTTTATCAGCGATCTCTGCCTTTCAAAACGCTCACCTGTCTGTTATCAGGGCCTGATGAAAGAGGCTGCCATAAGTGGATGAAAATACACGCAGATCAGCGTAAGCCGCCATTATAATGACGTTTCGCCTAATGTAATAACTTCATAACTCGACAAAGCTTTTTACACTTTCATCCACAGTTGAGTCATCTTCAGCATCTTCTAAGTTATGTCTCGAAATGTTCTTCCTATTCTCGAGTGACGTCATACTGAATTCGTTTATTTTTTTGTATTAGCACCAGGTTCTGCTTCTGTTCTCTTTAACAGGTCTAACTTTCTGTATGTTGTCCTGAATGGTTCTTTAAGTTACCAAACTTTGCATACGCCACCCACTTTTCGGTTGGTGTGTGGCTCCAGTGATATGCTTGAGATTATGCTTACTTCAGGGGTCATAGTTCGATGTTTCCGGCCCCTGACATCCCTCTTTATCCCCCGCGTTTCTGCTCCTGATTTTTTTTCTGCTGGAGTTTCCACAAGTTTTTTTTCTTACCATCCCTGTATTATCAAAGCCATCTTGTAGTTCATCCTGCCCTAACTTATTTTTATTCTCGTTAATTTTGTATTTATATATATATATATATATATATAATATATATATATATATATATATATATATATATATATATATATATATATATATATATATATTTAAAGTCGTGCCGAATATGTAAAACTGGTCAATTAGCAAGAACTCATTTAAAATTAAGTCCTTTCTAAAATTTTCTCTTATACGTTTAAAGATATATTTTTTTCATTAATGTTGATGTAAAAATTTATAATTTTTGCACCAAAAGGAACTTAGAAAACTTACCTAACCTTATTATAACAAGCGCAATTATTTTAGCCTAACCTAACTAAATATATTTTAGATTTGTTTACAGTAATTTAATACTAAACAAACGCAGTGAAATATATTTTTTTCGTTAGGTTCAGAATGATTTTGGCGAAATTATTGCATACACAAATTTTCACTTGTCCTATATGGCAAGATGAGCGTTGCTATTTAAGCCAAGATCGCAAGTTCTGCCTATTCGGCACGACATATATTATATATATATATATATAATATATATATATATATATATATATATATATATATATATATATATATATATATATATATATATTATATATATATACAGCAGAAAATTAGCATCTCATTCACTTATACGTGAATGAGATGTTAATGGAATATGACATTTAAGTGATATGGATACCTTTGCTAATGACTGTTTAGCCCCCACAGGGTAGAAAACGTTGATGAAGCCCCTGTGTAGGCGAAACGTTGTCGGTAATGAAGGTATTGCATGTATGTACAGTCTATTCCACCTTGTCAATATTTACATACAGTTCCAGTTTTAACCTACGCTGATATCGACCGTTGAGAGACCCCACTCAAGTCTGCCCATCCTGATACATTCTCGCTGACTACTATTTCCTTTTCTTTAGGTCAGGGTTGTCCAACCTTTACCAGCTTGTGCACCCCAAACCAGAATTATCCTAACCCGCACACCCAATCTCATAAAATCGTTGATAGCTAAACGAAGAATTGAATTAACCTCCAAAATATATTGAATTCATATATTGCAGATTTGTAGATCAAAGTGCTCTAATAATAAAAAATAATGTATGTATTCAAAGTGCAAAAAAAAAAAAAAAAAAAAAAAAATCTCCATTTGGGTGAAGTTAATAAAAACCTATGAATTAATTAGTCTTAGAAAAAATACAGTTCAGTGAGACTTCTGTTTTTGCATTTTGGTAATAAGCAGTTTGAAGAGGCGAGGTACACCTTTGTGAGCGACCAAAAGTTTACTTGGCTTATGTGTAGCTGATGGTTTATTGTCCTTAATTCATAAAATATTCCATATTTTATTAACATTCAGTTAAGTAGAATTGATAAAATATTAGTTTATTAAAGAATAGTATTGAGTTCTGGTGTATCCTGAGGAACATTCATGCACCCCTGCCGAGGCTTCATTAACCCCCAGGGTGCATTCACTTTGGACGACCCTTCTTTAGGTATTCTGAGATAATTCTGTAATACGTTCTCTGGTATCCTTATCAGCTCCATTTGTCCGTGTACAGTGTATTACGTTAACTGAACTGTTTATATACATTTCATTTTTTGTGGTAGAGAACCGAAATTAGTGTTGAAGGTCCAAAGGGTAAAAGTTACTTTCTCCCTCACCTTGTGTGTTCTGTATTCATTTTTAGCTGCCTGATGATCTAAATATTCAAAATGTTTTTAAAAATCTTAGAAGAACAAGAGCTCTAAAAAATGAGGATCAGTGTTTTTTCGGTACATAATGTTAATGACCGATAACTAATTTACTATATTAGAAATGGCGTCAACTGGTGTGGGTCGCATCCTGGGACACTGACCTAAGGAGGCCTGGTCACAGACCGGGCCGCGGGGGCGTTGACCCCCGGAACTCTCTCCAGGTAAACTCCAGGTAATGATACAATGTTAACTATTACAATATTTTTTTTCATAATTTTTAGTAAGAATAGAAATAAGCAGACTATTACTAGTACTGAGAGTAATAGTTCCAGTAATATTAGTAAAATGGTAATGATTCAGTCTTTCCTTGTTTTACGATGCTAATTTTCATACTAAATTCTCAGCGCCAGTTCTTGGAAACATGCGAATACTATTTTCTTTATTTCACGCAGTAATTACATATATTTAACCGTAAATAGGCAAATCAAAATTTATATTTTGACTGGCAATGCTGTGGCTGAGCAACGTCAAGGAACGTTTAAAGGTACAAGAGTATCGTGGTGCGAGAATGAGAATTGGTTGAGTGGAAGACACCTTAAACAAGAACAACTTTTATTTTAGAAGTTTTCACCCACTGCGTTATTTAAGGAAAGTCCTTACCCCCCTCCCTTTCTCTCCTGTGAATGAAACGTCGTAAGGCAAAGTTTCTCGAGGTTTAAGGAGTGTTTGAGTCACCACTTTCCGGCTGACGTAACTGTTAACTAATAACGGGGAGTGAGCGAGTTGCTCCATCTCCGTGATCAACCTTTGTTTTGCTTGCGAATGCGCCAGAGTGGAAGACGCGGACTCTGCGTCCATCGATCAGCTGATTCAGCAACATTCCTGGCCGTGACGTCACCGCGGTGCTTAACGCTAGCACATCTAAGTGGCAACAGTGGATTCTCGTTTTCTGTGTTGATGCTACCATTTCTCATTGACTTGAAAACAGCAGAGTATGTTAAAGAAAACATCTTTCCCTGTTAAGATTGGTTGTTGTAGATCTCGTTCTGCCTCGTTTTTAATTGTTTTTTTTTTCATACGAGGCAGAAATGGGAAGTTAAGGAAGAGGAGGGAAAGTTGCCTCAGCCGTTGCAACGAATAAGGGAAACTGCAAATATATTACTCCTCACTGTAATGCTTGTGAAAATTATTATGTGAACAAATCACCTGCAGGAGGCTTACAGAGCCTTACCTGAATTTTTACCTGCAAGTAGTTTGGATGAGGTAAGTGGGACTTAGTCACAGGTCACTGAACTGGAACTCCCTCGAATGCCCACTTCCTCACCACTCGCAAAAAGCTAGACCTGACATTAAATTAATAATTATAATATTTAAACCAGCTGCTCTGGTAATTAAAGTTATGTGGACTGTATGTTATTTTGGTTTACTTACTGGGTACACAAAAATATAACTGTTAGTATGATGCATATAATGCAATAGTGTTAATAGAAAAGAACTTTGTATTACCACTTACAATTTAATTACTGTCGATGACTCACACCACAACACCTGCCTAACACCCTACACTGGCCAGCTAGTGATCTAAATGCAAGGACTAGTGGTGCACTTCCCTGTGGGAATCATGGCATAGTCTCCTTATTTTCCACCATCCACATGTAATTCTTGAAGTCCCGCAAATTTCGTGTCCTAATTCTTCAGCAGAGGACATTAACACGGGTTCCTAATACAAATTCAGGCCAAAACACCCCAATTTGGCCTCGGAAGTCGCCGAATTACATTGCACAATGAAGTCCAGTGCTCACACATTAAATTCAATATGGCGTCTCTCCCCGGCGTCACTCAGCAACTCTTCTAACCCTCCCCCCCCCCCCCACTCGAAATTTCTCGTAAGCGTCAAATCAGCATCACATTTTATTACACAATTTTTGTATTCAAATTTACCCATGTTGAATTTAGGAAAATCCAAAATTTTCCACAATGCTAATTGTTTAGCTGTATAATCATAACAAAGCTAATGATTATTTGAAATTATACATGCTGTAGGGATTATTGGTTAGTGCAGTACATGTCTTTTATATAATTATTAATGGTATAGATTGTATGCAATTATAGTTATAGTATGCATTTAATTTTAATCACAAAAATGTACTTTAAAATAGATGGTTTGTCATAAATCATTAAATAATTTCACATAATTATAGATAATTACTAAGTACAATTAATGACCATGGAAGATTGTACATTATAAAATAATTCATAAACTAGATACTGATAATGGTAATTATATTCATGGTTATATGGATAATCGCTCATACAGGAAATAACCACGCAGTGTAAACTAAGGCGTAGTTGTTGTCGTGCAGCCTTGCGTCATTCTCTTAAAATTTTAATTTTTTGTTAATTTTACAGTAGGTCAGGTTACATAAGTGTAAAAAACTATGTAAGCTGCAAATAATTAAGTGGTATATAATTCAGAGACACTTTAATCTTGAAGAAATTTTATTTTACGTTTCGCCCACCGTGGTCTTGAAGTACTGGTTGAATCCCACTTCCCATTGTGGGTGATGGGGGCCGCACATATCTCTTCCGTGGTCACTTGTTCGCAGGTGTTCCTGTCCCCTCTCCGTGTAGCTTGTGGTTTTCAGTAGGCTGTGAAACACACAGTAACTGCTAGGACTTCCGCTGTTTTTTTTTTTTATATAATTACCCAGATGCTGGTAAGGATCTCGGCACTTACGGAATTCAATAGGATTTTTAATTGATGCTGATTATTTCAAAATGATGTGATACATATTTTCGGTTTTATTCATGCTATTAATTTTTTATTAATTTTACCATGCATGTTCTTATGCTTTGTATTTTTTTTTTATTGCTAAGATTGCTGAGTGATCTTCCAGATTAAAATGCTCTGAAATTTAAAAAAAAAACTACTTACCGACGTGAGTGAAACGTCGTACAATTAAAGGCCTTACCTGCTTAAAGTGCTTTAGAATTATCTCAAATTAAGAAACGGTCGCGGTATGTCAACGAGGTGGCCGAGAAAGAACAGGAAATGTTCCAGTATAAGAGTTCATCACTAGTGGTGAGAGATGGGGTTTAACAGGGTGAAAACCAAGCTCACAGGTAAGTCAGCTGTTGATCACTGATACCCAATATAAAACTAGTATGGGACATAGAGGGGGAGGGGACTGGGGGGTTAATTCATAAAATTATATTGGTATAATAGATCAGTAACAGACCTCTTCAGTTGCTGTAGTTAAATCATACCTTGTTAAAAAGTTATATCTCACGAGGAGAATGGAAGGGAAAATGAGAGGAATAAGAAAAGGCATAGATGAACGAGGCAAGGAAAGAGAAGATACAGATTTAGTTGTATCAACAGGTGTCCCATCTTCAGTGTAGTTAAAGCAGCAGGGCTGTACTGGGATGTCCTGTCTTTAGTGTTTGTCAAAGCCTCAGGTCTCAGCTGGTGACAGCCCGTCTTCAGTGTTTGATGTTTACGTTTGTGTTACCTGTGGTTACTTCCGGGGGTCACCGCCCCTGCTGCCTGGTCCCAGATCAGACTTGGTACCCGCGGCCCGCAGTCCATTGTATGCCCAAGAACCCGGTTGATCGGGAATTGATTGACTTGAGGAATATATAGAGTTCCCTCTTGAAGGCAGCTAGGGGTTTGTTGGGAATTTCCATTATGCATGATGAGGGGCCAATTCCTCCAGAATCTTTCAAGTTAAGAGTGTGTCTTGTTCGCCTACATTCTAAGGAGTACACTTCGAGGGACTTGAACACTCCCAGTAATTTAAGTATTTGGTTGAGTCAGTGCAAGCTGTTAAAGTTATCCGTACATTTTCCAGTACTGTAGTTTTCGCCTTCCTTGAAGGGGCTTGGTAGTATACAGCAATGTTCCAGCCTAGAGAGAACAAATGACATGAAGAGCATATTAGCCTAGCATCTTTTGTTTTGAAATTTATAGCTACCCAGCCTGTCATTTTCCTTATAATTGTTCCTTCAGCTTGAGATCTAACGTTATTACTTCCATGACTCGTATTTAGACTTGCAACATTGAGTATTTGAGTGTCTTGTACTTAAATCTTGCTTTTATCTCCTCAGTCCTACCGTAACGAAGTAACTGAAATTTGATCTCTATGTTGTCAGTGGCCCACTGAAAGACTTGGTTTATAATAATTTGGAGGCATGCTATATCTTCTCTGGATGCCACTCGCATAAATTACAGTATCGTATGCAAAGGATGATACCGTAATACGTTGTGTCCCTGTCTGTTATACGAGAGAAATAGTGAGTACCGTGTAGCAGCCCCTAATTCCACTACTTGTTATTACTCTTGAGTTCAGTTATTCCTCTTTGCACGTATTTTGTGCGCAGTTGCCCCATGGTCGCATTTCTGTTACAGATCACATTAGTCTTTTCTAAACATGGTACGTGTGTACTGGTGTGTACGTATGCGCTGGTGTGTACGTGTGAGCTGGAATATACGTGCAGTATATATATATATAGTGTGAGACGTAGTTGAGAGGGTTGGAGGGAGCGGTGTCCCGTGACGTGTTGCTCCCAGGGGAGACGTAAGGACCCACCCGGGGGTATAAAAGTCACCCTTGCTCTTCATCATGTTTACTGTATGCTCTCTAACCGTAGAGCCACCACCTCTGGGGCTCAGCACCCCCGGGGCATTTCCCCTCGGTGCTCCCCAACTAAATGTTATAAGGGTGGGGTACATTTTCTTGAAAATATTTGAAAAGAAACGTTGCGATTGTGTTATTCTCCTCGTCTAACATGGCTGCCTGGATGACAAACAAAACTCACAACATATGAACGATAATTTATGAAATCCCGGCAAACCAGGCCTTACATATATTGTTTTTCTGTTAGAGATTGTGAATAGAATTCCCGATGTATTTTGTAGAGGCGTATGTGTACTCAGAGGTAGGTATTGGTGTATGGCCGGAGATGGGGTAGTAGTAGTTGGCTAACGCGTCGGTCTGGAGTTGTATGACTCTGATCGCGAGTTCTAACCCCACCCGTGGTATGGTTTGTTTGCAATTGTTTCATTACGATTTCTAGTAGTAGTAGTGGTGGTGGTGGAGGACACATGTCAACACACACTTGGCCTGGTGTGCGTGTGCACATAGAAGGCCCACTAGAATGTTAAACTTTCCTCTTAGACATGCTGAAATTTGAAGCCGATCAGAAGAGGCATTCTTTAGTTATTACATAGAATACGTGATTCCATGTTTTATTAATTGTGGTTTACAATAACTGTAACGCAAATAAAATGAGAAGAATTGCACTTTTCAAAAGTATTGGTCATATGGGAATAAGATTTATTCAAGCCTAGTTTGAGACGTTCTAACAAATGTTAGGCAAATGTGTTGACAGTTTTGTCATTATAGTCGTATTAAGTTATTTATTAAAAGGTTATGAACCTTATGGTCGTAATAACTGGTTCAGCAATAAGTTATATAACCTTGTTTTCGTAATTGGTTCAGTAGTGATAAAGTAGCTTCGTTTCGCCAATTGCCATATGGTTGTTGTTGTTATTATTATTTATTAATATATTGTTTGCGGAAAGTGCCAAATGCATGAGTCATGGATAAGTAATAGTACGAGATACTAACATGATGGTAAAAGGAAATTCAGTTGTTTGGAATCGTTTATTGACGATTTCGCCCACTGTGTGGGCGAAACATGTCAATGAAGGATTCAACAAAACTGTGTGTGTGTGTGTGTGTGTGTGTGTGTGTGTGTGTGTGTGTGTACACGTACACACCAGCGTACGAGAGTGCCAGTCATCCCCAACCAAGTATATTACAACATACTTGTGAGTCACACCTAGCATGCTTCAACCATCAAAGAGTGAGCCACAGACCAGTCATATGACTGGTCTATGAAGTATCTTAATGAAGTGGGATGGCTCTATGGTAGAGCGATGGATTGCCATAGTTTGTTCTCCAAAAGAACCTTTGAATTGTTACATAGAGCAAAATAATTATATTTATGGGGAGGTACCACCTCTGGAACTGTCCTGGGGACCCTCATCCTCAGAGAAAAGAATAAACTTGCTTCAGGGAAAACTCAAGGTTCTCCCTGAAGCTGTTTGAAAATTTTCTACCACCCTTTAAATTTAATATATATTTTATTTAAAGACAAAATACATTAACAAAAATACAGTAAAGAGTCCAGCTCCCCGGCGGTGGGCCGCGTGCCCAGAATGCTGCAGGCATTTTCCCTCTCGATCGCAACACTGAGTCTCTGAAAGAGGAAGCTGGTCGCCCTGTGGTTTCTATGAGTTTTTTATCCAGCTCTTTGAGGAACATTAGAGCACACTTGCCCCATGCCTCAAGGGTCTCCGACCCTATTGGGATGAAGTTATAGGTAAGGGGAAAGCCTTCATATTTGCGGGTCTTCTCGGTCTCCCTGAGGCTTGCAGCTCCACCCCCTTCAGCTATGGAGTATGGGAAGTAGGTGTCTGCCAATGTGGGGGCACATGTGTAGTCCAAGACAATCTGCTTTCCATCCTTCCAGGGTAGCACAGTGGCTCCATGAGGACGCTTTTGACTTGCGTCAGACCTCTGCACTTGGGGTTCCCGTTGGGCTGGGCAACGGGCTGTGGCGAGGCTTCTCTTTGTGATGTCGTTGACCTCATGTCTGGCATACTTCCCTTCTGATGTGTGACACACGAGACCATGAAGTCTGAATTGATCAACCGTCACCCTGCTGCAAATAAACCTATGTTCGGTGAGGGTGGGGGCGGCTAGGTGAAGAGGAACACCAATCCGAATGGCCTGTGGGTCGAATTGAGTGCCCAGGTAGGAATTGGGAACAGCTAGAAGGAAATCTCCTGAGTGTGGTGCCTTCACCGCTAGGAGACGAACTTTGTCCTTTCCTAAAGCGTGAGCATTACGCTGGCGATTTTTTCTATGATCGGTTTGTCCCAGTGGGACTGTTTGCGCTCTTTGGGAGGAGCTGGTGTACTGGAGGAATCTACAGGGGTGTCCCACTGCATGGCTGCTTCAGTGAATCTTGGGTCTTGAGCTCCTACCGTGTCTCTCAAGCGTTCGGGGACAATCTGCTTGACTAATCCACTGGAAGACAAACACGAAGACAGAAATGCAGGTGAAGCTACCTGCGTTGCTTTGCGCAATACTGACTGCTTGATGAATAAGACACTTGTACTTCACTTGGGCATCTTTACTGTAATATACCCAAGTGTTGCACAAATCTTATTCATAAAGATGAATTAAAAGATAATGGCAACAGTGTTTAAGGAGCAACTCGCATTCACTAAAGCGCATTTTATCCGTCAATTATCTCATCGTAGTAATGATTACCCGTCTACACTAAATGTACACCATTAATTATGTAATTATGGGCAGCCAGGGCACTCGTACTTGTTTATTGATGCAATTTACACTATTGCAGATTGTTTATTTTTGTGTTAGTTTTTTCTTGTTATAGCTGTGTTTTAATGTTTTTTCTCTTATTGCTGTGTATTAATGTTGTTTTTCTGATGTCACAGCTGTTTTTCTCTTGTAGCTGCGTTTTAGTGTTTTTCTCTTGTCATAGCTTTTACTTGGTTATAACTGTATTTTAAGCTTTCTCTTTTTATATGTTTTTTCTCATAACTGCGTTTTAATATTTTTCTCTTGTTATAGCTGTGCTTTAACGTTTTTTCTCTAAGCTGGGTTTTTTTCCCATTATAGATGTGTGTATTTCTACTCTTATAGGTTTGTTTTAGACGGTTTTTCCTCTTGTTATTACTGAAATTTGGCTGTTTTTTCTAGTTGTAGCTGTGTTTAATAATGTTCTCTGGTTATAGCTATGTTTTGGTTTTTCTTCATCCTTCTGTTTGTATTATTAGTTATAAGTTAACTGCCTGAAATGTTCTGGATAACAAGGGGTTTCAATAAAGTAATTTATACGTGTAATTAATTCTCTCTCTCTCTCTCTATCTCTCTCTCTCTATCTCTCTCTCTCTATCTCTCTCTCTATCTCTCTCTATCTCTCCTCTCTATCTCTCTCTCTCTTCTCTCTCTCTCTCTCTCTCTCTCATCTCTCTCTCTCTCTCTTCCTCTCTCTCTCTCTCTCTCTCTCCTCTCTCTCTCTATCTCTCTCTCTCCTCTCTCTCTCATCTCTCTCTCTCTCTCATCTCTCTCTCTCTCTCTCCTCTCTCTCTCTCTCCTCTCTCTCTCTCTCTCTCATCTCCTCCTCTCTCTCTCTCTCTCACTCTCTCTCTCTCTCTCTCACTCTCTCTCTCTCTCATCCTCTCTCTCTCTCTCCTCTCTCACTCTCTCTCACTCTCTCCTCTCTCTCTCTCTCTCCTCTCTCTACTCTCTCTCATCTCTCTCACTCTCTACTCTCTCTCTCTCTCCTCTCTCTCTCTCCTCTCTCTCTCTCTCTCTCTCTCTCTCTCCTCTCCTCTCTCTCTCTCTCTCATCCTCTCTCTCTCTCTCCTCTTCTCCTCACTCTCTCTCTCCTCTCTCTCTCTCTCTCTACTCTATCTCTCTCTCTTCTCTCTCTCTCTCTCTCTCTACTCTCTCTCATCTTTATCTTCCTCTCTTCTTCCATCTACTTCCTCTCACTCTCACTCTCATCTCTCTCATCATCATCTCTCTCATCTCTTCTCTGCCTTCTTATCTTTCTCTGTGGTAATAGTACCTTATTTTATAGAAATAGTTTTGCTTTGTCTATATTGTTAATCGTTTTCCTGTATTAGTCTATTATTTTAATGCTTTTTTTATCTATGGTATATGTTTTCAGTATATTTTATATATATTTTATTATTACTCTTTGCCATTATTTTGTAAATGGATATTTGTCTGATACTATTAATTATAGTCAGCGTTTATTATTATGGTTAATGTTTTTGTCTTACCTTTTTTTGTTTCCATTAGTTAATGATTCTGTCCATTACTATTAGCTATTATTTTATTTTTTTCCTATTAGCTATGTTTTAATATTTTTGTTAGCTATATTTTATATATTTTTCTAATATTACTGTGTTATCCATTTAATGAATATAGGTTTACCAAAATAGAAGAAATATTATTTTTTTCAGATTGTCATGTAATCTGAATTTTAAAATAATTCAGTAGCACTTGTACATTTATTAAATTATTGAAATTTGTCGGTAATTTATAAAAAAAAGTTAACGAGAAATTATTAGGTCGAGGTTATGGCTTATAATTAATGCGTAAATTTAGGAAGCCTTATAATCACAAAGATCGTGAGAGTTGCAAGTAACAGATGCATAAATACTGTCGAAGATCTGTGTACATACTGTCTGATTCGTCAGAGTGGTAGTAGCAGGTGGGTAATATTGCCAAATATCTGTGTAAGTGAAGACTGAGGTAGCAAATATAGTAGAACTCACTGTAGTTATAACCTAGGGAAGCTTAAGCAGCCTGTGCATGTATATACCCTCAGGAAATAGGAAGAGATTACAGTAGGGAGCCATGGGGAAAAATTAAATGGCAATAATATCGGCTTTTCTTCACAGACCTTCTGTGCATCATTAATACTGGTACACGAATGCAGAGAGAGAGAGATATCCATTTAATTATCTGCCTAGTTGAGTGGATCTCTCTGCATTCGTGTATCAGTATTAATGATGCACACAAGGCTGTGAAGAGAAGTCGATAATATTGCCATTTCATTTTTCCCTATGGTTCCACACTCGCGGGACACCCTTGAAACTGAAAGGAAGGAGGGGGGAGAAGCGCAATCTCGTGCGACGCGTGCGAATCGTTGCCTCATTGAATGCGGTTTAGTGAGAGTATATCTAGCAGAGGAAGCAAACTTGGTTGTTCCACGAACATCACTGAATGACCAAACGAGTCAAACTAAGCCATGGCTTGACCTCGTATAATATTATATCCCATAAAATTATTTATTGTAAGGCTTTAGTGGTAAAAGGAATACGCTGTAAATATAGACATTTGTAAAGATAGTGTAAAGTTACTATAGGCGCACATTGAAGCTAGATAATGTCAGTACTATCTACATTTACGTAATCTAAATATATACGGAGCCTGTCTGAATATAGATTGTCTAAATATATGTGGCTATTGTCTGTATATACTCGGATCATGTTTAAATATATGCTAGCCTTATCTAAATATATGCGGACCCTGTCTAAAGATAGGCGAGCCCAATTTGAATACAGGCAAGCCCTGTCTGAGTATAACCGACCCTGTCTAAATATAACCGGGCCCTGTCTAAACGAGTCCTTCCTAAATATACTGTTGCGTAACCGGCCAAATTAATTAGGCATCTTCGTCGTTTGACAAAATAAATTATGTCTTAGTGAATAAATATATTTCAAACACGTGGTAATCTCTGGGGTTGTATTTATTAGAAGCCTTTACCGAAATTCCTGCGACAACAGTGTTACATGCGGTGTACCAGAAGTTAACTAAGAGGCACAGCAGGTACCAGCAACACAGAACATTTCTAACATCAGAGCCACTTAGTGACCCAGGTACCAGCAACAGAGCGTACATAACATCAGAGCCACTGTTAGTGACCCAGGTACTAGCAACACTGAGCGTACTTGTCACCGTGACTCCTAAGTCTCTCACATGCATCACGTCTCATGACTTAATCTGCTTTGGAAAACATCTCCACCCACCACCCTATAAAAACATGTTCGCAATCAGTTTTAGCTGTAAATATATCGTCCATGTCGAATCAGTTTTGTAAAAATTTCCCCGTTGTCAAACGAGCCACTTTAATCACCTTGTCACTCATGAATATAATACTTGTTTTGTGCCTAAACCATATATAAAAAAAACAGTGATTTTGACCTATGACCTTCCTCGACTGCAAAAAAAATTGTATTGATAATGACAACAACCAACAGTGTCCGCTTGAATAAAAAACCAGCTTAAGTGTGTGTAAATATTATTTTGAAATTTTTCCTATATACACTCTAATCCCCAATACTTTTGATGTTCTGTCTAACCCATGTATTTTAAACCTTTTACACCCCAAATTTGCACTTCGAAATACACACAATTTGGAGTTTCAACATTATAAACCTTGGTAATAAATACCGACAAGTTGGTTTAGAAAGACACGTAAGCAAACACTAACATATTTATTAGAAAACGTTTCGGTCCTGGGACCTTGATCACTTCTAACATACAGAGGTAGAAAGACATTATATATATAGGCGGAGAGTTGGGAATGAGGGTGCTGAATTTCAGCACCCTCATTCCCAACACCGTTACCTGGCTAAGATACGTTGATGATATATTGGTTTTCTATCCGAGACGTCTCAATATCCAGGCCCTTCTCAACAAGATCAATGCAGTTGAACCATCAATAAAGTTTACACTTGAACTCGAAAATGATGGCAAACTTCCTTTCCTCGACGTTCTACTGTGCAGATCTCCCGACAGTGACAAACTTCTCTTCAAAGTGTATAGAAAACCTACCAACAAGGACGATCTTATACACTTTTATTCACACCAAGACTCCCGCACTAAGAGAGGAGTCCTCATTGGCTTCTTCTTGAGAGCTCTTCGCATCTCCAGCCCTTGTTTTCTAGAAGAAGAATGCACTTACATAACACAAGCCTTTACACGTCTTCAGTTCCCATCTTTCTTCATCCGAGATTGCAGACTCAAGGCACAAGCTATCCTCAACAAACCGCCCATGGAACAGCCCCCTAAACAGTTCATAGTACTCCCATGTGGCGATGTTGCCACGAATACTTGCAGGGCACTTGCTATGAGTAACATCAACGTTTCTACCATAAACACATCATCTATCAAAGACCTCACTACGAAACGCAGCCCCACACCTCTAACTTCTACAGCAGGCGTCTACACTATCCCCTGTGGGTTCTGTCCCAAGAAATATGTAGGCGAGACAGGCAGAGATCTTGCAGTCCGCCTGAATGAGCATCGAAATGCCTCTAACAGAGACGATGTAAGGTACGCATGTGTCCTCCACAGAGACTCCACGGGGCATTTGATGAACTGGAATGAGGCACAACTCGTTCTCACCGGACCTCAGACGCCGACGGTGCCTAGAAGCCTCACTAATCGCCGTCACCGATACTATAGAACGCAACACTGGAAACTACAAAATTTCAAAAACATTGGCATACATGATACTTAAGCAGCACCAACCCAACAACACAGGAGTCACATGATTTCATCGTCTACCCGTCCTCATCATAGGTAGAGGTTGTTTTGATAAGAACCTGCCTCGCATGGGCCAGTAGGCCATCTACAGTGTTCCTCCATTCTTATGTTCTTATGACATTCCTGAGGTCACGTGCGTCACACCTCACTCTCCGCCTATATATATAATGTCTTTCTACCTCTGTATGTTAGAAGTGATCAAGGTCCCAGGACCGAAACGTTTTCTAATAAATATGTTAGTGTTTGCTTACGTGTCTTTCTAAACCATTATCTACCGTAACTGGTTGGTAGGCAGCAGCTACCCAGTGAGGTACTACCCACAGTCAGTATGTGTAATTGGAGCTTGTTAAGTTTTGCACTCTGTTCTGATTACTGGTCGTTGGTGTCAGTCTCATGACCATGAAAAATGACCTAATTCTTTATTATATTTAAAAAAGGCAGTCTGAGGCCGAACTACAGGGGGGATAATCCCTAGTCTGTTGCATTAAGTTTTCTAGTAGGTAAGAGGTTGAGAGATGTCTGCAAGAGCAACCTCTTCCAACTTACATTGAAAAGATGGGAAACTTCTTTTATAATGATTGTAGAAGTTTTTTCTTTAAAGTTTGTGCGAAAACTGAACGCTTCTTTTGAACGGCATCAAACTTTTAAACCTGATGCATCAAATTTAAAAGATTCATTATAATTTTAACTTTTAACTAATGTAGGTGAAAATGTGCTAATTTTCTAACATACCAGTAGTTATGATAATGTGATAGTGATTTCTTTAGATAAAATGAATGCCTCTTCTGATCGGTTTCATACTTAGTGTTGGTGTATTTTGCTCGAAAGAAAGTTAACTTTTATCTCTGGGCAATGTAAGACCATGCTTGCTCATTTTATTACACTGATATAAGAACATAAAGAAGGAACACTGCAACAGGCCTACTAACTCATGCGGAGGTCCATGGACCCTTCCCCCCCCCCCCCGGAATAGCCCAACGACCCACCCAGTCTGGTCAAGTCCACTCAAGGAAGGAGCACAGCACCAGACCCAGCAGCACAAGCTAGTCAGGTCCAACTCACACCCACTGACACCCACTCGTGTATTTATCTAACCTATTTTTAAAACTACACAACGTTTTAGCCTCAATAACTGTACTCGGGAGTTTGTTCCACTCATCCACAACTCTATTACCAAACCAGTGCTTTCCTATATCCTTCCTGAATCTGAATTTTTCCAACTTGAAACCATTGCTGCGAGTCGTGTCTAGTCTAGATATTTTTAGCACGCTATTTACATCCTCTTTATTTATTTGTTTTCCATTTATACACCTCGGTCATATCCCCCCTAATTCTACGCCTTTCGAGAGAGTGCAGATTCAGGGCCCTCAGTCTATCCTCATAGGGAAGATTTCTGATACATGGAATCATCTTTGCCATCCTCCTCTGTACGTTTTCCAGAACATTTATATCCATTCTGTAATACGGTGACCAGAACTGAGCAGCATACTCTAAATGAGGCCTAACCAAGGATATATAAAGTTAAAGAACAACCTGAGGACTTCTATTATTTATACTTCTAGATATGAAGCCAAGAATTCTGTTAGCTTTATTGCGAACACTAATGCACTGTTGTCTTGGTTTTAGATTACTGCTAACCAGAACTCCTAAATCCTTTTCGCAATCAGTAGTATTAAGATCTACATTATTTAGTTTATATGTCGCATGGTTATTTTTCTGTCCAGTATATAGAACTTTGCATTTGTCTATATTAAACTGCATCTGCCACTTCTCCGACCATTGCATCAGTCTATTCAAATCATCCTGGAGTGCTCTAGTGTCCTCATTATAATGAATTGGACGGCCTATTTTGGCGTCATCAGCAAATTTGCTTATGTCGCTATTTATTCCCTCATCTATGTCGTTTGTAAATTGTGAACAGCAGCGGGCCCAACACTGACCCCTGAGGAACACCGCTTGTGAAGTGCCCCATTCAGATTTCTCCCCGTTTATGCAAACACTCTGCTGCCTATTTGTCAGCCATGCCTCTACCCAGGAAAAAATTTCTCCTCCTATTCCGTGTGCCTTAAGTTTCCTCAATAGCCTCTGATGTGGAACTCTATCGAAAGCCTTACTGAAGTCCATATACACAATATCATATTCATTACCATGATCTACCTCCTCAAACACCTTAGTGAAAAATGTTATTAAATTCGTAAGACAGGAACGCCCCTTTGTAAAACCGTGTTGAGATTCATTACTCAATCTGTGCCTATCAAGATGGCTACGAATTGCTTCGGCAATTATTGATTCCATAAATTTTCCCACTATGGAGGCAAGGCTTATTGGTCTATAGTTCGAAGCCAAGGACCTGTCACCTGCCTTGTAATTTTCAGTGGTGATGGACTCGGGCGGATTTTTTTAAATTGCTCTTGGACTTTGTAGTTGTCAGTTTCTTCAACCTTTCTGGTAGATCTGACAGCCATACTACATCTACTTAAAAAAAAAGTCTAACAAGATTACATAAAATTTGAAATGGAATATAACTTTTAAAAAGAAAAGTGAAGAATGAAGGCCTACTTTTACAATGGCCTTTTTAAATTTGGCATTTATAATAGTGCCTCTTCAAAAACAAAAAAATTATTTCTTAACAGTGAAGGAGAGGTGAAGATGTTGCAGTTTGAAGGGCTAGACGTTTTTTTTTTTCTATTTTTTTTTTCACTGCCTGGGTGGGAGATGGTCGGTTTGTTGAAAACATTATTTTTTTGTTTTATCGTTTTGTTATGAATTTTAGCTGTTTATAAGAATTTTATTTGATTGTTGTTAAATTGTTTGAGTTAGTCTATGAAAGGTGGATACATGTGTACAGGAGGGCCCCAGTTTACAGCACTTCGCTTTACGGCATTTCGCTAATGCAGCAGTTTTCATTTATACCCATTCTTCATTTTTTCAGACTTCCTACTCGCTATAAGCTAAGGACGGAGATATTTTACAGAAAGTATTGTGTGTACTGTATGTGCATTTTTAGGCCTAGCTCCAGTGCTCACTTAATGAGTGTAAACATGTTATCACGCTTTATATGCAATTAATAGAAAAAAGGCTATGTTTCACTTTGCAGTGATTTTTGCTTTACAGCGGTAGCCCGGAACCTAACCTGCTGTATAAGCGGGGCCCGCTTGTATATTATTACATAATTATTTTCGGTGTTAGACTGGGTTGAGTCTTAATTCGTGACTCTTTAGGGGTCTGGATCGACAGCTCTTGGGGGGGCCTTTAGAGGGGTGTTGTAAAGTTCCTGGATCTCTTGGTGTTGATTTTCAGCTTTTGAGCCTCTTGGGAGAGTCAGCTATACTCTTCCTAAGTCTCTTCAGGAAGTTGAGCTTCAGGTCCTCTGCCTCTTGCGAGTTTTGAGGCACAACTCTCTGGTTCACTGATGTACAATAGTGGCATGTGGAGACACCTTTCTTGGATTATTCAGGTACAGTGGGCTGGAGTGAAGGTATTTGGGAACACCTTTTTTGGATAATTCAGGTACAGTTTGCTGGAGTGATGGTTTTCAAGACAGTACTCAATTCTCACTAGCAAGTCTTTGAACTACTGGAAA
This sequence comes from Cherax quadricarinatus, assembly GCF_026875155.1. Lineage (NCBI taxonomy): Eukaryota > Metazoa > Arthropoda > Malacostraca > Decapoda > Parastacidae > Cherax > Cherax quadricarinatus. Next base: position 29,002,019 of record NC_069410.1, on the reverse strand, counting down.
GATTCATCCAATAATTATTACAAGAGTACAATAATTGGATTTTGATATTTAGTTTTAACCACCAAAAACTTTGACTACATCGTTCGTGGTGTTGGGTAAGTCAAGGCATATGAGCGACTATGTAACATACAGACCACTCTTTCCTCTATCCCTCTTCTCCCCCTACCTCGCCAAATCCTCACCCCCCACCCCCATATCCAACCAAAACCCCGCCCAACTGTAGTCCTATCCCAGCCTTACCTGGGCCCACCCCGCCAGCCACTCCCTGGGTGTATGTAGATGAGGCGAGGGGAACCAGCTCAGGTAATGGTGTTGTGAAAGATGACAACTAGTGCTGGTGGATAGAAAGACCGGGAGGGGTGATTGAGAGGGAGATAGGATGGCAGGGAGTGGGTGATTAAGAGGGATGGGTAGGGGAAAAATGGGAAGGATAGGTAGAGGGGTGACGACAAGGAAGGTAAACAATGATTGGGATAAAAATTTACGACAATTCGGGAGGAGGGGAAGATTGAGAAGTAGAGGGTGAGTGAGAAGGGGGGATGGAAGAAGGAGAGAATGAGGTAGAGGTACTGAGGGAGAGTGTGAGGTACTGAGGGAGAGTGAGGTACTGAGGGAGAGTGTGAGGTAGAGGTACTGAGGGAGAGTGTGAGGTAGAGGTACTGAGGGAGAGTGTGAGGTAGAGGTACTGAGGGAGAGTGTGAGGTAGAGGTACTGAGGGAGAGTGTGAGGTACTGAGGGAGAGTGTGAGGTACTGAGGGAGAGTGTGAGGTACTGAGGGAGAGTGTGAGGTACTGAGGGAGAGTGTGAGGTACTGAGGGAGAGTGTGAGGTACTGAGGGAGAGTGTGAGGTACTGAGGGAGAGTGTGAGGTACTGAGGGAGAGTGTGAGGTACTGAGGGAGAGTGTGAGGTACTGAGGGAGTGTGAGGTACTGAGGGAGAGTGTGAGGTACTGAGGGAGAGTGTGAGGTACTGAGGGAGAGTGTGAGGTACTGAGGGAGAGTGTGAGGTACTGAGGGAGAGTGTGAGGTACTGAGGGAGAGTGTGAGGTACTGAGGGAGAGTGTGAGGTACTGAGGGAGAGTGTGAGGTACTGAGGGAGAGTGTGAGGTACTGAGGGAGAGTGTGAGGTACTGAGGAGAGTGTGAGGTACTGAGGGAGAGTGTGAGGTACTGAGGGAGAGTGTGAGGTACTGAGGGAGAGTGTGAGGTACTGAGGGAGAGTGTGAGGTACTGAGGGAGAGTGTGAGGTACTGAGGGAGAGTGTGAGGTACTGAGGGAGAGTGTGAGGTACTGAGGGAGAGTGTGAGGTACTGAGGGAGTGTGAGAGGTACTGAGGGAGAGTGTGAGGTACTGAGGGAGAGTGTGAGGTACTGAGGGAGAGTGAGGTACTGAGGGAGAGTGTGAGGTACTGAGGGAGAGTGTGAGGTACTGAGGGAGAGTGTGAGGTACTGAGGGAGAGTGTGAGGTAGAGGTACTGAGGGAGAGTGTGAGGTAGAGGTACTGAGGGAGAGTGTGAGGTAGAGGTACTGAGGGAGAGTGTGAGGTAGAGGTACTGAGGGAGAGAGTGAGGTAGAGGTACTGAGGGAGAGAGTGAGGGAGAGTGTGAGGTAGAGGTACTGAGGGAGAGTGTGAGGTAGAGGTACTGAGGGAGAGTGTGAGGTAGAGGTACTGAGGGAGAGTGTGAGGTAGAGGTACTGAGGGAGAGTGTGAGGTAGAGGTACTGAGGGAGAGTGTGAGGTAGAGGTACTGAGGGAGAGAGTGAGGTACAGGGACTGAGGGAGGGAGAGGTACAGGGACTGAGGGAGGGAGAGGTACAGGGACTGAGGGAGGGAGAGGTACAGGGACTGAGGGAGGGAGAGGTACAGGGACTGAGGGAGGGAGAGGTACAGGGACTGAGGGAGGAGAGGTACAGGGACTGAGGGAGGGAGAGGTACAGGGACTGAGGGAGGGAGAGGTACAGGACTGAGGGAGGGAGAGGTACAGGGACTGAGGGAGGGAGAGGTACAGGGACTGAGGGAGGGAGGGGTATAGGAACTGAGGGAGGGAGAGGTACAGGGACTGAGGGAGGGAGAGGTACAAGGACTGAGGGAGGGAGAGGTACAAGGATGGGTGATATAGCCTAGTTGACGTGTAAGCGGCTTAGACCTTACTGAACCTGTTACCGTTCACAGGGCCAGTGTTGGTGGATTGGTGGGGGGTGTTGGTGGATTGTTGGAGGATTGTTGATGGTTCCGTAATGTTGATGGATTGATGGAGAGGCATGTAGATGGAATGATATGTTTCGTCTCGCCTCTTTCCCCTTCCCTCTCGCTCCCCTCTTTCTCATTCCCCTCGCCCTCCCTCCTTCACCAATCCCTAATTCTTGCACCACTCCCTCTTCCTTATCCTCTTCCCTATCCCCGTCTACTCATCCTCTTCACCCCCCCCCCTTCCCCCTCGCACTCACCATCATATATTGGTAGTTACTTGTATTCATGTGTTGAGGTCGTGATTAGTCTACATGGAGGGTATTCCGGGGATCAACGCCTCCGCGGCCCGGTCCACCACCAAGCCTCCCGGTGGATCAGGCTCTGATCAACGAGGCTATTACTGCTGGTCGCACGCAGTCCAACGTACGAACCACAGCTCGGCTGATCCGGCACCGACTTCAGGTATCTGTCCACTCGCTCTTGGTGAATGGTGAGTCTGATGAGATCGTGATGGGTGAATGGTGAATCTGATGGGGTCATGGAGGGTGAATGGTGAGTCTGATGGAATCATGATGGGTGAATGGTGAGTCTGATGGGTTTTAATGGGTGTATGTTAAGTCTAGGAGTTTATTTTTTATTTATTTTTATTTTTTTTACAGGTAGGTGTTGAGACTCAGACCTGATGGTAATGTCGCCCCCCTTCTCCCTAGTACCATGTAAGTACCTGTTGTCACCCTATTTCTAGTACAATTTAATTACCTGTTTTCACCCTCTTTCTAATACCATGTAAGTACCTGTTGCCACCATCTCCCTAATACCATGGCAGGGATGTACCTATTACCACCCCTTTCCCTAGTACCATGGCAGGGATGTACCTATTGCCACCCCTTTTCCTAGTACCATGGTAGGGTTGTAAGTACCTGATGTCACCTCCATAGTACCATGGTCGCCGAGGTCACTTTACACCAGGGTTGTTGGATATAGTATCTTCCTCCTGGAACACATTCCAGTTTTCTCAGTTTGTGAAGAAGAGAACTTTTATTTCATGTTTTTTTTCAGTTTTATTGCTGTGGCTTCTTGTTTTGCCTGCTGAAGTTGCTAAGAACTTCCTGTGTTTTCTCTTCCACTTTTATGATATAACAGATGGTTTCGGGTACATTGTTTCCTCGTCATTCTCATCTGTGTTTACAAAACAATCCAGCAGTGGTTGCTCAGCGTTCATTCCCGGAACTAGGACGTGGAGTTTTGTTGGTGCCCTCGCTACCTGGAGGTTACCTGGAGGCTATGTTGGGATCCCGGGTGTGTTTGGATTCTAAGCATGTCGAACCCCTGGACATGTTCGATATGTCCTAGGTCAGAGTCCTTCAGACAAACAGCTTGTATAATAAAATTGAGCACTTGTTAGGCCCCTGTAGTAGATATACTCAAGGTAAGATCTGGCCAACGGAGCAAGTTGTCTAGGTTTGATGAGGACCTGCCAATATACTCACCGTCTGGAGTCGGTTCCCTGACTGCATGGTGACTGCAAATTGTCAGTAACTCGAGGGGGAATCAAGAAAACCAGGTAATGTAACTTATTTCTACTGGGGATCCTTCGTAGGTTTTCCCCCAGAATGCCACCCAGACGTCGACTAACTTTCAGGTACCTATTTACTACTAGGTAACAAAGACAACAGGTGTTAGGAGACTTGCTCCTGCGACCTGACTCAAAGGGATGTTCCACCCCATGTCCTCTTGATTGCGAGCCGAACACGCTATCTCCTGCGCTACGAAATACCTTACAGATTTTTGGTACACCACAAGCACAATGTGGGTGCATAACGGGGGATTTTGGAGGGGTACCAAATGATGTGAGACAAGGTACCCAACAGGGGGGAAAGGAGGGGACAGGTACCCATAGAGTGGGGGCGGCAGGGGAGCAATTCAACAAGTGTTGGGGTGTCCTAAAAGAGGGAAGAAGCTACTCAACAGGGGAGGGTAAGGAAACCGAAAGATGGGGAAGGCGGGGGATGGAATCCAACAAGGGTAGGGGTATCCAATAAAAGGGGCGGGGAAGATACCCAACAAAGGGGAGGGTTTGAGGGAGGTACCCAACAAAGGGGTGTTGCCGTGACAGCGGAAATGTAATAGTGGGGGTAGTGGTTGGGGGGGGGAATAGTAAGGGTGGCGGGAGGAATGACGGTGCGTGGTTGGTACAGCAGGAGAGGGCGGTGGGCGGCGGCGTGGGCGGTAGGCCGTGGTTCCTGTCTGACTGTGGGCGGCAGCCACCCGTGACGCCCACACGCCCGCCCACCAGTGCCTCCGCCCAGCCTCCCCACCCATCTACCCATCCCGCCTGCCTCTACTACAACAATGTCAAATGCTTGTCACAGATTCTATGCACAGATTTAAGAGTAGATATCCTAGGGTCTATGGAGTCAGGAACGGTGAGAGTGAGTGGGTTCCACCACCACAGCAACTGCCAGAGTAAGCTGGTTTTCGTTTAGGTTTTGTGTGCATGGCATCCAGATATTTTTTTAAAAATGTTCTTGGGGCACACATAAGACAGGAGCACCTCAGAAGGCCTACTGGTCCAGGCTAGGTAGGTCTTAACCATGTTATGGGCACATAATATAGATTTAATCTGTGATAACCGAGTCATGTCAGACAGCGACTTGTTTACATTGAGGTTCTCTGATTTTACACAGGTATATAAAGCTGTCGTGTAATATGCAGATCAGATACATAAATAATGAACATTTTTAACCAAATAAGAAATCACATTTCTATTTCTGCAGCTTCATTTATTAGATATTTTTTTTAGCTATACGCATACTTCAGTTTTTCTTAATTATTCTATACTATACTAGCATGATCATCTAACCAATTCCATTCCTTTATCGTTGTGTAATAAAAACCTCAAGGCTTGGCCACCTACTGCGGATACAGCTAAATTTTGGTAATTTTGTTTTTAGTGGCATGCTGATTTTGGTTCCTAACATTCAGAAAATGTGCAACGACTGCTTTTTAGCAATTTTGTATACATGGTTGAATATCAGTTGATTTACACTATCTGCTGTTTTTGTGGTTCATCCTGGACTACATGTAAAAGTAGGAGAGTACATATATGCATGTAAACACCTATGATAAATGGTTTAGAAAACTGGCAAGTTGAAGAATGACACTTGTGCAACATTTAGGAATCTTTATTGAAGAAACGTTCCGACAACCAGTAACTTCTTCAATTTAATATGAAGAACGATGGAAGAGGAGAAGAGGAGTTTGAGGTAATCAGTCCTTCAGCCAGGTTGAAGGACTAATTACCCCAAGCTCCTCTTCTTCCATCCTTCTTTGTATTGAACTGAAGAAGCCACTGGCTGATGGAATGTGTCCTTAACAGAGATTCTGAAATGTTGCACAATGTCTCATTCTTCAACATGTAAGTGCGTGCGTACAAAACACTAAGACTACATAGTGAAGACTAGTGGTTGATGGTCAAGTACAAGGAGTGGAGGAAGCAGTCTCCATTCAGAGCTGTAAGAATAAGGATGATAGGGCCCATGAGACTAGAAATTTGTGAACCAGCCTCAACAGGTTACGAATCAGAGCCAGAAGCTGGGACTCAACCCCCTTGAAACCATGACAGAGTAGTTACATGCATCAGCTATATGACTTCAGTTGTATCCATTGAAATCTAGATCTAAAGCCTGACCTGCACCAATACCTGACCTACATCCAAGCCTGGCCTACACCAATACCTACAAGTAGGGGCAAGTGACCAGGGCGATGTAATTCAGTAATAAATACCCTATTTAGCAACTCTCTCCCGCCCCTCCCCGTTTCTCACCTATCCCCGCCCCGCCACTTCTGACACCACTTAGAGGTTTGGAGGATAGCTTGGAGGACGAGCTGGGACATGGAGCATCCCGCCCCCACTTGAGGATTTGGATGATATCCTTCGAGAAGGAACTTGAGGACTTGAAGCATTCCTGTAGGCTTGGAGGTCCAGGAGGAAGAGTGTGGTGGGAAGGGTAGGGTATGAGATAATATTTATTGAAATTATTTATTCGATATATCACATCAGAACACCTGTTTGGGTGACTGATTCAAGCACTCGCTTGGTGGCCTTACTTTGAATCGCCACCGCCACCATCAACAACCACGACCCACCTAACACTACCTCCCCTTAACCACCCCTCCACTACCACACCTTTATCCATCCATCTACTCCAATCACCTCACTTCCAGTAGTGGTATAAGCAGTAGACGTAGTGGTAATTATAATAGTTGCAGTAGCAGCAAGTGTAATTGTTCAGTAGTAGTAGTAGTTATGGAAGTAGTAATTGTTCAGCCCATCCACTACTTTAGAATTTCATTGTTTTATCTACACGAATAAATTGTAATGTTGTAGGTAAGTTGCATGGAATGGGTAGGACAAAGTTGTAGAAGGCTCCAGGTCATGGCTCCCCGGGCTTCATTTATCAACCCGCAGTATTTCGTGAGAACATGGTAAGAATTTACAGTATCTCTCGAGAAGATCTACAAAATTTTAAGACGTTCAGTATATATTGCAAAACCTGCCTTTAGGAAGTATACATTACATTTTCAGAGACTAGCATTATTTTTAGGAAAGTTTATAAATAACTTGTATTACAATTTAAAGACCTATAATATATATTAGGAAAACGTATTAAGATATTTCACTTAGGCATACGTTTTTAAAGAAACTCTTATTCTTAGGAATATGTATTAGGAAACTTTACAAGTACAGATACAATGTCGGGGAAGACGTGCACAAATAACCCGCACATAGAAGAGGGAGCTTACGTCGACGTTTCGGTCCGACTTGGACCATTTACAAAGTCAAACAGAAAGGAGAGGAGGAGCCAATATATATAGGCTGGCTGGCAGCTATGTATACTGGCTTCTCTCCTTTCTGTTACTGCGACTTGTAAATGGTTCAAGTCGGACCAAAACGCCTTTGTCAGCTCCTCTCTCATATGTGCGGGTTATTTGTGTATTGTTTCAGTCACGGTATTGTGCCTTTTTTGTTCTTTTCAGGGAAGACAGACATTTTGAGTAAATTTTACAAAAACCTGAATATATTTACCGGTAATACACATAATATAACTTTAGGAATATTCTTCACTAATTTGATGCACATTTTAGAATAAATTACAATGACAGGAATGCATACATACATCTAACCACTAGTACATCAGTTCATTTATGGGTTTTTTTTTTTTACACAAACGGATTTTAGGAACACAACTTGCCATATTTCGCAGAAACCTAGCAAGAACTTGCCATATATCGTAGCCTAGCAAGAACTCGCTATATATCGTAGCCTAGCAAGAATTTGCCATATATCGTAGCAGCCTAGCAAGAACTTGCCATATATCGTAGCAATCTAGCAAGAACTTGCCATATTTCGTAGCAGCCTAACAAGAACTTGCCATATATTGTAGCAGCCTAGCAAGAACTTGCCATATTTCGTAGCAGCCTAGCAAGAACTTTCCATATTTCGTACGATTATTGTAAGAGAATACATATTTTTCAACTACATATAATATATCAAGGGAATCATATATTTTAGGACCATACCTTCTTAAATACTCTTAGAAAAGTTAAAAATTTGCAGGTAACACTTTTTTCAACAATGAAGCATTGTGGTAATAGCTCTCATGAGCGAATATTATTTCGAAAGAAACGTAAAAAAATTAAGACACAATTTTCATAAAGATTTACTCTATTGAAAATTTAGGGTACATTATTTTTTATATTTTACAAAAATCTTCATTAATTTGTAGGTGGGGAAATTATATAACACACACACACACACACACACACACACACACACACACACACACCACACACACACACACACACACACACACACACACACACGTCTTGCTCCCTGGTTCACTGTCTTGTTTGTACAAAAAGTTTGCGTATTATACGTGTATCTTTACCCCTCACACCTCCTATACCTGCACTTCACCCACTCGTACACCCAGGCCTACCACTCTTACACCCCTACTCCCAGGCCTACCACTCTTACACCCCTACTCCCAGGCCTACCACTCTTACACCCCTACTCCCAGGCCTACCACTCTTACACCCCTACTCCCAGGCCTACCACTCTTACACCCACTCGTGCACTCAGGGCTGCCACTCCTACACCCACTTGTACTCCCAGGCCTACCACTCTTACACCCACTCCTACACCCAGGGCTACCACTCCTACACCCACGCTCCCCATAAATCAAGTCAAACATCAAGAGAGACAAATGTGTGTGTTGGACGTTACCAGGTGTGTTGTCTCTCCTTCTTTCCCACTACCTCCCCCCCTCAAAGTTATACCTTCCCCCCTCCCTGCAACCCCACCCTCCTGACAATGTCTCCCCCTCCCCTTCCCCCCCGACACTATTCTCCCATCCCCTGGCATTTTTCTTCCCTTTTACAATCCCATGGGAGAAGTTTGACACACAAGTGGCCAGAGTGATATTTTCAACGCTAACCCAAGCAACTCCCTTCCATTCCAACAACCCCCCCTTTCATCCCAACAAACACCCCCCTTCCATCCCAACAACCCCCTTCCATCCCAACAACCCCCCCCTTCATCCCAACAATCCCCCTTCCATCCCAACAACCCTTCCTTCCAACCCAACAACCCTTCCTTCCATCCCAACAACCCCCCTTCCATCCCAACAAACCCCCCCTTCCATCCCAACACCCCCCCCTTCCATCCAACAACCCCCCCCTTCCATCCCAACAACTCCCCCCCTTCCATCCCAACAACCCTCCTTCCATCCCAACAACCCTTCCTTCCATCCCAACAACCCTCCTTCCATCCCAACAACCCCCCTTCCACCCAACAACCCCCTTCCATCCCAACAACCCCCCTTCCATCCCAACAACCCCCCCTTCCATCCCAACAACCCCCCTTCCATTCCAACAACCCCCCCCTCCATCCCAACAACTCCCTCCCATCCCAACAACCCCCTTCATCCCAACAATCCCCCCTTCCATCCCAACAACCCTTCCTCCATCCCACAACCCTTCCTTCCATCCCAACAACCCCCCTCCATCCCAACAACCCCCTTCCATCCCAACAACCCCCCCTTCCATCCCAACAACCCCCTTCCATCCCAACAACCCCCCCCTTCCATCCCAACAATCCCCCCCCTCCATCCCAACAATCCCCCCCTTCCATCCCAACAACCCTTCCTTCCATCCCAACAACCCTCCTTCCACCCAACAACCCTTCCTTCCATCCCAACAACCCCTCCTCCCAAAACCCTTCCTTCCATCCCAACAACCCCCCTTCCATCCCAACACCCCCCCTTCCATCCCAACAACCCTCCATCCACAACCCCCCTTCCATCCCAACAACCCCCCCTTCCATCCCAACAACTCCTTCCATCCCAACAACCCCCCTTCCATCCCAACAACCCCCCCTTCCATCCCAACAACCCTTCCTTCCATCCCAACAACCCTTCCTTCCATCCCAACAACCCTTCCTTCCATCCCAACAACCCTTCCTTCCATCCCAACAACCCTTCCTTCCATCCCCAACAACCCCCCTTCCATCCCAACAACACCCCCCTTCCATCCCAACAACCCCCCTTCCATCCCAACAACCCCCCTTCCATCCCAACAACCCCCCTTCCATCCCAACAACCCCCCCCTTCCATCCCAACAACTCCCTCCATCCCACAAACTCCCTTCCATCCCAACAACCCCCCTTCCATCCCAACAACCCCCCCCTTCCATCCCAACAACTCCCTTCCATCCCAACAACTCCCTTCCATCCCAACAACCCCCCTTCCATCCCAACAATCCCCCCCTTCCATCCCAACAACCCCTCCTTCCACCTCTAAATCCCCCCCATCCTAAGAATTCCCCTCCTATCCCAAGAACCCCCTCCCATCCTTCACTGAAGTTTTTTGCATATGGAGGGGAGAGAGTGGAGGACCCTGGAGGGTGCCATCCCTGCCATGAAGGAGAACGCTGGAGGGTGCCAGCCCTGCCATGGAGGAGGACCCTGGAGGGTGCCATTCCTGCCATGGAGGAGGACGCTGGAGGGTGCCAGCCCTGCCATGAAGGAGAACGCTGGAGGGTGCCAGCGTCCTCCATGAAAACTAAAACCTTAAAAGCATAGTAAACCTGCACCATGTAAATTTTTGCTTAATTTTCTTAAACTGTTTAAGAGATACCAATTTTTAACTATTTTTTTCAAATAGTGTGGTTTGCCGTGTTTCCTTTCATAGTAGAACATACTGTTAAATTCATTAAGCTCACTATGTTTACATGATATAAACGGGAGAACAGCCCCCCTCCCTCCATGATAAATGAGCAGTTTATAGTTAAACTATCAGCGTGTGTCTGTGTCACAACTCTACGGGACTCTCCCGCTATGTATCGTCCGGCAATGTTTATATAATTTCTAGTCATGGGTACACATAAACCATACCATGGGTGGGGATAGAACACGTGATCAGAGAGTCTCAAAACTCCAAACCGTCGCGTTAGCCACTGGGCCAGCTATGGTGTAGAAATATACCTAATTGGATGAATCTAGCTGGCCCAGTGGCTAACGCGACGGTCTGGAGTTTTGAGACAGATCGCGGGTTTTATCCCCACCCGTGGTATGGTTTGTTTGCAATCGTGTCATTACGATTTCGTGAGTCATGGGTACACATATTCACACCTTTATATATATATACACATGCACACGGGGGACGGGGGGGGGGGCGCACACAAATATACGTGCCCATATATATATATAATGAACAGAACAACCACTGTGAAAAAATAGTGAAATTCCAAGCGCTTCTGTGATTTCTCACATTATCAGGGAACTGACTTATATGTATCGTGCCGAACAGGTAAAACTTGCGATTTTGGCTTAAATAGCAACGCTGTTCTTGCCGAATAAGGCAAGCGAAAATTTGTGTATGCAATAATTACGCGAAAATCATTCTGAACCTAACGAAAAAAATATATTTCATTGTGTTTATTATTAAATTATTGCAAACTTATCTAAAATATATTTAGTTGGATTAGGCTAAATTAAATTGCGCTTTTTATCTTAAGGTTAGGCAAGTTTTCTAAGGTTTTTTTGGTACAAAATTATTAATATTTACATTACCAAAAATGAAAAAAATATATCTTCAAAAGTATAAGAGAAAATTTTAAAAAGGACTTAATTTTAAATTTCTTGCTAATTAACCAGTGTTACCTATTAGGCGGACACGCGCGCGCGCACACACACACACACACACACACACACACACACACACACACACACACACACACACACACACACACACACACACACACACGAGCTTTGACTCGACCCCTGCAACCTCAACTAGGTGAGTACACACACACACACACACACACACACACACACACACACACACACACACACACTACCTAGTACCGACCACTGAAGAGGCTGGACCAGGAGCTATGAATCGACCCCTGTAATCACAACTAGGTGAGTACACACAGTAAACACACGCACAGTAAATACACACAAACATTAAACACACACAGTATGGAGTTGTAACGTATTAAATGAGGGCGACATGAAAGACTTTTCTCTTTCTCTATAATGCAATTATCATCAACGTTTCGGTGAATCTGTTAGTATCATCAGGATCTACAAAAACACCACAAACACTTGTACAAACCACGGTACAAATTAGGTTTGAACCCCATAGTGAGTGAGTCTTAAATCTCCAGGCACTGGCCTGGAGTTTCATCACTCACTCGCTGTGGGTTCAAACCCTACCCGTTGCCGTTCTTGTTTACAATCGTGAGTCATGAAAACTTGTACAAAATACAAAAGAAACCGTGAAGAGTGTTATAAAAAATGTCATGTTCCTCTTCAGTTATAAAAATAATAATGTTGCTCTTGTTTGAGTGTTGTTGTTGCACTCCGCCTGACCACTGTGTAGCTGCCTCACTTTCCTCTACAAGTATTTGTAGAGTTTTTTTCAATGACCTTAATGGTGGTAAATTCACCGAAACGTTGATAATAAATGTAAACAGTGGAAAAAAGTCTTTCCTGCGGCCCCTCACACACACACACACACACACACACACACACACACACACACACACACACACACACACACACACACACACACACACACACACACACACACTGATATGCATATACAGTATATTATACTCAGTTGCCACTTTATTAGGTACACCCTTCTAGTACTGGGTAGGATCTGCCCCTCCCCCCTTGCCCTCTGATTGAGGGAGGGAAGGCAGACTGAGGGGGGCAGGGAGGGAGGATAGTAGCGTAAATAATGATGCTGCTCTGACGACATCATCCTCACATGGCTCAACCCTCTCTTTTTCGTCACTCCAGGAACCCCAGTTCCCCCCTCCCTTTCCCTGCTGCTGCTGTGTCTGTTATTACTACGACTACCACTGTTACTGCTGTCACCATCACTACCACCAGCATTACTCCTACCACCACCACAGTTGCTACTACCACTATTGCTATTACTATTACTACCACTGCTACTACACTGCTCCTACTACTCATACCACTACTACTACTACTACACTGCTCCATTACTAACACTAACCCCCACAGAGAAGCCCTCTTGACACAGGTCTTAGTTACATTACGTCCCACTCACTAACCACCCGCTGCTCGACATGTTTATTGATCCTTTATTAAGGAAGATACAAAATCACTTCGTGTTTTTACTTTTTGGGGAGTGGAAGGGGTGTGGTGCAGCCTCCATCGGCGTAGCTTTCGTTGGTTCGCACTTGTGTGGAAGGGTTGCAGACACCTCCGTAGTGGGCAAAGGTTTCAGCACCTCTGTAGTATGCAAAGGGTGTTACAGGTACCTCTGATGGGTGGGAATAGGGGTTCAGGTACCTACTGTTGTAATGCTGATGGTGGGGTCGTGAACGCTTCTGAAGGTGTGGGTGCCTCTGAGGGAGGTCGTCGTGGGTGCCTCTGAGGATGGGTCGTGGTCACTTCCAAATCCCTTACAGGATAACAAGCAAGGTATGCAGTAGCTCCTGAGGGTGCTGGAGGCGGCGCTAGGTAGATTACTGATGATCCCAGGATGACTCTTAGGAGTCCCACGTGGGCACCTGGAGGCTCTTAGCAGCCTCAGCTGACTCCCAGAGGCTCTTAACGCTAGCTGCTCCTCGGTGAGCACACTACTACGCGCGCGCGCTCATGTGCACACTAGCATGTACTGTTGTGCTACTACCGCTACTAGCACCACCACTACTACCTTGTTACCACCACTGCTACTTCAGAGAAGTACGTATCATGCCAATAAAACGGCATGGTCACATACGTATGTACCCACTGGAATTAAGTTATTGCAACCTTATGCAACTGAGAAGTGATAGACGTTGGTGACGTGAAGAATACTGGTCGAGGTTGATAGTGTGTACGAGGAGGTACCGAGGTTGATAGTGTGGATGAGGTGGTACTGAGGTTAATAGTGTGGACACACAGGGTTGTCTCTCTCCCTGGCGTGGGTTTCAGGGGGTCTCTGCCCCACGCGGCCTAGTCCCAAATCAGGCGTGAATGCAGTAACTATTACTCAGAGCCCCATAGACGGTATGGTATCACGTGTTAACATTATGACGACCAGGAGCTATTGTATAATGATGAAGCGCTAAACCCGTTTGAGTCATTTAGTCCATGGAATGGTGGAAGCTCGGACCTCCGACCGTTAATGACGATATAGAAACAGTTGTTGTTCATCGAGGAAGCAAATTCTGCGTAGCGAATATAAGCAGATTTGTTTGATTATAAATTACGTACGCCCGTAGTGTGCCGCTACGCAGTTCTGTAGGCAAGTTAGCGGAAGCAGCAACGGTTGCCATTAAAATTTACTTGTGTATTTTTTACGTGGGTTTGTTGCGAGACACTTGTGTCTCTCTGTCCGCAAATTTAGAACATAAGAAAGGAGGAACACTGCAGGAGGCCTGTTGGCCCATACTAGGCACGTCCTTTACAATTCATCCCACTAACAAAACATTTGCCCAACCCAATTTTCAATGCTACCCAAGAAATAAGCTCTGATGTGAAAGTCCCACTCAAATCCAACCCCTCCCACTCATGTACTTATCCAACCTAAATTTGAAACTACCCAAAGTCCCAGCCTCAATAACCCAACTAGGTAGACTGTTCCACTCATCAACTACCCTATTTCCAAACCAATACTTTCCTATGTCCTTTCTAAATCTAAACTTATCTAATTTAAATCCATTACTGCGGGTTCTCTCTTGGAGAGACATCCTCAAGACCTTATTAATATCCCCTTTATTAATACCTATCTTCCACTTATACACTGGTGATAATGTATATCCCTCGCTACTCCCTGGCCAGTATCAGGTTAGTCCCCTCCTCCCTCTACTTCCATAAAGCCGCCAGTTACTAAGCTACTCCCATGCTCCCATTTCTACTCTCGCTACTCCCATACCACCACCCGCTACTCTCGCCACTCCCATACTGCCACCTGCTACTCTCGCTACTCCCGTACTGGCACCTGCTACTCTCGCCACTCCCATACTGGCACCTGCTACTCTCGCCACTCCCATACTGGCACCTGCTACTCTCGCCACTCCCATACTGGCACCTGCTACTCTCGCTGCTCCCATACTGGCACCTGCCACTCTTGTTACTCCCATACTGGCACCTGCTACTCTCGCTACTCTCATACTGGCACCTGCTACTCTCGCTACTCCCATACTGGCACCTGCTACTCTTGTTACTCCCATACTGGCACCTCCTACTCTCGCTACTCCCATACTGGCACCTGCTACTCTTGTTACTCCCATACTGGCACCTGCTACTCCCATACTGGCACTTACTCTTGTTACTCCCATACTGGCACCTGCTACTCTTGTTACTCCCATACTGGCACCTGCTACTCTTGTTACTCCCATACTGGCACCTGCTACTCTTGTTACTCCCATACTGGCACCTGCTACTCTCGCTACTCCGATACTGGCACCTGCTGCTCTCGCTACTCCGATACTGGCACCTGCTGCTCTCGCTACTCCCATACTGGCACCTGCTACTCTCGCTACTCCCTGGTCTGCTAATCTCTACTCCCTGGCCTGGTACTGTCGCTACTCATTGGCCTGCTACTGTCGCTACTCCCTACCCTGCTACTGTCGCTACTCCCTGGCCTGCTACTGTCGCTACTCCCTGGCCTGGTACTTCGCTACTCCCTGGCCTGGTACTGTCGCTACTCCCTGGCCTGCTACTGTCGCTACTCCCTGGCCTGCTACTGTCGCTACTCCCTGGCCTGCTACTGTCGCTACTCCCTGGCCTGCTACTGTCACTACTCCCTGGCCTGCTACTGTCACTACTCCCTGGCCTGCTACTGTCGCTACTCCCTGGCCTGCTACTGTCGCTACTCCCTGGCTTGGTACTGTCGCTACTCCCTGGCTTGGTACTGTCGCTACTCCCTGGCCTGGTACTGTCGCTACTCCCTGGCCTGGTACTGTCGCTACTCCCTGGCCTGGTACTGTCGCTACTCCCTGGCCTGGTACTGTCGCTACTCCCTGGCCTGGTACTGTCGCTACTTCCCTGGCCTGGTACTGTGCTAACTCCTGGCTTGGGACTGTCGCTACTCCCTGGCCTGGTACTGTCGCTACTCCCTGGCCTGGTACTGTCGCTACTTCCCTGGCCTGGTACTGTCGCTACTCCTGGGCCCGGTACTGTCGCTACTCCCTGGCTTGGTACTGTCGCTACTTCCCTGGCTTGGTACTGTCGCTACTCTCCCTGGCCTGGTACTGTCGCTACTTCCCCTGGCCTGGGACTGTCGCTACTCCCTGGCCTGTACTGTCGCTACTCCCTGGCCTGGTACTGTCGCTACTCCCTGGCCTGGTACTGTCGCTACTCCCTGGCCTGGTACTGTCGCTACTCCCTGGCTTGGTACTGTCGCTACTCCCTGGCCTGGTACTGTCGCTACTTTCCCCGCTTGGTACGTCGCTACTCCCTGGCCTGGTACTGTCGCTACTCCCTGGCCTGGTACTGTCGCTACTCCCTGGCCTGGTACTGTCGCTACTCCCTGGCTTGGTACTGTCGCTACTCCCTGGCTTGGTACTGTCGCTACTCCCTGGCCTGGTACTGTCGCTACTCCCTGGCCTGGTACTGTCGCTACTCTCCCTGGCCTGGTTTCTGTCGCTACTTCCCTGGCCTGGTACTGTCGCTACTATCCCTGGCCTGGTACTGTCGCTACTCCCTGGCTTGGTACTGTCGCTACTCCCTGGCTTGGTACTGTCGCTACTCCCTGGCCTGGTACTGTCGCTACTCCCTGGCTTGGTACTGTCGCTACTTCCCTGGCTGGTACTGTCGCTACTCTCCCTGGCCTGGTACTGTCGCTACTCCCTGGCTTGGTACTTGTCGCTTTTCTTCGCTACTCCCTGGCTTGGTACTGTCGCTACTCCCTGCTTGGTACTGTCGCTACTCCCTGGCCTTGGTACTGTCGCTACTCCCTGCCTGGTACTGTCGCTACTCCCTGGCCTGGTACTGTCGCTACTTCCCTGGCCTGGTACTGTCGCTACTCCTGGCCTGGTACTGTCGCTACTCCCTGGCCTGGTACTGTCGCTACTTCCCTGGCCTGGTACTGTCGCCTACTCCCTGGCCTGGTACTGTCGCTACTCCCTGCCTGGTACTGTCGCTACTCCCTCCCTGGTTTACTGTCGCTACTCCCTGGCCTGGTACTGTCGCTACTCCCTGGCCTGGTAAATGTCGCTTACTCCCTGGCCTGGTACTGTCGCTACTCCTGGCCTGGTACGTCGCTACTTCCCTGGCCTGGTACTGTCGCTACTCCCTGGCCTGGTACTGTCGCTACTTTCCCTGGCCTGGTACTGTCGCTACTCCCTGGCCTGGTACTGTCGCTACTCCCTGGCCTGGTACTGTCGCCCCTACTGTCCCTGCCTGGTACTGTCGCTACCTCCCTGGCCTGGTACTGTCGCTACTCCCTGGCCTGGTACTGTCGCTACTCCCTGGCCTGGTACTGTCGCTACTCCCTGGCTTGGTACTGTCGCTACTCCCTGGCCTGGTACTGTCGCTACTCCCTGGCCTGTACTGTCGCTACTCCCTGGCTTGGTACTGTCGCTACTCCCTGGCCTGGTACTGTCGCTACTCCCTGGCCTGGTACTGTCGCTACTCCCTGGCCTGGTACTGTCGCTACTCCCTGGCCTGGTACTGTCGCTACTCCCTGGCCTGGTACTGTCGCTACTCCCTGGCCTGGTACTGTCGCTACTCCCTGGCCTGGTACTGTCGCTACTCCCTGGCCTGGTACTGTCGCTACTTCCCTGGCCTGGTACTGTCGCTACTCCCTGGGCCCGGTACTGTCGCTACTTCCCTGCCTGGTACTGTCGCTACTCCCTGGCTTGGTACTGTCGCTACTCTGCCTGGTACTGTCGCTACTCCCTGGCCTGGTACTGTCGCTACTTACCCTGCCTGGTACTGTCGCTACTTCCCTGGCCTGGTACTGTCGCTACTTCCTGCCTGGGACTGTCGCTACTCCCTGGCCTGGTACTGTCGCTACTCCCTGGCCTGGTACTGTCGCACTCCCCTGGCCTGGTACTGTCGCTACTCCCTGGCCTGGTACTGTCGCTACTTCCCTGCCTGGTACTGTCGCTACTTTCCCCGGCCTGGTACTGTCGCTACTCCTGCTTGGTACTGTCGCTACTCCTTGGCCTGGTACTGTCGCTACTTCCCTGGCCTGGTACTGTCGCTACTCCTGGCCTGGTACTGTCGCTACTCCCTGGCCCCGGTACTGTCGCTACTCCGCCTGGTACTGTCGTCCCCTGGCCTGGTACTGTCGCTACTCCTGCCTGGTACTGTCCTACTCCCTGGCCTGGTAAATGTCGCTAACTCCCTGGCCTGGTACTGTCGCTACTCCCTGGCCTGGTACTGTCGCTACTCCCTGGCCTGGTACTGTCGCTACTACTCCCTGGCCTGGTAAATGTCGCTACTCCCTGGCCTGGTACTGTCGCTACTCTCCCTGGCCTGGTACTGTCGCACCTCCTACTCTCTTCCCTGGCCTGGGACTGTCGCTACTTCCCTGGCCTGGTACTGTCGCTACTCCTGCCTGTACTTCCTACCCCTGGCCTGGTACTGTCGCTACTTCCCTGGCCCTGGTACTTGTCGCTACTTTCCCCGCCTGGTACTGTCGCTACTCCCTGGCCTGGTACTGTCGCTACTCCCTGCCTGGTACTGTCGCTACTCCCTGCCTGGTACTGTCGCTACTCCCTGGCCTGGTACTGTCGCTACTCCCTGGCTTGGTACTGTCGCTACTCCCTGGCCTGGTACTGTCCCCTACTCCCTGGCTGGTACTGTCGCTACTCCCTGGCCTGGTACTGTCGCTACTCCCTGGCCTGGTACTGTCGCTACTCCCTGGGCCCGGTACTGTCGCTACTCCCTGGCCTGGTACGTCGCTACTTTCCCCGGCCTGGTACTGTCGCTACTCCGCTTACTCCCTGGCCTGGTACTGTCGCTACTCCCTGGCCTTTGGGACTGTCGCTACTCCCTGGCCTGGTACTGTCGCTACTCCCTGGCCTGGTACTGTCGCTACTCCCTGGCCTTACGTGATCGCGCTACTTCCCCTCCCTGGCCTGGTACTGTCGCTACTCCCTGGCCTGGTACTGTCGCTACTCCCTGGCCTGGTACTGTCGCTAACTTCCCTGGCCTGGTACTGTCGCTACTCCCTGGCCTGGTACTGTCGCTACTCCCCGGCCTGGTACTGTCGCTACTCCCTGGCCTGGTACTGTCGCTACTCCCTGGCCTGGTACTGTCGCTACTCCCTGGCCTGGTACTGTCGCTACTCCCTGCCTGGTACTTTGTCCCCCGGCTTTCTGTCCCTGGCCTGGTACTGTCGCTACTCCCTGGCCTGTACTGGGCGCTACTTCCCTGGCCTGGTACTGTCGCTACTCCCTGGCCTGGTACTGTCGCTAACTCCCTGGCCTGGTACTGTCGCTAACTCCCTGGCCTGGTACTGTCGCTACTCCCTGGCCTGGTACTGTCGCTACTCCCTGGCCTGGTACTGTCGCTACTTTTCCCCGGCCTGGGACTGTCGCTACTCCCTGGCCTGGTACTGTCGCTACTCCCTGGGCCCGGTACTGTCGCTACTCCTGGCCTGGTACTGTCGCTACTCCCTGGCCTGGTACTGTCGCTACTCCCTGGCCTGGTACTGTCGCTACTCCCTGGCCTGGTACTGTCCCCCTACTCCCTGCCTGTACTGTCGCTACTCCCTGGCCTGGTACTGTCGCTACTTCCCTGGCCTGGTACTGTCGCTACCTCCCTGGCCTGGTACTGTCGCTACTCCCTGGCCTGGTACTGTCGCTACTCCCTGGCCTGGTACTGTCGCACTCCCTGGCTTGGTACTGTCGCTACTCCCTGGCCTGGTACTGTCGCTACTCCCTGGCCTGGTACTGTCGCTACTCCCTGGCCTGGTACTGTCGCTACTCCCTGGCCTGGTACTGTCGCTACTCCCTGGTTTGGTACTGTCGCTACTCCCTGGCCTGTACTGTCCCCTACTCCCTGGCCTGGTACTGTCGCTACTCCCTGGCCTGGTACGTCGCTACTCTCCTACTGTTACCCCCGGCCTGGTACTGTCGCTACTCCCTGCCTGGTACTGTCGCTACTCCCTGGCCTTTGGGACTGTCGCTACTCCCCCTGGATTTGTACTGTCGCTACTCCTGGCCTGGTACTGTCGCTACTCCTGCCTGGTACTGTCGCTACTTCCCTGGCCTGGTACTGTCGCTACTCTTTCCCTGGCCTGGTACTGTCGCTACTCCCTGGCCGGTACTGTCGCTACTCCCTGGCCTGGTACGTCGCCCACTACTCCCTGGCCTGGTACTGTCGCTACTTTCTTCCCTGGCCTGGTACTGTCGCTACTTCCCTGGCCTGGTAAATGTCGCTACTCCCTGGCCTGGTACTGTCGCTACTCTCCCCGGCCTGGTACTGTCGCTACTTCCCTGGCCTGGTACTGTCGCTACTCCCTGGCCTGGTACTCGCTACTCCCTGGCCTGGTACTGTCGCTACTTCCCCTGGCCTGGTACTGTCGCTACTCCCTGGCCTGTACTGTCGCTCACTCCCTGGCCTGGTACTGTCGCTACTTCCCTGGCCTGGGACTGTCGCTACTTCCCTGGCCTGGTACTGTCGCTACTCCCTGCCTGGTACTGTCGCTACCTCCCTGGCCTGGTACTGTCGCTACTTCTCCCTGCCTGGTACTGTCGCAACTCCCTGGCCTGGTACTGTCGCTACTACCCTGGCCTGGTACTGTCCGCTACTCCCGGCCTGGTACTGTCGCTACTCCCTGGCCTGGTACTGTCGCTACTCCCCTGGCCTGGTACTGTCGCTACTCCCTGGCCTTTGGGACTGTCGCTACTTTCCCTGGCCTGGTACTGTCGCTACTTACCCTGGCCTGGGACTGTCGCTACTTCCCTGGCCTGGTACTGTCGCTATTCTCCCTGCCTGGTACTGTCGCTACTCCCTGGCCTGGTACTGTCGCTACTCCCTGGCCTGGTACTGTCGCTACTCCTGGCTTTGGTACGTCGCTACTCCCTGGCCTGGGACTGTCGCTACTCCCTGGCCTGGTACTGTCGCTACTCCCTGGGCCCGGTACTGTCGCTACTCCCTGGCCTGGTACTGTCGCTACTTCCCTGGCCTGGTACTGTCGCTACTCCCTGGCCTGGTACTGTCGCTACTCCCTGGCCTGGTACTGTCGCTACTTCCCTGGCCTGGTACTGTCGCTACTCCCTGGCCTGGTACTGTCGCACTACTCCCTGGGCCCGGTACTGTCGCTACTCCCTGGCCTGGTACTGTCGCTCTCCTGGCCTGTACTGTCGCTACTCCCTGGCCTGGTACTGTCGCTACCCCTGGCCTGGTACTGTCGCTACTCCCGGCCTGGTACTGTCCGCTACTTTCCCTGGCCTGGTACTGTCGCTACTTTCCCTGGCCTGGTACTGTCGCTTTCTCCCCTGGCCTGGTACTGTCGCTACTCCCTGGCCTGGTACTGTCGCTACTCCCTGCCTGGTACTGTCGCTACTCCCCTGGCCTGGTACTGTCGCTACTCCCTGGCCTGGTACTGTCGCTACTTCCCTGGCCTGGTACTGTCGCTACTCCCTGGGCCTGGTACTGTCGCTACTCCCTGGCCTGGTACTGTCGCTACTCCCTGGCCTGGTACTGTCGCTACTCCCTGGGCCTGGTACGTCCCCTACTTCCCTGGCCTGGTACTGTCGCTAAATCCCTGGCCTGGTACTGTCGCTACTCCCTGGCCTGGGACTGTCGCTACTCCCTGGCCTGGTACTGTCGCTACTTTTCCCTGGCCTGGTACTGTCGCTACTCCCTGGCCTGGTACTGTCGCTACTCCCTGGCCTGGTACTGTCGCTACTTCCCTGGCCTGGGACTGTCGCTACTCCCTGGCCTGGTACTGTCGCTTTCTCCCTGGCCTGGTACTGTCGCTACTCCTGGCCTGGTACTGTCGCTACTTCCTGGCCTGGTACTGTCGCTACTCCCTGGCCTGGTACTGTCGCTACTTCCCTGGCCTGGTACAGTCGCTACTCTCCCTGGCCTGGGACTGTCGCTACTCTCCTGGCCTGGTACTGTCGCTACTCTCCCTGGCCTGGTATGGTTTTCCGCCACTTCCCTGAAACCTGTTATGTTATTTTCATCGGTATTTGTCGCTAATTTTCTTTTATTTCCTGGCGGTACAGTCGCTCTCCTGGCCGGTAATCAGTCGTACATCCCTGGCCTGGACTATCACTGCCTATGTTCCTTACTTCCCTGGCCGATACCTTTGGTTTTCTCTAAATTTCCTGGTGGTAGTTTCTGCACAACCTAAATTTTTTCCAGGTAATTGTAGATGATTGTTCACAGTAAAATTTTGTTCCTAAGAATTTCTTGTTGCTGCCAGAGTCGTACTGTGCCTGCAGAGAATGGGGGTTGTTCCAAGTAATGGGTTGCTGCAATTAAATTGGCTTGTTGCTGCAGCATACATACTTGGTTTGCTCAGTAACTTGGTGTTGCTGGCAAGATAATTGTGGTTTTGCTGCAGTAATTGGTGTGCTGCAAGTATTGTGGGTTGCAGCAGTAATTGTGGGTTGCCTGAAGATATTGTGGTTTCTGCAGCAGAGATAATTGTGATTGTTGCTGCAAGAGAATTGTGGTTGTTGCTGCAAGATAATTGTGCTTGTTGCTGCAAGATAATTGTGCTTGTTGCTGCAAGATAATTGTGGTTGTTGCTGCAAGATAATTGTGGTTGTTGCTGCAAGATAATTGTGGTTGTTGCTGCAAGATAATTGTGGTTGTTGCTGCAAGATAATTGTGGTTGTTGCTGCGAGATAATTGTGCTTGTTGCTGCAAGATAATTGTGCTTGTTGCTGCAAGATAATTGTGCTTGTTGCTGCAGGATAATTGTGCTTGTTGCTGCAAGATAATTGTGCTTGTTGCTGCAAGATAATGTGCTTGTTGTCAAGATAATTGTGCTTGTTGCTGCAAGATAATTGTGTTGTTTGCTGCAAGATAATTGTGCTTGTTGCTGCAAGATAATGTGCTGGTTGCTGCAAGATAATTGTGCTTGTTGCTGCGAGATAATTGTGCTTGTTGCTGACAAGATAATTGTGCTTGTTGCTGCAAGATAATTGTGTTGTTTCAGATAATTGTGCTTGTTGCTGCAAGATATATGCTGTAGTGCAAAGATAATGTGGCTTGTTGTCAAGATAATTGTGCTTGTTGCTGCAAGATAATTGTGCTTGTTGCTGCAAGATAATTGTGCTTGTTGCTGCAAGATAATTGTGCTTGTTGCTGCAAGATAATTGTGCTTGTTGCTGCAAGATAATTGTGCTTGTTGCTGCAAGATAATTGTGCTTGTTGCTGCAAGATAATTGTGCTTGTTGCTGCAAGATAATTGTGCTTGTTGCTGCAAGATAATTGTGCTTGTTGCTGCTGCAAGATAATTGTGCTTGTTGCTGCTGCAAGATAATTGTGCTTGTTGCTGCTGCAAGATAATTGTGCTTGTTGCTGCTGCAAGATAATTGTGCTTGTTGCTGCTGCAAGATAATTGTGCTTGTTGCTGCTGCAAGATAATTGTGGTTGCTGCTGCAAACTGATTGTGAACCTCTTGTGCTGATTAACATGGAATACTGCATGTTGTTGTGCATGTTTGTACAACTCTTGTGCTCATTAACATTTAATGAGTGTGCCATAGGTCAAGGTAGGAGAGAGAGAGAGAATGTGTGGATACTATGTCAGGGTTACCAGGAACTATGCAGTAGGATGTAAACATACGTCAGGTGTTCCAGTATGTTGAGAAAGGGTAAGTGTCGTTTTGGTTGAGGTGTCGGTATTTTCACCCAGAGATGTACGAATCATTAGTAACTAGACGAGGTTACGACCTGAGCCGCCCGAAATTTCGTGTGAAGCAAACATGACAGTATATAACTACGTATCGAGAGGCGGAAGACTAAGTAAATTAAAGTAAAATAGGGGGAGAGACCATGGGAGATAGACAATAAATCCAGTGGCAGAACACGGGGAAATAAGAGGTATACATGGCAACGGTACACGGTGACCTGCGCCACGTACAACATGTCACATTACGAACAGTACTGCGCCACGTACAATATGCCACATCACGGACAGTACTGGGGAGGTCAAAAATATGCACATCAAGAACCATTTCACATGATGACACAGTACCAGTGGGTACTAACCCACCCCATCCCCCTCCTGCTTGCAAACATGCAGGGCTTGAAAGCAAACAAAAAATGTCGACGTGAGCTAGATGAATGGGCTGCTTGCAGAAGCAAATGTGTCAGGAATGTTTTGAACGGTGAGATAACGATAAAAAAAATACATTTACAGATGTGACAATAAATAGGTCGCATGGAGGAGCAGGACTATGTGAAAGACACGTTTCACATTTGTCGAATTTATCAAATGATACAATAGAGGTTCTAGGTATTTAAGTGGAAAATAGAAATATAGTAATTCTTCTTGCATATTAACTACCACCAGCAATGTCTTAGGAATTCACGGATCAGATAAGGAAGATAACTGTCTTGAAAGTCGTGACAACTGCACACTACATATTATCCTCGTGGAATTTCAACCTCCCAGGTATGAATTGGAATGTGATAAGTCAGTGTTGTAACAGAAATAGTTCCGGGAAGCACTCTGGCTCACTAGGTACATGCCAGAGAACTGATGGAACTTTTTGAAGAGTTTGCTCTTAATCAACATACAACAGAACCCATTAAAGTGGAAATATTTGAAATGATCGTCACAATGAGGAACTGATCAGAAACATCTGATCACAGCATCCTGGAAGTACAAAATATAAATTATGGGGTGAAAAGCTCCAGAAATAGCGTACAAGAATGAATGTTCAGAAAATTTCGCGTCAGCAGTCTGAGAACGGGGACAAAATTAGCAAATAACTATTAGACATACCATGGAGAAACTGATATGAGCACCATAAATTCTCGCCAGTGCTTGGAAAAGCTAAACACAAGCATAAAACGTCTGTACGAAATATTTACTACTAAAAACTACAACAAAAAACATCGAATAAAAGCGTTGAAGAATGTACAGAAGATAAGAAAGGGTTAAAAAATTGCTTTAAAACGTGAATATCACAATGAAGGGAAGATAATTTCAGCCGACAGAAGCAGAAAGTGAACAAAAATGTCATCCAAGATATTGCAACGAACGTCAAATATTGGACCATTAATCACGAGTTTCATGCAGACGATGAAAAAGACACGAGTAGAATTCTAAAAGACCTAAATGAATCTATGTTCATCCATAAACAAAAAGAAAAAGAGAGTAGAACTACGGAATTCGAAAAAAATTAACATACTCGTGCAGCTCCTGGACTGAATTTATCGAATGAATTTTTTATAAAGTATTGGAAAATACCACTAAGAAGAGAACCAGGTATCCTTTGGAGAAAGAACTTAAACCTACGTTAAATCCCAGACGACTTTGAGTGTAAAGATCCTTTGCATAAAGGAGGCAGTAAAGTGCTATTTAAAAATCACAAACAAAAAACTATAACATTGCGCACACAAGTCTATGAAAAGCTAATGAGAACAGATTACAAATTTCATGGAACATCACAATCCAAACCAGCATGAATTTAAAACAAAGATCACGCTAGTCACAACTGTTAAACCATTATTACAGGATTACGGAAGCATTTAAAGAAAGCCAGAACACAGTTGTGGTATACATGATTTCGCAAATGCGATCATGGAGGTGATTGCACAAAATGGAGGGGGGGGGATAAGTATAACGAAGAAAGTAGGCAAATGGATATTCAGGTTTATTTAAATAGAAGACAGAGTAGTAAAGCAAAGTCTAGTATTAGCCAAGTAAAAAGACTTGTGCCCAGAGACACGGTCCTGGCGGCTGTACTGTTTCTTAACCTCAGCAAACAAAAAAAAAAAGCTTGCTACTGTTTTGTATTTTTTGCGGACGCTGTAAATCGTCTCTGCAGGTGACGTGAAAAAATGCAAGAAGATATGAACAGAGACTTGTATAGTTACCAGTGGAGAATAAATAATAATGGCGACAAGTTCCAGCTGTTTATATATGGAAAGAATGAAGAACTCAAAAAAGATACTGTATACAAAATGCAAGATCCCCAAATAGGACGAAGGGAGAATGTGAAGGACCTGAGTGTAATAGTGCCATCTGACCTTTCTTTTAAAAAAATTGATAAGCCTGATTAATGTCACGAACGCCTGGAAAATAATTAGGTAGATATTGAGAACTTTCAAAACAAGGGAAATAATACCAATGGTGACACTAATGAAATCGCTTGTTCTTTGTCACTTAAGGCATCTTTCAGGGCAGGAGACATCAGAGCTGGACCAGATACAGAGATCATTTACGGCCGGAATAGAGCCAGTAAAGCCTATAAATTATTGGGAATACCTAGTTTCTAAACAGGTACTAAATGAAGTGGGTATAATAAACATGTAGACGGTACCTGAGGACCTAGTCCCAAATCTGTTTGCTGTCATAATAGACTGCATGTGAGGGGACATGGGAGATGTAAAATACTCGGTGAGCAGCAGGGGCGCAGTGGGCACAGTTAATGAAAAATGCGTCAGTGTCAGTGGTCCCAAACACACTAATATCTTAACAGACGTCAGACAGTGTCGGAACAGGTATAAAGGTTTTTAGGATATAACTCTTAAGTACCTCTATCAAATGCCAGATCAACCAGGCTATGATGGATATGTGAGCCAGCGGGCCGCCAGCAGCAAAAGCCCGGTTGACCAGGCAAGCAGCAGGCAACACTGGCCCGGGGAGGGGGGGCTTCGGGAGTAGGAAAACTCAAAAACCATTAGTCTCGTGTCAAAGATAAAGGTGCATGTTTGTGCAACTCTTGTGCTCGTTAACATTGAATGCTGCATGTGTTATGCATGTTTGTGCAGCTCTTGTACTCATTAACATAGAACGCTGTGAATGTTTGTGCTGTTTTTGTACTCGTTACTAATATTAGTGACGGATGTACAATGGCCCCACCCTGAAGAAAAGGAGTGTTTTTTATTAAAATACAAACTGGATACATCAGCATTGTGCTACTGCTTTATTCTATGATAGTTATACAGTGGAAAAAAACAAGTTAGGTTCCCCTGTCACATTCCATCACGCAGGATGAGGTTCATACAAGGTGTTGAAATCTCTCAGCCTCGGTTGGGAGACTTCAGTAAGGCAATTAGAATATCATCAAGCATTCCAGCAAGGGTTCATCAGCTACGGTAGCTTCAAAGATTTTCCAACAGCATATCCTGGTGTGTGTGTTTGTGTATATGTATGTATGTTTT
>NC_069410.1:28947486-28972486 GCF_026875155.1 Cherax quadricarinatus | reverse complement strand
TCCTCTCTTCTCTTCTCTCTCTCTCTCTCTCTCTCTCTCTCTCTCTCTCTTCTCTCTTCTCTCTCTCTCTCTCTCTCTCTCTCTCTCTCTCTCTCTCTCCTCTCTCTCTCTCTCTCTCTCTCTCTCTCCCCCTCCCTCCCTCCCTCCTTCCTTTCCCTTCAGATTTGCCCACTACTTTGTTTACAGTACCAGACAATCCCTATTGCGTGTACCGGACCTGTTCAGCACACGTATGTTGTAATGCTCTAGTTCAGATAAGAAACACTCGTATGTTTAACACTATATTCTTAGATATATAATGTAGCTTTAAAGTGTCACGAACCTTCTGCTATAATGAATTTGCAATGACCACATGTAGACTTTGATATAAATGTAGTTCAGATTTCACGCCTTATTTCTCTGTCTCTTTCTCTCTCATTTATTCTATCTATTCTCTATTTTTTACACGGTTTATTAAGGATTCCTAACTTTATTTGCAAGTTAAGAGCTATTACACACATCAGCTCATTTCAAAGCCTTTTTATTGTTATGAGACATACAAATAGTGAACAGAATGACGTTGGAGGCATCTGTGGGCCAGCAGTTTCATTTGATCAACTGACTTTATTTCACTGATATTATTGTGCAGTACGAAAATGTTCCAGACTCGAGTCATCTTAGAAATAAATGATCTCAAATGTAGCGATATTCTGAAGAAGGGTATTGTCTGAGTGAAGTTACTGCTTGCTTCCCGTCTTGTTGTGTAGCTCACTTCTCGCCGTCCTCGGAATGGAGCCAAGTGTGGTACTTTGACAGTATTGGCCTTGTACATAATAAGGCCACCCACATTCCTCCGATGTTGAAGGTTCTAGTGAAACGACAGATCTATCCAGACTGGGTCCAGGCGAGAGATGAGGCTTCTTACTCTGTTCTCTACTCGGTCAAGAAGTCGCAGATGAGATAGGGGCAGGCAATCCAAGGAAGTGGAGCATACTCAAGGTGTGAGCGTACTTGTGCTTTGTACAGAATCTTGCAGCTTCTGCTGTCAAGCAGACGCGAGATACGTCGAAGTGCTGTAAGCTTCCTGGCCGCTTTGTTTGCAAGATTTACGACTTGGTTCTTCATGGTCAGTTTGGAATCAAATTTCACCCCAAGGATATCAACTTCGTCCCCAGGTACCAACGTTTTCCCATTCATACTCACTACTGCTCCGGCATTACCATCATGGTGCCTAGAGATCTTCATCATTTGTTTTCTCGGGAGCAAATGTTACCTGCCATGGGTTTCCCCAGACTGAAATAGCTCTTAGCTGGTGATTGATGTAGCTTAGAGCAGGTGGCATTCTACTTATCCTCTGTTCTTTATCCCTATTCTCCCTCTCTCTCATATATATATATATATATATATATATATATATATATATATGTATATATATATATATATATATATATATATATATATATATATATATATATATATATATATATATATATATATATATATATATTATGTAATAATTTCGCAAAAACCATTCTGAGCCTAAGGAAAAAAGTATTTCAGTTTGTTTATTATTAAATAGTTGTAAACTTGTCTAAAATGTTTTAGTTGGATTAAGCTAAATTGAATTCCGCTTGTTATAATAAGGTTAGGTTAGTTTTCTAAGATACTCTTGGTATAAAATTATTAATTTTTACATTAACGTAAATGAAAAAAATATATCTCTAAACGTATAAGAGAAAATTTTAGAAAGGACTTAATTTTAACTGAGTTCTTGCTAACTGAACAATTTTACCTATTGGGCACGACGATATATATATATATATATATATATATATATATATATATATATATATATATATATATATATATATATATATATATATGTTTGTTGGAGAGGTCATAAATAGTTCTATTGTTGCTGTGTGTGGGATAAGCCATTCTGAGAAATGGTAATTCCCAAGTGATAGTATCTGACAGATTTCGCTAGACATGTGTTGTAATGAAACTTAGTGTATGTACACTCAGCAAATGTGATGAGTGTACACTCAGCAGATGTTATGATGAATGAGTGTACACTCAGTGTATGTTGTGATGATTGTAAACCTACATTCACTGGGTTCGGTTTTTGCTAAACAATAATTCTGGTATAATCGTTGGTTTTTAATATGATTGTCAAAGGTTTAATTTCTGCATATGACATCTGTGGAAGGTTTGATGTGGCTGACGTGTGACGCATTTGTGGCGTTACACCACTGGATTGTCACGCAGTAGTGACCTGTGACGCACGTGTGGCTTCAGACTCGCCTGGGCCGTGACGCAATAGCGTCCTATGACGCAGCAGCAACCTGTGACACAGTTGCTTGTGACGCAGTAGCTCGACTTACACCAGTGAATAACGAGATAATATAGAGAGAACTTGGAGAGATTGTAAGTGTAACCAGGCTTAAGGTTTCTGAGATTTGCAGTCACCAATTTCTAGCTCCTGGCCCCTAAACCTCAAACCTAGCAGACCACCGGCATTAGTTTCTGCCTTCTCGGACTCTTAACTTTTTCTTATCCACTTCCCTCTACTTCCATGAGTCATTAAATACTTCCAAACATACATGTGATCTCGGATTTTAACATTGATGTGTTCTCGTGCTGGTGATACATGCATTTCTCAATGCCGGTCAACCCCAGTCAGTTCCTCTTCTCTTCTAGAGTAGTGTTTTGGTCTTACCTTTACCTTTGAAGAGCTTCGAGAGTTTGACTAGTCTCGGAGCCTGGCCATGGGCCAGGCTTGTCTGGTGCTTGCCTGGTCAACCAGGCTGTTGCTGCTGGAGGCCCGCTGCCCCTCATATCCATCACAGCCTGGTTGATCTGGCACAAACAGACTGGTTGAATAGTGGTCAGAGGATCGAGCCTCCACGAATCCTTGCGCTGAATAACCAACACCGATTTAGTATCGTGAAAGAATAATCGCGAAATTGTTCCCTCTTATTTTTTGTTAAGACAGTGGAGCAGTCTGAGTGGCAAAGAGTGTGACTGTTTCAGATGTTTTCTTTCATTATAGGTAGTGCAGTTCACTTCTGTCACACTCATTTTATCTCTGTAACTGTCTCCAAAAAAATTTTTGTAGGTTCATCGGGACGAAATTCCCATCCTTGTGTCAGTGTTGTTTTTACCGTGGCAATTTCCTCTACTACTTTATTATTGTTATTATTATTATTATTAATCTTCATTTCTACAAGCATGGGATACAACTTATAAAGACCATAACTGACACAAGTTACATACTATATAAAAAGCCCCTGGTTATGCAGAGCATTTCGCGCAAATTAGATTTTGTCCCCAGGATGCGACCCACACCAGTCGGCTAACACCCTGGTACCTATTTACTGCTAGGTGAACAGGGACAACAGGTGTCTTAAGGAAACACTTCTCCAATATTTCCACCCGCACCGGGGATCAAACCACGGACATCAGTGTGTGAGCGGAGTGTGCTACCAACTGAGCTACGGGACACCATAATATTTATAATTTACACGTGGGCAATACTGTCTTAAGAACATAACATAAGAAAGGAGGAACACTGCAGCAAGCCTGTTCGCCCATACTAGGCAGGTCCTTTACAATCCTTCCCACTAACAAATATTTGTCATGTAATACAGTACAGTACAGTTTATCCACCTGTTGAGATAGAGCCCAGATATGCTGTCTTCCATCTTTGTGTAGCTGTCCCATCTTTAGCTGTTAGTTGAAATGCTTGGCGAGAGGCCTGCCAGTGTTTGTGTGACTCTTCTGGTCCAAGTTAGACTGAAACGTTGTCGTAAGCTCCTACCTCCTATGTGCAGGTTATTTGTGTATTGTTCCAGTCACTGTATTGTCTCTTTTATTCTTCTTGGTTAGTTGTCATTGTGTTTGTTGTCCAGTTATTTTACCTTCACTCTTCTGTTAAGTGAATGTGGCTTAATTTTGTTTTCTTGCCACCTGAGTGGTTTGTCATGCACCCGCAGCTCATCCTGTGAGCGGTAGCACTGTGCACCCGCAGCTCATCATGGGTGAGCTGCGGGTCTCTCTCAGGTCTCACCGGGTCTCTCTCAGGTCTGCATTGTAAATCAAATAATTCTAATCGCCGTCTCTTTTTTTTTTCATTATCATTTGCAAGATCTTTTTGTAGTGAGGTTTTAAGAATTAAGAAATTGAAAGTATATTTACCGTTCTCTTAATGCTTAATTATGGAAGGCATCAACTTCATGTTCCCGGTGGCCTGTGGGAGAAGGAATCCATTAAGTTTAATCTGATTCCCTTTTAAACAATTCTTATAAGTCTGTCTGTCTTCAGAAGCTAGAGGATGTTACATATCCTGGGTTACTTGATGCGGGTAGTGGGTATAATAATTTAGAGATTATTACAGTTGTAGCGTCTGCCAGCTTATTAATGTGTGTGACAATACGGTTTAGTTTGCAAGGTGGATGTCGTTATTAATTTTAATGTAGACAGATGGTTCAGGGAACCGACAGTTTAATAAATTAGACTTACGTGCAACACTTGGGTATCTTTATTGTGTCTGATTCATTAATTTTAACAATTTACTGCACAGTTGATCATCGAAATAGTTAAGGATGAAACCCCTTGCTTCCCTGGCACTGTTCTCCCTCCAGCCTCAGTCGTGTGGGTGGGGATGTCAACGTTCTATGCCAGTAGTAAGCTGCTATTTCGTTGTTGTCTGCTAAGTGTACCTAAATATTTGTTAACCTAAAATATAAAAAATATTTTTTTTTGTAGACTCGGAGGTCGGGTATAAATCATCGAAGTATAACGAGTGAGTGAACATCCTTCCTATTTGTAGTAGAGAATCTACACCAAGTTTTTGATGTTTTGAATAAGTACATGTTGTCCTCTTATTTTTTTCTGTCTCTTTTTTTTTTCTCCCTCCATTGTTCCCTTCTCGCTATTCATCTCTTCCCTTCCCCTTTTCCCTTCTCCCCCGTTCTCCCCCTCTTCTTCAGCTGTGGTAAACTACGCCCTGCCTGGAATCTGTTTCATATTTCCGGCTAGAGAAGACTCCACCCCCACCCTCCACTCCCTCACTCCCCTCACCCCTTCCTGATCTCCCTCAACCCCTTTTCTACCAGTATGTCTCCACCCCCTCCCTTTCCTGCCCTCTCTATTTTTTATCTACTTTGTCAACCTCTGCCTTCCTCCTCACCCCTCCATTTCTCCCTTTTTCTCACCTCTCTCCATTTCTCCCTACTTTTCACCCTTCTCCATCTTTGTGTTCTCATTGTATTTAGGGCGGCCTTGTTTTTCCATTTTGGGTATTTAGCACCGTTTGGCGAGCCTCTTGCTGTTGTAGGGAGTGATTTGTGTGTGCAGATTTGCGACCACTTCCTCTAGGATTTTCCAGGTGTAAATTATGATGCATCATTTTCGCCTGGGTTCCAAGGAGTACAGGTCAAGGGAATTTAATGCTCTCAGTGCTCTACTGACATTATATATGCATGGAAGGTTCTCTGTACATTCTATAGGTGATCAGTATTGCCCGTCTTAAAAAGGGGCTGTTAATGTACAGCAGTATTCCAGCCTAGAAAGAACAAGTGACTTAAAGGATCGTCAGTGTCTTGGCATCTCTTCTTGTGAAAGTTCTCGTTATCCATACTATCATTTTCCTCTTGCTTGCGATGAAGACGTTGTTGTGATCCTTGAAGGTGAGATCCTTTGACATTATCACTCCTAAGTCCTTCATATTTTTATTCGACCTGTTGGATGATTAGTAGTAATAGTTTTATACTCCATTCTATTCTTTTTATTTTCCCATTTTCTCCATGACGAAGTAACCGAAATTTGTCCTGATTATCACGTTGTTTTCTTTAACTCGCCGGAAGATTTGGTCTATATCCGCTTGGAGATTGTGTTCTTAGTGGATGTACCACTCTTATGCAGATTATAGTATTGTCTGCAAAGGATGATATGGTGCTATGATTTATGTCCGTTTGTGTCGGGTCTGAGGAAGAAGATGGGGAAGAGTACAATGCCTTCGGGAACAGCATTTCACGGTGGCAGCCTCTGACTTAACTCTGTTCTCTGTTTTACTAGGCCTTTGCATTCTGCATATTTGTTAGAAAGTTGAAAGTCTACCTGCCCACGTTCTCCTCTTGTTTCTTTTAAACGCATTTTGTGTGCTTTTACACCATGATCACACTTGTGTATTGTGCAAAGCTTTTTCAAAGTCGACATATATTACATCCGTATTTTGTCTGTCTTCAGTGCATCTAAGATGTCATAGTGGTCGCGAGAGGCAGGAACGACCTGCTTTAAACTCATGCTGCTCTGAATATGCAAATGTTATGAATCATTGTAGTTAGCGCTTTTGCTTCTTAAAACCCTTTCAAAGATTATTTTGTATAAGGACGTCAGTGTTGTCCATCTTTTCTTTACTGTTGCTATGATGCAACCCTTCTAGAATGGGGCTATATCTGTTGTTTTTAAAAGCTGTGGGATGACTTCTTTGTCTAGGCTCCGTCATAGGGGTTTCTTGCAGTTCGTGATGAACACTGAGTTCCAAGACTCAGGGTCTGGGGCAGAGTACATAGGCATGTTGACAGTGCCTTTCTTGAAGTGGAGTTAGGGGTTATGTCGAAAATTTTGGAGACGTTGACAAAATTTTGAGTCATATTCATGAATTCAATCAGATTGTCAACCTTTAGTCTGATTAACGGCTCATTGACCCCCCCCCCGCCCCCACACACACTTCCCCCCCCTCTCTCTCTCTCTTACACCCTTGTTAATTCTAAATGCAAAAAAAGCACTGTTATCCTTCAGGGTATTTTTTAACATGCCCACTAAAGATGGCTATAAATAAGACAGTTTGTCCTCCGAACACCTGTTTAGAGGACAGACTCTAGAAAACTAATATTTCAGGTACAAGACTTGTCGACGAGTCTGTTAGGATGTTCGACAGAGCTCTGTCATCCTAACAGAGCTCTGGTATACCTCACGTTTACCATCCAAACAGAGCTCTGGTATACCTCACGTTTATCATCCTAACAGCTCTGGTATACCTCACGTTTACCATCCTAGCAGAGCTCTGGTATACCCCACGTTTACCATCCTAACAGAGCTCTGGTATACCCCACGTTTACCTCTAAAACGGAGCTCTGGTATACACTAACATTTCCCTCTAAACAGATAAAGCGGTGCGCACACAATTCACACATTGTACTGCAGTGCGCGGCGCATCGGTGTTCACGTGCGTTTCCCATGTATTAACAGACGTGTGCGTGTGACATGCGTGTTAACGGACGTGGGCGTGAAGGGGGCGCGTGTGCGTGAATAGACGGAAGAATACGGGTGGAGTGGAACTGTACTAGGGGGCGGGGGAGGCGACACCCGTTTACGAATTACACCAATGGGTAAGCGCTAAACCCGTAGGTATGATACTTCTCTTAGTGAATAAGAGGGGATCAAGTGTGATCCAAGGAAGGGTAAGATAGCTCCAGTTCTTTGAAAGAAGAGCCCAGATGGACGGTAGTGGTGGACGGGAAGCCGAGGACAGAACTGAGGGGGGGAATAGCTCGATTGAGGGGAAACTGAGTGGAAGGTTGATAGGGGAAAAACTGACGGCGGGGGGGATTATGTACAAGTACTGGTAGTGATGGTTGTCTGTGCTAGGGGGAGATGGGGGAAGAGATGTTTGGTAGCGGGAGATGGTGGTGGCGATGGTAGTGTGAGGTGATAGTAATGAGTAATGATATTGGGAGGTGATGGTGGTTGTGGTAATGGTGGTAGTGGTGGTGATGGTGGTAATGGTGGTAGTGGTGATGGTCGTAGTGGTGGTAATGGTGGTAGTGGTAATGGTGGTGGTGGTGGTAATGGTGGTGGTGGTGGTAATGGTGGTGGTGGTAATGGTGGTGGTGGTAATGGTGGTGGTGGAGGAGGAGTCAAAGACCTCGTCAGAGTGTCTTTCATGAGCCTTCAAGCGTTGCAGTGCGTGGCGCTTTTTCCAGCCTCCACCAGCACTGCTGCTGCCTCTCCTAGCACCGCTGCAGCT
Organism: Cherax quadricarinatus; assembly: GCF_026875155.1. NCBI lineage: Eukaryota > Metazoa > Arthropoda > Malacostraca > Decapoda > Parastacidae > Cherax > Cherax quadricarinatus. Next base: position 28,964,475 of record NC_069410.1, on the reverse strand, counting down.
GCTGTTACTGTCCTAGCACTGCTGCTGCCTCTCCTAGAACCGCTGCTGCTGCTGCTGTTACTGTCCTAGCACTGCTGCTGCTACTGCCTCTCCTAGCACCGCTGCTGCTGCTGTTACTGCCTCTCCTAGCACCGCTGCTGCTGCTGCTGTTACTGCCTCTCCTAGCACCGCTGCTACTGCTGTTACTGCCTCTCCTAGCACCGCTGCTACTGCTGTTACTGCCTCTCCTAGCACCGCTGCTGTTACTGCCTCTCCTAGCACCGCTGCTGTTACTGCCTCTCCTAGCACCGCTGCTGCTGCTCCTACTGCCTCTCCTAGCACCGCTGTTGCTCTCTCTTCCTAGCTTTCCCCTGCTGCTGCTGCTGGAGTACCAGATGGTGGTGGTGTGGCTGGTACTACTGGCGGTAGCTGATGTTCTTGTGGCTGGTGATGCTGCTGTTGCTAGTTGTGGTGCTGGTGTGCCTAGTGCTGATAATGCTATTTTCAGTGCAAATTCATAACTTGTTTATCTGTTACCTGCGCCTGCATTTACCTGGTAGTCTCCAGCTGCTAGACAACACACATGTCAGCAACTGTTCCAGAACAAGTACTCAGCACTAGCATGGAACCCAGCCTTGAACACACATCTCTAGCAACTAGAACCAGTTCAGAGATTCCCCTAGAAAACGGAGAATCAGAGGAGACAGGACCATGATATAAAAGATACCAAGACTCTACAGGGCAGGCAGTAGGCACTGAAATACGGGACCGAGGACGAGTGGGCAAATAGGGAAACTGAAGACGCAAGCCAAATAACGAGACGTAGGAATTACTTCTTCAGCCTTGAAGGTTACCAACCACAATGCTGTGTATAACCCCTACGTGTTTAGCCCTCCTCCATGAATATAACAAAATGTACACGGTTCTAAGTTATATAGGACCTACAAGAACGGGAATTTAGTATTAGCCTGCAAGGAAAATTCAAGGCCGTAAGTAGACTTGACCCCCACAACCACAACTAGGTGACTTCGTGCGTACACCCATACACGCACATATATACACTGCAACAAAGTTGCACGCACGCACTCGAAAAGAGCGAGAGAGAGAGAGAGAGAGCAAGAGAAAGAGAGAGCGAGAGCAAGAGAGAGAGAGAGAGAGCGAGGGTCCAGGAAGATGGAGGAGAGGGAATGACCTCAGAAGTTAAGGCGTCTACCTTTTACTGTGTGTTAGGCAGGAGGTGAACAGGTGTGTACTGGTGTTGCGGTGCAGGTGTGTATGAACTTGTTGCAGTGCAGGTGTGTGAATTTTTGTTGCAGTGCAGGTGTGTGTGTACTGGTGTTGCAATGCAGTGTGTGTGTATACTGATGTTGCAGTACAAGTGTGTACTGGTGTTGCAGTGCAGGTGTGTACTAGTATTTTGGCGCAGGTATGTGTACTAGTGTTGCGGTGTAGGTGTGTGTACTGGTGTTGCGGTGCAAGTGTGTGTACTGGTGCTGCGGTGCAGGTGTGTGTGTACTGGTGCTCAGGTGGGTGTACTGGTGTTGCGTTGCTGGTGTGTACTGGTGCTCAGGTGGGTGTACTGGTGTTGCGGTGCAGGCGTGTGTGTACTGGTGCTCAGGTGTGTGTACTGGTGTTGTGGTACAGGTGTGTGTACTGGTGTTGTGGTACAGGTGTGTGTACTGGTATTGCGGTACAGGTGTGTGTACTGGTGTTGCGGTACAGGTGTGTGTACTGGTGTTGCGGTACAGGTGTGTGTACTGGTGTTGCGGTACAGGTGTGTGTACTGGTGTTGCGGTACAGGTGTGTACTGGTGTTGCGGTACAGGTGTGTACTGGTGTTGCGGTACAGGTGTGTACTGGTGTTGCGGTACAGGTGTGTGTACTGGTGTTGCGGTACAGGTGTGTACTGGTGTTGCGGTACAGGTGGGTAATGGTCGTAGTCTCGTTGCAGTCACTTGTGTTTTCTTGTCTTCACCCACTCATCCATCATCCATCCCTCACTGATACCCCATCCACTAACATTCCCAGCACTCTCAACCGATCAACTGACACTCCCAGCACAGCACAACCCACTACTGACCCCCCCCCCCCACACGCACACACATACATCCCTTCTTCTAGCATCTCGACCCATTCTTGTATCACTTACTCTCCCTGTCTCTTCCAAACCCCTTCCCTTTCCCCCATTCACAGCCTCATCCTCTTCCTGCCCCTCCCTCCCTCCCTCCTCCCTTAGTTATCACTCGTTTGATCTGTTCCCCACCTCCCAGCGTCTCCTACTGTGTACCTCACTCCTTTCCTAGTTTTCGTCGTCCTTTCTTCTTCCTTTCTTTACTTATCTCCATATACTGTTTCCATAGCGCCTGTTCTTCACCTCTCTTACCTCCCTCCCTGCACACTTGCCATTACCGTTGTTCATTCCACTTTTATGTATACGCCTCTAACATCTGACTTTTCCTGCCATGTACGTGTATTCCTAGACCATTATCCCCTGCCTATGCATGTCTTACACCTGTCCCATTCCTCTCGTCTTATTTCTTCCCCCGTCCAGTTTTTCTCACCATCCAATTTCTTTATCCCGTTCCATTTCTCTTCCACATGTGCCATTTCTCTACCCCCGACCAACTTCTCTCCCCTGTCTTATTTCTCTCAGCCTATCTTATTTCACTCTCCGTCCATTTCTTTTTCCCTGCCCAATTTCTCTCATTTCTCTCTACTCTCCCATACGTGGCCTGTTCGTACAACTGTCCCATACGTGTCTTTCCTTCCACCTGCCCCATACGCATCTTGCACCTGTCCCGTACCTGTTTCCATCATCCATAAAAATAGAGAATCATTACAACAGTTGTGTAAATCCGTGGCACACAAATCTCCACCAACTAGCACTTCACGTTGTGTACAAGTCTCCACCAACTAGCACTTCACGTTGTGTAAAAGTCTCCACCAACTAGCACTTCACGTTGTGTAAAAGTCTCCACCAACTAGCAGTGCACAACTTCGATTTACAATAAAGTAATATTAAATTAATTTGTGTAGGCGCTTTGTGTGGAATGTGTTTAGTAGTCGCAACTCGAGCACAAACTGCGTAATATTTAACTGCGCAATCTATTGCGTAATATTTAGCTGCGTAATCTCTTGCGTAATATTTAGCTGCGTAATCTCTTGCGTAATATTTAGCTGTGTAATCTCTTGCGTAATATATAGCTGCGTAATATGTTTGGTGTATACGACTGGTAATATAAATCCTCTGGTTGAAGACAATCCAGGTAATAACATTCACCTGGTTTATCAAGCATTTTTTTGTTACTGGATTACCTGGAGGTTACCTGGAGGTTATTCCGGGGATCAACGCCACCGCGGCCCGGTCCATGACCAGGTCTCCCGATGGATCAGGGCCTGATCAACTAGGCTGTTACTGCTGGCCGCACGCAGTCCAACGTACGAGCCACAGCCCGGCTGATCCGGCACTGACTTTAGGTATCTGTCCAGCTCTCTCTTGAAGGCAGCCAGGGGCTTATTGGCAATTCCCCTAATGCTTGATGGGAGGCTGTTGAACAGTCTTGGGCCCCGGACACTTATGGTGTTTTCCCTTAGTGTACCAATGGCGCCCCTACTTTTTATTGGGGACATTTTGCATCGCCTGCCTAGTCTTTTACTTTCGTAGGGAGTGATTTCTGTGTGCAGATTTGGGACCATTCCTTCCAAGATTTGCCAAGTGTAGATTATGATATATCTCTCCCTCCTGGGTTCCAACGAGTACAAGTCAAGTGCTTCCAAGCGTTCCCAGTAGTTAAGGTGCTTGACAGAACTTATACGTGCAGTAAAGGATCTCTGTACACTTTATAGATCTGCGATTTCACCTGCTTTGAATGGAGATGTTAATGTACAGCAGTATTCCAGCCTAGAGAGAACAAGTGATTTGAAAAGGATCATCATTGGCTTGGCATCTCTCGTTTTGAACGTTCTCATTGTCCATCCTATCATTTTCTTTGCACGTGCGATCGTGGCACTGTTGTGATCCTTGAAAGTGAGATCCTCAGACATTACTACTTCCAGGTCCCTTACATTATTTTTCCGCTCTATTGTATGGCCGGAGTCAGTAGTATACTCTGTTTTAGTTATTATCTCCTCCAGTTTTCCATAACGGAGTAGTTGGAATTTGTCCTCATTGAACATCATATTGTTTACCGTTGCCCACTGGAAAACTTTGTTTATATCTTCTTGGAGGTTAACCGTGTCCTCAGCAGATGACAGCCTCATGCAGATCCTAGTATCATCCGCAAAGGATGATACGGTGCTGTGGTGTATATCTCTGTCTATGTCTGATATGAGGATAAGGAATAAGATGGGGGCGAGTACTTTGCCTTGTGGAACATAGCTCTTCACTATGGCAGCCTCCGATTTAACTCTGTTGACCACTACTCTTACTGAGGGTGTATGTCCTGTAACAGAGTTGAGTTTACGTTTCCCCATTAACGGACGATGGATTGAGCCTCCACTGCAATTTGTGCCGAACACAAACGGGTTTAGCGCTTTACCTAAATATAACACTAATGGTATTTGTTGGGTTATTTCAGTTATGTTTGAGCACTTCTGGCAAGACAGCTATTGAGTGAATATTGGTGATGTATTTCTTTTTTTTTCGGGTCATCTTGTCACCGTGGAGGGGGGAGGGTCACAGACGGTGTGGTATTATAATAAAAACTTGTATTGCCGTTGCTGCACAGTTCAAGGAAGGTATCCCCGTATTGCATAACCCCAGCCCCGTCTACCTCGCTGCACACGGTCAGGAGGGAGTAGTTAAATATTACCGCTGAAGATTTGAAGTGATTTAAGTCTTCACGAAGTTATCATATGGAAACTAATGTCGCAGTTTCTTACAGGTAGTTTGCAACCGACAAGTAGATGAACAAGACATGGAAAACACTTGGGTATCTTTGTGGAGAAGTTTCACCCACCAGTGGCTTTTATCAGTCCAATACAGAGAATCATACTGCATACGGTAAATGATATGAAAAAGGAGTTTGAGGTGATCAGTCCCTTAGTCAACAAAAAGGAGGTCCCATCCAACAATCCATTGATTGTTCGCTGGAGCCTTCTTTCTAGGCTGAGGGACTGATCACCTCAAACTACTATTACTACTACTTGTCTTTTACCAACTGCAGTATTCTCTGTATTGAACGATAAAACGACTGGTCGATAAAACGTCTCTGTAATAAAGATAACCAATGTTTTATTCAACTTAATTTCTTCACTTAAAAATGGTAAACTAGATACATACACAGCCCAAATCTAATTTAGACTTTAAGAAACCACAGTTTTGACGGTAAATAGACGAGGCCATCTCTTGTTATCTCAGGGAGACCCGCATCCTTAAATTCACCAGCACAATAAGTTTCAAGCCGCTCTGGAGTTACATTATCAAGTTATCAACCTTGAAGGGATAATGAAGCTAATCAGTTGACATACTCAGAAACTGTCACATTAATAATAGTATTGCAATTTTCCCTATTATTGAATTTAAATATCACTATTTTTCTAATATAACTGGCAAATGCCCCCCCCCCACTGTGTCTGGCTGTAAGACGCACCAACCATTAAATATCGAAGCAGTTCGGAAGAGGTAGATTCAAATATATTTAACGTCATTTAACGGTAATCAAAATTTAACACTATACATAAAATTGTCAAATATGTATCAACTCTTCAAATTCTCTCCGCCGTCGTCGAATTAGGAGGCAACTTTTTAAATCTGAAGCTGTTCCACTGAGGGTTTTGGAAGTTATCGAAGCCGTTCCAGGATGCTGGCCATGGGTTCAGCACGTTTGATCATGGAGAACCTGCACATGCCAGGTGTTAATAGAATTTCTTCCTAAGTTACCGCACACCAACATCGAAAATTTGAAGCCGACTAGACGAGGATTCTTCGTGTTATGAACAAAATGAAAACGAAAATATAGAGGAAAGAAAAAAAGTTCTTCCACCTACTTGAAGGTGTCCACTCGGGGGTATATAATAATAATAGTTTTCTCATGAATAAAACTAGTGGTGGAGACTCCAGTGGGTGATTTAGGTTTGAGGAGGGTTCCCTGCTGGTGCCGCCACTCCAGTACACGGACTGTATATATGTACACAGCACTGACGGACTGATGGTTGAACTGAATGTAGCGCCGCCCACAATATTGAAGATGAAAAACACTGTGAAGGAGAAGTAAGCACTTATTGGGATAACGTTTCGCTCGGGTAAGAGCTTTATCAAGTCGTGGTTAGTAAAAAATAACTTAACAGATGATAGTGTTCACAATTCAAGCTTGTTCTGCAATGTTTCTTCTGTTCATGGTGGTTTGTTAACACCTGTAAAGGTTGTTCATGTTCCTGGTTGTTTCTTCAGGCCCTTGTACTTATTAGCGTTGTGTGGTATCCAACACTAAGTGGTTTGCTCTTACAGGTTCTGATAGATGTCTTCCTTTCTGACGTATTCTTCCTCTGGCATGCTGGTATATTATGTTTTGTGTAAGGCTGTAAACCCGCATGGGTCGATCAACGCCTAGTTTGGAGGAGGCGAGAAGGAAGGAGAGGACGGTAGGAAGGGGTACACTTAGGTAGGCAGCCAAGAAGATAGGCAAACACTGGTAGAAAGGGAGGCAGGTACGGTAAGCAGCAGCCAGGAACAAATACCGTGAATGGAGATAATAAGAGTGGATGGGTAAGTACGTGATCACGTACCGTTGTGAACGTACCGTTGAACACTTTGCATGTGTGTTGGAGTGCGCGCGTGTGCACCTGCAGAGTAGCACTTACACCGTGGTGGTGGGGAGAATGATGGTGGGGGCCGCTGTGTGTAGCCTCCCGCGTGCGTGAACCGCAAATCTTCACGCCCGCACACGCCCATCACTCTCAAACTTTCACACAGATACTGTTATGCTTTCTGACGCAGACGTTGCCGGGGGTCAGTGACCCTTGTGGGAACCATCCCGTGTCCAGGGGGGCCCGCTGCATCCTCCCCCCACTACTCTTCCCCCTGCTGACACCTGATATCTTAGAGGCGCCCCTATTGGCACCTGGCGTCCTTCTGACATCCTCTTAGCACTTGACGTCTTCGTGAACATCTGGCACTTGACACCCACCTGAAACCTCCGTGACACCCTCTTGACACTTTTTGACAACACCTGCGTACAAACACTTTTTGGGGTGTTTTGAAGGGTGTCTGAAAGTGGCACTATTTTTTTAAGCAAAACTGGATACAAAAGCAGTGTTCTGCTACCTTATTTTGTATGATAGATTTACAGTGAAAATAAAAGTTAGTTACGTTTTCCTGGCACATTCCATCTGACATGTCAACCTGAGCTGGGAGGCTTCAGTAAGGCAGTGAGAATATCATCAGACATTCTAGCAAGGGTTCATCATCTCCGGCAGCTTCAAAAGATATTCTTCCAGCACAGCTAGAGTTACTACCACTTGGGAATCATTTCTCGTACACAGGAAAAATGGAATTTTTATGAAGACATCTGAAACACTCAGAGCAGAGGCAGAGTAAAGAGGGGAGAGGAGGAATATGTATGTCATAATGAAGTATAACTACATACATTTGTCAAGTGGATAACAATATGAAATCGTCAACTTAAGAATGCATAATGGCGCCAGCGTATTTACACATGTACACACACACACACACACACACACACACACACACACACACACACACACACACACACACACACACACACACACACACTACACATATAATATATATATATATATATGTCGTATCTAATAGGTAAAATTGATCAGTTAGCAAGAACTCGTTTAAAATTGTCCTTTCTAAAATTTTCTCTTGTATGTTTGAAGATATATTTTTCACTTATGTTAATGTAAAAATTAATAATTTTGTACCAAAAGGACCTAACCTTATAACAAGCTCAGTTTAATTTAGCCTAATCCAGCTAAATATGTTTTAGATAAGTTTACTATAATTTATTAATAAACACAATGAAATATATTTTTTTCGTTAGGTTCAGAATTATTTTTGAGAAATTATTGCATACACAAATTTTCGCTTGCCTTGTTCGGCAAGAAGAGCGTTGCTATTTAAGCCAAAATAGCAAGTTTTACCTATTCGGCACGACATAAATATAAATATAATTATACACAGTGTGTATTTGCATACAACTGGGACATTACTAGGCTGCTAATAACTGCTGGTAAACTTAGGGTGGACAGTGAGAACATCCTCAAGCACCTCAGAGTAGATATTGCATTTATATCAGGCCTAAAACCACTGAGAACAGCACACTCAACTACATAATGGTAAAAGTTGTGTGCCTCAGAGCTTACTTATAGAATAAACAGGATGGGAAGCTCACCCGCGGCTACTCGAAGCTGCCACAGGTAACGATACCTCAACCTGATTCTGGTCGTCACTGTCTCACTCAATCAAGTGGACGTTTTATGTTGATCATGCACACAACTTTCTGACCGGAAGAGATCATAGTGCTTGATACTAGAGCTCTCAGGTCTCTGGGTATCTGTGATTCTTTTGTACCAGAGCACTGATAGTAGGGGAGGGAGAGGGCAGTTGCTGGACTGGGAGGGAGCTAGGGCAGGCACTGCCAGTTACGTACATGTGACCTATTTCAAGGGTTCTACCCCCGCATCCCAGATTGGAGCCATGCTTCCCTTTTGATCGCCTGGTTAGCCAAACTGTTAGTGCTAGCCCCCCGATGACCATGGCCATCTCTTCTAGATGATCCGGTGCTTGTAGCAGGAACCGCTCCAGACACTTCTTGAAATACAGCCGTTCCGGCTGTATTTCTTAGACGTGCTGGTACTATGTTGAAAAGTCTTGGTGCCACGGATGTTGACAGTGTTCTCTAAATATACCCTTGACCTCCTCCTACCCTTGACTCCCCTGCTCTGCACAGAATTTATTACTCCCTTTCTCCTATAATGTTCACTGCAGTCAGTTATAGCGGTGTACAGGTTAGCGACCAGGCCCTCGAGTATCCTGCAGGTATATATTATCAGAGAATCTCATCCTTTCTTCAAGGTGATTTCAATCATTCCCAATAGTTTATACTTTTTATTGGTTCTATGCTGGCACTATAAATCCTCTGTGCATTTTCCCTCTGTGCTATCTCACCTACCTTGCAAGACGCTGTGAGCACAGATCAGTATTAGTCATGAGAGCACAGGTGAAGTGTAAAGTGTCTTGAAAGTTCTCATAATCCAACCTGTCATTTTCTTGGTTTTTGCTGCATTTGCCTTAATGTGTTTTCCCAGTGGCAGATCATCAGACGTAATTATTCTTAAGTTGTTTACCTATTCCTTAGGTTTCACGATATGGTCTACCTACGCTCGGTAAACTGTGTTCGTTTCGGGGTTTTCATCCTTGATACACATAAGCAGTGGCAATTTTATTTTCACTGCTTTTTATTTTACCGTCGAAGCGTCTAGTTTATTATGCAGCTCGTATCCCTCCCATGGACGGCAGCTCGAGAGTAAACATTCACACAAGGCCTAGGAACTAGGTCCCTGAAACGGTTAACAGGAGTACATCTGGATTTATATCCACAATTTGTTTTACCTTTTGCAAGCAATTTAGGATATTGCTTAATGTGTGTTATTTTATTTTTCATTAATAAGATGCTGTGACATATCCCATAGGTTATTCTGTCGCTATTCCTCAAACACAGTGTGCAAGAAAGTTACTATAGGCCTGACATTAGCATTTAGTTTGATAATCATGTGTATCTGCCAGATTGCCAAATGTACTTGTAACCAAGCCTAAGCCTGGCTACTACAGCAAATTGTTCCTTAAATATGATTATCTACGTTCACGAGTGATAGATCTGCCCAAGCTTCAAGCTGCACTCCTAACCCATTATTATTTACTTCTCTCGTAATTTTATTCCTAACGCTAAACACGTTTATCCAAATTATATTCCACTTTTTTGCTTCAGGATACTTTTTTTTTAGCTAATTTATCAACTTAATGATGTAGGAACAATTAAGTATGTGATGGAATCCATAAGAATTTTATATGAATTCCATTTTCTGTTTTTTTTATATATCACTTAATTCGCATGAGCCAGTAGCTATGCGAGTCAATTGTCTTCACTGATGATAAAATCGGTAATAATCAAGGAGTCGAAGCTGTGTCATAACTCTTAAGTTAACTTCAGTGCCATTAGGATGGCAAATAAATTCACTTTGTAATGTTGACGCCCAGTTAATTTTTATGCTTAGTATGGTTGCTATAGTTCTTATCTTTGGAAGTGGCAGCAAGAGCAGATGCAGCCCTGACTACTCTTGCTTAGATTCGTCAGTGTATATAATTTGTGATATATTATTATTAACAGTTCAGCAAGGAATTTCTACCTGAGCAGTTGCCTTTGAAGGTGATTTAAGGAAAGGATTACTACTGAAGAGTTTCTTAGAAGGGACTTTAGATACGATATATTAAATACAACTTCTATGGAGGGGTGAAATCCTCTTGTTGTCTATGAAGATACAATTCGTGTAGGTTGTACAACTTAATATAATTACATGTTTCACAACCCATTTATCTGTTTATTTACTTCTATACATTAAGTAAAATTTATAATAAAATTTGGTTCATTTCTTAACATTTTATTACCAAGTTCATTGTTAATCTCAATTACTATTTCACTGATACTAAGAATACCAAGCTTATTCCTCATATTAAGACGCATGTTATAGCAGAGCCAAGAATAATTCTGAGGATTTCGTTTTGTATTGTAGACATTTCTCGCCGTTCATCATGTTTTCACGTACCCTTTGGAAAGCTTTGAAATCAGTCCTTGGGTACCAGAGTTTTTACTTTGCTGAACCTGGATCTTTGTGTGTACTACTGAGACCTCACCTTAACCTCTTACACATCATTTCACTGCTATAAAGACATTCAAATGAAAGACAAATGAAAGCGCATTAACCAGTCGTCTCTTTTATTTATATATTTTTTTCCGTTGTGTTATAATTGGTTATTTTTTATAGGTAGGACAACATGATCTAACCTAACAGAGTAATTTGCTGCAAACCATTTGTGAAAAATCTACTTAGATGACTGAAAGGAAAAAATGGTGAGATCAGGTGCTGAACTGAGAAGAAAACTCCAGACTGAAGTAGTTGTTCGTATGTCGAATCTCCCCAACACCAGCCTCACGTTCTCCACTCATTCATACTCGGCATCCCGATTTTTTTTCCTCTCCTTCACATCTCCCCAACACCACCCTCACGCCCTCCGTCCATTCATACTCTGCACCATCACACGCTCTTCTCCCCTCCGTCACTACAAGTGAGGGTGAGGAATGAAGGGCAGCGGTGGGTGGCAGAGACGCCGACCAGGTTCCCCAAGGAACAGTAAATAGGATTAACCTAACAGCATACATACACTGGCAGGCTCCAGCAGTGGCCCGTGGCTACACATGTGCTTTTCCTCCTGCTCTTTCCTCTCACTGGTGTCATTGCTATACACAGTGTAGCTACTGAATTCATTTCGGAGTGTTTGACGCTGTGTCGTTATCTAACTGAAATCTCCTAACTCAGGCTTCCAGACTTCTTACCCTACGTGTCCCGTAGGTTGATCGCTAGCGGACTCGGCTCACACTCTTAGGTCCGGAGTTAGAATCTTCTCCGGTACCGCTGGAAACATTAGGGACATGTTTCCATAGGACACCTGTCCCTGTTCACCCATCAGTTTAAAATGGGTACCTGGGTGTTAGCCGACTGGTATGGGTCGCATCTTAGGACAAAACTGACCTAATTTGCCCGAAATGCTGAGCATAACAATGGACTTTCTATATAGTAGTATGTCATTAATGTCAGCTAGACCTCTATACCATGTACATGTACTTGTAGTAAATAAAGATATTAATATATACCAAATCTATCTAAGGTTAGATTTTACCGCCGAAGCGACTAGTGTATGGTGCACCTCATATCCATCCTGTGAGTGAGTGGTAGCGCAAGAACACATGGATACGCAAAAAGACCTAGGGACTAGGCTCCGGAAGAGTTAACAGGAGTATATCTAGATTTATATCTACAAATAAATAAATTCACGTTAAACGCTAAACCCACGTGGGTCTTTCAGTGCAAGACGTGGTGGAAACAGACGCACTTCGTATTTGTACTTGCCTAGATCAGTTGACTTGTCTGTTGCAAGCAAACCTTGGAAATTTGCTTAATATGTTTGGTATCTTATTTTTATTAATCTCATGGGTTATTATACCGTGTGTCTGTTTTCCTCGATAAGTGAACAGTGAAGCACAGTGTTCAAGATAGTGAACATAGGGCTGGCCACATAATTTGCATTTGGCTTAATCATGTGCGTCTTCCAAACTGCCAGAAGTATTTGTAAGCAAACCTAAACCTGGCTGCTGCTACTACTACATCAGTCATTCTGTTGACAACACAAGTTGCTCCATAAATGTATTTATCTGCGTTCTTGTTACCACAGTGGATTATTAATCTACACAGGTTCTAACTGCATTTCTATAATATTGTTTCATTATGTTCTTCTCTCCTAATATTATTCTTAATGCTAGAAACACCAAAGTTACATTCTACATTTTCCTTCAGGGTACTTTTTTGGCTGACTTATCAACTTTATCATGAAGGAGTAATATATTGTGTGATGCAATCCATAACTGTTGGACATTAATTCCTTTTCCTGTATTTCTTTTAGTATCTCTGACTTCTTCAGTGAGCATGTTTGTCATTGAGTCAAGAACCTTCAGTGATGACAGAATCCGTAATAATCATAGTCAAAACTAGTACATATCCCTTCCTACTGTCATTTTATCCCCTTCCTGATGTCCTTGTCTGTACCCACTTCTTGGTTTTCGTGGTATAGACGTCACCTCCCTCTCTGCTGTCCTGCCTACCATGTTCTCCTCTCCCTCTTCATTATGGTCCGGTTCACTTGGTGGTCTGAAAGATTCAACAGCGGCATGCCCAAGGACAGGGGACGTGTGGTCCCCCCCGTAATGAACCGAGGAATACAGAGGCGAAGGCTGTTGTATCGAGCGCTTACTATAGCAGACTTCTGCTTAGGGCGATCCTTTGAGTCGTATTGTTCACTATGCTGTATAGAAGTGGCAGGCCTGGTGGGCCCTGAAGGTTAGCAGCAAGTTATGCAGGGTAAGGCAGTGAGTGAATATTTGACAATCCTCTTCCACAAGAATCGTTAGAGATGATTCTTGCTAGATGGAGGATCAGCCACCCACTGCCACCTGCTTGTAGAGGTGATTCTACTTCTCTCTGTGCGACTTGTGGCGCGCTAACTCTAGTGCATAATGAAGAAGGCACAGGTGCTGAGCAAGCTTCAATTATGACTACGTTTTACTCTATATAGAACTTTGTCATTTATCTGATAAAACTTATCTAGAACACAACTGTTCTTACGAAGTATTGTTCCGCTATGTGTCTGTCCTTCGTTACCGTGGCGACTCACTGCTGTGTCCACTAGTGTGTGTGCGTGCACGCTGGTGTTATGGGTGTGTGTATACATGCTGGTGTTATGGGTGTGTATACACATGCTGGTGTTATGGGTGTGTGTATACATGCTGGTGTTATGAGTGTGTATACATGCTGGTGTTATGAGTGTGTATGCATGCTGGTGTTATGGGTGTGTGTATACATGCTGGTGTTATGGGTGTGTGTATACATGCTGGTGTTATGGGTGTGTGTATGCATGCTGGTGTTATGTGTGTGTGTGTGTGTGTGTGTGTGTGTGTGTGTGTGCGTGCGCGCGCGCTGGTGTGATGTTTTCACTCTGAATTAGCTCAACTCAATGATGATAATTATGGTTGTGCCTTCCGAGTCCCTCTATTCCCTCCCTCCCTCGTGTTTTGTGTAGTAACCGTAGTGAAGGTGACGTTCTAGGGATGTTAAAATATCAATATGAGTGATATGCATTTTTTGTGTTGCAGTGTATTCCAAACATGTTGTATGTAGTGGGTGTTGTAGCTCGTTCCAGGAGTGTTGTCTGTGGAGTTGTGTAATGAAAGTTGTTAGTATGTAGTGTTACTGAAGTGTTCAGTGTGGAGTTGTGTAGTGCGTGTTGTATATATTATGTAATTTGTTCCAGGAGTGTTATAGTTTTATAGTGTGTTCCAGAAGTCTTGTAGTGTGTTTCAATATTGTATATATTGGGTGTTCCAAGAATGTTATGTATTGACAGTTACGTCTTACAGAAGTGTTGTATGTGGCGTTGTTGTAGTGTGTTCTAGAAGTGTTGTGCGCACGGTAGTGTAGTAAATTTTGTAGTGCTCCAGAGGAGTTGTGTAGTGTTCCAGCAGAGAATAGTGTTGTAGTGTTCCAGGGAAGCATCGCGTGTGGGCAGTGTTGCGTGTCACTGTTCTATTCTTGGTAATGATGATGGAAACTGAGCACGGGTTGGCTGCCATGGGCTGGCCTCTGTGGCGCTGGCCTGTGGCGCTGGCCTCTGTGGCGCTGGCCTGTGGCGCTGGCCTCTGTGGTGCTGGCCTCTGTGGCGCTGGCCTCCGTGGCGCTGGCCTCTGTGGCGCTGGCCTCTGTGGCGCTGGCCTCTGTGGCGCTGGCCTCTGTGGCGCTGGCCTCTGTGGCGCTGGCCTCTGTGGCGCTGGCCTCTGTGGCGCTGGCCTCTGTGGCGCTGGCCTCTGTGGCGCTGGCCTCTGTGGCGCTGGCCTCTGTGGTGCTGGCCTCTGTGATGCTGTCCTCCGTGGCGCTGGCCCTGTGGCCTGCCTGTGGCGCTGGCCTCCGTGGCGCTGGCCTCCGTGGCGCTGGCCTCCGTGGCGCTGGCCTCCGTGGCGCTGGCCTCCGTGGCGCTGGCCTCCGTGGCGCTGGCCCTGGCCACTGGGCGCTGGCCTCTGTGGCGCTGGCCTCCGTGGCGCTGGCCTCTGGCGCTGGCCTCCGTGGCGCTCTCCGTGGCGCTGGCCTCCGTGGCGCTGGCCTCCGTGGCGCTGGCCTCCGTGGCGCTGGCCTCTGTGGCGCTGGCCTCCGTGACGCTGTCCTCCGTGGCGCTGGCCTCCGTGACGCTGTCCTCCGTGGCGATGGCCTCCGTGGCGCTGGCCTCCGTGGCGCTGTCCTCCGTGACGCTGGCCTCTGTGGCGCTCTCCTCCGTGGCGCTGGCCTCCGTGACGCTGTCCTCCGTGGCGATGGCCTCCGTGGCGCTGGCATTTTTCATAGATTCAAGTTACTTCAGGTTATCATCGTTATTGGTTATCACAATGTTACTATTGTGAGTTGTCGAGTACTTCATCGTAGAGAAGATTGAGTCAATGCAACACAACATTCTCACACGCCGCTGATGATAATCGTGCAAATTTGAAAGTTTCCTGACGCCTCGTTACCAGACTTATAGCTTATTAGTGGGTTAAATCTACGTATTTATAGGTTGACTTAACATAACCTAATTTAATCAGACCTAATAATTTGAAATGATTAAAATATCAATTTAGTTAGCAGAAAGTATTAATAAATTAACGTTAGGGGACCATGAGAAGCTAACGTGGCGAAATGAGGATAGGTTAAATGCTGGCACCTGAAATGAGGATAGTTTTTATACTAAAGTGTGGCCACCTGAAAGCGTAAGGCTCCCATGAATGGTGAGCGAGGAATTGGTGTATTCTCTGTTTAGTCTATTTGTACTTTACTGTTTGTTCGCCGATGTTGAGTTCTTTAGTTGCAGCCTCAGTGAGCTTCCGCTTGATCTATTTTCAAACACGAGAATTCATTCTTCAATGAACATAGGTGTTGCTGAAGCGAGAGTCTGTTGAAGGATACCGCAGGTGCTGAGCCTAATAGCAGCAGTCGCGGGCTTATGCTAAGATTTACTAGCCTGCCTCTTGTACTTAAATGTCCAGTTGTGTGAGCCGAGACAACGTAATAAACGCTTCTTATAATACAAACTTTTTTTTTTTTTGGGGGGGGGGGATTCGAACCTTGGACACGTCAGATGGCAAGTCACCTCTGATCTCAGGACATCCCGCCTTCAGTAAGAAACTTCCAGACCACTCACATACTGCGAATTTGGAAAGGTGCAGAGGTCATGAACTGCAATCCAACTGTCACTGTTATAGAGCATCTCTCGATGGCACAACCTAGTAAGTATTGGAAGGGAGAGAGTATTGCTCTTAATACACAGTGTACAACATGCTGGACGATTCTTTGGTCAGGTTCGTGAGGGCAAATTCAACACTGACTACAATTTGTCTATACTGTCGACGTAGTGTTGGAGTACATCTCCGTAAATAGATTCGGTGTGATGTCTACCCAAAACCTTCATGCGATGCTTCTCTCTTTCTCCTCCAAGTGCTACCTTGTCTCAGGGAACTTTGTAATTATAACAGTTGAACTCTCGTAATCTCTTGATTCACCATTTTTAGTGTAAATTCCTCTTGGTGGTGTCCTCTTCCGTTTCTTCTCATCAGCTTCCTATCAACACAGTCTTATCTTCCCTAATTAGTGGCACTAATATATGATACTTTAGTGGCACTAGTGTTGTGTGGCGAAGGTTGAGGTTGATGAGGGGCGTTGTGACAGTGTGGGGGATTGTGATGGTGTGGGGATTAATGGGGAAGGGGCGTTGAGGGTGTTGGCATGTGAAGGTGAAGATTAGCAACAAACCCACAACTCTGAAAAATATGAAATGATGGTAATGGGGTTACGATGTGTAGATGGATAGTGGGGTTGTTGAGCTTCATGGAAGGGTGGGGTTGAGATTACTACCTCAAGTTGACGCTTGAATTACGTTCGTGCAACCCGGCGGTGTCGAGTCAGGCGAACCAACGCCCGTTCACCGGAAACTTCCCCCCCCCCCCTCTCTCAACTTACCCGGGATCGAACCCTGTATTTTTCGGTTGTGAGCCGAATACTCTACCACTGAGCAAAATCACTTTCTTTCCTAGGATAAAATGTATAGTATAGGAGTGTGCAGGTACACTATCCTGATATAGAGCAGGAACAAAAGTTAAGTGTGTTTCTTTGATATATTGTCACACAGGATCCG
>NC_069410.1:28797486-28942486 GCF_026875155.1 Cherax quadricarinatus | reverse complement strand
ACCTCACACACCCCACACACACACAACACCACACACACACACACCACACACACACACACCACACACACCACATCACACACTCCACACTCACACACAACGCAACACACCAACACCACACACACCACACACACACACACACACCCAACACACACACACATACACACACACACACACACACACACACACACACCCAACACACACACACATACACACACACACCCAACACACACACACATCCAACACACACACACACATCCAACACACACACCCAACACACACACACACACACACACACACACACACACACACACACACACACACACACCACACACACACACATACACACACCACTCCACACACAACCTTGAATGGGGAAATGTTTAAAGAGAGGGAGAAAGAGAGAGAGAGAGGGGGGGAAGAGAGAATTAGAAATGTTCTAGTGGGTCAAAGTAACTGAAGGACAGAAGGGAGAGAGTAACAGTAAGGGATGAGATATCGGAATGACGATTGAGGTTCCTAATATACGTGAAAGACCTAGAGGGGATTGATTCCTGTATGTCACTGATTGCTGACGATGTAAAGCTAACAGAGATAACAAGAGAGGATAGTGAAAATTAAGGACTCGGATTACAGATGTAATCAAACAAGTAGCTTCTGGAGTTCAACTCAAACAAATGCAAAGTCATGCTAAATCGAGGTGAGGGGAGACCGGACACACAGTACAGCATGGGAGGAGCGAGGCTGCAAATATCAGAATGAAAAACACCTTTGAGAGAATATAACACCCAGTATATAGCTAGAATTACGCACAAACCATTTAATGGCGGCGTCATGTGAAAGACTAGCAAATTTTAGAATAACATTCGGGAACTTGAATAAACAATACTTGAGAATCTTATATGCAACATAAATTAGGGTAATTATTGAAAACTCTGCTCCAGCATGGAGCCTTAGCCTGATAATGTGGAGAAGCTAGTGAAGGTTCAAGGGTTTGAAACCAGGCAAGTACCAAAAATGAATGAAATGAAGTAGAAGGAAATGACAAATAAAGGGAACTTGACGATATTGTAGATGGCAAGAGGAAACATGATTACGACATAAAAAATCTTAGTGAAATTGGGAAGGTAGATAAGAACAGATTGAATTAAGAACAGGATCAAGAAGACAGGTGGAAGCTCCAGGCTCATACGAGCCATAGGGTTGTAAGGTAGTATTTAGTATCAGTTTGCTTCAAAAGTGGAAGGATTTGGATGAAACAGTGGAGGAGGCACACTCATTATACAGCTTGAAGAGTAAATATAAGCCCCAAGTGACCAGAAGTCAGTGATGCCTATCTAGATGGTTTAGGAGGCGGCGCCAGGAGCTGAGTGTCGACGCCTCTCCCCTCTGCACAAAACTGTGAGTACACACACATGAATACGCGAAGAGTGGAGAGCATTATTGAGGTAGTGGACCCCCAACTTTACCCCCACACCCACTCCAGCCCCCCACTGCCACACCTAAAGACACGGGGAAGGATAAGGGAAGCCTTGAAAAGAGCATTGAGAGAGCGTTGAAAAGCTGGTGTGGTGTTAGCTACAGTGTTAGTGTAGCTGGTGTGGTGTTAGCTACAGTGTTAGTGTAGCTGGTGTGGTGTTAGCTACAGTGTTAGTGTAGCTGGTGTGGTGTTAGCTACAGTGTTAGTATAGCTGGTGTGGTGTTAGCTACAGTGTTAGTGTAGCTGGTGTGGTGTTAGCTACAGTGTTAATGTAGCTGGTGTGGTGTTTACAGTGTTAATGTAGCTGGTGTGGTGTTAGCTACAGTGTTAATGTAGCTGGTGTGGTGTTAGCTACAGTGTTAATGTAGCTGGTGTGGTGTTAGCTACAGTGTTAATGTAGCTGGTGTGGTGTTAGCTAGTGTTAATGTAGCTGGTGTGTGTTAGCTACAGCGTTAATGTAGCTGGTGTGTGTTAGCTACAGCGTTAATGTAGCTGGTGTGGTGTTAGCTACAGTGTTAATGTAGCTGGTGGGGTGTTTACAGCGTTAATGTAGCTTGTGTGGTGTTAGCTACAGTGTTAATTTAGCTGGCGTGGTGTTAGCTACAGTGTTAATTTAGCTGGCGTGGTGTTAGCTACAGTGTTAATTAGTGGCGTGGTGTTAGCTACAGTGTTATGTAGCTGGTGTGGTGTTTACAGTGTTAATGTAGCTGGTGTGGTGTTAGCTACAGCGTTAATGTAGCTGGTGTGGTGTTAGCTACAGTGTTAATGTAGCTGGTGTGGTGTTAGCTACAGTGTTAATGTAGCTGGTGTGGTGTTAGCTACAGTGTTAATGTAGCTGGTGGTGGTGTTAGTACAGCGTTTAATGTAGCTGGTGTGGTGTTAGCTATAGCGTTATGTAGCTGGTGTGGTGTTAGCTAAGCGTTAATGTATGCTGGTGTGGTGTTAGTAAGTGTTAATGTAGCTGGTGTGGTGTTAGCTATAGTGTTAATGTAGCTGGTGTGGTGTTAGCTAAGTGTTATTAGTGGTGTGATTAGCTACAGCGTTAATGTAGTGGTGTGGTGTTAGCTACAGTGTTAATGTAGCTGGGTGTGGTGTTACTACAGCGGTAATGTAGCTGTGTGGTGTTACTATAGTGTTATGTAGCTGCGTGGTGTTAGCTACAGTGTTAATGTAGCTGTGGGTTTTACAGGTTAATGTAGCTTGTGTGGTGTTAACTACATGTTAATTAGCTGTGTGTTTTTACAGTTTAATTTAGCTGGTGTGGTGTTCTACAGCTTAATGTACTTTGTGTTAACTACAGCTCGTTAATGAGCTGGTGGGGTTCCAGCTTATGTAGCTGGTGTGGTGTTAGCTTAGGTTGCTGCAGTTCTCCAATGCAACTGAGTGTGTAGTTTATGTGTGTATAATAGCTGTGCTTGGTAAGTGTATGTTATTTGGGTGGTGCGTTCCCTGATAGTGCATTAGTAATCTAGCTGTTGATGTTTCTTTAGAGGTGGAGTGGGCTCCCCAGCCAGCGTGAGTTCCTCTTGAGTGTGCCCATGGCTCCCCCTCTCTCAGCTTCCTCGCATCCCCAGTCCTGCCCTCCGCTTTCCTCTTTCAGTGGCGCTCCCCAGCCTCCTGCTGCAGTGTTCTTTTTATCAGATCCACTCCTGCTCTGATGTTCTCTCTGAGTTTTCTTGTCCTCCCAACATTCACTGACTCCCGTAAACCACATTCCCCCACTCCCCCCACCACCACCCCTCACCACACACAGGGCGGGTGTGCTGGAAGGTGTGGGAGCCTCCAGATGTACACGACCCACTGGAGTTCTTCCTGGCATAACTTGTGCCCATGGTAAGTGGTTTTGTGGGTGGCTACAGCGTTCCTCTTGAAGGTGGGCAGAGGCTCCACCAGTCTGCTGCTGCAGTGTTCCTCTTGAAGGTGGGCAGAGGCTCCACCAGCCTGCTGCTGCAGTGTTCCTCTTGAAGGTGGGCAGAGGCTCCACCAGCCTGCTGCTGCAGTGTTCCTCTTGAAGGAGGGCAGAGGCTCCACCAGCCTGCTGCTGCAGTGTTCCTCTTGAAGGTGGGCAGAGGCTCCACCAGCCTGCTGCTGCAGTGTTCTTCTTGAAGGTGGGCAGAGGCTCCACCAGCCTGCTGCTGCAGTGTTCCTCTTGAAGGTGGGCAGAGGGTCCACCAGTCTGCTTCTGCTGCAACAGTGTTCCTCTTGAAGTGGGTAGAGGTTCCACCAGTCTGTTGCTGCAGGGCGCGATAACTAAGGTGCGGGTGTTACTGGAGATGGGCGTGAGTACTGCTCGAGCGTGGGCGTGGCTGGAAGGGGACATAAACACGGTTCTTGATGGGCGGTAGCTGTTCTTTTGTGGGTGCATGCGGGCGTGGACACCGTATGGGCCTGGGCGTAGGTGGGCGTTATGACCTAGAACGTGCTGCCGTTAGTGACGTCCATGCTGCCTACCCCAGCAGAACTTTTTTTTACATGGGCGTATACTGCGTGTGTGTATGGGCTGCCCCGCCCGCTGTCGCTTGGATATGTGGGCGGCCTCGGTGAACACCCGCCACTGTCCAGCAGGGTATATCTGATTATACAAGTATATATCTGAGCATATGCACTGAGAGGTGTACAGTATATCTGAGCATATACACTGAGAGGTGTATATCCGAGTATCTCAGTTGTACAGTTAAACTGACTTTCAGACGTCTTTGTTTCAACTTTTATCAGCAATCATTGTAACATCAGCAATCATTGTTGTGGCATGCATAATCTGTTTTAATGGTAAATTGATGTAAACCATCTTGTAAATATTTGTTATTTTGTTCTACATTAAACCAGATTTGTGCCCCCGTACACAAGCGTGTAAGGTGTTAACCTGTATGGTGCTACAAAGAAACTTGATTGCACTTCGTTTCGATCACTCGTATACTTTTGTAGGACCCATAATTGAACCTCTTCCTCTCCTGGTGTGATGCTTCATGTGATCTTGCTGGTTCGTCGCCTGGTGTGATGCTTCATGTGATCTTGCTGGTTCGTCTCCTGGTGTGATGCTTCATGTGATCTTGCTGGTTCGTCTCCTGGTGTGATGCTTCATGTGATCTTGCTGGTTCGTCTCCTGGTGTGATGCTTCATGTGATCTTGCTGGTTCGTCTCCTGGTGTGATGCTTCATGTGATCTTGCTGGTTCGTCTCCTGGTTGGATGCTTCATGTGATCTTGTGGTTCGTCTCTGGTGTGATGCTTCATGTGATCTTCTGTTGTCTCCTGTGTGATGCTCATGTGATCTTGCTGGTCGTCTCCTGTGTGATGCTTCATGTGAATCTTGCTGGTTCGTCTCCTGGTGTGATGCTTCATGTGATCTTGCTGGTTCGTCTCCTGGTGTGATGCTTCATGTTAGTCTCCTGATCTGGTACCTCCAGCATGTTACCTCATCCAGTGTTCCATGTTGTTCCCAGCTCTCCCTCTGTTTCCTTTTCATTAAAATCGCACCTAATCACCTAATTTACATCGCAGTCCTACTGTTATTCGTTGAGTTGTTGTACTCGCCTTCTCGTCTATACAGGAGTCGATTCATAGCTCCTGATTCTGCTTAACTCTTAATACTCTCGTGTTTGGCGGAGACTTGTAGATTGCTGGTGTTATTGCTTTGGACACTTGTGTGTCACTGATATATAGTCTCGTGTAGATGTTCTTGAGAGATCCACATCTCTCACGCCGCCTCTACCACTCGACTCATATTTTCAATTACTTGAGGTACTACTCTTCACTTTTTCACTTGCTGTGGCACACCACTCCTTTCCCACCCATTTGTTCTTACTGTGGGACTCTACTTAGGGTGGGGGTAGCGGGAGGGTGTGGCTGTGACTAGGGACGAGGATGGGTGTGGCTGGGGATGGGTGTGGCTGGGGGGTGGGGTGGAGAGAGGAGCGTGTGTCAGGGTGGAGCCCCATCACGCCCACTGGACCTGCACACGCACCTGCTCCCCTCTCACGTACCTCAACCCCCACCACCCCAATCTTCACCCCGACCACTCCATTCCACCTACCCCCTTCCTCCATTACACCCCCTCACTCACCTTTCCACAACCTCATTCCATTACACTCCCTTAACCCCTTCTACACCATAGCATTTTTCTTTATAACACCCCCACCCTTAGGTCCCCATTACCCCCATTCCTCACCCTTTCGTCATCTCCCACTCCTGCCTTACGAATCATAATTATATCCGACTTAGAATTAATTCCATTGAATTTGAAAAATAAATAGAAAACCTGCCCTTCCCCCCATCCCCCAGGATGCACCTGACCTGATTCACGGACTTCCTTATTTACAAATTATTACTATCACGATAAAGAGCTTAGATTCAGGTGAAATACTAGGAAACTTAAAAAGTGCAGACGAAGTTCCTCTTCACAAAGGAGGCACTACCAAAAAAAAAAAAAAATATAGGCCAGTAGCACAAACATCACACATCACCAGTCTTTGAAACGGTGATGAGATGCCAAATTACAGTCTTTATGGAAAATCATGATTTACACAATCGAAACCATTGTAGATTTAGATCAGAAGATCGTGCTTGTTATAGCTGCTAAACCATTATAACAGGACTACAAGGTCCCTGAAAATAAAATGAAAATGCAGATGTGGTATACACGGATTTTGCATTGAATTATTGCGATTATGGAGTGATAATAGCATATGAAATGAGGTCAACTGGTATAATAGAAAAGTAGGTGGATGAATATTCAATTTCCCTACAAATTAAACAGAATAGTAGTAAGCAAAGAAATATCTAGCCTTGGTAACGTAAAAAAAAAATTAGTACTCTGAGGTACGGTCCTGGAGTACAGATATAAATGAAAGCATTCGCCATAGCTGAATGGCATCATTTGAAGACGATATGAAAAATAGCATGAAAATCGCCTTGGTAAAAGACACTGAACAGATGCAAGAGGATATAAGCAGTCTTCCAGTGGTCAGTAGGAAAAAACATGGTGTTGAAGGGTGACAAATTAAGATTGATCATATACGGAATAAATGAGAAAAAAAAGGAACTTGATATACAAAACGCCGGAAGACCACCAAATAACATGTGAAGGACGTGGGTGTTATGTCAGTTAACCTGTCATTTAGAGAACACAATGAGACTAATGTTGCGAAAGTTAGACAAATATCGGAGAGGATAATCAGAACTTTATCAAAACGAGGAATAGTGACAGTGATGACACTTCAAATCACTGTAGTTCTTTCACTTGGAGTACTGTTCGGTGTTGATGGCTTTATTCATGGCAGGAGAGATATGAGACGGAACATTATATTAGTGTAATATAGAACTGTCAAGTAGATAAATAAGACACATGTTCAACACTTTTGTATCTATTTCCGAAATGCTTCGGCTGTACAGCAGGTTCTGCACTCGAATACAAAGGTGACTAATATACTGGAGACAGTTGAAGAAATTTGAAGGTGTTCAGTTCCTCAGTCTCAATAGTTTCCAGTATATTAGTCACAGCTAAATGCGACTAAAGAAGCCTGCTACACCGTCGAAATGTTTCAGAAATAGATACCGAAGTGTTGTGCATTAAACATTTAAACTGCTGGGAGCACTTACAAGTCCTAAATATGTACCATGCGGAGTGAAGGGGAAAGAGAAACAGGAGTGGGATATACATGTAGTGTAAAATAAACCCGGTGAAAAATAGGGGCGCCATGGGCACACTTCTATCGACCTTTGTGGCCTAGATTATTAAACATTCTGCCAGAAGATAGAAATATTGCCGAGTGCAAGAGGGAACTCGATCTACATCTCCGCCAAGTGCTAAATCACAACCAGGCTGTAAAGAATGTGGGACAACGGGCTAGCAACAGCCTGACTCACTAAGCAAGCGCCAGAAAAGTCTGGCCCATGGCTAGGCTAAGAGTAGAAAAACCTCTTACTAGCACCCCCTAACAAAATCAATCATCAACCACACCAGAACTATTCTTCAGACCCATCCCGAACACCCTCTACCACCAGAACCTTAACCCCCATGCCTTTCTCCCCTCCCCCCCCATCCAGCGCTGGGTCATCTTAACAAGGTAGTGTAGAGTGGTTTATACTTCTCAGCAACTGGGTTAAGCCCTGGTTCTTTCACTTACACTAACAACCATCCTCTAACCAACCTATTCTTTTCCTATCCCCACTTCCCCACTCACCCCCATTGGTGTCTTACCTAGAATATATAGATAGATAGGTTTATACTTAGGCCTCTCGGGGAGGGGTGCTATCCTCCCCACAGGGCTCTTGCCTGACTGAGAACTCAGCTTCTCTTCTGGCATAAATGGTGGAGATATTTTCCCTTTCGTCTAAATTCGCTGACACTGAGGATTGTTACCTTAGAACGAAATATGGATCTATATCTTGGAATGTGAAAAATAGACTGAATAGTTTTACTAGTTTTGTAGTTGTGATTTATGTGACACGAGTGTGAATAGCAAGTTGATAATGATGGTGTAAATTGTTGATGATGGTAATAAGAAGTTGATAATGATGGTGTAAATTGTTGAGTGGTATAAGGTGTTGATGTGTTAATTGTGATGATGGTAATAAGAAGTTGATAATGATGGTGTAAATTGTTGATGATGGTAATAAGAAGTTGATAATGATGGTGTAAATTGTTGATGATGGTAATAAGAAGTTGATAATGATGGTGTAAATTGTTGATGATGGTAATAAGAAGTTGATAATGATGGTGTAAATTGTTGATGATGGTAATAATAAGAAGTTGATAATGATGGTGTAAATTGTTGATGATGGTAAGAAGTTGATAATGATGGTGTAAATTGTTGATGATGGTAAGAAGTTGATAATGATGGTGTAAATTGTTGATGATGGTAATAAGAAGTTGATAATGATGGTGTAAATTGTTGATGATGGTAATAAGAAGTTGATAATGATGGTGTAAATTTGATTCTCTGAAAGTTTAAAGTGCTGAATAACCAAACAATTGGTGTTTTATAATCAAACACTACAACCACTACCGTCCCTCCACCAGTGCAGCTACCTCTCCACCAGTGCAACTCCACCAGTGCAGCTGCCTCTCCACCAGTGCAACTCTCCACCAGTGCAACTCCACCAGTGCAGCTGCCTCTCCACCAGTGCAACACTCTCTCCACCACTACCACCCGTCTCAGTGCAACTACCTTCCCCCACCATCACCCAGCAGCAGCAGTAGCGTGATGGGGCCCGGGAACTGTCTCCTACATACACTTGACCCTCACTAATTTTCACCTCCCCTACTCTTACATCCCTCCCTCCACCCACTCCATCTTTCCATTTTATCTCTTTGTACTCATTACCCACTTTTCCCTCCCTCTCTTTCATCTTCCCTCCTTTACTACCTCCCTCTTTTTCCCAGCCATCTCTTCCTTCACTTCTTTCCCCCTCACTTTTTTGTCATTTGTTATACTAACCTTTCTGCCTATCCGATTTTTTTACTTACCCATTTCGTCTTTACTGTCCCTCCCGCACCTCCTCGTTCACTTTCCACATACCTTCCTTCTTTTCGTCCTTCCCCATTTTCTCCTCTTTCAGTCAGACCCTTCAATCCTCCTTTTTCTACAAGAATCCGTATTTGTCTTGTCTGAAAGATGTAGTTTGTCTTGTACTGCAAGGGTGGACTGGGCGGTTTGTCTTGTACTGCAAGACGCGTTTGTCTTGTACTGCAAGACGCGATTTGTCTTGTACTGCAAGACGCGATTTGTCTTGTACTGCAAGACGCGATTTGTCTTGTACTGCAAGACGCGGTTTGTCTTGTACTGCAAGAGACGGTTTGTCGTGTACTGCAAGAGACGGTTTGTCTTGTACTGCAAGAGACGGTTTGTCTTGTACTGCAAGAGACGGTTTGTCTTGTACTGCAAGACGCGGTTTGTCTTGTACTGCAAGACGCGGTTTGTCTTGTACCGCAAGACGCGGTTTGTCTTGTAATGCAGGAGACGGTTTGTCTTGTACTGCAGGAGACGGTTTGTCTTGTACTGCAGGAGACGGTTTGTCTTGTACTGCAGGAGACGGTTTGTTTTGTACTGCAGGAGACGGTTTGTCTTGTACTGCAGGATACGGTTTGTCTTGTACTGCAGGATACGGTTTGTCTTGTACTGCAGGCGACGGTTTGTCTTGTACTGCAAGACGCGGTTTGTCTTGTACTGCAGGAGACGGTTTGTCTTGTACTGCAGGAGACGGTTTGTCTTGTACTGCAGGAGACGGTTTGTCTTGTACTGCAGGAGACGGTTTGTCTTGTACTGCAGAGACGGTTTGTCTTGTACTGCAAGGCGCGGTTTGTCTTGTACTGCAAGACGCGGTTTGTCTTGTACTGCAAGACGCGGTTTGTCTTGTACTGCAGGAGACGGTTTGTCTTGTACTGCAGGAGACGGTTTGTCTTGTACTGCAAGACGCGGTTTGTCTTGTACTGCAGGAGACGGTTTGTCTTGTACTGCAGGAGACGGTTTGTCTTGTACTGCAGGAGACGGTTTGTCTTGTACTGCAGGAGACGGTTTGTCTTGTACTGCAGGAGACGGTTTGTCTTGTACTGAAGGAGACGGTTTGTCTTGTACTGCAGGAGACGGGTTGTCTTGTACTGCAGGAAACGGTTTGTCTTGTACTGCAAGAGACGGTTTGTCTTGTACTGCAAGTAGTTCCAAAATCTTAGGTGAGGGCTGCTGGAGTTTGGTCTGGGGGCCATGAGTGAGGGCCAGGGGACGGGGAGAGAGCACTTGCCTGCTAATGAGCACTCTAGGCTTACTTAACAAGCACTAAGAGAGGCTGATCCCCTCGCCCCTACTCCTTAGATCTGGCTTGAGGGTTATAGTGAGGGGTGGCGGAACTAGGGAAGGGGAGGGGAGGAAGGGAGGTAGGTAGGTAAGATGGATTTTTTTTAATTAACATCATTAGGTACATGGATAGAGGCTAGAGGAAGGAGGGAGGTGTGGGAGGAGAACATTTAAGAGAGAGAGGTAGGAGAACAGAGGTGAAGGGTCGTAGTCGGAGGTGATACTAACACATTGATGAAGAAAAATTTCAGATCCTGTGAGTGTGTAATTATTCTCTGTATCAGTTCAAACAGCTGAATTATTTGAATCTTCTCGCCTGCCTTGCAGGCGAGAAGGAAATATAATTTACACACTTGTTCCAAATTTAAACACTGAAATAAATCCTTATGAAACTGGAGAGTGCGTGCGTGCGCATGTACATTACGTAAAGTGCAACGCTCCCCAATAATAAACAAGGACACAATAATTTTAATAAATGTGCAACAATTGCATATAAAGGGTTAAAGATTTTCAACCTCCAAAAAACGGTGACCGGCCGAGTGCGTGCAGCGACCACTAACAGCCTGGCTGACCATACTCAATCAGGAGACCAAGTCTGAGACTTGGCTGCAAGCTCGATGATCCCCACAATCATCACAGGTAATAAACAGGGAGCGGACAACACCGGGGATGTGGGTGGGGGGGAGCTTTGTACTCTTGTGATATATAACCCTGGCTTGCCCGTCTTGTGATATATAACCCTGGCTTGCCCGTCTTGTGATATATAACCCTGGCTTGCCCGTCTTGTGATATATAACTCTGGCTTGCCCGTCTTGTGATATATAACTCTGGCTTGCCCGTCTTGTGATATATAACCCTGGCTTGCCCGTCTTGTGATATATAACCCTGGCTTGCCCGTCTTGTGATATATAACCCTGGCTTGCCCGTCTTGTGATATATAACCCTGGCTTGCCCGTCTTGTGACATAACCATGCATGCCCGTACCTGTGTTGATGCTGAGACAATCTTGTTAACCTACTTCATCTTCCTTTCCTGTGCTTGTGTGATAACCTAACATCTTGCCTGTTGTTTGTGAATCAGTGATGCTGGTGTAGACCGGGAAGTGTAGGAGGAAGGCTGGGAGCAGCGGATGGGAGGATGAGAAGGGTAGGGAACGGTGCAACAGGATTTGTGCTGTAAATTAGACTGCCTTCCTTCCCTCCCCGCTTACGTCCCTCTCCTCCTGGATTCCTTCCATAGACCATCCCCTTGGAGGATAAGACCGCTCCCCCAGGAAGATCAGACCTACCTCGGTGAGGCGAGACCAATCCCCTGTGAGGAGACCACCATCCCTCCCTGGTGTGTGAGAACATCCCCACCCGGTGGTTGGCAGACCACATCCCCTGGTGAGGAGACCACATCCCCGGGTGAGGGAGGAGACAGATCCGCCTGGGAGGCAGGCAATTGGTGAGGGAGACCAACTGGTGGGAGGAAATCCGGTGAGGCGAGACCACATCTTGGTAGGCTGTAGACCTACCTTCCCCCCTGTGGCGACCCACATCCCCCCTCTGGTGAGGCGAGACCACATCCCCGCCCCCCTGGTGAGGCGAAGACCACATCCCCTGGTGAGGCGAGACCACATATCCCCTGGTGAGGCGAGACCACATCCCCCCTGGTGAGGCGAGACCACATCCCCCCTGGTGAGGCGAGACCACATCCCCCCTGGTGAGGCGAGGCCACACTTCTCCAGGGGGAGTGTGGTCTCCCCTTGATGGTCCAACTCTTCTGAGTCTTCGTCAGGTTGTGGCGAGGGGGAAAGCCATGGCTGGGGGGGTGAGTGGGAGGAGGGGTGATGGAAGGGGAGACAGTGATCACGGGTGTGAGGGGCAGTGTGATCTATGGTGTAGATTATTTTCCTTGGTAAATTGCTTCATAATGGTGATGGCGGCGGTGACTGTTAGTGGTGAGGATAGTGAGGTTGGCTGTGATGGCAGTGATAGTGATGTTAAGATCGTCAAGAATGTGAGCAGGTGTGGGGGTGGATCTGGCTGAGCAGTGTGGTGGGTGATTGGCTGAGAGTGTAGTGGTGGATCTGGCTGAGCAGGTGTGGTGGGTGGATCTGGCTGAGCAGGTGTGGTGGGTGGATCTGGCTGAGCAGGTGTGGTGGGTGGATCTGGCTGAGCAGACGTTCTGTGGTGGGTGAAGGCAGCAGCAGCAGCGTCCCCGGGCTCACCCGTCCTGGACTACATTTGGTGTGTGTGTGTGTGTGTGTGTGTTGTGTGAGTGTGTGTGTGTGTGGTTGTGGTGTGTGTGTGTGTGTGTACTCACTATTTATGGTTTTAGGGGTCGATTCACAGCTTGTGGGCCGCCTCTTGCTGGCCGCTACTAGGTCCACTTTTCTTCCTCTCATCAGCTTCATCGATGTCTTCTTAAGCCTTGTGTGGATCCTGCTCACAACACTCCGATTGGTCACTTTCCTACAACTGACTATGAAATATGTTTAAATCCCTGTGACTTTTTCTGAGTTTTTTAACTTCCTTTATTGTTGTCTCTCTAAACTATCCTGCCTATCCCTTGTCAATTCCTACAGTATTTTAATCGTTTACATCTTACTTCTATTATACTTCCAGTGTCGTCGTGTTCAATTCCTTATCCTTCCTATACAACCCTTCTCCGATCTTTAGTTAATTTTTAGGTCCTTATATGACTGCTATCCCATATGGCCTGTCAGTGTGTACAGTTGACATTCCTTACCTTTCGACCTAGTAGTGACAGCCCCTTACCTCAGACTAGTTTTTGGGTTTATGGCGTTTAGGAGTCCATACTGGTGTCGATACTCCAATATGCCTGTTCATGTACGAAGTTTGACGATGTCTTTGGTCGAAACCTGTTCTTAGTTGCCGTCTGCACCTTCCTCAATCTTCAGCATGTTTTTTGGGTTGGATGTGCGTTCTTAGAGAGTTGTTCGGTTTATAGACCCCAAATCCTTTTGTCTTACTGAAGTTGCAGCCTTTGAGTCCTATAGCCTGTCTTGTCTGCATCGTTGACACTTCTCAATCTTCCATCGTTCATGATGCATTCATATTCAGAAGCCGGCTTTAACAGATGTACCTGTCCAACCTTTTGTGGTTACTGGCTCAGCATTGAATTCGTGCTGTTGTTCGTTGTGGAGAGTGACATTTGTCTTCCTCGGTCTTGTCATTGTTATACGAAACTAGGCGGCCTTAGTTGTATGTATTGTGGTTGCGGGTGTGTGGATGTGTGGGGGGTTGTTGTGTGGGGGGGGTTTGTGTTTTGTGGGTTGTGTGTGTGGGGGGTTGTGTGTGTGTGGGGTTGTGTGTGTGTGGGGTTGTGTGTGTGGGGGGAGTTGTGTATTCTTGGGTTGTGTGTGGGGGGGTTGTGTGTGTGTGGTGGCGAGGTAGAACCCTCGTTAGGCCTGACCTAGCTCTGGGAGATCATTGCGTGTTCTCATTAGCGGAGAGCAACCCATCATGTGTTATGGAGTATGACAGGCAAGCTACTTCATTTTTGCCTCTACAGTGTAACTTTCGTATAGAATAGGGTAGCCGCACACTCGGGTGTATCAAGGGTTGTTCAAGAAGGTAAAAGTCGAACTTGCAATAGTCTCTACCTACCCGCTCCTGGCATTTTCCCTACTGAACCTTACAAACTTTTATTATTCATTGTAATAGCGTTAATGGATGATATTGGTTCTCAAATTACCTCTCACTTACATAGAAGGTTATCCATAGTGTTAGGCTAAACGTTCCTGCATTACTTTTTCAAACTGACATGACATGTTATTGTTTCTCACCTTGTTACTGTTTCTCACCTTGTTACTGTTTCTCACCTTGTTACTGTTTCTCACCTTGTTTCTCACCTTGTTACTGCTTCTCACCTTGTTACTGTTTCTCACCTTGTTACTGTTTCTCACCTTGTTTCTCACCTTGTTACTGTCGAGCTCATTCATATGTGAATGTGAAGGAACGTACATCTGATATACCTGTGACTGGCAAGAAGTTGAAAATGCTAAGCCCACGGATGTTGATACTGTGTTCTCTTTTATGGCCATGGTGCCTCTGCTTTTCATAGAGTATTTTACGCTTCTTTCCGTATCCCTCGCTCTAACATGTTATGGTTGTAAGTAGATTTGGGACCAGACCCTCAAGTATCATTCATGTACTGTATGTGTTACCAAATATATCTTCCTCGCTCCAGAGAGTACATTCCCAATACTTCTGTTTAATTTAAATGCTTTCTTGGCTCTCGAAGGGTCTTCAGTGATCTCTTTATTTTCCAGCTCTGATATCTCGCCTGCATTTAACGAATCCGTCAACACAGAACAATATTCTAACTGAGAGAATTTGGAATTATGTTCTTTTTAGCCGTTGAGGAGTCGAATTTCAGTCGAAAAATTCTCTCACACACACTAGTAGATCAGTGTTTAGAAATAATGCATTTTCTTAGTAACTCCTGTAACCTGCCAGCCAGTTTGATATAACAAGAAGGTTGGTGATTGATGGGGGCTGAGTACAGTGGCATATTTCTAGTGCAGTCATCTTCGTCGGCTTGGGACGCAGACGGGAGAGTGGAACTTGTGGAGGCGAAGTAGATATTCCTTAGCCTGGGACCAAGCACTCTTACCTGTGGTAGGCTGACATGTGCTATCAGCTACTTGTATGCACATTAGCACATCCTTGAAAAATAGAGCTTAAAGGTAGTAATTAAAGAGGTTGGAAATAGATCCAATGTGTGCTGGTGGTTACAGTTTTCCCAGATTTTGTTGCTACAACAGTTCACTAAGGAGGTACAGTATAGAACTAGTATATGCTAGTGCTTGCAGTGTTGCCAGGTCCTGGTGCTACACCAGGTTTAAGGACCTAACAAATTATCTAGTGTGACAGCGGAATGGAGAAGTTCTAGCCGGTAGCTGTAGAAACACTTTCTCACATTACTAATGATCACTCTAGCTGATTATTATTATTGTCATGAGGAAGGTAAACCAGCAAGGCTCGTACAGTACCATGGCACTAACTAATGAATACAAAAATGCTGTCATTTGATCTCTGGAATTTGACTGAATATTGACGGCAAATAAAGTTATCTAAAGTCGTTGATCATCGCCAGGTGTTAATTTTATCACTGGCTCGGGCTCTAGCTCTGGGTTTCTAGCTCTCATTTATCGGCAATAAGGATTCATTTTTTCAGTACGGGAGTAGGTTGAGGGTGGGCTGGAAGGGCGGACGGGTAGTTGGATATTGAGCACACATCATTGATTACTAGTAAATCAACATTGATAAAGACCCTGGCCAAGTACTTGTATACCGGAGGATGAGGGTGTAGAATTTTGAGTGTTGATGTAGTCCTCTACATCCCTCTGAGGGCTGTGTGGGGGGGAACTTGCCCCTCTCCCTCTGGATCAGTGTTAGCGTTGGGGGGGACAGACTTCTCCTCCCTCCCGGAAGGATACTTTCGGGTTTTATTACCCCCGCGGTCTGATCTCTGACCAGGCCCCCTGGTAGGTCAAGGACTTATCAGTCAAACTGTTACTGTTGGCCGCAAGCAATCCAATATACAAAGCAGAGCCCAGTTGGTCAAGCACTGACTTGAAGACAGCAAGGGGTTTGTTGGTAATGCCTTTCATGTATGATGGGAGGCCCCATCATACATAAACCTTAGGCCCCATACATTTATGCTGTGTGTGTGTGCTCATGGCACTGTCACCCAGGCTTTTCACTGGGGTATTTTGCACCGTCTGCCGAGTCTCTTGCTTTCGTAAGGAGTGATACCTGTGTGTAGATTTGGGATCAATCCCTTTAGGAATTTCCAGGTGTAAATTACGATGTATTTCTCGCCTGGGTTTCAAGAAATACAGGTCAGGGGAATTAAAACGTTCCCAGCAATTTAGATGGTTGACTGCACTTTTAGGTGCAGTGAAGGTTCTCTGTATATTCTCCAGGTCTGTACTCTCGCCCGCCCTCTCCTTCCACTGTGTCCGTGTTAGGGGCAGTTTTTCTCATCTCGTACCCATCTTTTCCTATGTCTGTCGGTGGTGGAGGCAGCAGTCTTCCTCTTTGTTGGAGGCAGCAGTCTTCCTCTTTGTTGGAGGCAGCAGTCTTCCTCTTTGTTGGAGGCAGCAGTCTTCCTCTTTGTTGGAGGCAGCAGTCTTCCTCTTTGTTGGAGGCAGCAGTCTTCCTCTTTGTTGGAGGCAGCAGTCTTCCTCTTTGTTGGAGGCAGCAGTCTTCCTCTTTGTTGGAGGCAGCAGTCTTCCTCTTTGTTGGAGGCAGCAGTCTTCCTCTTTGTTGGAGGCAGCAGTCTTCCTCTTTGCTGGAGGCAGCAGTCTTCCTCTGCGTTGATTGGTTAAACTGCAGGTAAACTTTTGCGAGGTAACAGCTCAGGAAGGTGTGGCTAATTCACAGAAAAATGATGCATTAGTCCAGAGTTCTTGGGCATCAGTTTTTTGCAAAAGAAATCCAGAGTCTGGCGGTAAACCTTATGACCGTGTTAGCCGAGCCAAGCATAGAAATACTCCAGTCAGACATCCATTGGAAATCATAGGTTGTCCAGACAAATTCCCAGGAAGAACCTTATGTTGTCCTAGTCGGGGACTACCATAGGGAAACAAAATGCGGAATTTTGCAGTAGTAACACGTAGAGGAGGAGGATGTGTGCAGGAGCGAGGATCAAGGATGTGATAATGTATCTGAGGTAACTGAGGTCTCACTAGATGATAGTTTTCACGACAAATGTTGGAAATGACGATAAAAAGGAGAATGTATCAGAGGTGATTTTTATCAGGCACAGAGTGCATACAAAAGCATTCAACGACTACGAGATTATTAATTACAGGATTATTTACCAAGGAAGCCTGGTGTGGGGGCCAAGCTACGGGGCTGTGACCCCCGGAAAACATAGATAGTTTGGGTCTAAATCAGAGACTTGAGGATCTGTGAAAAAACGACGCTCTAGATACAGCTGTGAAGCAGTTTAAAAAGTGACAGAAGTTTAAGCAAGATTATTTTTACTGGAACTACATGGGTAGCGCAAGATTGGTACATACTATCTTAAAAGCTAAATGTGGTTGGGAGTGTGAGAGTGGAGGAGGGAAGGCGTTGGGTAGGAGGAAGCATACAGCCTGTCATGTCTAGTCAGTCAGGCCAGGAATTTAAACTAATTTAACCAACTGGCAGACCAGACCAGCTGAATGAAAAATAAAAGTTTTTACACGAATGTTCGCAGTATATTCCAAGCGAGAGACGAATTGTCCGCATACCATAATTAGAGTCCAGGTATTATAGGTCGTGAAGTGAATCTTGATATAAGTCAAACGGCGAGGAAACACCTTCTCTGGATGTAGTATTTCCATTACTTGTTGGAGTGACCTTGTGTGATAACAGTGAATCTCGTGTCATTGAAATAAAACACAACACAGCAGCATATGACTTCATATATGTCGTAATTCAAAGCAGTGAGGAACGCATTATATTCAGTATAGTATATCGTCTCCCAAAGAAAGCCAAGAAAATGACGCCCTTTTGTATGACTGAAATTGGAGCAATAAGTAATGACAAAGGGACAGATAATTTGTAATTTTAATGCCCCTAACATGAACTGGAGGTTACCTGGAGGTTATTCCGGGGATCAACGCCCCCGCGGCCCGGTCCACGACCAGGCCTCCCGATGGATCAGGGCCTGATCAACTAGGCTGTTACTGCTGGCCGCACGCAGTCCGACGTACGAGCCACAGCCCGGCTGATCCGGCACTGACTTTAGGTATCTGTCCAGCTCTCTCTTGAAGGCAGCCAGGGGTTTATTGGCAATTCCCCTAATGCTTGATGGGAGGCTGTTGAACAGTTTTGGGCCCCGGACACTTATGGTGTTTTCTCTTAGTGTACCAATGGCGCCCCTACTTTTTATTGGCGGCATTTTGCATCGCCTGCCCAGTCTTTTACTTTCGTAGGGAGTGATTTCTGTGTGCAGATTTGGGACCATTCCTTCCAAGATTTTCCAAGTGTAGATTATGATATATCTCTCCCTCCTGCGTTCCAACGAGTACAAGTCAAGTGCTTCCAAGCGTTCCCAGTGGTTAAGGTGCTTGACAGAACTTATACGTGCAGTAAAGGATCTCTGTACACTCTCTAGATCTGGAGGAGTGTTAACATGACAAAGAAGCTACCAGACTTAAATACACAAGTTTTTAAGTGAGCTACTCGAGGTAACAATAAATAGCTCTCGTTCTGACCACAGAATGTCACCTAGTCCAATCATGAAAGATAGAAGACACTAAGAATCAACAACCACAACATTACTGTCAAAAATAAACACAAATTTCTAGATGCATAATACGATGGTAAGATGCGCCAAGACATCAGTAACTGAATTACACCAAACTACCAGATACAGACAGTGTTGAAGAAATGTTGGAGATATTTAACAGTAAAATTCTAAATAACGAAAGGGATGACATACCAGGAAAGATAAAACGTATAGAGGGAGAAAATAAAGCCAGATTGGATGACAGTGCCACTAGTTGCGATAATAGGCAAAAAAAAATTAAATGTATATAAGAAATTTAAAAGGACTGGTAACTCTGAAGAGCATACTAGCTGCTACAAAGAGAAGGTTAAGACAAAATTTAAAATGCTAAACAAGAGTTTGAAAGACGATTTGCACACATCAGAGATAACCCGAAACAATTCTTACAATATGTCAGCAGGGAAAAACAAGATAAAAGCAACGATAAAATCTTCAACTGTTAATAACGGAAGAATAAGCAACAACAGAGATACAGGATGAATACTGGAACATAAACATCAGGTCCGTACTTACAGCTGAACACAACACAGTGTTGCCAGGTCGCAACATTTGTTTTCAGGGCCTGACACTGACCAACTAAATATTAAGGAAATTAGCAACTTTCACTTAATAATCAGCTTCTCCTCGTATATTAATAACAGATTAAGCAGACTGGAAGAAATACATGCCAAACTTATCAGACAGTGTAAATATCACATCACCTACCTATTAACAGTAATATTTAACAAAGCATTAGAAGGTAAGGTACCAATAGACTAGAAACTAGCAAATATTGCCCAAGTATTTAAAATGGTGAAGATAAGACTTGTGCCCTCTGTTGTTGTCCCATTATTTTAACATTAATTTATGTAGACAAATGAAAACTATTAAAAAAAAAGGATAATTAAAATTCTGAAGTATAATAACCTACAATCACCATGGTTATAACAACGAAAGATCATGTCTGACTTGATTTTTTGGTTATACATACGACCACTGGTACGACGGACCTCCAACAGTTGTAATATATTCGGATTTCCAAAAAAATCTGACAATCATATATTGCTTGAGAAAATAAAAAGATGGTAT
The DNA here is from genome assembly GCF_026875155.1 of Cherax quadricarinatus. NCBI lineage: Eukaryota > Metazoa > Arthropoda > Malacostraca > Decapoda > Parastacidae > Cherax > Cherax quadricarinatus. The sequence goes on along the minus strand of NC_069410.1, from coordinate 28,922,856 downwards.
TGGAGACAAACTTTGAGTGGATTAGTGGCGGCTGGATCACAAATATATATGGAACGGTGAAGCGTCTAATAACTGGTGTCAGCTTGATGGTGGCAAACACACACGCTCTCCTCACTGGTGTCAGCTTGATGGTGGCAAACACACACGCTCTCCTCACTGGTGTCAGCTTGATGGTGGCAAACACACACGCTCTCCTCACTGGTGTCAGCTTGATGGCAAACACACACGCTCTCCTCACTGGTGTCAGCTTGATGGCAAACACACACGCTCTCCTCACTGGTGTCAGCTTGATGGTGGCAAACACACACGCTCTCCTCACTGGTGTCAGCTTGATGGTGGCAAACACACACGCTCTCCTCACTGGTGTCAGCTTGATGGTGGCAAACACACACGCTCTCCTCACTGGTGTCAGCTTGATGGCAAACACACACGCTCTCCTCACTGGCGTCAGCTTGATGGTGGCAAACACACACGCTCTCCTCACTGGTGTCAGCTTGATGGTGGCAAACACACACGCTCTCCTCACTGGCGTCAGCTTGATGGCAGCTCTCTTCTCTCCTCGCTGGTGTCAGCTGGAGGCCAGCACTGTCTCGTCACTGGTGTCGGCTGGAGGCCAGCACCGTCTCCTCGCTGGTGTCGGCTGGAGGCCAGCACCGTCTCCTCGCTGGTGTCGGCTGGAGGCCAGCACCGTCTCCTCGCTGGTGTCGGCTGGAGGCCAGCACCGTCTCCTCGCTGGTGTCGGCTGGAGGCCAGCACCGTCTCCTCGCTGGTGTCGTCTGGAGGCCAGCACTGTCTCTCCTCTGATCGTTTACGCTCTCGCCTGGGTAATTCGTTGGTGATTACTTTACTTAATTAATTGGTGATTAAAACTTATAGATCTTAATTATATCACGGAGTATGGTTGTGCGTGAGCGGGAGGGTTGATGTATTGGTGGTGATGGTGGTTGTGTAGTTGTGATAGGGATGTTTGTCGTGGTGATGGTTGTGGTGGAGGTGGTAAATTTGTTTATGGTGGTTGCCCTGGTGTTAGGACTGGTTGTCCTGGGGATGGTAGTTGTGGTGGTACAGTTGGTGCTAAACCCGGTAGAATCCTGACCTGTTCAACTCGTACTGTTTTCTCACGCAATTTGGTTTGGATCATATTTAAATTAGCATTAATCTAGGTTTAGTTAGGACGGTATTGGTTCTGCGAGAGATTTATGTAAAACCACTCATTATTTTGGTTAGACTTTGATTCGATCGTTATTCATATCGCGAGTCACCTTTATTGATTAGGTCAGGTATTGATTGTATGGTATAAGTCATATCATGGGTCACCCTCAATAGTTCATATATTGATTGTATTATTGTTCATATGGTAGGTCACCTTCAATGTAGGGTTAATATTCTACTGACAATGACAGTTATGTTATTGACGGTGTCGATGGCTGGCTGTTTTGGAGCTTTTGAGTTTTTCTAAGGTTGTGATAGTGTTTGCCTTGGATCAAGATCTTTTCATCAGTATCAAGGCACTCCTTCCCTTTTCTGTGAAGGCCTTAGTCGTAATGTTGGCATTAGTGTTTGTATTACGGTTGAGTTCTAGTTCCTGGATCCTCGTACCCTCTTAAATCTCTGTATGGATTCACTCTTCACTTCACATCTCAGAGCTTCTTCGCATTCCAGAGGCCGGAAAAGGTTTTAATGTCCAGTTGTGGTCCCTCGTGTGAGACATCACTACTCACAGTATCACTATAGTAGACTTCATAAATATTCGCGCCCTTAAGTACATCTTAGTAGACTTATTTCCCTGACTGGTTCGAGGTGTGCAACTTTTGTATGGAAGACGGTGCTTCTTGCCATGCTGCTAAATTATTGTGATTTTTCCATAATTTAATGACTGGCCTGGAAAGTCGCTGAGCATAAATCCAGATAAAGAACGTGTGAAAACTTATAAAGCGTAAGCTTCATGGCATGAACGTGTTCTGGAACTTCAAAATCTTGAGTGCCATTAAGCAGGTGTGAGAAGGTATTGACTTTCCTATTATCTCTAAATTATCCTTATCAGTGCCTAGGAGACTTGAGTGAATCAAGAGAAAGGATTATCCTAGGAAATAATAGTTTAGGTGTAAAATACTTAAACATTTCATTATGTATTTACAATAATGGGTTAAGGTGAGCAGTTTTCTGTCACCTCTGCATGCGCGTGCATATATATTCCGTCTACTGTCAGGAAGAGTTACGAGTAACGACTAGTCCTCAACTTTAATGTGAAACCAAACGTTTCAGGTCATCCTGGAAAATTTGAAAATCCCAACTTGAAAATAGTAAAAAAAAAAAAAATGACCAGGGTACTCTCCTACAATGTCTGGTGTCCTCCCTAGTGACGCGAGGGTTGTCTGGTGTCCTCCCTAGTGACGCGAGGGTTGTCTGGTGTCCTCCCTAGTGACGCGAGGGTTGTCTGGTGTCCTCCCTAGTGACGCGAGGGTTGTCTGGTGTCCTCCCTAGTGACGCGAGGGTTGTCTGGTGTCCTCCCTAGTGACGTGAGGGTTGTCTGGTGTCCTCCCTAGTGACGTGAGGGTTGTCTGGTGTCCTCCCTAGTGACGTGAGGGTTGTCTGGTGTCCTCCCTAGTGACGTGAGGGTTGTCTGGTGTCCTCCCTAGTGACGTGAGGGTTGTCTGGTGTCCTCCCTAGTGACGCGAGGGTTGTCTGGTGTCCTCCCTAGTGACGCGAGGGTTGTCTGGTGTCCTCCCTAGTGACGTGAGGGTTGTCTGGTGTCCTCCCTAGTGACGTGAGGGTTGTCTGGTGTCCTCCCTAGTGACGCGAGGGTTGTCTGGTGTCCTCCCTAGTGACGTGAGGGTTGTCTGGTGTCCTCCCTAGTGACGTGAGGGTTGTCTGGTGTCCTCCCTAGTGACGTGAGGGTTGTCTGGTGTCCTCCCTAGTGACGTGAGGGTTGTCTGGTGTCCTCCCTAGTGACGTGAGGGTTGTCTGGTGTCCTCCCTAGTGACGCGAGGGTTGTCTGGTGTCCTCCCTAGTGACGCGAGGGTTGTCTGGTGTCCTCCCTAGTGACGCGAGGGTTGTCTGGTGTCCTCCCTAGTGACGCGAGGGTTGTCTGGTGTCCTCCCTAGTGACGCGAGGGTTGTCTGGTGTCCTCCCTAGTGACGCGAGGGTTGTCTGGTGTCCTCCCTAGTGACGCGAGGGTTGTCTGGTGTCCTCCCTAGTGACGCGAGGGTTGTCTGGTGTCCTCCCTAGTAACATGAAATTCACTTCCAAATAACTTTCCTAGTGATTCAACTCTAAATTTGTCTAGTAAGCCATGCACCTTAACTCGTGCATGTGCGTGATAGTTGCGTGTTGTCAGTTATGTACGTGAACTGTCATGGGTGGTGGCAAATTACAGAGAAGGTGGCTAGTAGCTGAACTGTAGCGCCGTCGTCGTCTCATCCTGGGTGAGAAGAGACCCTGTGGAATCATCCTATCTGCCTTATCAATCCCTTTTAAGATTTTGTGCGTCATAATCATGTTTTTCCTTGTTCTTCCCTCCCCCAGAGTCGTCAGGTTTAGTTCCTTCAGCCTCTCTTGATAGTGCATTTTTGCCTCGGTTCTGGTACTAGCCAGGCTGCAAACTTCGATTTTTTTTTCGATTTAATTACCGTGGTTTTAAAGTGCGGGCTACATGCTGGTGCCGCGTACGCGATGGTTGACTTAACGTAAGTCGTACATGAGGTTCTAAAGGATTCTTTATTAAACTTCCTGAATTGCTAATACTGCGTATCCTGCTGACATGCGGTTTGTGTGTAATTCTGACGATATGCTTTGTTTATCTCCAGGTTCTTTTCACTCTGATATTTGCAGCTTCTCTCCTCCCACATGATTTTGCATTTGCTCGGCCTGAACACCAAAAGTCGCTTGTTTGAACTTATATGATAGTCTGTTGACGGCTTCCTGAAGTTTGTCATTATTTCTTTTTGTTCTTATTATTTTGGTTTTGCAATATTCGCGAACGCACACGCAGTACCTGGTCACCTCTGGTTGGTTGTTCCCAAATATTAGGAACAGTAGCGGTCCTAGCATTTATCCTTGTGGAACTCCACTCTGTTCCATTGTAATGTCTCACCCCTTTCAAATACTTTCTGCCTTCTGTCATTCAGGTACTCCCTGACCCACTGCCTTTTAACCCTGACTGCGCCTCCAGTTTTCTGGACTAATCTTTGGTGTGGTATCGTATCAGAGGCTTTCCTTCAGTCCAAGAAGATGCAGTCCACCTAACCCTGTCTGCCTGCCTGGCTTTATCTGTGACTGTGTTGCTCAGTAGCAACACAGTGAGTGCCACGTGTGATGCTGCACCCGTGGCAGTCATACTGCTGGTGTCATGCTTCCCTCAGCGGTCATTTTTACTCTCAACCACAAGAACCTTCAGTGGTCACTCTTACTATCAACTACAGTAAGCTTTCTTACTGGCAACATTCACCCGTCTTACTTTCCTCTTCCACCTGCCTGTGATCACCACCAGCGTCACACCCTTCAAGATACCTGTCAGGATCACTCCTCCAGCGTCACACCCTTCACAATACCTGTCAAGATCACTCCACCAACGTCACACCCACCACAGCACGTCATGATCACTCCAGCGTCACACCCCTCAGCCTGAGTCACATCTCTGTCAAGAACCTCTTCACCATACGCGTCACCCCTTACCTTTCCTCTAACCCCCCCTCACTCCACCTTCCCCCATATGTCTCGTCCCAGTCACCCGCACACCGTCACGCACCCCACCACCGGATGATTGAGTCTGCATGGTAGCTGCTTGTTCGGGATGGATTGGACGGTGGGAGTGGGGAAGGGAGGGAGAGGGGGACTGAGTTATGGGGGAAGGAGGGAGGAAATATTCGGGGGAAGGAGGGTGTAGCGTCACGCCTGGTGAGTCACGTGAGAAATTTCTGGTTGGGATGCGCAAGTCCGTGAGAGTCACAGCCTGTGTATGTTCAGGCAGTTGTACCCAGTGTGTGCACATCTGTGCTTAGATTTTGTGTGCACTTGTTTAAATTGTAATATGTCTGGTGTTACCCTCTCCGTCATTCTGCATTACTTTTCATTTGCTTGGATTAAACTCGAGCAGCCACTTGTTGGACCTATTTTAACAGGTCTCTTTGTAGTTTCTGTCTTGGCTTCTTATTCTTCTTGTTGCTTTGACATTATCAGCAGACACACCTGGTGCCGCTGATGGTGTTAGTACTGTGGTTACTTGGTGTTAAGATCTTTTCCTGTAGTGATGGAAGCCATTCTAGAGTGTGTAAGCATTTAAGCGCACAGAGTTGTACTTGCTGAGTTGTTGCCGGTCGTTGAGTCTCGGCTCCTGACCCTGCCTCTTGAAGTACGTGGCCCTATCATACTCTTGACACTGTGTATTGAGTTTCCTTGTACCACTTCCTCACCTAGCTCATTCCATATATTTACCATCCTTAGCTCGAAGAGTATTTCCATATGGCTCGTCGTGTCTGTAGCTTCCATCTCCGACCCTTCATCCCTATGCCTCTCGTTTAAAAAAAATAATCTGTCCCTATCCGCTTTGTCAAAGCCTCTGAGTATCTTGTATGTCGTAATCATCTATCTCCTGATCCTTCTTCCAAAGTCGTCATGCTCGGTTCCTTTAGTCTTTCTTCATAACTCAGTCCCCTCAGCTCTTGGAGTCTTGCAAACCTGTGAACCTTTTCATGCTCTCGTGTATGCCTGACCAGGCGAGGGCTCCATGCTGGTGCTGCATATTCCATGGTGGGCCTAACATAAGTGGTGTGGAGAATCCTAAGAGATTATTGAGGATCCTGAAGGTAGTTCTGAGATTAGCTATCACGGCAGATGTTACACAATTTCTGTGCACCTCTGGGGAAATATTGGGTGTGAATTTTCACTGCAAGCTCCTTCTTCTTTAGCTATATTTGCAATTGCTCGCTTCTCAAGCTGTATTCCGTGTCTGGTCGCCTCTCCATCCCCAATTTTCATGACCTTGCACTTTCTAGAATTGAACTCTAGTAAACACACGTTTGACCATTCTTGCAGTTTGTCCAAGTTTACCTGTAGCCTCTCTGTATCCTCTTCTATTTATATTCCGCTCGTTAGTTTTGCATCAGCAGGTTATTTACATATTTCAAGAATTGTAATAGTCTTAGAATTGATCCTTGGGGAACCCCCTACTTGTTTCATTTTAACATCCTGAACCAGCTGTCCTTCATAACCCGCCATCTTCTGTTCCTTAAGTATTCCTTGATCCACTGTACAACTTTATCTCATTTCCTTGCGTGTTTTAATATGTGAATCAATCTGAGGTACAATATCATATGATTTCCTACAGTCCAAGAATATGCAGTCTACCCATCATTGTATTTCTTTCTTGACTTGTTATTTTGCAAGTATTCAGCCAGTCTCTTCTTGATTATTATTTTACAGCATTTTGGACAGTAACGTGTTTGTGATATTAGCCTATAGTTCAGTGCCTCTTGTCTATCCTGTTTGTATATTGGGATCGTGTTTGCAGTTTTCCAGAAGTCCGGTCGGTTTCCCATCTCCAAGGACATACTTTAAGTCATTGTTATAGGTTCACACAGGTCTTCCACTCCTTTCATTATCCATGGTGATAATCCGTTAAGCTCAATGACTTTTAAATATGCGTGACCTTTCTAGTAGTTTCATTATTTCCTTTGATACGCAAATTCTATCAATATATGCTGATGAACCCTTTCAACCTTGCAGTCTGGCACCCTCCTTGTCTCGGTGATTACTTCTTAAACCACCTTCTTAATTCCTTGCAAACTTCCTCTTTTGTGAATACGCCTCCCTCCTTCTTCAGCCTTATTACTTGGTCTCTTAATCATCTTCCTTCTTTTATGGCTGTGTAATAATTTCGGCCTGTGCTGCTTTGTCAGTCTGAAACTGACATTCTGCCTACGTTGTACTTGCATAGTCATTCCTCGCTGTTCTGCTTGCCTCACTATTCTTTGACCTTCTCTGTATTCTGTATTTTCTCCATGCTCTTTTGCATCTTCCTTCGGCCTCTCTGCAGCTCAGATAAAATCAAGGGCTCTGTCTTGATCAGTTCCCTGTCCCACTGGATTCCATTTAGAAAATCTCAGTCCCCTCTTTTGTAACTTGGTTTGTTTTTGTATTGGCCTTTTGTTGTTGAATGGGGGGGAGGGGGGGAAGTATTGCTGCTATTACCCCTCCCATTCCTGATGTTGGGTCACCTTAACACAGTGGTGGGGTGTAGTTTATACCTAAGGGTAGAGGTACCTCTTCTCTGGAACGAGTATCACTCTCCCAGCAGAGTGCTTGCCTCGCTAAGAACCCAGCACCTTTCATCATGAAAGGGGAAATATCCCCACCATTCATCAAAATTTGCTTACATTCCTGACCGATGACAAGGACTGTTTTATGGACGTTGTAGAATGTGAAAATAGATTTTAATTAGTTTTACTTGCATTATGAACTTGTGATTATGATTTATGTAGTATTAGAGTGAATTTCTCACGACAGTAACAAGTTGGTATTGATAGTCAGTTTGTTATATAATGTTAGAAACAACGTTTAAGGTGCTAAATAACCAGAACGTTCTAGTGTTTTGTGAATACAATAAAACATGAACAATCTTGGGTCCCTTAGTCATTATTTCTCCTACAGTTTAGTCATTCTTTAGTGCCTCTCCACCAGCTCCACCTGATTTCTTATTGTCTAATCGCTATGAAACACCCCCTGGGAATAGTTCATTGGGTAATATTCATCTCTGTGGTAGCTATAAAATTGGATTCTTCTTTGCTACTCTGTCCTTTAGATCAGCACTTTTGTTTTGAATACCATCTGCATTTTTATACCACGCTCTGATTCTGGTATTGGGACTGGCTTCTGGAGGGCAGTAATGTAGGAGAGAGGCGAGTAGCAAAGGTAGCATGAGAGGGAGATAAGAAGTGCTGTTCGAGCTGGTATGAAGGAGGAGGAGGAGGAGGAAATGAAGGACTAACGCTTGAAGAAATAACCGGAGAAAAATAGGTAGACCATGATTGTTATTTAGATTATAAAGGCTACAGGATCGGGAAAGGGGGTTGTTGGTTGGTAGTTCTTTAATCCGAGAGTCTTGGCTCTTACATCTCCACTTCTGCTTCTGTAATTGCCTCTTGTGTTTTCCTCTCCTCCCACCTCAGCTTTGCATGTATGATCAATACCTCTGTATAAATATTCCATCCCATCTTCCCACTTCTCAAGGTTTGATTTCCTGTTTAGTAGCTGAACTTTTATTGCTTCTTATCGAAAGATCACTTTCACTGGGCATTTTTTTTTTTTTTTACTATCTCAAAAAAAATTGTCTTCTCAGTTTGCTTTCTCTGAGCTTCCCTTGTTATTCTGGTAGTTCAAAAATCATCAAAGAATTCTCCCTATATGACTCGCCATCCTTTACCTGTTCATTTATAACAGCCTTCGTCACCGACTCTTGTATTATTTTTGTTGTTGCCTCATTTTTCATTATGTCTGAGAGGTTCCATCCTTTTGCTGTTCCAGGTTTCTCATGGTCCCTTTTCCAGCGCCCCACCTCAGTACCTCTATTAGTAAGTCTGTCTCCTTCCTAAATACCTGGTTCTTCCTCTGTCTTTTACTGAATCTCTTTTGTTTCTCCCATTTCCCCTTATAATTTTAAATTCTAAAACTTCAGTTAAGGTGTCTAACAGCTTCCATCTTTCCTCCCACATATTATGTCACCTTATAACAGTACCCTCTATTGCACATTCTGTTTTCTCACCGCTTTTTTTTTCTTCTCCGTTTTAACTTTGTTCTTTTTATATATCCTCACCTACCTACTTAAAGAACCTTATATCCCGGCGATGTTGTTCGTTGGCAAGACCTTAACTGTAAATTATTACTTCTTACCCCACAACACAACTCGGAGAACCAGCAAACTTTCATTGTTTCTCCAGTCCATGATGATGTCATGCTCCAGTTGTTGATGACACTTGACCTGCTTTTGACAGAGCAGGCAGTCATAGACCCACCACATAACTAGGTGATAAGAATGAAAACTTCGGTGGCTAGCCTTGCCCTTTCTCAGGTCAGTTTGATAGTGTCCCAACTCATAGGGGTACCCAGGTTTGTTGAAAGTGTGCGCTTGCTTGCTTGCGTACGTGCATACGTACATGATCACTGATTTGGGGATGTGGGGAGTAGAGCCTCAGGTCTTGGCCTCATCTTCAAGACCACTTTGATCATTCACAGATTTCTGGCATTATGAGAACTTATATCTGCTCTTGAAGCCATGTATTGAGTTTACCTCCACCACTGCCTCATCCAGATCATTACACTAATTGTGATAAATGGTTTTGAAAACCGACAAGTTGAAGATTGAGAGATAGATGCAACACATGGGACACTCTATTATGTTGCATCAGTGTCTCAATCTTCATTACACTAATTCACTCTTGAGATTAAAAAAAAATTTTCATCCGTATGGTACTTATGTCTTCAACTTTACCTATGATACCTTAATTCAGTCCGTCTCTATCAGCTCTCAGGATTTTGCATAAAGAATAAAGCCACATCACTGTGACTGGAACAGTTCACAAATATCTCTCATTTCGAGGAACCTTATGACGACGATTCGGTCTATCCTGGACCATTGTCAAGTCATTAATAGGTTTTTGTATTTTGTAATCATGTCTCTCATTGTCTTTCCCTCCGCCGAAGTCGTTAGGTTCAGTTCTTTCACTTTCTCCTCATAATGCATTTCTCAGTTCTGGTCCTAGTCTGGTTACAAACTTTTCTACTTTTTCGAGCTTCTGCACATGCTTGACCAGGTGTGGGCTCCATGCTGGGGCTGTGTGTTCAATGATTCGTCTAACATGTCGTATACAATGTTTTTTTTTATTAAAGTTCCTGAATGCTATTCTGAGGTTTAATCATGGATTCACCGTTGATATTATATGCTTTTGTGTGCATTTGTGGCGATATGCTTAGCGTTATATTTATCATCAAGTCTTTGTTACTCTCTATTATTAGCAGCTTCTCTCTACCCTTGCTGTACTGTGTCTGGTCTGTCCTCACCTTAACCATTTGCATAATCTTTCATTTGTTTGGGTTAAACTCAGGAAGCTACTTGTTTGATCACACGGTTGAGATCTCCCTGAAATTTATCACTGTTCTCTCCAGTTCTCATTCTTTTCATTGATTTTATAAATCTCCAGTAAACAATGGCACACGACTCAGTCCCGCCTGATAGATGTCCCGTAGCTCGATTGCCAGCACATTCAGCTCGCACATTGAGGTCCGTGGTTCACCTGCCGGTCCGCTGGGGCGTTAACCCCCGAAACCCCCTCCAGGTATCTCCAGGTATACCTAGCAGTAAAATAGGTACCTGGGTGTTGGTCGACTGTCGTGCGTCTCATCTTGGGGACAAAATTGACCTAATTTGCCCGAAATGCTCTGCGTAACAAGAGGCTTTCTATATAGTAGTATGTCACTGATGTCAGCTAGGCCTGTATACTTTATACATATACTTTTAGAAATAAGGATTATTATTATTATTATTATTATTATTTATTATTATTATTTTATTTTTTTTTTCATTTTTTTATTAGCACATCGGCCGATTCCCACCAAGGCAGGGTGGCCCGAATAAGAAAAACTTTCATCATTTACTCCATCACTGTCTTGCCAGAGAGGTGCTTTACACTACAGTTATAAAACTGCAACATTAACACCCTTTCTTCAGAGTGCTGGCACTGTACTTCCCATCTCCAGGACTCAAGTCCGGCCTGCCGGTTTCCCTGAATCCCTTCATAATTGTTACTTTGCTCACACTCCAACAGCACGTCAAGTATTAAAAACCATTTATCTCCATTTACTCCTATCAAATACGCTCACGCACGCTTGCTGGAAGGCCAAGCCCTTCGCACACAAAACCTCCTTTACCCCCTCCCTCCAACCCTTCCTAGGCCGACCCCTACCCCGCCTTCCCTCCACTACAGATTTATACACTCTCGAAGTCATTCTGTTTTGTCCCATTCTCTCTACACTTCCGAACCACCTCAACAACCCCTCCTCAGCCCTCTGGATAATAGTTTTGGTAATTCCACACCTCCTAATTTCCAAACTACGAATTCTCTGCATTAGATTCACACCACACATTGCCCTCAGACATGACATCTCCACTGCCTCCAGCCTTCTCCTCGTTGCAACATTCATCACTCATGGTACAACTATACTCTCATACATTCCTCTGTTTGCTTCCACGGACAAAGTTCTTTGACTCCACAGACTCCTAAGTGCACCACTCACCCCTTTTCCCCTTATCAGTTCTGTGATTCACCTCATCCTTCATAGACCCATCTGCTGACACGTCCACTCCTAAATATCTGAATACATTCACCTCCTCCATACTCTCCCCCTCCAATCTGATATCCAGTCTTTCATCACCTAATCTTTTTTGTTATCCTCATAACCTTACTCTTTCCTATATTCACTTTTAATTTTCTTCTTTTGCATACCCTACCAATTCATCCACCAACCTCTGCAACTTCTCTTCAGAATCTCCCAAAAGTACAGTGTCATCAGCAAAGAGCAACGGTGACAACTCCCACTTTGTGTTTGATTCTTTATCTTTCAACTCCACACCTCTTGCCAAGACCCTAGCATTCACCACTTCTCTTACAACTCCATCTATAAATATATTGAACAACCATGGTGACATCACACATCCTTGTCTAAGACCTACTTTTACTGGGAAATAATCTCCCTCTCTCTCCTACATACTCTAACCTGAGCCTCACTATCCTCGTAAAAACTCTTCATTGCTTTCAGTACATAACCTACCTCCTGTACCATACACCTGCAACATCTGCCACATTGCCCTCCTATCCACACTGTCATACGCCTTTCAAAATCCATAAATGCCACAAAAACCTCTTTACCCTTATCTAAATACTGTTCACCTATATGTTTTATTATTTTTATTTTTTTTATTATCACACTGGCCGATTCCCACCAAGGCAGGGTGGCCCGAAAAAGAAAAACTTTCACCATCATTCACTCCATCACTGTCTTGCCAGAAGGGTGCTTTACACTACAGTTTTTAAACTGCAACATTAACACCCCTCCTTCAGAGTGCAGGCACTGTACTTCCCATCTCCAGGACTCAAGTCCGGCCTGCCGGTTTCCCTGAACCCCTTCATAAATGTTACTTTGCTCACACTCCAACAGCACGTCAAGTATTAAAAAAAATTTGTCTCCATTCACTCCTATCAAACACGCTCACGCATGCCTGCTGGAAGTCCAAGCCCTCGCACACAAAAACCCCCTTTACCCCCTCCCTCCAACCTTTCCTAGGGCCCACCCCTACCCCGCCTTCCTTCCACTACAGACTGATACACTCTTGAAGTTATTCGTTTCGCTCCATTCTCTCCACATGTCGGAACCACCTCAACAACCCTTCCTCAGCCCTCTGGACAACAGTTTTGGCAATCCCGCACCTCCTCCTAACTTCCAAACTACGAATTCTCTGCATTATATTCACACCACACATTGCTCCAGACATGACATCTCCACTCCTCCAGCCTTCTCCTCGCTGCAACATTATCACCCATGCTTCACACCCATATAAGAGCGTGGTAAAACTATACTCTCATACATTCCCCTCTTTGCCTCCAAGGACAAAGTTCTTTGTCTACAGACTCCTAAGTGCACCACTCGCCCTTTTCCCCTCATCAATTCTATGATTCACCTCATCTTTCATAGACCCATCCGCTGACACGTCCACTCCCAAATATCCGAATACATTCACCTCCTCCATACTCTCTCCCTCCAATCTGATATCCAATCTTTCATCACCTAATCTTTTTATCCTCATAACCTTACTCTTTCCTGTATTCACTTGTATTATTATTATTATTATTATTATTATTATTATTATTATTTTATTATTATATGCATATGTACTGTAGATAAGTTTTCGAGTTTATTAAATAATTTCACGTTTCTTTTCCTTTACAGGTGAGTGAAGAGCTCGTGCGGAGACCTTCCTGGTGGTACCAGGTGAGGTCGGATGAGTGTAGAGGTACTCTTGGTGTCAGGTGAGGTTTAAGTAGTGATCAGATGGGTGAAAAGGTGTTGTCATTAGAAGTGTAGGTAGTGGTCAGATGTGTGTGTGTTAGTAGAGTGAGATACCACCATCATCACATTATAGATAAAGATACCAAAACTATTGCACATGTCTTACCCAGTATTGACTGTAGGTGAGTCAGGTGAATGTATAAGCACTAATGTTATCAGGTGGGCGTGAGTGTAGAGGTTCTGTAACATTGCTCGTGTCACGAAATCTACCCTTTCATTAAAAAGTTTGTTAGTATATAATGCAAAGGGTTCATCATATTTGCTTTTTTGTTGATTTCTCCTAAATCTTTTGTAGTGGGAGGGATAAATTAAAAGTAAAGAGATTTTATTTTAGTTTAAGGGGAAATTGACACAAAAATGTTTGTAAAAAGTGATAGAAAAAAATGAGTTGGGATAAACCCTTAAGCAATGAAAGCGATTATGAGGAACGGGGGGGCCCTGGAAATAAATGTTTTGTTTAAATCCACAAAACACACAAAAACTTTTTGGAAGGCCCACCAAAAATAAACCCGATAAAATCCCAAGGCCCCCCGGACATAAGTGTCCTGAAAACACCCCCACATAGTTGGCAGGGATAAAGATATAGATGGGATTTTGTTTGGGATGTAGATGTGGATACAGAAATAATTCAAAATTTTTTTTAACTATGTTTTTAACGGTTGTTAAGCTTCGTTTCCCATGGGCGGAACCATAGCGGAAGATCAGTACCATTTAATCAGGCTTTCAGTTGCTTGGGTTTCTCATTTTTTTTGCTGTTGGGGTTTCCTCTTCCAGTGAGGATATTGTCAGTGTCTTTGTTCTGAATAATTCACATTTCATTAATATTCCATCCGTGCTGAAAAGTATTATAACATCTTCATTCTTTTTAAGTTTAGTGTAGTATTGCTGTTTTTGAATGTGACCTAGAGGGTTACTGCTTGACCATGTTGGACATCACTGACCAACGAATACAAGCACCGTGCCTGCTTTAACATTCCCCTCCTCTTTTAAGCCCTTACAATGGTTATTGTTGTACTGCTGGATGTAGTAATTAGGTGTTAAGCCAATTCTAGTATATCACAAGTTGCACAAGGATTTAGAAAGACGAGACAGCAAAAAATAGAGTAAAACAAATTTCAGTAATAAAATATTGCCTGTTCTGGTCCTATTTAGATCTCTGAAGACACTTCGTTGCATTGAGCAAGCAGGTCAAGGTGACACTTGTCTGTTATGAGACCTGCATAAAGCTGTCAAAGGCTTAGGTACATTCAGAGCAGCAGCTCTTGATGTGCAATGTGTGCAATATTTTGGGAGCACAGTGAGCAGTGTTGGCTTAAACAATTCACCGAGAGCTTCTTAATACGCTGGGTTTGTAAAGACGATATACATAGCTTTGACAAAGAAAGAAAAATTTCGGGTTTGATTGGTATGCATCAAAACTCTTGTACGTTTTGTTCATCTCATGATGCCAGTCAGGTGAGGTCAGGAAGCAATGCTCTGTTGAATTTGACAGCCTGGTAGAACAGGCAACAAATACACACTGTTTTCCTAGCTGAGGTTTTGGTAGATCTTTCTTGATGTTTACCAGGCAGGACGTCCAGTGTGGGCTCGTAAGTGTAAACCAGTTGACTGTAATCACCTGAACCCAAAACCTTAATACCCACATTCCCTAATTTTGTTATGGGTTGGGGCGTGCAGGCGCGCCCATTTTGTATGCATTAGGCGCGCGAGCGAGTGGGACGTCTTACGGGCGTGAATGGAGGGGTGTGGGCGGTGGGTATGGGGGTGGGCGGCGGCAGTATCGACCGTGGGCGACTCGTGGCAATAGCAGAGACAGCACGCACAATAACCCCAGACCCGTCTCTTGTGCTCCTTACTTACCTCGTATTACCTCTTACCTTTTAGGTAGCTGCCTCCCCCTTCTACCACAACCACCTCCCATTCTACCACAACCACCTCCCATTCTACCACAACCACCTCCCATTCTACCACCACCACTTCCCCCTTCTACCATCACCACCTCCCATTCTGCCACCACCACCCATTCTACCATCACCACCATCCCCTTCTACCACCTCCCATTCTGCCACCACCACCCAGTCTACCAACCCCACCTCCCCCTTCTACCATCATCCATTCAAACCACCATCACCCCATTCTAACCACCACCACCCATTCTAACCACCACCCATTCTACCATCACCACCTCCCCCTCTCACCACCACCACCTCCCATTCGGCCACCACCACCCATTTCTACCACCTCCCCCTTCTATCATCATCCTTCTAACCCCCACCACCACCTCCCTTCTACTCCCCACCACCCATCTACCATCACCACCCCCCCTTCTACCATCATCCCTTCTACACCACACCACCCATTCTACCACCACCCCCATCTGCCCCCACCACTCATTCTACCATCACCACCCCCTCTACCATCATCCCTTCTACCACCACCACCTCCCTTTCGCCACCCCACTCTTCTACCACACCACGTTCCCCTCAACCATCATCCCTTCTACCCCACCACCTCCCATTTTGCCCACCACCATTCGCCATCACCACCCCCCTCCTACCATCACACCACCCCCTTCTACCATCACCACCACCCCCTTCTACCATCACCACCACCCCCCCTTCTACCATCACCACCACCCCCTTCTACCATCACCACCACCCCCTTCTAACCATCACCACCACCCCCTTCTACCATAAACCACCACCCCTTTCTACCATCAACCCACCACCCCCTTCTACCTTACCACCACCCTTGTAACCACCATCCCCACCTCCCCCTTCTACCACCACCACTCCCCTTTCTACCAAAACCCCTTTACCACCACCACCCCATTCTCACACCCCCTCCCCCTTCTGCCACCACCACCCCCCCTTCTCCCATCACACCTCCCCTTCAAACCATCACCACCTCCCCCTTCTACCATCACCACCCCCCCTTCCTAACCATCACCACCACCCCCCCCTTCTACCATCACCACCCCCCCTTCTACCATAAACCACCCCCCTTCTACCATCACCACCCCCCCTTCCTACATCACCCCTTCACCACCACCACCCTCTCCATCTACACCCACCCCCTTCTACCACCCACCACCTCCCCCTTTCTCCCATCACCCTTCTCCCAACCACCACCACCCTTCTCCCAAACCACCCCCCTTTACCACCACTCTCTACCACACCACCTTCCCCTTCACCAAACCCTTTACCACCCCCCCTCCCATTCTGCCACCACCACTTCTTCCCTCCACACCACTTCCCCTTCACCATAAATCCTTCTACCACCACCCCTTCCCTTTCCCACCCCCCTTCTCCATCACCACCCCCCCCTTCAAACCATCACCACCACCCCCTTCTAACCACAACCACCCCCCCTTCTACCCCCACCACCCCCTTCTACCAACCACCCCCCCTTCCTCCACCACCCCCTTTTCTACCACCACCCCCTTCTCCAACCACCCCCCTTTACCCCCCACCTCCCCTTCTGCCACCACCACCTCCCCTTCAAACCAACCCCTTACCACCACCACCTTCCCATTCTGCCACCACCCCCTCCCCCTTCTCCACCACCCCCCCCACCACCACCATACCCCCCCCTTCTACCACCACCACCTCCCCCTTCTCCACACCACCTCCCCCTTCTACCATCCCACCTCCCCCTTCTCCACCCACCCCCTACCCCCCCTTCAAACCACCACCCCCACTACCCCCCCCTTCTGCCACCACCCCCCCTTCTACCCCCCCTTCGGGCCACCACCACCACCCCCCCCTTCTCCACCCCATCCACACCCCCCCCTTCTTCACCACCCCCCCCCACCCCCCCCTTCTGCCCACCACCTCCCCTTCTCCACCACCCTTTCTACCACAACTACCTCCCCCCTTCTACCACCACCACTACCTCTCCCCCTTCTGCCCCCCAACTACCTCCCCCTTCTCCACCACCACTACTTCCCCCTTCTCCACCCCCACCACTACTCCCCCTTCTCCACCACCACCACTACCTCCCCCTTCTCCACCACCACCACTACCCCCCTTCTCCACCACCACCACTACCTCCCCCTTCTCCACCACCACCACTACCTCCCCCTTCTACCACCACCACTACCTCCCCTTCTCCACCACCACTCCCTTCCCCTTCTCCACCACCACCACTACTCCCCCCTTTCCTCCCACACCTCCCCCACCACACACTCCCCCTTCAAACCACCCACCACCTACCCCCCCCCTTCTACCACCACCCCCCACATCTCCCCCTTCTCCACCACCACACTACTCCCCCATCTACCACCCACTACCTCCCCCTTCTCCCACCACCACCACTATCTCCCCCTTTTCTAACCCCCAAACCTATCCCCCCCTTCTACCACCACCACCACTATCTCCCCCTTCTACCACCACCACCACTATCTCCCCCTTCTCCCACCACCACCACTACCTCCCCCTTCTACACCACCACTACCTCTCCCCATTACCACCACCCCACTCATCCTTCTCCCACATTATCTTTAGCCTTGCATCTTCCCTCGACCCATTCCACCTTTTATCCCCATTCCTTCTACCTTCCTCTTGCCTTTCACATTTGTCTTACCGTTGTCTCCCATTACTCATTCATTTACCCCTATTTTCCTCTCCTTGTCCTCTTATCTCCTCCCCTCCCCTCACCCCGGGCCTCTTCCACTCACCCCGGGCCTCTTCCCCTCACCCCGGGTCTCTTCCCCTCACCCCGGGCCTTCTCCCCTCACCCTGGGCCTTCTCCCCTCACCCTGGGCCTCCTCCCCCCCTCACCCCGGGCCTCCCCTCACACACGTGACTAATAATGGAATTTGTCTTGTTCATCATACAGTGTTGCCAGTGTGGTTTCTCTTTCCTTTTCTTCCTTTCCCTCCCTCCCTCTCTCTCCCCTTCTCTCCCTCTCTCTCCCCCTCTCTTCACACTCTCCTTCCTCTCCTACTTAACCCCCTACATCGGTTTTGGTCGCTTCTCTCACTTCCTTCTCTCCCGATTACTCCTCACTTCCCAAAATCACTACAGATTTTCTGTTTGGGTTGGCCCTAGAGACGAGCAGTAAGCTCCTCAGTATTCGGTAGAACTTGATCAATTGATCCTCTTCTTTATCCTCGGGAGTCTTCACTACGAGACAAACCTCTGTTGTGAGACACTAGGAGCACACCCACGGGTGGGCTTGTTGACCCGCCTTCCACGAGAGCCTCTTGAAGGAGGAGTACCCTGTCTAGTGTGCTGATGATTTCCCCCGTGAGTAGCGATGCCTGCGACACCTCTTCCGCGTTAACTGCCACGAGCGACATAGCTTTTGAAGCAGACTTCGTAGGGATTCCTGCTCGACTTTCTACACCTTACTCTTCCCCGTGCCTTCCTACTCTTCCCGTGCCTTCCTACTCTTCCCTGTGCCTTCCTACTCTTCCCCGTGCCTTCCTACTCTTCCCTGTGCCTTCCTACCTTCCCTGTGCCTTTTCCCACTCTTCCCGGGGCCTTTCCCACTCTTCCCCCCGCCTTCCTACTCTTCCTCGTGCCTTTCCTACTCTTCCCTGTGCCTTCCTACTCTTCCCCGTGCCTTCCTACTCTTCCCTGTGCCTTCCTACTCTTCCTCGTGCCTTCCTACTCTTCCCTGTGCCTTCCTACTCTTCCCGTGCCTTCCTACTCTTCCTGTGCCTTCCTACTCTTTTCCCCGTGCTTCCCACTCTTCCTGTGCCCTTTCCCACTCTTCCCTGTGCCTTCCTACTCTTTCCCCGTGCCTTCCTACTCTTCCCCGTGCCTTCCTACTCTTCCCTGTGCCTTCCTACTCTTCCCTGTGCCTTCCTACTCTTCCCTATGCCTTTCTACTCTTCCCTGTGCTTTCTACTCTTCCCGTGCTTCCTACCTCTTCCCGTGCCCTTCCCACTCTTTCCCCCCTGCCTTCCTTTCTCTTCCCTGTGCCTTCCTACTCTTCCCCGTGCCTTCCTACTCTTCCCCGTGCCTTCCTACTCTTCCCTGTGCCTTCCTACTCTTCCCCGTGCCTTCCTACTCTTCCCCGTGCCTTTCCCACTCTTCCCCGTGCCTTCCTACCTTTCCCCCTGCCTTCCTACTCTTCCCCGTGCCTTCCTACTCTTCCCCCTGCCTTCCTACTCTTCCCTGTGCCTTTCCTACTCTTCCCGTGCCTTCCTACTCTTCCCGTGCCTTCCTATCTTCCCCGTGCCTTCCTACCCCTTTTCCAGTGCCTTCCTAAATCTTCCCGTGCCTTCCTACTCTTCCCCGTGCCTTCCTACTCTTCCCCGTGCCTTCCTACTCTTCCCCGTGCCTTCCTACTCTTCCCCGTGCCTTCCTACTCTTCCCGTGCCTTCCTACTCTTCCCCGTGCCTTCCCCACTCTTCCCGTGCCTTCCTATCTTCCCCGTGCCTTCCCTACCCCCTTCTCTGTGCCTTCCTACTCTTCCCCCCGTGCCTTCTATCTTCCCGTGCCTTCCTATCTTCCCGTGCCCTTTCCTATCTTCCCGTGCCTTCCTATCTTCCCGTGCCTTCTATCTTCCCGTGCCTTCCTATCTTTTCCCCTGCCTTCCAGTCTTCCCCATGCCTTCTTACTCTTCCCCGTGCCTTCCTACTTTCCCGTGCCTTCCTATCTTCCCCGTGCCTTCCTATCTTCCCCCTCCTCCTTACTCTTCCCCGTGCCTTCCCCATCTTTTTCCTCGTGCCTTCTAGTCTTCCCCGTGCCTTCCTAGTCTTCCCGTGCCTTCCATCTCCCGTGCCCCTTTCCCAGTCTTTTCCCGTGCCTTCTAGTCCCTTTCCCCTGCCTTCCTAGTCTTCCCTGCCTTCTTAGTCTTCCCTGCCTTCTAGTCTTTCCGTGCCTTCCTAGTCTTCCCCTGCCTTCCCTATCTTCCCCATGCTTCCTTTTCTTCCCCGTGCCTTCCTAGTCTTCCCCGTGCCTTCCTATCTTCCCCGTGCCTTCCTAGTCTTCCCCGTGCCTTCCTATCTTTTCCCCCTGCCTTCCTAGTCTTCCCCGTGGGCCCTTTCCCAGTCTTCCCCCGTGCCTTCCTAGTCTTCCCCATGCCCCCTTCTATCTTCCCCGTGCCTTCCTAGTCTTCCTCCGGCCTTCTTATTCTTCCCCTGCCTTCCTAGTCTTCCCCGTGCCTTCCTAGTCTTCCCCGTGCCTTCCTAGTCTTCTCCGTGCCTTCCTAGTCTTCCCCATGCCTTCCTAGTCTTCCCCGTGCCTTCCTAGTCTTCCCCGTGCCTTCCTAGTCTTCCCCGTGCCTTCCTAGTCTTCCCCGTGCCTTCCTAGTCTTCCCCGTGCCTTCCTAGTCTTCCCCGTGCCTTCCTAGTCTTCCCCGTGCCTTCCTAGTCTTCCCCGTGCTTCCTAGTCTTCCCCTGCTTCCTAGTCTTCCCCCTTTCCTTCCTAGTCTTCCCCCGTCCTTCCTAGTCCCTTTCCCCTGCCTTCCCCATCTTCCCCGTGCTTCCTAGTCCTTCCCCGTGCCTTCCTATCTTCCCCGTGCCTTCCTAGTCTTCCCCTGCCTTCCTAGTCTTTTTCCCCCTGCCTTCCTAGTCCCTTTCCCCTGCCTTCCATGTTTCTCCGTGCCTTCCTAGTTTCCCCCTGCCTTTTCCCAGTTTTCCCCCTGCCTTCCTATGTTTCCCCTGCCTTCCTAGTTTCCCCGTGCCTTCCTAGTTTCCGTCCCCCCCTAGTCTTCCCCGTGCCTTCCTAGTCTTCCCCCGTCGTTCCCCCTAGTGTTCCCCGTGCCTTCCTAGTGTTCTCCGTGCCCCTTCCTAGTGTTCTCCGTGCCTTCCTAGTGTTCTCCGTGCCTTCCTAGTGTTCCCGTGCCTTCCTAGTCTTCCCCCTGCCTTCCTAGTGCTTTTCCGTGCCTTCCTAGTGTTCTCCGTGCCCTTTCCTTTGTGTTTCTCCGTGCCTTTCCCAGTGTTCTCCGTGCCTTCCTAGTTTCTCCGTGCCTTCCTAGTTTCCCCGGCCTTCCTAGTGTTCCCCGGCCTTCCTAGGCGTTTTCCCCTGCCTTCCTAGTGTTCTCCCCTGCCTTCCTAGTGTTCTCCGTGCCTTCCTAGTGTTCTCCGTGCCTTCCTAGTGTTCTCCGTGCCTTCCTAGTGTTCTCCGTGCCTTCCTAGTGTTCTCCGTGCCTTCCTAGTCTTCTCCGTTCCTTCCTAGTCTTCCCCGTGCCTTCCTAGTGCTCTCCGTCCCTTCCTAGTGTTCTCCGTGCCTTTCCCATGTTCTTTCCCTGCCTTCCTAGTTTCTCCGTGCCTTCCTAGTGTTTCTCCGTGCCTTCCTAGTTCTTCGTTCCTTCCTAGTCTTCCGTTTCCTTCCTAGTCTTCTCCGTCCCTTCCTATGTTTTCCGTGCCTTCCTAGTGTTCTCCGTGCCTTCCTAGTCTTCTCCGTTCCTTCCTAGTCTTCCCCGTGCCTTCCTAGTGCTCTCCGTCCCTTCCTAGTGTTCTCCGTGCCTTCCTAGTGTTCTCCGTGCCTTCCTAGTCTTTCTCCCTTCCTTCCTTGTCTCCCCCGTCCCTTCCTAGTGTTCTCCGTGCCTTCCTAGTGTTCTCCGTGCCTTCCTAGTGTTCTCCTTCCCTTCCTAGTGTTCTCCGTGCCTTCCTAGTGTTCTCCTTCCCTTCCTAGTGTTCTCCGTGCCTTCCTAGTGTTCTCCGTGCCTTCCTAGTGTTCTCCGTCTCCTATTTCCCTTCCCTCCTAGTTTCCCTTCCCTTCCTAGTCTCTCCGACCTTCCTAGTGTTCCCTTCCCTTCCTAGTGTTCTCCTCCCTTCCAGTGTTCTCCGTGCCTTCCTATGTCATCCGTGCCTTCCATGTCCCGTGGCCTCCTAGTGTTCTCCGTGCCTTCCTAGTGTTCCCCGTGCCTTCCTAGTGCTCTCCTTCCCTTCCTAGTGTTCTCCGTGCCTAGCAGTATTTCCCGTAGAGCCTCAGGAGTTTCCTCTACGTTACCATATTTTAGCTGTTGTACGACTCTGCTGCTTCGATTATATAACCAACAGTGTCTACAGAGACCTGGATGACGTATGAGGAGGAATTACAGAGCAACCCTTTAATGTAGCTACGTTTCCCTCTGTAGAGCTTTATCGAAAAGTCAGTAATTTGTTAAAGCTCTACCTGAAGGTAAACGTCGGAACAGTATGATGTTGCTCTGCACGTCGCTCTTTCTTCACCTGTTGACGTTGTTAATGGCTCTTGTTTTAATCTCTCTTATTTGCCTTGTTAACGTAATTTGTCATTATGATGGTTTTAATGAGAGTTATGTTGGTAGATCTTTTTTTTTTTTTTTAGTCGTAGCACTCTTAAGTTTTACAATGTTCCCTCCCTGCCCTCCATCCTAACCTTCCGGCTACTTCCCACATACTTCCTTCCATCTACTTCTTTCTTCCTTTCCAACTATTCAGTTCCTTTCCCTCCACATTCCTCCCTTCCCCTCCAACCTTTCCTCTTAAGCACTTTCCGTTACCATCCCCACCCACTTCCCTTCTCTCCCTCCACTCCTCTCCCATTAATATTTGTTTTCAACAATTTCTGTCTCCCTGCTCCCTTCCAACCTTCTCTCCCTCCCTTCTCACCTCGCAACCTTCTCTCCCTCCCTTCTCACCTCGCAACCTTCTCTCCCTCCCTTCTCACCTCGCAACCTTCTCTCCCTCCCTCCTCACCTCCCCAACCTTCTCTCCCTCCCTCCTCGCCTCCCCAACCTTCTCTCCCTCCCTCCTCGCCTCCCCAACCTTCTCTCCCTCCCTCCTCGCCTCCCCAACCTTCTCTCCCTCCCTCCTCGCCTCCCCAACCTTCTCTCCCTCCCTCCTCACCTCCCCAACCGTCTCTCCTTCCCCCACCTTTCTTCCCTCCCAGTACTCCCTACCTCCCTGCTTACTACTCACTTCCTCCATCTGATAGCTGAGACAGCTCTGCAGTTTTTGTCAATTCACGCTCGTGGCTGGTCATTGTGTGGGTACGTGTCGTTATGTGTGGGGGCGGGGCTGTGGAGTGTGGCTGTGGGAGGGGCGTGACTGTGGGTGTGGGGGGAAGTCGACTGGTATAGTACCTGGAGTCTACCTGGAGTAAGGGCATTAACCGTAGATGCACACAAGCTTACTCTCCATATGGGAGTGTTTTGTGCGTGGCTGTATTATTTGGTGCGCTTGAGGTGTGTGAGCTTCAGGGCTGCGAAGAGTGGGCGGCGTGGGTGTAGGGTGGGAGAGGCGGTGCGGGTGTGGGGAAGGGGTGCAGGTTGCTGAGGTGACTTGATGGGGGATAGGGGAGGGGGTTTTACTGTGGCGGAAGTAGCGCGTTTGCTTGTCTGTCTGCCCCTCTACCTCCTCTAACATCTCCCCTCCAAGCCGCCGCCGCCGCCGCCGCCACCACCACCACTATTCTCCGCGGCGTCAACATCTCTACGTCTGATGTTACTGGTTCTGTCATCACTGAAGTCTCTTGGCTCACGTGATGATTAACAACATACTCGCTGGAGAAGCCAGATATACTCTTGGATACTCGAAAATCAGAGAATGAATTAATATACAGTTTTAATAAATTCCATCAGACATTGAATTATATCTTCATGATAAAGTTGATGTTAGCCAAAGAAAATAACCTGAAGGAAAATGTAGAATGTAGCCTTGGTGTGTGTGTGTGTGTGTGTGTGTGTGTGTGTGTGTGTGTGTATACTCACCTAATTGTACTCACCTAATTGTGGTTGCAGGGGTCGAGACTCGGCTCCTGGCCCCGCCTCTTCACTGATCGCTACTGGGTCCTCTCTCTCTCTCTGCTTCCTGAGCTTTGTCATACCTCTTCTTAAAACTATGTATGGTTCCTGCCTCCACTACTTCACTTTCTAGGCTATTCCACTTGCTGACAACTCTATGACTGAAGAAATACTTCCTAACGTCCCTGTGACTCGTCTGAGTCTTCAGCTTCCAGTTGTGACCCTTTGTTTCTGTGTCCCCTCTCTGGAACATCCTATCTCTGTCCACCTTGTCTATTCCCCTCGGTATCTTGTATGTCGTTATCATGTCTCCCCTGACCCTTCTGTCCTCCAGTGTCGTCAGTCCGATTTCCCTTAACCTTTCCTCGTACGACATTCCCTTGAGCTCTGGGACTAGCCTTGTTGCAAACCTTTGTACTTTCTCTAACTTTTTGACGTGCGTGACCAGGTGTGGGTTCCAGACTGGTGCTGCATACTCCAGTATGGGCCTAACATACACAGTGTACAGTGTCTTGAACGATTCCTTATTAAGGTATCGGGACGCTATTCTCAGGTTTGCCAGGCGCCCGTATGCTGCAGCAGTTATTTGGTTGATGTGTGCCTCCGGTGATGTGCTCGGTGTTATGGTCACCCCAAGGTCTTTCTCCCTGGGTGAGGTCTGTAGTCTTTGTCCACCTAGCCTATACTCTGTCTGCGGTCTTCTTTGCCCCTCCCCAATCTTCATGACTTTGCATTTGGCTGGATTGAATTCGAGAAGCCAGTTACTGGACCACATGTCCAGCCTGTCCAGGTCTCTCTGCAGTCCTGCCTCATTCTCGTCCGATTTAATTCTTCTCATCAACTTCACATCATCTGCGAACAGGGACACTTCAGAGTCTATTCCTTCCATCATGTCATTCACATATATCAAAAATAGCACTGGTCCTAGAACTGACCCCTGTGGGACCCCGCTCGTAACAGGCGCCCACTGTGATACCTCTTCACGTACCATGACTCGTTGCTGCCTCCCTGTCAGGTATTCCCTTATCCATTGCAATGCCCTCCCTTTTACATGTGTGTGTGTGTGATGTGTAGAGAGAGAGAGAGAGAGAGAGAGAGAGAGGGAGAGGGAGAGAGAGAGAGAGGGAGGGAGGGAGGGAGGGAGGGAGGGTGGGTGGGAGGGTGGGTGGGTGGGTGCTGGACATCCCATCTTTCTGAGTTGTTATCACTTCTCCGATTAAGGCAGGAGAGGTATCAGAACTGGAAAATGTAGAGAGCGTTGATTGCCTACATAGTTAATAAAGCAATTAAACAACTGGGAACTCCTCAGAATACTTGGATGGCCAGGTTCCTGATCTACACACTGCCATAACTTACTGTCGTGAAAGATATGCCAGGAAGAGTAAAATGAAAAGCAGGGGCGCCATGCGCACAATAAGAGAACACTGTATCAACATCTGTGTTGATCCATCTGCTGCCAGCAGGTGCCAGAGATGTTGGTGGAACAAGTGTTGAAGTCTTGAAGAGGAAACTGTCATTACTTCATCCAGATGCCAGATCAACCAGGTTGTGATGGATAAGAGAGCCAATGGGCCGCCAGCAGCAACAATCTGGTCGAACAGGTACTTAGCAAGAAAGCTTAGCTAAAAGCTGGACTATTAGTGTAGAAACCTGCGCCGAAATTTGGCCACTGATATATTAGGTATACCATTCGTCTCCCCACCTCTCGTCCCTCTCTCTACCCCCTTATCTCTCCCTCCCTCTCTACCCCCTCGTCATTTCTCCGTCTCTACCCCCTCGTCATTTCTCCGTCTCTACCCCCTCGTCATTTCTCCGTCCTACCCCCTCATCTCTCCCCCTACCCCTCTCTCCCCACCCCCTCATCTCTCCCCCTCTCTCTTTACCTCCTCGTCTCTCCTTCCTTTTCTACCCCCTCTTACCCCTCTTGCCCGTCTCTCCATCTTCTCGTCTCCCTAAGTTCATGATCATGTCTTCTCTCCCTCTTTACCTTGAAGCAGGTGTCAATAGTCAGGTGTGGGTGAGTTTTCTTCTAGGAGGCCTGGCTGAGAGCAGGCTGCTGGGGCCCTGCTAGTAACACCGACCACCTGGTGTAGCGCAGGCTTTAATGTGGGTTAGTAGCTGTGGCTGTTGTAAACATTACTGCAAGGTAGCTGTGGCTGTTGTAACCATTACTTCAAGACAGCTGTGGTTGTTTTAAGGTCAGACAGGTGTCGCAGGGCACGAGTCACGTGAGAGATGAATATAATCGTTTTGGTCCAGATTAAGTGGAAGAGGAGGAGGTAGGAAGTACAGGAGGTAGAAAGTTTTGGAGGTAGGAAGTACAGGAGGTAGAAAGTGGAGGAGGTAGGAAGTACAGGAGGTAGAAAGTGGAGGAGGTAGGAAGTACAGGAGGTAGAAAGTGGAGGAGGTAGGAAGTACAGGAGGTAGAAAGTGGAGGAGGTAGGAAGTACAGGAGGTAGAAAGTGGAGGAGGTAGGAAGTACAGGAGGTAGAATGGAGGTGGTAGGAAGTACAGGAGTAGAAAGTGGAGGAGGTAGGAAGTACAGGAGGTAGAAAGTGGAGGAGGTAGGAAGTACAGGAGTAGAAAGTGGAGGAGGTAGGAAGTACAGGAGGTAGAAAGTGGAGGAGGTAGGAAGTACAGGAGGGATAAAGTGTAGATAAGTGGAGGTGGTGGTGGTATGGGTGTAAAACAATCATGCTGATAGTCGTACTTAATGACCTCACGCTGAACAATTATTGATAATCACAATCATAAACTGAATGTACATAGTGAATATTGTTAATGATAACCATATCAACAACGTATATTAGGAATACTGCTAATCATTGCTACAATTCTTGTGATTGTTGATACAGTTGAAGTGTAGTAGATAGCAAGACAATGTTGTGAGGGGTTGAGTCACAGCTTGTGTCAGCAACCACTCCAAGTTCAGGTTGTGTGTGTGTGTGTGTGTGTGTGTGTGTGTGTGTGTGTGTGTGTAGATCTGAGGGAAGGTTCTTCTGACCAGTGTTAGTCATGTGGTGGTGGTGGTGTGTCGCTAACAACTTTCACTGCAGCAACAGTTGCCTGTGTCACGCCTCCCCAAGTTACACCATAAAGCACCGCTCCACTTGTTACCACCTTAACAACCAACCAACCCCCCCTTTCCCATGCTTTCTCATCTTACCTACCTACACACACACACACACACACACACACATCACACTCACACTCACACTCACACTCACACTCACACTCGCACTCGCACTCACACTCACACTCGCACTCACACTCGCACTCACTCACTCTCTCTCCCCTCACTCTCTCTCTCTTCACTCTCTCTCTCTCACTCATCTCTCTCTCTCTCTCTCTCTCTCTCTCTCTCTCCTCTCTCTCTCTCTCTCTCTCTCTCTCTCTCTGTGTGTGTTCTTGATTGAATAACGGCACTATTCTTGATTTAATAATGTTCTTGATTTGGTAATCTTATCACTTGGCACTTAACCTCTCCCTCACTTCTCCCTGTTTTATCATGTTCC
Organism: Cherax quadricarinatus; assembly: GCF_026875155.1. NCBI lineage: Eukaryota > Metazoa > Arthropoda > Malacostraca > Decapoda > Parastacidae > Cherax > Cherax quadricarinatus. The sequence continues at coordinate 28,895,560 of NC_069410.1, read as the reverse complement.
CTGGTCTTCACTTTCTCCTTACCCCGCTTTCCTCCCCTCTCTTTCACTTCCCCTTTCTCCCCCCCCTCACCTTTCTTCTGAAGCTGGTTCACCTTAACAAGGTGGTGGTAGTGAGTTTTTCGCACCCAGAGGTAGGGGTGCCCGCACCTCAACCCCCTCCCTCCTAGCACTTGCCTCCGAACCCAGCTTCTCTTTCGGCATAAATGGTGGGGATATTTCCGCCTTTGGTTTAAATTTGCTGACACTGAGGGCTGATGACATGAAAGGAAATTTGGACACAAGAGTAGATCGTTTAATGTGAAAAATAGACTGAATTGTTTTACTAGTTTTGTGATTTATGATTTATGTTGAGGACAGGAACAAGTTGATAATGGTGTAAATTTGATCATGTTACGAGAGGTGCATATTTAAAGTGATGAATAAGCGAACATTTGCTGTACCTGGTAAACAAAAGTCTTCCTTTCTCTCCCACTTCCCCTGTCTCCCTCACCATCTTTTCATTTCTCTCTACTAGTTTTCGTAGTGGGTGGGTGGGGATATGGGTAGGGGGTCAACGCCCCCTCCAGCACCCATGGTGGCCAGGTGAGGATATGGGTGGGGGTCACCGCCCCCTCCACCCATACTGGATCAGCTGAAAATCCCTGGGAAGACTACACGATCTCTCTCCTACCTGGGTACTGGAGCAGGATGGTGGAGGAGGGAGTGTTGGTGAGAGTGGTGAAGGGTGGAGTGTTGGGAGTGTGGTGGAGTGTTGGTGAGTGTGGTGGAGTGTTGGTGAGTGTGGTGGAGGGTTTGTTGGTGAGGGTTACAGTATAGGGAGAAGGTAGTGAGTGTTGGGGTAGTTGATAATGGAAGATATGGATAGTAGTGGCTTACCTCTTAACTCTTGATCGTTGCTGGAAATATGATTGCCTTGTCCTGCTCTGAAGTCAAGTCTTCATATTGACGTCCTAGTCAGACTTGGTGCTCGCGGCACGGTGGTCGTCGTACGCACCACAGTTAGGATGTTCAAAAATTTCTTTTAGGAATTTACCGCTTTCTCCTGACATTTCTGGACCTGCTGGTAATTCCCTTATGTTGAGAAGTTAGGAAACTTTATGTTTATTGAGTGATAATAGTGGAGTGAGGATGGTAGAGATGGCAAGCAGATGATACTCTTGGTGTGTTTAGGCTGCAGTATTGCTGTATACTAACGGTCCCCTTCAAGGCAGGCGAAATTGCTGACCTGGAAAACGTATAGAGAACTTTCACTGCTCTTGTAAATTCAGTCATGCATATCAACTACAGTGAACTCTTGGTCCCCTGCACTATACTTCTTGTAACGTCGGCGTAAAACATACATCACAGACTACTTCGGGGAAAATTCTTGAGGAACTGGTCCCAAGCCTGACACAGAACTCGCTAATATGTAGCAAGAAGCTTGGCAGACGGTGCAGTTAGTATAGTAAGAGAGAACTCGATAATTGTAGCGGACGTAAGGCTCGACGCGCTCCCTTCCTGCGTAAGGGGAATTACCAGCAGTCCTCTAGCTGTCTTCAAGATGACACTCGATAAGTTCCTCAGGTGAGTTGATCAGCCGGGCTGTGGTTTATAACGTTGGAGTGCGTGCGGCTGGCACCAACAGCCTTATTGATCAGCTCAGCAACCAGGAGGCCTAGTGTGGGACATGGTAGTGAGGGCGGTGACCTCCCGACAACCACTATAGGTAGACTCCAGGTGGGGTGTTAGCAGGGGTGAGGGCCGTGTAGCGAGGGTAGGAGGCAGCAGTATAGAACGTGGGGGAGGGCAGTTTAGAGCAGGGTGGGTGTGGGTGTCTAAGGAATGGTAGCCATGTGTTAGGAATGCGACCATCGCATACTTCTGGTGGTGTTGGCCCATCTCTAATGGAGCTATTAACTCATTACTACCGTTGTTGTGGCCCTTGGTGTGGCTCATTGTCGTGTGTTGGTGTGGCCCTTGCAGGTGGTGATCCTTTGCGTGGCCCCTCCAAAGTTTGGTGCTAGTGGCCTTTGATGTGGCCCTTGCACTGTTTCATGTTACTATGAGACTGTTAGTCTTGTTCCGTGTTACAACTCTCAAGAACGCGGTTTACAAGCTGAAAGTCGTTCCTTAGTGTGCCTGAAATTTTTTTTTTTGCATGCATATCTATGCTACCGCTTTGTCCTCATGTTAGATATACCTTTATTCTCTTGTAGATGCTGCGTCTCTCGTAGATGTTGCGTCTTATTTTCGTGGAGGCTGCGTCTCTTCTCTGGAAGTGCTAAGTTGAAGGTCATTGAAGTGTACCATCTTTTCTTGTACCTACTTTCTCTCCCCAACTCCTATTTTCCTCCTTATCTCTCCAATACCTTTTTCTCTTCCCCTCACTCGCCACCTCCCATTCTCCACCACTACTTCCTCACCCCTGTACTTGTATAACCTGTCCTCTTTCCCGTTTTCCCCCTCCATTCATTGGATTCTGTCGTTCTACTCCCCATCCGTCTCCCTCCTTGTTCCCCCTTTTCTCCCTTCCTCGTTTCTCCCTCCTTATTCCCTCACTCTTCCTTCTTGTTCCTCCTCTCCCTTTATTTCCCTACCTCCCCCCCCCCTTGTTCTTCCTCCCTCAATTTACCCACTTCCTCGAGGCGCTACCTTGTGCTGGATTCCGGAGGTTAGAGTCGCCACAACTCAGCTCTGTACTTTGTTGCTACCGCGATTACTTCAAGATTACTTTTATCTTTAGCGATTACAAAGATTATTGATGCAACTTGTTGGATTCTTACAATACTAGCATCGTGTGGACTTGGTGCATGTTTTCTCGGTGTATTTCTCAATATAATTATGATAATATTGAAAATAATTCTTGTATCGTCTTAAATTGCTGGGATTACTTTGCTTACTTAGCATTTCTGGGTCTAGTGAAGTATCTGCCCCGCCCCACCCCACCCCAACACAGCTGTTTCGCTCCTCCTCACAGCTGTTTCGCTCCTCCTCACAGCTGTTTCGCTCCTCCTCACAGCTGTTTCATTTCTCCGCACAACTGTTTCGCTCCTCCATGTTGCTATTTCGCTCCTCCACAACGAAATATTGATTTCTGGATATAAACTGTTTAGTTGCGACGGGAAAAGCATGCAAGAAGGGGGAAGAGCGGTGTTTTTAAATAGCTCAGATGTACTAAGTTACTGAACACCACAAATGATGTAGTCGAAGTTGTTTCCTTTAAAAACTGAAATCTAGAATATAGTTGTTGTGCTTGTTTATAAACCAGATAAAACTTCCCAGCTGTTCCAAGACCAGCTGTTTGAAGTCAGTCACTACCTTAAAAACCTTTCAAACCCGGCCCCTAATAACCTGTTGCTTAGTAACTTCAATTCGAAACGTCTACAATGGAAGACTGTAGCAAGGTTTGTAATAAGTCTGGAGTTAATCAGCTTGTACGGTCGTAACTCGTAAGAATTGTTAAACCTCTGCAATAAGATTGTATTAAGCACAGTCAACCAGAGTAGGAAATCCCTAAACCCTATGTTCACGAACAGAAGATTTGGTCTGAGACGTAATGTCGAAGGTTGCAATCTCGGACCACAACATAATCGAGGTTCAGACCTGTGTGCACTAACCTGAGTCAGAGAAACACGATCTGTCATGACGACGATTTCAGCAAATTTAACTTCAACAAGAACATCAACTGGGACCAGATAAATCGAGACTGTGATAAATTAGGAAGACGAGATCACCATGGATCTAAATCAATTTCTAAGGAGGATGAGCTCATTGGCGTTTGTTGTATGTTTAATACATATACCTCTGTGGCACTGAGGAGATGCAAATTCAAGAGATATGCTCCCTGTACTGACAAAAGTGACTGATAACAGACTGTAGATGTGGTTAACCCAAGCAAATACCGGACACAGAGTTACAGCTTGGGGGAGAAAAGCTACAAATATCAGAGTGAAAAGGACCTGTGGGTGAGTATAACCCTCATCATATCCCCAGAAATGCACATAAACCGTATAACGTCAGTGGTATATTCAAGATTAACGAACCTCAGAATAGTGTATTAAGGAACTTGAATAAAGAATCCTCCAGAACCTTATACAGGGCATATATTTGGTAAATCATTGAGTATACGGGCCCACATTGAAGAAATTAGAAAAAGTCCAAAGGTTTACAACTAGGCTCCTACTAGAACTGAGGACGTTGAAAGCACTGCACCTGACTTCCTTAAAGAGAAAAAGACATATGTAATTACGTATGTAATTTTAAGAGGAATTGATAGAGCTGATAGTGATAACTTGTATATAGAATCAGGATCAAGGGAACACACGTGGAAGCTAAAACGCAGATAAGCCATGGGAATGTATTTGTTTAGTCTTAGGGTGCTGGAAAAGTAGAATGACTTAGATGAGGCAGTAGTGGAGGCAAACTCAGTACACAGCTTCAAAAGTAGATATGATGAGGTCCAGGAGGCCAGAAGTCAGTGTTTCTAATCAAGATGGTCAAAGAGGCTGGAACACGAGCTAAGTATCGACCCTCTCCCAAACACAAATCGGCGAGTACAAATTGGTGAGTACACACCCACACTCCAGTATTTTTCTTAACACTTCTTTTCCATGTGTTTTAACACGCACACGGTGCTCAGAGTAATTGTTTTCCTTGGGTTCGAAAGTCTTGTTTTTGTTGTGACGTTTGTGGTGATAGTGTTGGAGGTGGCACTCAAGATGGCGGTACCTACCATAGTGGTGGTAACAGCGTAAGAGGTGATAATGTTGCAGGTGGCAATTAACATGGTGGTTATTCAAGTCTGAGTTAACGATAGTGTTGTTGACACTTCACTTCCGGGTCTACCACTTCCAAGGTGGCAGCCCCAGAAGTAACAGGATAAGGGTCGTGCTTAAAGTTACACCAGGGTAACATGGGTTCAGAGCAGGTCGCTCCTGCCTCTCGCAACTACTGAATCACTATATGGTCTTGGATGCACTGGAAAACAAACAAAATGCAGATACAGTATACACAGATTTTGCAAAAGCCGTTGACAAGTGCGATCATGGTGTAATAGCAGACAGAATGCGTGCTAAAGGGATAACTGGCAAAGTGGGCAGATGGATCTTCAACTTTCTAACCAATCGAACACAAAGAGTAGTGGCTAACAGAATTAAATCGGAAGCTGCAATAGTGAAGAACCCTGTCCCACAAGGCACAGTACTCGCCCCCATCCTGTTCCTCATTCTCATATCAGACAGAGATGTAAACCATAGCACCATATCATCCTATGCAGACGATACTAGGATCTGCATGAGTGTCATCCATTGAGGACGCGGCAAATCTCCAAGAAGATATAAACCAAGTTTTCCAATGAGCAACGGAGAGCAATATGATTTTCAATGAAGACAAATTCTAACTACTACGTTATGGAAAACTGGAGGAAATAATAGCTAGGACTGAGTATACTACAAACTCTTAATCACACAATAGATCGGAAAAGTAATGTGAAGGACCTTGGATGGTAATGTCTGAGGATCTCGCCTTCAAGGATCATAATAGTGCCACTACCACATCTGAGAGGAAACTGATAGGATGGATAATAAGAACATTCAAGACAAGAGAGGCTGGAATACTGCTGTACATTAAGATCCCCATTCAAGGCAGGTGAAATTGCAGATCTAGAGAATGTACAGAGAACCTTTACTGCACATACAAGTTCCATCAAACACCTTAACTACTGGGAACGCCTGGAAGCACTAACTAGACTTGTACGCATTGGAGCGCAGGTGAGAGAGATGCATCATAATCTACACCTGGAAGATCCTGGAGGGACTGGTCCCTAATCTGCTCACAGAAATCACTTCCTACGAAAGCAATAGACTTGGAAGGCAATGAAAAATACCCCCAATGAAAAGAAGGGGCACCATTAGTACACTAATAAAAAACACTAAGTGTCCAAGACCCAAGACTGTTCAACAGCCTCCCTCCAGCCATAAGGGGAATTACCAATATACCCCTGGTTGTCTTCAAGAGGGAGCTGGACAGATACCTAAAGTCAGTGCCAGATCACCTGGGCTGTCGTTCGTACGTTGGACTACGTGCGGCCAGGAGTAACAGCTTAGTTGATCAGGCCCTGATCCACCAGGAAGCCTGGTCATGGACCGGGCCGCGGGGGCGTTGATCCCCGGTATACCTTCCAGGTAGACTCCAGGATGGTGGTGGTGGTGCTGTTGCTTCTGCTGCTGTTGGCATATTACAGTGCTAGAGATATCGTAAGGGTTCTTGAATGGAGATATCACAGGTTGAAAGTAGACACACTTGTAGGATGGTAGATAAATTGTCAGACTGAGATGGGAGATGGAGCCACAGTTACCTAGCCTGTTTACGCCTAGACGGTCTGCCGCTGAGTGAGGGCGGGACAAAGGGATCACTGCCCATGTGTATGCCCATGACGTCACTCCAAGCCAAAGGCCTACGAGGGATCTCGTGTCTAAAGCACATGGAGGATACTAATATGCTATGCTATATAATACAGGGAATACAGGGATCAGCAACTATGCTGACAGAGATGCCTCCGTTGCTGGTGGAGATCACAGCTGGTCATGACAGTTTGAAGGAGGAGAAAAGCAGCTGAAGGATAAGACTAGTGAAAGTGTGGTTGTTTGCAGGAAGGGTGAGGACGGAATGGAGGAGGATAGATAGGGAGGAAGAGGGGGAACACTGCCGTTGAGTGTGCAGGGCTGGAATTCTATCCACGTTTGGAAAGCTGTGTATAGCTTAATACAAATTCTTGTAGAGGAAGTTTCTTGCTTCAGGTGTGACCACAGGGCCAGTGAGATGTTTACACCTGCCACACAAATACAGTAGTCACGTTTACATCTGCCACACAGGAAGGTGGTAGTCACGTTTACATCTGCCACACAGAAAGGTGGTTGTCACGTTCACACCTACACATCTGCTACACACGAAGGTGGTAGTCTCGTTCACACCTACACATCTACCACACAGGAAGGTGGTAGTCTCGTTCACACCTACACATCTACCACACAGGAAGGTGGTAGTCTCGTTCACACCTACACATCTGCCACACAGGTAGGTGGTAGTCACGTTTACAAGTATTAAGATCAAGCTACTTCAGGGAAATCCCTGAGACCACGAGAAAGTATGTGAAGGTCTGGCGAGTGAGCATTATGTGACCGCCTTGAGTGAGACACTGACAATGTTCCTTGTGTAGAGTGACAGGTGTGGAAAGCGTTGGTTGTTGAGAATGACAAGCGTAGCGTAGTGGCTTCTAAGAATTCTTGTTAGAGGTAGCTATGGTCAAAAACTACATATCCATTTTCATTGCGGTTATCTTCGATTTCTGCAAAATGCTCATTGCCAAAGTGACATTTGTCTGAACTTTTGTCAGGGGCCCCTAAGGATAGTAGATCTACAAAAATAATGGACTACCAACATTTCCATTTTCGTCCGCTGGTTACGACAAACAGAAATATCCCAGGAACTATACAAACAGTAAAGGAACAAGAAGTGATGCCTTGGAACATTGGGGAAGGACAGATTAACCCTCATTAGAAGATATCTACGTAACAAAAGTGAAGAAAATAATAAACGAACTGGTTAAAGTAAAAGACATGTTGCAGTGGGTAACACCCCCCCCCCCCCCAAAAAAAAAAAAAAAAAAAAAAAAAAAAGCTGAACCACTTTGTAAACCTATATTAACAGTTTTTAAGCTAGAGTCAGGGTGACTCCCAGGTAGTTAGAAGATGGTTAATGTGCATTCTGAATTAGAGGCCAGTATCGCTTACATACATATATGCTGATCAAGGTAATAAAGATTGTCTGGAGGATACTGGAGTACCTGCAGTAGCTTCGTTAGTGAGAAGCAACATTGGTTCCTGGATGGGAGACCCTGTCTGACGAACCTACTAAAGTTCGATAACCTAGTATAATTAAGCTAGGGAGGGATGGATGACTGTATCTTCCTGGACAGAATGAAGGTATTTGATATTGTTCCACGCCAGATGGAAGCTAGGAAGGTCTTCCAGTGGACCAAGAAATACTTGAAAAACAGCAGACATAGTACCAGTACTGGAGCAAGGTTAGAATGTATTCTGGTTACAGGCGGGGACTTCTACAGATCAGTACCTGAGGCCATTATTGTTGGTGGGGTCATCTACAGACCAGTACCTGGGGCCACTTTTGTTGCGCATGTATGTGAATAAGCTGCAAAAAGGAATTGAATACTTTGTTACTTTTTACAGACGACGGGAAGCTATTTAGAAAAGTGCGAACAGTAGTGTACAGTCTCTATCTAGGACATTTTTTGCATCATGGACCTCTTTAAGAATCTGATGGAACCTCGTCTCCCCCCTCTTTCCCTAACAAGAAAAAGCACATGAACACGCACAATTTTCAAAGTATCACGAGGGAACTCGAGGAAAAAAAAACGTCACCGATTCACGGACTTCTTGAGGCCTTTCCGAGGCCACCCTGCTCTAGGTGAGAGAATAAAATTCTGCTGGAGTTCAGTCGAAGTATATGCAAAGTCATGCAATTTCGGATGAGGAGAGGGAAGATTGGAGACGGATTATAGATTGGGAAGTGAGAAACGACAAACTTTGGTGAAAGGGCTGTGTAAGTGAGCATGGCGGCATAGAATGGATGGTGTAGCCAGCTACACCAGCGTTCCTTACCCACTTTCTAATGTGCTGGATGGTGCTTCTTACGTCTCAGTACCTATCAAAATTTGACTTAAAGGGATTATCACGTCTCCTACTCCTTCCTACTCTCCCTCCTTTCCCCTCCTCCTCCCTCCTTCTCCACGATGTAGCCAGTGAATATTTGTTAAATTTGTTCAGTTGCGACTATTTCACTGACCGGATTTCTACCAGTTACTTCTCTTCTTTCCCCTTTCTCTTCCTACTCCCTCCAGTTGTTCCCTTCTCCCCCCCCCTCCCTCAAACTACCCTCTCCCTCTTCTCATCCTACCTCTCCCCATTCCCATATTTCCCAATTTCTTTCGCAGCCCCTTTTCATTTCTTTCTCCTACTTTCTACCCCTTCTATCCACTCTGCTTCTACTCGGTGGTGGATCACCACAGGGCGGTGGTGGATCACCACAGGGCGGTGGTGGGGTGGCCAGGGAAGAGGGTGTCTCGTCTGAATGTGTCACTCTCACCACAGTGCTCCACACACTTGAGTGGGTGTTTTTCGTGTGGATTGTTTTTCGTGTGTATTTTTTGCCAAGAACACAGTGAGATTTCGCAGTTTAAAGATTAGTATAAATATACCAGCTGGTCACTCAGTGGCTTACTCACTGGCCTACTCACTGGCCTGGAGTTTTAACCCACCCGTACCGTGTTTTTTTTTTCGGCTAGTTTATTGTACAACCCATATCCATCCTGTGGAAGGCAGTGCAGGAACAAATGAATACACTATAGAAGGCCTAGGAACAAGACTCCACAAGGGTTCACAGAAGTACATTGGGTATATATTTACAATTTATATTTCATCTGTTGAAAATAAATTTAGGGTTGCTTAAACTGTGTATTTTAATTTCGTCTTGACAATCATTTAGGAATTATACTTTATGATGATGATGTCTATATTCCTCACTCAAGCTCAGTGTCCCAGTATGTGACCAGAGGTTGATAACTTACACGTGTGCAACACTTGGGTATTGTTGAGCATCAAAATGGTATACAATACCGACAGGTTGTTAGGTAAGACACACATGCAACAGTTAGGCATCTTTCTTCCGAAACGTTTCGCCTACACAGTAGACTTCTTCAGTCGAATACAGAAAGTAGGCAGGAACAGTAGAGATGTGAAGACGATGTAATCAGTCCATCACCCTTGAAGTCGTAGAATTTGAGGTTGTCAGTCCCTCAGCCTGGAGAAGTTCAGTTCCATAGCAGGTGAAATCGCAGATCTAGAGAGTGTACAGAGATCCTTTACTGCACGTATAAGTTCTGTCAAGCACCTTAACTACTGGGAACGCTTGGAAGCACTTGACTTGTACTCGTTGGAACGCAGGAGGGAGAGATATATCATAATCTACACTTGGAAAATCTTGGAAGGAATGGTCCCAAATCTGCACACAGAAATCACTCCCTACGAAAGTAAAAGACTGGGCAGGCGATGCAAAATGCCGCCAATAAAAAGTAGTGGCGCCATTGGTACACTAAGAGAAAACACCATAAGTGTCCGGGGCCCAAAACTGTTCAACAGCCTCCCATCAAGCATTAGGGGAATTGCCAATAAACCCCTGGCTGCCTTCAAGAGAGAGCTTGACAGATACCTAAAGTCAGTGCCGGATCAGCCGGGCTGTGGCTCGTACGTTGGACTGCGTGCGGCCAGCAGTAACAGCCTAGTTGATCAGGCCCTGATCCATCGGGAGGCCTGGTCGTGGACCGGGCCGCGGGGGCGTTGATCCCCGGAATAACCTCCAGGTAACTATGGAACTATCAGATAGTTCCTGACTATGGAACTATCAGATAGTTCCTGACTATGGAACTGAACTTCTCCAGGCTGAGGGACTGACAACCTCAAATTCTACGACTTCAAGGGTGATGGACTGATTACATCGTCTTCACATCTCTACTGTTCCTGCCTACTTTCTGTATTCGACTGAAGAAGTCTACTGTGTAGGCGAAACGTTTCGGAATAAAGTTGCCTAACTGTTGCATATGTGTCTTACCTAACCACTTGGGTATTGTTATTGTGGAAACATGTCGCCACTGTGTGGCGAAACGTTTCCACAATAAAGACACCCAAGTGCTGCACTTGCCTAATATATCAACTTTTCGGTTCTCTGAACCATTTATCTACACGTGACCTTAAAGTTGACCAAATGCTTTACATTTAATATAATTTGATGATAGCGGATGATACACCAGCCTCTCAGAAGTACTTGAAGCCAAACTTAGTTCAGGATACTACGTCAGTCACTCTCTTGACAATAAGTTGCTCTGTAAATATTGTCTACTTTAATGTTATAGTGAGTTGTAGATCTACGACCTGGGTAGTGCCAGGTCGTGGGTAGTGCCATGAGGTCGTGGGTAGTGCCAGAGAGAGTTAATATGGCTGTCAACAGTTATTATCGCTGATGATGCAAAACATTGTTATGTTTTATCAAACAAACCTCTTGTATTGGCTTTCCCTTCTTCCACTTTGATTCCTTTCTCATTCTCCTTCGCTGTCGTCTTCTCTCCTCTTCCTCCCTGTGCTCTTTCACTACCTCTTTTCGCCTTATTTTCCTCTTCCTCTCCCCCCTCCACTCCCTCTTCGCTCTCCTACACTCTTCCCCTCCTCGCCTCCCTTGTTTCTCTTCTTATGCTCATTTCCCTCTTCCCCATCTCTTCCTCCTCGCATCTTCCCCCCTCTCTTTTTTCCCTTTCCTCTTCCCCTTCTCCCCTCTTTCCTTCTTCGCTTGTATCCCCCTCTCTCCTCCCCCTCAAGATGATTAAACAAGTACATATTTAGTTAGTCTAAGAGGCAGGTTTGTGTAAGATCTTCCTCTGAAGGTTGCATCACTTTACTCCTAATGTTTTCCTCCTCCGAGGCGGAGGCGACGGCGGCGGCACCACCACCACATGATAATGACTTGCGTGCGCGCGCGTTAGTAAATGCATGAGTTCATGGGTCACCTTCCGTTCTGTGGGTAGTGTGCGTTCTGTGTGAAGGTTGGGTGAGAGTTTGTGACTCTGTTATAATCGTCATTTCTTGTTTTGAAGGTCTGGGTCATTCTTGTCTTTGAAGCATACGTGTAATTGTCTGCTTCATATTGCTGGTAACATTTAAAAGCTAATGTTGACTATAATGTTTGTTCAGGGTTGTGGAGGAGCCAGAGGGAATATTTTATTGGACAGCAAACAGAAGAACGTATTTGACGCCAGTCGAGAAGTATATAATTACAGTTTAGAGTCCTTCGTTAAGTTTCAAACCTACAGACTACGCAGTTATGACTACACGAAAAGTCTAGGACTAACATCCAAAATGTTTAGCAAGAGTATGGAAGAGGAATAAGAGGTGATGAGTAAGAGCTAATGTAAGGTTGATGCAGCTCACAGTGGCTGCTTTGTCGAGTTAATATGATGGGCAGGTGGGCGGGGAGGAAGCACTTCAAGTAGAGGGGTATTGGTCAGATTTGTGGTGTGGGCGGTGGTTCTGGTGGGCTTCTGTGTAACCCATACTCCCTCACCCAGCCCTCATCCCCCAATCCCCGACCTATTATTACCCCTTTATCTCTGCCTGCCTCCACCCCTACCAGCACATTTTCCCTACTTCACCTTCACGTTCTGCTTCCCAACTCTCTTCCTCTTTTTATCTTCCCAACCTTTCCTCCCCAACTCCCTCACTTAACTGTTAGTAATAATATATCTAAGCACTAATCTGCTGGCAGGGCTCCATCTGCTCTTATTGTCACTTCCTAGATAAGAACCTTAACAACCATGTTGAGTTTAGCATAAAAAATAACATCTGGGCTTTTTCAGTGCAAACTGTATTGTTTGCTGTCGTACTGGCAATAAAATTAACTTACGGCACTGAGCTTTATCCTTGATTATTACAGATTCTGTCATCACTAACAACATGCTTATTAGAGAAGCCAGTATAAATATTAAAAAATCAAGAGAAAATTAAATTCATATATAATTATTATGGATTCCAGCACACACTGAATTATTCCTATACTATAATTAGCCAGAGAAGAAAGTTGAATGTTACCTTGGTCTGCCTGTCAAGCATTAGGTATATAATAGAAAAGTAAGTAATGAATCTAAATGTCACAGGAATACATTTAGAAGTCTGAGTAGATCTGTAACTCACTATAATATGAACGTAAATAAGAATCTTGACTAAGCAACTTGTATTGTAAAAAGATTGACACAGTGTGGTAGCCAGACTTAGGCTTGGTTGCAAGTACATCTGGCAGACACACAGATGATGATCAAACTAACTGTAAAGTATGTGGTCAGCCTTATGGTCACTTTCTTGAACACTGCTTAATTGTCCACTTATTGAGGAGTATAGAGATAGTATAATAATGTCATGGTATCTAATTAATGACAGTAAGATGCCAGACATTTTAAGTAAATATCCTAAATTCACTTGCAGCAAATGAAATATAAATTGCAAATCTATGGATGTAATCCTGTTAACTCTTTTTAGATACTTAGTTCCTAGGCGTTTTGTGTATCCATATGCTCTTGCGCTGCCGTCCACAGGATTGGTTTGGGCTGCACAGTAAACCAGACACTGCGGCGGCAAAATAAAAAAAATAATAATCATTCTCCTCTTCGTAACTCCCTGCTCATTTTCCTTCCCCATCTATTTTCTTTCCCTTCATTTGCCTTCCAAAAACTCCCCTCACGTTATTCTTCCTCTCCCAGCCTCTTATTTCTCCCTCTCCAAAACTCCCTGTCACTGCTCATCCCTCCCTCTTTCCCGTTCTACCATGCCCCTTTCTCACTTCTCCTCCCTACATACATTCCTTTCTCCTCACAACCATTACTTTCTCCCCAAATTCATTCCTTTCTCCCCACAATCCATTCTCTTCTCCCCACCTCTTCCTCTCTCCTCCCCACCTCTCCCTTCCTCCCACCTCTTCCTCTCTCCCCCACCTCTTCCTCTCTCCTCCCCACCTCCTCTCTCCTCCCACCCCCCTCCTCCTCCTCCTCTCTCCTCCCCACCTCTCTCCCTCTCTTCCTCCCTACCTCTCTCCCTCCCCACCTTCCTCCAACACTTTGTTAACTGTGTGGTGTTTCCTGTTCCACTTCCTCTCCATCCCGGACACAGCTTCCTCTAGCGTCCTCTCCCTCACAGTGTCCTGCAGGAGTATTCATCACCCCAGGATGCTGGTGGCTCCCTCACCCTCCACTCCACTAGATCCCTATACACATACACATTGACTCCTACAGCACTAACTCCTGCAGCAGTAACAGCCTGGTTGATCAGGCCCTGATCCGCCGGAGGCCTGGTCAAGGACTGGGTCGCGGGGGCATTCACCCCCGGAACACGATCCAAGTAGACTCCAGGAATTAGATTTAGATTTTGCGTGGGAAGCGCCTATTTCATTCTGCACTACTAATACCGTAGAGGGTAGCGCGAGAGCATACGGACACACTAATCATCTAGGAACTAGTCCCCAAAAGGGTTAACAGGAGTGATGCAACTGCAAAATATTTTTATCGTCAGGTCTCTACCAGGAATGCACGCAGAATAATCCACAGTACTGTGGCGGGAACAATTGACATCTCAGCCACAATACTGTGGCGGGAACAATTGACATCTCAGCCACAATACTGTGGCGGGAAAATTGAATTCAGCACAATACTTGGCTGAATAATTGACATATCAGCCACAATACTGTGGCTGGAATAATTGACATATCAGCCACAATACTGTGGCTGGAACAATTGACATCTCAGCCACAATACTGTGGCTGGAACAATTGACATCTCAGCCACAAATACTGGGGGCTGGAAAAATTGACATATTCAGCACAATTTCTGTGGCTTTGGAAAAAATTGACATCTCAGCCACAATACTGTGGCTGGAACAATTGACATCTCAGCCACAATACTGTGGCTGGAACAATTGACATCTCAGCCACAATACTGTGGCTGGAATAATTGACATCTCAGCCACAATACTGTGGCTGGAACATTTAGCATCTCAGCCACAGCACTGTGGCTGGGACAATTAACGTCTCAACCACAATACTGTGGCTGGAACAATTAAATCTCACCCCAGTCTGGGGCTAGAACAATTGAACTCAGCCACAAAATGTGGTTGGAACAATTAACATCTCAGCCACAATGGGGGCTGGAAAATTAAATCTCACCACAATACTGGGGCTGGAACAATTGATCTCAGCAAAACAATATTGTGGTTAAAACAATTAATGTAACCCCACATTGGGAAGGGAAACTAGCCGATGTTTCGGTTGCCCTGCTTATTATCGTCGCTATTTTTCACAGCGATTCATAATGGACCAGTTTTTTCCCCAAAACTTCTAGTTCTCATTTCCAACGTGTGGATTAGAGTTGCAGCAGCGCAGTTATACCACACTGGAATGGATCTGTGACTGGTATTTCACATACAGAAATAATTCTGGTGCTGCAAATATTGCAGTAAATACATATGTATCTCTTGTTAAACTATATAGTGTTCATGACTCTTGTAGTTATCGGTGTGTGAATTTATAACCCGTCTTCCATCGTTTTCTACACTGATTTTGGTTTACGTTTTCTTCCGTTTGAAAAAAGAATTGTGAAAGAGGTTTCAGAGTTGAGATAGTTATAAAGCATGTGTTTCCAGACTGATGCAGTCAATGCGTTGAAGGTAAGTGGATCGATAACGGTGTGTGCACTGTGGCAGGTGGCTCAAGAATTACTCACAATACCGTGGCTGTAACAATCCACAAATAACTCGCACTTTGAAGTGGTAATTGTAGACAACGTTTCGGACCATCCTGGAATACAAGTTAAAACTTGATAATGGTTTAGGTTGGATCGAAAAGTCTGCAGCATACTCGGTGTATCCTGGAATATGAAAGTCAAAACTTAATGATCCAAGCAGGATCAGAATGTCGTCTATAGTTTACTCTGGCAAGTTTGGGTTAATTATGATTCACACATCTTATACTACATCAGTAGGATATTTACCATTCAAGAATAAGACCACATCGCCCTGGGACTGAAGGAAAAAATAGTTGAAGTTTCCTCCCATCTCAGGATGCTCTATATATTGGATTTCTGAATGTAAGGTGTAGTGTGGGTATAGTGTAGTTTATAAGACACTTATAGTGCTAAGTGACTGCTGTGATGTTTCCCCCAAGACATTACCTACTTTACATCTTTTGTGTGTTTCTCCCCCACAGCGTGGCTGTAGGGTTCACAAAATAGCATCTCCTATGGCAAGATTTAAAAATCTTAGTCCTCTTAAACATAGCTTGTTTCTTTAACCAGCGCTGTTTCCTCGGTGTCTGTCAACTGCTCACATTTAAGATTTTTTCGAAACTCGGTATTTTCAAGGCTGTTTATACTAGCAAAGATACGTCGGAAGGCATCTGTAGAATACTGCCGAGTGTTGATGTTTATACTGAGACCTGGGCTACGCTGGTTGTAGCCTTCCTCACTGACTGCTTCAAGTATTTCTTAGCCTGAAATATATTTCATCTGGTTTCTTGAGTCTAAGTTCCCAGATGTACTGCTGTTAACCCTTTGGAGTATAAAAAACAAAAAAGCACAATACCGTGACTGGAACAATACACAAATAACCCGCACGTAGGAAAGAGAAGATTACTACGACGTTTCGGTCCTACTTAGACCATTTACAGTCATAGTTCCTAGGTTGTTTGTGTATCCATATGCTCTTGCGCTACCCTCCGCAGGATGGACATGGAGTCCACTATGAACTAGAAGCTTCGCCGGCAAAACGTAAATAAAAACTTAATCTTAAGACGCAACAAAAGTGTCTCGCTGCTTGTCAGAGCCATAGTGTAGCCTATAACACAACTACAGGCTACATTACGGTTGTGTTACTCAGTTGTTTGTGCTCCTGGATACAAGAACAGTTCTCTCTGCCTGAACCAGACTGTATCCTGTAAAGCTGTTGTTAAACCTCGCAGCCTGAGCCATTAGAGTTTAACAAGTCTGTCTTCATCCACAGTTTTACAAACGCTAGGTTAACCCATTTCACGAGTGCAGGCTAACCGCTTGCCGGGACTTTGGTCGGCAGATTACCTGCTGGTTGGATACTAGTTATCAGGTTATCTGACTGGCGGGAATTTGGTTGACAAATTACCGGCTGGTTGTGTTTTGGTTGTCAGGTTAACCGGCTGGCGGGACCTGCCGTTCTTCTTACACCGCACTGAGTCACTCTGAAGACTTTTTTTTAATTCTGTGATTATGGATTTGTGCGAGGGTGGGGGAGAGGGGGGACAAGGCCAGAGGGGGGGAGTGAGGGCGGGTAGTTAAGAGAGAGTGGGTGGGAGTGAAGGAAGGGAGAGTGACCTGTGTTGCGCCCTGCAGTAAGTCCTAAGATGCTGTGGCCGCAGCTGACAGGTGGCGTCACGCTCTGTGGCTCACCGCACGCGGCACGCGCCCTCCACACGCACCCCCCTCCCCCCCCGCCCGCCCGCTCGCGCCCTCCCTGCCCCGACCGCACGAACCCTGCACCCTGACCCCTCCTGCACCCTCTCAACCCTCACCCCTCCTGCACCCTCTCAACCCTCACCCCTCCTGCACCCTCTCAACCCTCACCCCTCCTGCACCCTCTCAACCTCTGGCACACCCTGGCACCTCCACGCGCGTGTGATGAATGGTTTTGAAAACCGACAAGTTGAAGATTGAGACACTTATGCAACATATGGAAATCTATATTGAGGAAACGTTTCGCCACACAGTGGCTTCATCAGTCCAATACAAAGCAGAAAGGTGTAAGGAGAGGAGTAATTTGAGGTAAGCCACGTCTACGGCCCTATGCTGTACATTCTACAAGATTGATGGACTGAACACATCGTCTCCAGGCTGAGGGACTGATTACCTCAATCTCCTCCTCTCCTTACACCTTTCTGTTTTGTATTGGACTGATGAAGCCACTGTGTGGCGAAAAGTTTCCTCAATAAAGATTCCCATATGTTGCATAAGTGTCTCAATCTTCACCTCCACACGCACCGCTCTCCGCCTGCCCACACATCCCCCCACACAAATTTTTGGACTGTAAGAAAGCTCTTCACAAGGTAACGTGGCTTCCCTGTAGTTTAAGACACACATCCAACATCTGAGTATCTTTACTTTGTAGACGTTTCGCCATCCAGTGGCTTTATCAGTACAATACATGGACATTATAATTTTTTTTTTCAATGAACCGGCCGTATCCCACCGAGTCAGGGTGATCTACAAGGGAAAACGATAGTTTCCCCTTTAAATTTAGTAATTTATACAGGAGAAGGAGTTACTAGCCTCTTTCTCTTATAGAAATATATACAGCAAATAGTGGAAGATGAGGTAGTCCCTGAGCCTAGGAACAGATGACCACCGTAGTCTTGGGCATGATCTATTTCATATCATTGACAATGCTTTCGTCTACTGCACGTCCAGACTCCAGTATATATAAGCACCAGCCTTCCTGCCTGTGCTTCACTTTCTTCAAGACTCCGGTGGTCATCACCTGCTCTTGGGCTCAGTAAACATACCATTATTTTACATATATCAAATTCATCATGTCGATATTGAATACCACTGATACTTAGTGCTGGATCAGCTGAGCTTTGGTTCTTACGTTCGACTACGTGCGGCCAGCAGTAACAGCCTCGTTGATCAGACCCTGATCCATCAAGAGGCCTGGTCATGGACCGGGCCCCGGGGGCGTTGATCCCCGGAATACCCTCCAGGTAGATAGAGGACCAGAAAAGAAGACAGATGGACCCGGACAGGTTACAGGTCTGGTTTGACAAGTAACTACTAGTCTTTGACACCAGCAAATGCAAAGTTATGAAAATTGAGGATGGATAAAGACCGCACACGAAGTACAGGCTCGGGGGGCGAAGAGGCAAAGGCTGCAAACCTTACTGGAGGAGGACCTCTGGGTGAGCATTGTAACGAGTATATCGCCTGAGGGGCATATCCATCAATTGATTATTGCAGCAAACAAGCGTACTAATCCAGTAAATCTAGGATTAGCTTTCAGGAACCAACGTAAGGAATCGTTCACGACACTGTATACGACATATGTCAGGCCCATGTTAGAGTATGCAGCCCCAGTGTGGAACCTAGACCTGATCAAGCATGTAGAGAAACTGGAGAAAGTGCAAAGGTTAGCAACAAGGATAGTCCAAGTGCTAAAAGGTATTTGCTATGAGGGATAAACTGTTCAAGAGGCGGGAAACAGGAACACGAGGGCACATTTGAAAGCTAAAAACACAGATATGTTACTGTGGTGTTCGGAAGTATTTCTTCAGTCTTAGAGTAGTCAAGTAGTGGAACGACCTGGACAGTGGAGTGGTAGAGGCAGGATCCATACATAGCTTTAAAAAGAGTAACTTTGAGGCTTTCGAAGCCAGAAGAGAATTAACCCAGTAGCGACCAGTTTAGAGGGGTCAGGAGCTGCGACTTAATCCCAGCACCTACTCACAGGTAAGTACGTACACACACACACACACACACACACACACACACACACACACACACACTTGGAAGTTGAAGACTCAGATGAGTCACTGGGATGTTAGGAAGTATTTCTTCAGTCACAGAGTTGTCAGGAAGTGGAATAGTCTAGCAAGTGAGGTAGTGGAGGCAGGAACCATACATAACTTTAAGACGAGGAATGATAAGGCTCATGGAGCAGGGAGAGAGGACCTAGTAGCGTTCAGTGAAGAGGCGGGGCTAGGAGCTGAGTCTCGACCCCTGCAACCACAATTAGGTGACCACACACACACACACCCACACACACACACACACACACACACACACACACACACACACACACACACACACACACACACACACACACACACACACTCAGAAGTGTCCCTGTTCGCAGATGATGTGACGTTAATGAGGAGAATTACATCAGATGAGGACCAGGCAGGACTTCAGAGACCTGGACAGGCTGGACACGTGGTCCAACAACTGGCTTCTCGAATTCAATCCTGCCAAGTGCAAAGTCATGAAGATCGGAGAAGAGCAAAGAAGACCGCAGACAGAGTATAGGCTAGGTGGTCAAAGACTGTAAACCTCGCTCAAGGAGAAAGATCTTGGGGTGACCATAACACCGAGCATGTCTCCGGAGGCACACATCAACCAGATAACTGCTGCAGCATATGGGCGCCTGGCAAACCTGAGAACAGCGTTCCGATACCTTAGTAAGGAATAGTTCAAGACACTGTACACTGCGTACGTCAGGCCCATACTGGAGTATGCAGCACCAGTTTCGAACCCACACCTGGTCAAGCACATCAAGAAATTAGAGAAAGTACAAAGGTTTGCAACAAGGCTAGTACCGGAGCTCAGGGGAATGTCGTACGAAGAAAGGCTGAGAGAAATCGGACTGATGACACTGGAGGACAGGAGGGTCAGGGGAGACATGATAACGACATACAAAATACTGCGTTGAGTAGATAAGGTGGATAGACAGGATATTCCAGAGGGGGGACACGGAAACAAGAGGTCACAATTGGAAGCTGAAGACTCAGACGAGTCACAAGGATGTTAGGAAGTATTTCTTCAGCGATAGAGTAGTCATGAAGTGGAATAGCCTAACAAGTGATGTAGTGGAGGCAGGAACCATACATAGCTTTAAGACGAGGTATGACAAAGCTCAGGAAGCAGAGAGAGAGAGGACCTAGTAGCGATCAGTAAAGAGGCGGGGCCAGGAGCTGAGTCTCGACCCCTGCAACCACAATTAGGTGAGTACAAATAGGTGAGTACACACACACACACACTCACCCTCTCTCCCACACTCCTCCCTCTCCTTTTCTCTGTCTTACTCTCTCACACTCTCCATATACAACTTATTCCTCCCCATATACAACTTATTCCTCCCCATCTCCCCAAGAAACTCTCCCCTCCACCTCTGGTAGTGGTGACAGGACGGGGAGATAAAGTGGGTGGCGGGATTGGGAGGCATGGCCGGGGTGGTGGGGAGGAGGGATGGGGATGATTCATTGACTCCGAGGAAACTTGAGGAAAAGTGAGGGGGGAAGGGAAGTGACCATAGTGGGGGAGAGGGAGAACAGTGACCACAGTGGTGCTGGGGGAGGGGGCACTAGTGACAACAGTGGTGCTGGGGAGGGGGGAGAGCAGTGACCACAGTGGTGCTTGGGGAGGGAGGAGTGGGTGACCACAGTGGTGCTGGGGAGGGGGCAGTAGTGACCACAGTGGTGCTGGGGGAGGGGGAGAGTAGTGACCCCACTGGTCCTGGGGAGGGGGAGAGTAGTGACCCCACTGGTCCTGGGGAGGGGGAGAGTAGTGACCCCACTGGTGCTGGGGAGGGGGAGAGTAGTGACCACAGTGGTGCTGGGGAGAGGGGAGAGTAGTGACCACAGTGGTGCTGGAGGAGGGGGAAAGTAGCGACCACAGTGGTGCTGGGGAGGGGGAGAGTAGTGACCACTGTGGTGCTGAGGGAGGGGGCAGTAGTGACCACAATGGTGCTCAGGGAACGGGAGTGACCACAGTGGTGCTGGGGGAGGGGGAGAGTAGTGACCCCACTGGTCCTGGAGAGGGGAGAGAGTAGTGATCCCACTGGTCCTGGGGGGGGGAAAGTAGTGACCCCACTGGTGCTGGGGGAGGGGGCAGTAGTGACCACAGTGGTGCTGGGGGAGGGGGCAGTAGTGACCACAGTGGTGCTGGGGGAGGGGCAGTAGTGGCAACAGTGGTGCTGGGGGAGGGGGCAGTAGTGACCACAGTGGTGCTCAGGGAACGGGAGTGGCCACAGTGGTGCTGGGGGAGGGGGGAGAGTAATGACCCCACTGGTCCTGGGGAGGGGGAGAGTAGTGACCCCACTGGTCCTGGGGAGGTTACCTGGAGGTTATTCCGGGGATCAACGCCCCCGCGGCCCGGTCCATGACCAGGCCTCCCGATGGATCAAGGCCTGATAAACTAGGCTGTTACTGCTGGCCGCACGCAGTCCAACGTACGAGCCACAGCCCGGCTGATCCGGCACTGACTTTAGGTATCTGTCCAGCTCTCTCTTGAAGGCAGCCAGGGGTTTATTGGCAATTCCCCTAATGCTTGATGGGAGGCTGTTGAACAGTTTTGGGCCCCGGACACTTATGGTGTTTTCCCTTAGTGTACCAATGGCGCCCCTACTTTTTATTGGGGGCATTTTGCATCGCCTGCCCAGTCTTTAACTTTCGTAGGGAGTGATTTCTGTGTGCAGATTTGGGACCATTCCTTCCAAGATTTTCCAAGTGTAGATTATGATATATATCTCCCTCCTGCGTTCCAACGAGTACAAGTGCTTCCAAGCGTTCCCAGTAGTTAAGGTGCTTGACAGAACTTATACGTGCAGTAAAGGATCTCTGTACACTCTCCAGATCTGCGATTTCACCTGCTTTGAATGGAGATGTTAATGTACAGCAGTATTCTAGCCTAGAGAGAACAAGTGATTTGAAAAGGATCATCATGGGGAGGGGGAGAGTAGTGACCACAGTGGTGCTGGGGGAGGGGGTAGTAGTGACCACAGTGGTGCTGGGGGAGGGGGCAGTAGTGACCACAGTGGTGCTGGGGGAGGGGGCAGTAGTGACCACAGTGGTGCTGGGGAGGGGCGAGTAGTGACCACTGTGGTGCTGAGGGAGGGGGCGAGAGTAGTGACCACAGTGGTGCTCAGGGAACGGGAGTGACCACAGTGGTGCTGGGGGAGGGGGAGAGTAGCGACCACTGTGGTGCTGGGGAGGGGGAGAGTAGCGACCACAGTGGTGCTGGGGGGGGGGAAATAGTGAAAGTTGGTGACGTCACGACATTTACCTGAGTGTGCGCCTTCAAGTACAGGTTGTGTTATGGTGTTGGTAATTATGTGGTGATAGTATGATCTGGTGTCATGGCTATGGTGTAGTGATAGTATTGTGATGGGATTATGGTGATTGTATTGTTGTGGTGTAGTGGCGATGGTGGTGCAGTAATAGTGTAGCGGCGATGATGCAGTGATGGTGTAGTGACGATGGTGGTGCAGTGATAGTTTAGCGGCGATGATGCAGTGATGGTGCAGTATGTGACTGTAATGTGATAAAAATTGTGTGGTATTTCATTGTTGATGATTTAGAAGCGATGGGCGGTGGTAATGTACAGTGTGATCACCATTGTATGGTGACCTTGTTCGGTGGTAGTGACTGACGTGTAGTGGGGGTGACTGACGTATAGCGGTGGTGGTGGTAGACAAGGACAGGGGTGGTAGTGGTACCTGGAGGCTATTCCGGGGATCAACGCCCCCGCGGCCCGGTCCATGACCAGGCCTCCCGATGGATCAGGGCCTGATCAACTAGGCTGTTACTGCTGGCTGCACGCAGTCCAACGTACGAGCCACAGCCCGGCTGAGCCGGCACTGACTTTAGGTATCTGTCCAGCTCTCTCTTGAAGGCAGCCAGGGGTAGACAAGGATGCTGGTGGTGATGGTAGACTAGGACAGTGGTTGTGACGGCAGACTAGGACAGTGGTGGTGGTAGACAAGGACACTTGTGGTGGTAGACAAGGGCACTGGTGGTGATGGTAGACAAGGACACTGGTGGTGATGGTAGACAAGGACGCTGGTGGTGATGACAGACAAGGACACTGGTGGTGGTGGTAGACAAGGACGGTGGTGATGGTGGTAGACAAGGACAGTGGTGGTGGTGGTGGTAGACAAGGACAGTGATGATGGTGGTAGACAAGGGCGCTGGCGGTGATGGCAGACAAGGACGCTAGCGGTCTACCTACCTGGAGTCTACCTGGAGGGCATTCGTGGTGGTAGACAAGGACACTTGTGGTAGACAAGGACACTTGTGGTAGACAAGGGCAGTGATGGTGGTGGTAGACAAGGACACTGATGGTGGTGGTAGACAAGGACACTGGTGGTGGTGGTAGACAAGGACACTGGTGGTGGTGGTAGACAAGGACACTGGTGGTGATGGTAGACAAGGACGCTGGTGGTGATGGCAGACAAGGACACTGGTGGTGGTGGTAGACAAGGACAGTGGTGGTGGTGGTAGACAAGGACAGTGATGATGGTAGACAAGGGCGCTGGCGGTGATGGCAGACAAGGACGCTAGCGGTCTACCTACCTGGAGTCTACCTGGAGGGCATTCGGTGGATCAACGCCTCCGCTGCCCGGTCCACGACCAGGCCTCCCGGTGGATCAGTGCTTGATCAACGAGGTTGTTACTGCTGGCCGCACGCAATCCAACGTACGAACCACAGCCCGGCTGATCCCGCACCGTCTTTAGGTATCTGTCCAGCTCCCTCTTGAAGACAACCAGGGGTCTTCCCGTAGTGCCCCTTATTGCTGATGAAAGGCTGTTGAACAGTCTTGGGCCCCGGACACTTATTGCATTTTCTCTTAGTGTACCAGTGACGCCCCTACTTTTCACTGGGGGTATGTTGCATCGCCTGCCAAGTCTTTTGCTTTCATATGGAGTGATTTCTGTGTGCATATTAGGAACCAGTCCCTCCAGAATCTTCCAGGTGTAGATTATGATATATCTCTCTCGCCTGCGCTCTAGTGAGTACAAGTCAAGTGCTTCCAGGCGCTCCCAGTAGTTAAGGTGTTTGATGGAACTTATACGTGCAGTAAAGGTTCTCTGTACATTCTCTAGCTCTGCAATTTCACCTGCCTTGAATGGGGATGTTAATGTACAGCAGTATTCCAGCCTAGAGAGAATAAGTGATTTAAAAAGGATCATCACTGGCTTAGCATCGTTTGTCTTGAATGTTCTCATTATTCATCCTATCAGTTTCCTCGCAGATGTGATAGTGGCATTGTTGTGGTCCTTGAAGGTGAGGTCTTCGGACATTACCACTCCCAGGTCCTTCACATTACTTTTCCGCTCTGTTGTGCGATTGGAGTTTGTAGTATACTCAGTCCTAGTTATTATTTCCTCCAGTTTTCCATAACGGAGTAGTTGGAATTTGTCTACATTGAACATCATATTGTTCTCTGTTGCCCATTGGAAAACTTGGGTAGCTTTAGGTAGATGTCGTTTTGATAAGGACCTGCCTCGTATGGGCCAGTAGGCCTTCTGCAGTGTTCCTACATTCTTATGTTCTTATCTTTTTGGAGCTTTGCCGTGTCCTCAATGGATGACACACTCATGCAGATCCTAGTATCGTCTGCAAAAGATGATACATCTCTGTCTATGTCTGATATGAGAATAAAGAACAGGATAAGTGCGAGTACTGTGCCTTGTGGGACAGAGCTCTTCACTATGGCAGCATCTGATTTAACTCTGTTTACCACTACTCTTTGTGTGCGATTGGTTAGAAAGTTGAAGATCCATCTGCCTACTTTGCCGGTGATCCCTTTAGCACGCATTTTGTGTGCTATTACACCATGGTCGCACTTGTCAAAGGCTTTTGCAAAGTCTGTGTTTACTACATCTGCATTCTGTTTGTTTTCAGTGCATCCAGTGCGGTGATGGTAGACAAGGACAGTGGTGGTGATAGTAGAAAAGGACAGTGGTGGTGGTGGTGGTAGAAAAGGACAGTGGTGGTGATGGTAGACTTGGACAGTGGTGGTGATGGTAAACAAGGGCAGTGGTGGTGATGGTAAACAAGGGCAGTGGTGGTGATGGTAAACAAGGGCAGTGGTGGTGATGGTAGACAAGGGCAGTGGTGGTGGTGGTAGACAAGGACAGTGGTGGTGGTAGACAAGAACACTGGTGGTGGTGGTAGACAAGAACACTGGTGGTGGTGGTAGACAAGAACACTGGTGGTGATGGTGGACTAGGACAGTGGTGGTGATGGTGGACTAGGACAATGGTGGTGATGGTGGACTAGGACAGTGGTGGTGATGGTGGACTAGGACAGTGGTGGTGATGGTGGACTAGGACAGTGGTGGTGATGGTGGACTAGGACAGTGGTGGTGATGGTGGACTAGGACAGTGGTGGTGATGGTGGACTAGACAGTGGTGGTGATGGTGGACTAGGACAGTGGTGGTGATGGTGGACTAGGACAGTGGTGGTGATGGTAGGCAAGGACAGTGGTGGTGATGGTAGACTAGGACAGTGGTGGTGATGGTAGACTAGGACAGTGGTGGTGATGGTGGACTAGGACAGTGGTGGTGATGGTGGACTAGGACAGTGGTGGTGATGGTAGACTAGGACAGTGGTGGTGATGGTGGACTAGGACAGTGGTGGTGATGGTGGACTAGGACAGTGGTGGTGATGGTAGACTAGGACAGTGGTGGTGATGGGAGACTAGGACAGTGGTGGTGATGGTAGACTAGGACAGTGGTGGGGATGGTAGACTAGGACAGTGGGGTGATGGTAGACTAGGACAGTGTGGTGATGGTGGACTAGAACAGTGGTGGTGATGGTAGACTAGGACAGTGGTGGTAGACTAGTACAGTGGTGGTGATGGTAGACAAGGACAGTGGTGGTGATGGTAGACAAGGACAGTGGTGGTGATGGTAGACAAGGACAGTGGTGGTGATGGTAGACAAGGACAGTGGTGGTGATGGTAGACAAGGACAGTGGTGGTGATGGTAGACAATGACACTGGTGGTGATGGTAGACAATGACACTGGTGGTGATGGTAGACAAGGACACTGGTGGTGATGGTAAACGAGAACAGTGGTGGTGATGGTAGACGAAGATAGTGGTGGAATAGTAGCTATGGTACAGTAGAGATTTAGGGTGGGGGGGGGGTAAGTGGGCGGACAGGTGTGTTGGAGTAATTAACAATGGTATGCACCTGGTGAGACACCATCCCAGAATCACTATCCCTTATTCACTATTCCCTCCCCACTCCCACACCCAACATCCCTCCCCACTCCCCATCCCTCCCCTCCCCACTCACCATCCCTCACCACTCCCACACTCACCCTCCTCACCACTCCCACACTCACCATCCCTCACCACTCCCACACTCACCATCCCTCACCACTCCCACACTCACCATCCCTCACCACTCCCCCACTCACCATCCCTCCCACTCCCACACCTCACCATCCCTCACCACTCCCACACTCACCATCCCTCACCACTCCCACACTCACCATCCCTCACCACTCCCACACTCACCATCCCTCACCACTCCCACACCCACCATCCCTCACCACTCCCACCATCCCTCACCATCCACCCCACCATCCCTCCACTCCCACCCACCATTCCTCACCACTCCCACCATTCCTCACCACCTCCCACCCCCACCATTCCTCACCACCCCACCATTCCTCACCACTCCACCATTCCTCACCACTCCCACCCCCACCATTCCTCACCACTCCCACCATTCCTCACCACCCCCCACCAATTCCTCACCACTCCCACCCCCACCATTCCTCACCACTCCCACCCCCACCATTCCTCACCACTCCCACCCCCACCATTCCTCACCACTCCCCCCTCCACCATTCCTCACCACTCCCACCCCCACCATCCCTCACCACTCCCACACCCACCATCCCTCACCACCCCCACCATCCCTCACACTCCCATACCCACCATCCCTCACCACTCCCACCCCCACCATCCCTCACCACACCCACTATCCCTCACCACACCCCACCATCCCTCACCACCCCCACCATCCCTCAACCACTCCCACACCCAGCATCTCTCACCACCCCACCATCCCTCACCACCCCCACCATCCCTCACCACCCATCCTCTTCCTAACTTCATCACCCCATAATCTCAATCCTTCCCTTCACCTTCAGTTCCCGCAACTACCACCTCTCCCCAGCTACCACCCAATCATCGCCCCTTCCCTCAACTTCTTCCGGTCAGAGTGCTCTGTAAGTATCACTACTACTACTACCACCACCACCCCGACCCTCGCTGGGTCTTGGTACAGTGTACTGGCTGGGTCTTGGTACAGTGTACTGGCTGGGTCTTGGTACAGTGTACTGGCTGGGTCTTGGTACAGTGTACTGGCTGGGTCTTGGTACAGTGTACTCGCTGGGTCTTGGTACAGTGTACTCGCTGGGTCTTGGTACAGTGTACTCGCTGGGTCTTGGTACAGTGTACTGGCTGGGTCTTGGTACAGTGTACTGGCTGGGTCTTGGTACAGTGTACTGGCTGGGTCTTGGTACAGTGTACTGGCTGGGTCTTGGTACAGTGTACTGGCTGGGTCTTGGTACAGTGTACTGGCTGGGTCTTGGTACAGTGTACTGGCTGGGTCTTGGTACAGTGTACTTGGCTGGGTTCCTTGGTACAGTGTACTGGCTGGGTCTTGGTACAGTGTACTCGCTGGGTCTTGGTACAGTGTACTCGCTGGGTCTTGGTACAGTGTACTCGCTGGGTCTTAGTACAGTGTACTCGCTGGGTCTTAGTACAGTGTACTCGCTGGGTCTTGGTACAGTGTACTCGCTGGGTCTTGGTACAGTGTACTGGCTGGGTCTTGGTAGTGTACTCGCTGGGTCTTGGTACAGTGTACTCGCTGGGTCTTGGTACAGTGTACTCGCTGGGTCTTGGTACAGTGTACTCGCTGGGTCTTGGTACAGTGTACTCGCTGGGTCTTGGTACAGTGTACTCGCTGGGTCTTGGTACAGTGTACTCGCTGGGTCTTGGTACAGTGTACTCGCTGGGTCTTGGTACAGTGTACTCGCTGGGTCTTGGTACAGTGTACTCGCTGGGTCTTGGTACAGTGTACTCGCTGGTCTTGGTACAGTGTACTCGCTGGTCTTGGTACAGTGTACTCGCTGGGTCTTGGTACAGTGTGCTCGCTGGGTCTTGGTACAGTGTGCTCGCTGGGTCTTGGTACAGTGTACTCGCTGGGTCTTGGTACAGTGTGCTCGCTGGGTCTTGGTACAGTGTACTCGCTGGGTCTTGGTACAGTGTACTCGCTGGGTCTTGGTACAGTGTGCTCGCTGGGTCTTGGTACAGTGTGCTCGCTGGGTCTTGGTACAGTGTACTCGCTGGGTCTTGGTACAGTGTACTCGCTGGGTCTTGGTACAGTGTGCTCGCTGGGTCTTAGTACACAAGTACCTTCTTCTTATTGATTCGCCGGTACCTATTTACTGCAAAGTGAACATTGTACTAATAGCCAAGTACCTATTTACTGCTAGGTAAACAGTATACCAACTGTCAGGTTCCTATTTATTGCTGGGTGAACAGTGTACTAACTGCCAGGTACCTATTTATTGCTAGGTGAACAGTGTACTAACTGCCAGGTACCTATTTATTGCTAGGTGAACAGTATACTAACAGTCAGGTACCTATTTACTGCTAGGTGAATAATGTACAAACGGCGGGGGTTGCGAGACGTAGAGGGGGGGAGGCTCCGCCCCCACCGGAGTCTCCACCAATGAGGGTTGAGGCGCGTGCCCGGTGCTGGGTGGGCAAGTGCCCGGCCTGCTGCACCACCTCTCACCTGCCAGTGTGGGCTCACCTGCCCTCCTGCCCACCACCTGCACACCTCCCTTCTTAATACCCCTGCCTTCCTCTCTTGTTCCCTTCCTTCCATTCCTTCTCTCGTCGTCATACCGTTCCTTCCCTCCCCAAGATTCGTATCCTACTCCACCCTAGTCTCCCCTGTATCACATGTTCCCTCCCCCCTCTCACATATTGATTACGACACTGTCTCGTGGCTGATTTTTGTGACCACGTGCGTGAGAGGAAGTGGGCCAGGAATGTTGGGTGGGAGTGGGCCAGGAATGTGGGGTGGATAGGAGTAGGGCACGAATGTTGAGTGGGTAGGAGTGGGCAGGAGTGTTATATACACCACCCACACGTCTCATGTTGGGGGTTGGAGGTAGGTGGGGGTTAAATGGTTGAGACCAAGTGTGACCTTGTTAACTAGTGTGGTGCCTGTACTAATGATAACTGCTAGTCAACAACCATTCATGGTGCTGTACTAATGATAACTGCTAGTCAACAACCATTCATGGTGCTGTACTCGCTAATAACTGCTAGTCAACAACCATTCATGGTGCTGTACTAATGATAACTGCTAGTCAACAACCATTCATGGTGCTGTACTAATGATAACTGCTAGTCAACAACCATTCATGGTGCTGTACTCACTAATGATAACTGTGCTGGTTAACACAACTTTTTGGATATAACTTATCATACTAACGCTGCCTATGTAAATTAGTGCTGGAACTTGGTGGTGGTTGGTAGTTGCATGTGTTGTGTTGCAGATGTAGGACGGGCAGCTGCGGTATTGCAGGTGTGTGGGAGGGACAGGTGTTGGAGGGACAGCTGGTGTAGAGGTGTACTCGCGTAATTGTGGTTGCAGGGGTCGATTCATAGCTCCTGGGTGCAGCAGATGTGGAAGGGGCATCTGCGGTGCAGCAGATGTGGGGTGGGGGGTAGCCGGGGTACAACAGATGTGGGAGGGGCAGCTGGGGTATAGGTGTGGGATGATTTTTTTTCCTTGAGGGGAACGGGTCACACATGCCCCGAATACCTCCTATCTTCCTCCTTCACCACCTATGGTATACACCACTCCACCTGCGGTCCACGCCCCACTCCACCTTCACTTACGGTCCACACCCCACTCCACCTTCACTTACGGTCCACACCCCACTCCACCTTCACTTACGGTCCACGCCCCACTCAACCTTCACTTACGGTCCACACCCCACTCCACCTTCACTTACGGTCCACACCCCACTCCACCTTCACTTACGGTCCACACCCCACTCCACCTTCACTTACGGTCCACACCCCACTCCACCTTCACTTACGGTCCACGCCCCACTCCACCTTCACTTACGGTCCACGCCCCACTCCACCTTCACTTACGGTCCACACCCCACTCCACCTTCACTTACGGTCCACACCCCACTCCACCTTCACTTACGGTCCACACCCCACTCCACCTTCACTTACGGTCCACACCCCACTCCACCTTCACTTACGGTCCACGCCCCACTCAACCTTCACTTACGGTCCACGCCCCACTCAACCTTCACTTACGGTCCACGCCCCACTCCACCTTCACTTGTACTCATCTCATATGCCATTTTTCATGTCACTGTGTCACCTCCGCCTGTGTATACTGTCATTTTAATGTGTGTGTTAGAAGTGATCAAAATCTCAACCTGAAACGTTCTCATACATGTCCTAGAGTTTGCTCACGTGTCCTCTTAAACCACTTTGTCTGTATCAGTTACTAAGGTTCGTAACCCTTCTTGTAGTGTACAAGACATTCACTGCTGTAAGCAACCTGTCTGTCAACCTTCTAAGCTAACCTGGGTGTTTACCTACAGTTACTTTGAAAATGTTTATCTCCTTTATTTCTTGCATTTGTGGCAGATTGTGTGTAATTATATATATATATATATATATAATATATATATATATATATATATATATATATATATATATATATATATATATATATATATATAATATATATATATATATATATATATATATTATATATATATATATATAAAATATGAACCGGCCGTCTCCCACAGAGGTAGAGTGATAAAAAAAAACTTTCACTATTATTCACTTTATCACTGTGTTGCCAGAGGGGCGCCGTTACTACAGTTTAAAACTGCAGATATCCCCACCCCTCCTTCAGAGCACAGGCACTGTACTTTACACTTCCAGGACTCAAGTCCGGCTAACTGGTTTCCTTGAATCCCTTCGTACATGTTACCTTGCTCAAACTCCAACAGCACGTCAAGTCATAAAATCCAGTTTCCTCACTCCTATCTAACACGATTACACGCGCTTGCTGGATGTCTAAGCCCCTTGTACACAAAACCTCCTTTACCCCCTCCCACCAACCTTTCCTAGGACGACCCCCTACCCTGCCTTCCCTCCAGAAATTTATATACCCTCCAAGTCATCCTATTGTGCTCCATCCTCTCTAAATGTCCAAACCATATCAGTAACCCCTCTTCAGCCCTCTGGATAATACCATTAGTAACCCTGCACCTCCTATCTCCAAACTACAAATTTTCTCCATAATATTCACACCACACATTGCCCTAAGACACGACATCTCTACTGCCTCCAGCCGCCTCCTCACTGTAATATTCACCACCCAAGCTTCACACCCATATAAGAGCGTTGGTACCACTATACTATCATACATTCCCCTTTTTGCCTCCATGGATAACGTTCTTTGTCTCCACAGATTCCTCTAAGCACCGCTTACCTTCTCTCCCTGGTCAGTTCTGTGGTTCATCTCGTCTTTCATAAACCCATCTGCTGATAAGTCCACTCCCCAATATCTAAACACATTCACTTCCTCCATACTCCCTCCCAATCTGATATCCAATCTTTCTTTACCTAATTTTTTTGTTACCCTCATCACCTTGCTCTTTCCATTGTTCACTTTTAATTTCCGTCTTTTACATATCCTCTCAAATTCATCCATCAACCTTTGCAACATCTTCCGAATCTCCCAAAAGCAGATTCTTTATCTTGTTAGATTCTTTATCTTGCAATCCCCCCACTTTGCCCCAGCACCCCTGCATTCACTTCTTGCATCATCTATAAATATATTAAACAACCATAGTAACATCACGGATCTCTGTCTAAAGCCTACTTTTACTGGAAAATAATCTCCCTCTGCTACATACCCTAATCTGAGCCTTACTATCCTCGTACTCTTAGATGTTTTCAGTAACTTACCACTTGTCCCATACACTTACATCTGCCACATTGCTCCCTTATCCACCCTATCATAGACCTTTTCCAAATCCATTAATGCAACAAAAACTTCTTTATCCTTATCTAAATACCGTTCATTTGTATGCTTCACTGTAAACACTTGGTCTCCATATCTTCTACCCTTCCTAAAGCCTCCTTGTTTATCTACGATCCTGCTCTCCGCTTTACTCTTAATTCTTTCAGTAATAACTACCCTACACCTTACCAGGTATACTCAACAGGCTTATTCCCTTATAATTTTTACTCTCTTTTGTCCTCTTTGATTTTATGCAAAGGAACTATGTATGCTCTGTCAGTCCTTATAAAATCACCAACCACTCCGAAACTGTATCTGATATTAACATTTCTGTTTTGATCCACCAATTTCAGCTGCTTTTCCCCCTTTTACCCACAGCCTCACGTACCTCTCCCACACTCACAACTGGCTGTCCCTCCTAAAAGATGCTATACCTCCCTGAGCAATGCATGAAGTCAGTTTCCCTCTTTTAATCAACATTTACAAATTCCTCAAAATATTCCCTCCATCTTCCCAATTCCTCCGACTCCCCCTCTAATAATTCTCCTCTTCTATTTTTAACCGGGAT
Source organism: Cherax quadricarinatus (assembly GCF_026875155.1). Lineage (NCBI taxonomy): Eukaryota > Metazoa > Arthropoda > Malacostraca > Decapoda > Parastacidae > Cherax > Cherax quadricarinatus. The sequence continues at coordinate 28,862,731 of NC_069410.1, read as the reverse complement.
AGGGGACAGGGTATTTGAGTTAATGTCACCAAAACTAACATAGTATTCTACATTAATAACTTTGCTCTATTGTGCCTAATGTAAAACAGTTTAAATTAACTGTAAAGGAAATTTACATTTTTTGTCCTGTTTTTCTCGAGATGTTCAAGTCTTGATTGTGTGTGTGTGGTGATCATTCTTAGTGTCACCAAGTATACAGTGAGAAATACTGGTGGAAAAGCGCTGTTCATACCAATTTGAAAAGTGGTGCGATGGTCGGGTTTAGAGGCTATTGACGCCAACATTGTAAGATTGGTTAAAACATGAAGATGAAGGTAAATGACTCTGAGGATAGAGTGAGAGGGACAAGGTCGTTTCTCAGTGTGCACGAGTTTTCCCGTGTTGTCACGTGCTGGCAGTGGTGGCTGTTGTAACTGTTTTGCTGCTGCTGGTATTGCTTGCACCTGCTGCTTCTGCTGATATTGCTTGCACCTGCTGCTTCTGCTGATATTGCTTGCACCTGCTGCTTCTGCTGATATTACTTGCACCTGCTGCTTCTGCTGATATTGCTCGCTGCTGCTTACTACTACTCACTGCTGCTAACCGCTGCAACTGCTGCTCCTGCTCACTGATACTCTGTAATATTTGTTATAACATGATATTTGATTCTCTCTCCAACATTTTACATCCAAACAATGTAATTCTAGGTCAGCTTTGGTCTCTCCTGTCGCTTTCACTCTCCCGGATCAACCAGCTGTGTTTATGGAGTGGTGGAGGAGGGGAGGCATGGGGGCGAGGGGAGAGTGTGCCTCTGGAAAGGTGGACGTTGCTCTCCACCACTGATTTCTATATAATTTGTTTTTGTGTGTGAACTAAAGTTACCCATCACCCAGCTCCCGCCCTCACCCAGCTCCCGCCCTCACCCAGCCCCTACGATTACAGAGCCCCCGCCCTCACCCAGCCCCACCTTCCCAGCGTATCCCTCATCCAGCCCTCACTTTCCCATCCTCTCCCTCATCCAGCCCTCACCTTCCCATCCTCTCCCTCATCCAGCTCCCACCTTCCCATCCTTCACTCCCTCATTCAGCCCCCACCTTCCCATCCTCTCTCCCTCATCCAGCCCCCACCCTTCCACTCCCTCTCCCTCATCCAGCCCCCACCTTCCCATCCTCTCCCTCATCCAGCCACCCACCTTCCCATCCTCTCCCCTCATCCAGCCCCCACCTTCCCATCCTCTCCCTCATCCAGCCCCCACCTTCCCCATCCTCTCCCTCATCCAGCCCTCACCTCCCATATCCTCTCCCTCATCCAGCCCCCACATTCCCATCCTCTCCCTCATCCAGCCCCCACCTTCCCATCCTCTCCCTCATCCAGCCCCCACCTTCCCATCCTCTCCCTCATCCAGCCCCCACCTTCCCATCCTCTCCCTCATCCAGCCCCCACCTTCCCATCCTCTCCCTCATCCAGCCCCCACCTTCCCATCCTCTCCCTCATCCAGCCCCCACCTTCCCATCCTCTCCCTCATCCAGCCCCACCTTCCCATCCTCTCCCTCATCCAGCCCCCACCTTCCCATCCTCTCCCTCATCCAGCCCCCACCTTCCCTCCTCTCTCCCTCATCCAGCCCCCACCTTCCCATCCTCTCCCTCATTCAGCCCCCACCTTCCCATCCTCTCCCTCATCCAGCCCCCACCTTCCCATCCTCTCCCTCATCCAGCCCCCACCTTCCCATCCTCTCCCTCATCCAGCCCTCACCTTCCCATCCCTCCCTCATCCAGCCCCCACATTCCCATCCTCTCCCTCATACCCAACCCCCCACCTCACCATCCTCTCCCTCATCCAGCCCCCACCTTCCCATCCTCTCCCTCATCCAGCCCCCACCTTCCCATCCTCCTCCTCATCCAGCCCCCACCTTCCCATCCTCTCCCTCATCCAGCCCCCACCTTCCCATCCTCTCCCTCATCCAGCCCCCACCTTCCCATCCTCTCCCTCATCCAGCCCCCACCTTCCCATCCTCTCCCTCATCCAGCCCTCACCTTCCCATCCTCTCCCTCATCCAGCCCCCACCTTCCCATCCTCTCCCTCATCCAGCCCCCACCTTCCCATCCTCTCCCTCATCCAGCCCCCACCTTCCCATCCTCTCCCTCATCCAGCCCCCACCTTCCCATCCTCTCCCTCATCCAGCCCCCACCTTCCCATCCTCTCCCTCATCCAGCCCCCACCTTCCCATCCTCTCCCTCATCCAGCCCCCACCTTCCCATCCTCTCCCTCATCCAGCCCCCACCTTCCCATCCTCTCCCTCATCCAGCCCCCACCTTCCCATCCTCTCCCTCATCCAGCCCCCACCTTCCCATCCTCTCCCTCATCCAGCCCCCACCTTCCCATCCTCTCCCTCATCCAGCCCCCACCTTCCCATCCTCTCCCTCATCCAGCCCCCACCTTCCCATCCTCTCCCTCATCCAGCCCCCACCTTCCCATCCTCTCCCTCATTCATGCCCCCACCTTCCCATCCTCTCCCTCATCCAGCCCCCACCTTCCCATCCTCTCCCTCATCCAGCCCCCACCTTCCCATCCTCTCCCTCATCCAGCCCTCACCTTCCCATCCTCTCCCTCATCCAGCCCCCACTTCCCATCCTCTCCTCATCTCCAACCCCCACCTACCCATCCTCTCCCTCATGCCTGCGCCCCACCTTCCCATCCTCTCCCTCATCCAGCCCCCACCTTCCCATCCTCTCCCTCATCCACCCCCACCTCCCATCCTCTCCCTCATCCAGCCCCACCTTCCCATCCTCTCCCTCATCCAGCCCCCACCTTCCCATCCTCTCCCTCATCCAGTCCCCCACCTTCCATCCTCTTCCTCATCCAGCCCCCACCTTCCCAGCCTCTCCCTAGGTTTCTCCCTTTCAGTCGTCCACGACCAGCCCCTGCAACGCGCTCTCTGCCTCTCTGTCTGTCTGTCTGTCTCTGTCTCTGTCTCTCTTCCTCTCTTCTCTCTCTCCTCTCTCTCTCTTCTCTCTCTCTCTCTTCTCCTCTCTGCCTCTCTCTCTCTCTCTCTCTCTCTCTCTCTCTCTCTCTCTCTCTCTCTTCTCTCTCTCACACACACACACACAATGGTAGTTTGTTTACCGGTATCTCGTCATTCACAATTGTGTTCTCTTCACTAGTTTCATGTTTTGTCTCTTGTGTTTTGTTGGTGGGGAGCAGTAAGTGGGAACAGGGCTGAATCAGGGCAGTGTGTGGGGCAGTAGAGCAGTGTGTGGGAGAGCTGAACAATGCAGGAGTAGTGTACCAAGTTCAACAAGGGAAGTTGTTTCCTAATCTCCCTCTCTCTCCCTCACTCTCTCACATCTCTCTCTCTCTCTCATCTACTCCTCTCTCTCTCTCGTCTCTCTCTCTCTCATCTCTCTCTCTCTCTTCTCCCCTCCTGTCCCTCTCTCTCTCCTGTCCGCTCTCTCTCATCTTCTCGTCTCTCTCATCTCTCTCTCCTCTCATTCTCACTCTCATCTTCTCTCTCTCTCTACTTCCATCAAAGCATGTGTGTGGTACTCAGTTGAGGTTGCAGGGACGAGTCCTAGTTCCTGACCTTAGCAACCTCAACTAGGTGAGTACACACACACACAGACATGTATGATGGGGAGAGAGAGAGAGAGAGAGAGAGAGATTCTCTCTCCAACATTTTACATCCAAACACTGTGTTGTGTGTGTGTAGTGTCTGTGTTGTGTGTGATATATATAATATATATAATATATAGATAATAACTTCACAAATGGGAGAAATTATTTACATTGTGTCCACAGCAGGATTCGAACCTGCAAACTTGGTATCAGATTGTTTATTATATAATATACACAACCATACTCCAGAGAATGGAGTCTGGTTGTGTATTATATAATAAAGAACACTCACGCATCATTAATTTACAGATCAATGTCACTGACATGTATGCAAAGTTATTGAGAAGATTATCAGGAGAGCGGTGGACTACTTAGAAAGGAGCGACCATATACACGACAACCAGCACGGATTCAAAGACGAGAAATCCTGTGTCATAAACCTGCTAGAGTTCTATGACAAGGCGACAGTAGTAAGACAAGAGGGAGAGAGAGAGGGGGAAGGGTTAAACTGCATTTTCTTGGATTGTAAGAAGGCTTTTGATACAGTTCCACACAAACTATTGCAACAGCTGGAGGACCAGGTAGGTATAACAGGGAAGGCGCTGCAATGGATCAGAGAATACCAGACAGGAAGGCAGCAGCCTTTCCGTGACGAGGTGTAAGAGTGGGCGCCTGTGACGAGCGAGGTACCACAGGGGTCTGTCCTCGGACCGGAAGGAATAGACTCAGAAGTGTCCCTGTTTGCAGACGATGTGAAGTTAATGAGAATTCAGTCTTAGGAGGATGAGGCAGGACTACAGAGGGATATGGACAGCTACAGGCCTGGACCAACAACTGGCTCTTGGAGTTCAGTTCCACCATGTGCAAAGTCATGAAGATCGGGAAAGGGCAAAAAAGACCGCAGGCAGAGTACAGTCTAAGGGGCCAAAGACTACAAACGTCACTCAAGGAAAAGGTTCTTGGGGTGTGTATAATACCGAGTACATCTTCTAAGGCGCACGTCAACCAAATAACTGCTGCAGCATATGGGCGACTGGCGAACCTAAGAATAGCATTCCGACATCTTAGTAAGGAGTCGTTCCGAACCCTGTACACCGTGTACGTCAGGCCAATATTAGATTATGTAGCTCCAGTTTGGAACCCCCCCCCCCCACCTAGCCAAGCACGTCAGGAAACTAGAGAAAGTGCCAAGGTTTGCAACGAGACTAGTACCGGAGCCAAGGGACATGTCCTACGAGGAGAGGTTAAGAGAACTCGACCCGACGACACTGGAGGACAGGAGGGACGGGGGGAGGGACATGATAACTACATATAAAATACTGAAAGGAATCGACAAGGTGGACAGACAGGATGTTCCAAAGATGTGACACAGCAACAAGAGGTCACAATTGGAAGTTGAAGACTCAAATGGGTTACAGGGATGTTAAGAAGTATTTCTTCAGCCGTAGAGTTGTCAGGAAGTGGAATAGTCTGGAAAGTGAGGTAGTGGAGGCCTGTACCATACATAGTTTTAAGAAGAGGTATGATAAAGCTCATGGAACAAGGAATGTGTGAACCTAGTAGCGACCAGTGAAGAGGTGTGGCCAGGAGCTGTGAATCGACCCCTGCAACCATGATTAGGTAAGTACACACGAAGTATACAGTATGAGCGCGTTTTGAGGTAAGTGGATGGTGGTGTAATTGTCGTAGGAGTGTACCTGTGTCGGGTAGCAGGTACTGTGTGGTGGTGATGGTGGTAGTAATGATCATATTAAGTTCTCGTAAGCTGTTAAGGAGAGTTTACATGTGTTCGTTATCTGTGAACGTAATGTCATTGTCGGCAACACTAGTTACTAGAATATACTGACACAAGCTAGCTATATCATTGGACAGGGCACGGTGTCCTGTGGTCTAGTAGACAACTCTCTCGTTTTACATAATGTGCCCATGGTTCGATCCCCAGCTGGGTGGAAACATTGAACATGTTTCCTTACACCTGCTGTCTCCTTTCACCTAGCAAGCCAGTAGATAACCTGGGTGTTAGCCGACCGGTGTGTGTCGCATCTTGGGGGATACAATTGAAAGACCCCAATGCAAATAAAACAGTACTAGATGACGCACTGACTTGGGTTATCCTGGGTGGCTAACCCTCTGGGGTTAAAACTCCGAACAGAATCTTACCTCAAACAGTGACTTTTGTGTTGATTCCAGTGGGACTGTGTAGCGTTAATATTTATATTATATTTTTCATTTTTTTAAATGTTTAAAATATCTCCAATATAACTAATAACGCAGTCTGGAGATAATGTACGTATTCTAAAACAGTAATATTTGCAATTGAAGAATAAATGCTTGAAGAATGGCCGGTGGGAGATGCTGGGGTGTAATTAACCATCTGGCAACACTTTCTTGTAGGTAGAGATTATTGTTGTTTATGTACCTGGAATATGTTCCCTCCTTGTATCTTTGTGTTAGAGCAGGTGTTGAGTCAACTGCCGTGAAGTAGCAGATGTTATAATTTGTCATATCCTGCAGAGGTCTCTCTCTAAAGTAGCCCAGTCGAGTTCTGTTCCAGCTGTCCGGTCTGTGGCCACACGTCTTGTTGACAGTTTGATAAACTATATTATTAATGACCAAAGGTTCTCATAACCATCTTATTGATAGTTTAAGAAATCATGCCAGTGTATCCCGCAGACTACAAACCCTTGTAACCATCATTGCCTGGGTAATTTAACACTTTCTGCAAGATTTTGTATAGATTTGTGTTGTGCTAGCAATATTTCTCGTGTCTGGTGGTATAAAGTTAAAATATTGAGCGAACGAAGTTGAAAGTATTCTCTAAATGTCTTACAGCTTTCCATTAAGTTTACGAACACTTCCTCTAGTGTACTCTTGGAGATGCATGGAACAGTCTTTTAAGTCGGGTAATTGAAGCTAAAACCTTGGGTAGCTTTAAAAAGAGTGGACAAATATGAGTGAGATGGTCTGGGTGTGATTAGTATCTGAGGCATTGAAGTTAATTTTTGGAAACTTTGGGAAAAGGTCGGATAAGTGGGTGGGTAGGAATGTTAGATTTAGAAGAGGACCTGCCTAGTTTAGGCCAGTAGGCCTCCTGCAGTGTTCATTCTTATGTTTTTATATTTGAATAGAATTAATACTGCCGAGGCAAGTTTCACCTTACCATGTTCATGAATTTCTGGCCTGTGTATATCTACTAAACTAAACATTGTGAATGTTCCCAGGACAATATTTCTATATTTTGAGCTCTAGCGACTTTGATTGCTGCTGTTTTTTTTTTTTTTATTCTTTGTTAGTTTCGGTAATGTAGTTTAATGACACACTTGGTCCTGGTTGTCTTCCTTTACCTTCTGTTTTTACTCAGTGTTAGCAGCGCTTCACTCGTTGTATCTATAAACTTATTACAAAATTTTCTTTATCCATTTTCTTCATCCTTCGATTTCTTTATCCTTTAATTACTCCCATCTCACATTTGTTGGTAATGGGTTGGATTTTTAATTTCACTTAAGACTTGCTTCTTTATATCAGTATTTTTAAGCTTGTACAATACTTGATATAGTTACGCATTTCCTCACTGAGAAGCTTAATGATAGCGAGCGCGATTCCGTCGGTAATGTTTGCAGCAAGTGTTACATTTCAGGATATTGTTTAAGTCTGGTCAGTTATGTGACCATAGCCTTAAGCTCCATTGTTAATGTGATGATAATATCTTTATTTCTACAAGTACATGCACAACACAAGGTATACAGTCTTAGCTGACGTCAATGACATACTACTGTATATAAAACCACTTGTTATGCAGAGTATTTTGGGCAAATTAGGCCAATTTTGTCCCAGGATGCGACCCGTGCCTGTTTTACTGATGGATGAACAGGGACAGCAGGTGTCTTATGGAAACACATCCTAATGTTTTCCAGCCGTAACGAGGGATCGATCCCCGGACCTCATTGAGCTACGGAAGGCAGACACCATCATCATGACACAGTTCACATGTGTCTTGGTAAGGAGAGAGAAAAAGGAAGGTATAAGGAATCTTTATTGATAACTCTTCACCCATACAGTGAGCTTTATCAAATTAATAATAAAAGCTAGGTAAGTGGACGAAACGTCGTCAGTAAAGGTACAGCATAAAAGTCTCTCCTTACCATTGTGTTGTACCATCGTATCTCGTACCATTACATACCCACATACATGACCTGTCTCTTAGTAGTTCTGAGGGTCATCACCCCCGCGACCCGTCTTCGACCAGACATAATTTGCAGAGTAAATCTTACAGGGAATATATCCATCAGAGAAAAATGAAATTACTAGAATTTCTGCCAGTGTAAAACATTTAACAAGCTTCCACTTTAAATATACTCCACAGTAAGTCCTCACTTAACGTCGGTTCGTTATAACGAGAAAAATAGATTCCTGGCCGGGGTCACTATATGTGTGCGTACTCACCTAATTGTGGTTGCAGGGGTAGTCATAGCTCCTGGCCCCACCTCTTCACTGGTCGCTACTAGGTCACACTTCCTGCTCCATGAGCTTTATCATACCTCTTCTTAAAGCTATGTATGGATCCTGCCTCCACTACATCACTTCCTGACAACTCTGTGACTGAAGAAATACTTCCTAACATCCCTGTGATTTATCTGAGTCTGCAACTTCCAACTATGACCCCTTGTTGCTGCGTCCCATCTCTGGATCATCCTGTCTCTGTCCACCTTATTGATTCCTCTCATTATTTTATATGTCGTTATATCCCCCCCCCCTATCTCTCCTGTCCTCCAGTGTCGTGAGGTCGATTTCCTTTAACCTCTCCTAGTAGGATATGCCCCTTAACTCTGGGACTAGTCTTGTTGCAAACCTTTACACTTTCTCTAGGTTCCTTACGTGCTTGGCTAGGTGTGGGTTCCAAACTGGTGCTGCATACTCCAATATAGGCCTGACGTACACGGTGTACAGTGTCCTGTTATACTCGCCTTAAGATCCTTCTTGAGTGAGGTTTGTAGCCTCTGGCCCCCTAGACTGTACTTCGTCTGTGGTCTTCTTTGCTCTTCCCCAATCTTCATGACTTTGCACTTGGTGGGGTTGAACACCAGGAGCCAGTTTCTGGACCAGGCCCACAGCCTGTCCAGATCCCTTTGTAGTTCTGCTTGGTCCTCGTCCGATTGAATTCTTCTCACCAACTTCATATCATCTGAATCTATTCCTTCCGTCATGTTCACAAATACCAGGAACAGTACCGGTCCTAGGGCTGACCCCCTGTGCGGGGTGTGTGGGGCGGGGTTGCACGTTCGTTCTTGAACTGCCTGGTGATAGGAGAGGCTTACAGTTTTCACTTTGCAAATATTTATTCATTGAGTTAACCCTGTTGCAATGTGTTAAAGGTGCACTCTGCACCCTTGATGTTTATATCAATTAGCCTATGGTAAAATTGATTGTTATACGTCGTTTTGCTTAGAGTAGGTTCTTAGAAACTGCTATCACTGACGTTAAGTGAGGACTTACTGTATATGGTTGGAGGGTTGTACCACCACCTTGTCGTTGCTGTCTGTAAACCTGCCTCCTCCTCCCCTCAAAGGAGGTTCTTTAATGCCAGTGAGGGGGGCGCTCTTAATCCAAGGAATTGGACTTTCCCTCCCCTTCCTTGGATCGTTGCTGGATGCCTCCCAGGCACTATATGGCCCCAATGGGTTTAGCGCTCCCCATAAATAATACAAACCTGCCGCCTGTGTTCCACTGGAATGATGTGTTAAAACATTCTTGTTGTGTCTTGGCTACCTTCTCTACACTATTCTTTATCATATTTTATACTTATTATATACTTGTTGTCACGTATTGAGTGTCACACCATGCCAGTACTGGGTTGTCCTCACTAAGAATCTGCTGATGCCTAGTGCGGCCGTTTATTGGCTGTAGTTGTGGTACTGTTATTGGTGGTACCACCGTCCAACAACTAGTGTAGGTGTAGAGCTGGTATCTGGTGGTGGTAGTGATTGTAATATTGGTACCACCACCACTAAACAAGTAGTGCAGATGTACAGGATAGGTAATGGTAGGAGATACACCATAGTAAAGAGACGACGTTTCACTCGTGCAGTTAACTTTATCGCCACAGATAATGTGTAACTGATCAAGTTCACTGTGGGCAACCGTTATCAGTAAAGGACTCCATAATACTGCATTTGTGTTTCTTTACTTACGTCAGGAAAAACTTTATATAGTTTCATTCACAGGTGAGTTTTTATTTAAGTTCTGACAAATGACTTGTAAACGCTTACCTGAGAGAGCTCTTTAAGAGTCTGCCTTCTACCATGAGTGGTGCCATCTTTTGTCTTCCTGATCAGACATGTCTGCCAGGTAGTTTTTTCTCATGTCAGCAACCTCACCGTCCGAGAGGTGTCAGCAGCATCACCTTTATACTTAATATGGGAGCAGACGAGCGAGGTTACCTGACGCCAGGATAACATAACAAAGTGCAGGAGGGTCAATAAGCTTACCATAGTGATCCTACGTGATGTTAGCGATGTGATGAAAATGGTATTGAAAACATACATGTTGAAGAATGAGACACTTGTGTAAGATTTGGGAATCTTTACTGAGGAAACGTTTCGCCAGCCAGTGACTTCTTCAGTCCAGTACAGAGAATAACGGTGAAGGGTGAGGAGTTGAGGTAATCAGTCCTTTAGCCTGGAGTCGATGTGTTCAGTCCTTCAATTTTTGATGGACTGAGCACATTGCCTCCAGACTGAGGGACTGATTACCTCAACTCATCTTTCACTGTTATTCTCTGGACTGAAGAAGCCATTGGCTGGCGAAAAAATGTCCTTAATGAAGACTCCCAAATATTGCACAAGTCTTATTCATGTTAGTGATAACAGGTGAAGTTTGAATCAGTGTTGATGTGACAGCCAACCATAACACACGTTATCAAGAAGTCTCTTGCAACCTGTCAAGTAATTCTTCATAATATTATATATGAACCATTGAGGACCCAAATTAATGGCAAGTTTTGATACTTGTTGGATCGGACAGTATTGAAAAATGATTCAACAAAAGACACGTTATAAAAAATAATTTAACAAAAGGCATGTTGTAAATTACGTTTGCAACATGTTGCAAGCCCACGGAGTGATTTCAGTGTGTTGTTGAACAAGGTGATGATGGACTGGAGATAAAAGGTATAAAATACGGACACGATGCAAAAATTAAACACAAATGCAGTATGGCGGTCCTTTATTGACTACGTTTCGCCCGCACAGTGGGCTTTATTAAGTCACAGATCTAATTGAGCAGAGTACACGAGTATGTATATAGTGGAGAGTCGGGTAGAGAATGTTGGGTAGGTTGTATTTAAGACTGACCTGCAAGATCTGTCTCATTCTCCACTTGACGCTCCTCCTCATATATACACACTCAAGTACTTTTTTATTCAGGTAGGTCGATTTGTGACTTAATAAAGCCCACTGTGTGGGCGAAACGTAGTTAATAATGGATCTTATTATACTGCATTTGTGTTTAATTTTGCCAAGGTGATGGACTCCTGTCTCGTTCTAGTACAATATTTCTGCTGCTTCAACCTAAAACTGTCGCTCTTTCTTCTGTGTTGATCATTGTTTACAGTGTTAAACACCACACACACCCACTTTGTGTTTACCAAGTACTTTTAGCAGCATATTTTTGTTATTGTTAAACACAACCTTCACAGTAGAGGCCTGTACGAGACGTGAGAGAAACTCATTGCACGTTAAAACGAAAAGAAACTCCTGGACATATTGTACTTTGTACTGCGTGTGTGTGTGCGTGCGCGTGGGTGTTGTGTGTGTGTGTATGCGCGTGCTGTGTATGTGTGGGTGTGTGTGCGGGGGTGTTGTGTGTGTGTGTGTGTGTGTGTGTGTGTGTGTGTGTGTGTGTGTGCGGGTGCTGTGTGTGTGTGGGTGCTGTGTGTGTGTGTGCGTACATGTGCGGGTGCTGTGTGTGTGCGGGTGCGTGTGTGGGTGCGTGTGTATGTGCGGGTGCGTATGTGCGGGTGCGTGTGTGTGCGGGTGCGTGTGTGTGTGGGGTGCGTGTGTGTGCGGGTGCGTGTGTGTGTGCGGGTGCGTGTGTGTGTGCGGGTGCGTGTGTGTGCGCGGGTGCGTGTTTGTGCGGGTGCGTGTGTGTGCGGGTGCGTGTGTGCGCGTGTGTGCGGGTGTGTGCGTGTGTGTGCGGGTGCGTGTGTGCGCGCGGGTGCGTGTGTGCGCGCGGGTGCGTGTGTGTGCGGGTGCGTGTGCGGGTGCGTGTGTGTGCGTTTGTGTGCGGGTGCGTGTGTGCGCGGGTGCGTGTGCGCGCGCGGGTGCGTGTGTGCGCGGGTGCGTGTGTATGCGGGTGCGTGTGTATGCGGGTGCGTGCGTGTGTGTGCGGGTGCGTGTGTGTTCGGGTGCGTGTGTGCGCGGGTGCGTGTGTGCGCGTGTGTGCGGGTGCGTGTGTGTGCGGGTGCGTGTGTGTGCGAGTGCGTGTGTGGGTGCGTGTGTGTGTGTGTGTGTGTGTGTGTGTGTGCGCGGGTGCGTGTGTGCGGGTGCGTGTGTGTGGTGCGGGTGCGTGTGTGTGTGCGCGTGTGTGTGTGCGGGTGTGTGTGTGTGTGTGTGTGCGGGTGCGGGTGTGTGCGGGTGCGTGTGTGTGCGGGTGCGTGTGTGTGCGCGGGTGCGTGTGTGCGCGGGTGCGTGTGTGTGTGCGGGTGTGGGTGCGTGTGCGGGTGCGTGTGTGTGCGGGTGCGTGTGTGTAGTCCTTGTCAATAAACACTACTGGAAACAGAAGTTATTACATGTTTTTATTATACTGTCAAAGAATTCTGGAGTACAAACGCACGAAGCTGTCACTAAAGCAGACCATAACAAAAACTTTATCTCTCTTTATTACAGAAATATATGAACAAGCGTTTGTGGGCTTCCAATACCAGTTGAATGTTTTGAAACCGTCGTGTTGTAGAGGGTGTTCCATGCTAGTGGCACTTAGATGTACAGATGTATTACGTGGGATGACATGTATAGATGTATTACGTGGGATGAGATGTATAGATGTATTACGTGGGATGACATGTATAGATGTATTACGTGGGATGAGATGTATAGATGTATTACGTGGGATGAGATGTATAGATGTATTACGTGGGATGACATGTATAGATATATTACGTGGGATGACATGTATAGATATATTACGTGGGATGAGATGTATAGATGTATTACGTGGGATGAGATGTATAGATGTATTACGTGGGATGAGATGTATAGATGTATTACGTGGGATGAGATGTATAGATGTATTACGTGGGATGAGATGTATAGATGTATTACGTGGGATGAGATGTATAGATGTATTACGTGGGATGAGATGTATAGATGTATTACGTGGGATGAGATGTATAGATGTATTACGTGGGATGAGATGTATAGATGTATTACGTGGGATGAGATGTGTTAAGTTTGTAGCTATATAATGATTTAAGAGTTTTTTGTCATGTTAAAGACTTGGTCACATCCATCCAGCTGACAGTTGAAGAGTCTCGAGAATATTCTCACAACAGAGACAGGAACGCTCTTTTCAAGTGTGTACTGCAACACAACAAGTCTCTCTTCAAATACTAACTACTGGCGTGAAACACTTTTCACTCTGAGAAGTGGTATGGTGATACCGACAGGGTGTGGAGAGAAAAAACTTGTGCACAGTTCAGAACATTTATTAAAGGAAACGTTTCGCCACGAGTGACTTCTTCAGTCCTAATATACAGATAACTAAGAAACGAATATATAATGGCAGGAGTAAGGTGGAAAGTGGCTTGGGTAGTAGTAGTAGTAGTAGTACAATAGTGGCTACATTGGTTAGGTGTGAGGAGGACTCGTCAGCATCATGTTACAGCGGTCTCCAGAATGGGCTTAAAATTCGTCTGTTTTGAATTAGCTCTGATAATTTTAATCTCGTTAAAATTTTGAATTCTTTTGGAACACAATTTTATTATAAAACGTTTTGAAGTCTCTTAGACGCGCACGCATTACATATTCAAGACAGTTTTATTATGTATATGGTAGAGGAAGGTTGTTTGGGGTGGCCCTGAGAGCGAGAGTTGGATGGAGTTTATAAGGGAACGAAGGGGAGGAAGGGACAAAGAGAACATAAAAAATAGCACTAGAGTAGGCCTAGTGGGGTTCATACAAGGCAGGTTCAACACACATACGACCATTCCCACATGTGTCTAACCCAACGTTAAAGAAACTATGTACGACGCTGCTTGGCAGTGTATAGAACGTTACTTGGCAGTGTGTTTGAAGGACCTTACTTGGCAGTGTTTTCCACTCATCTGTAACTCTTGCCACACCTGCACTTGTATCTTCTCTAACTGTAAAATTATTTCAGTGTTTGCAGGTGTGTCCGGGTTATTTCAGTGTTTGCTGGTGTGTCCGGGTTATTCCAGTGTTTGCAGGTGTGTCCGGGTTATTTCAGTGTTTGCAGGTGTGTCCGGGTTATTTCAATGTTTGCAGGTGTGTCCGGGTTATTTCAGTGTTTGCAGGTGTGTCCGGGTTATTTCAGTGTTTGCAGGTGTGTCCGGGTTATTTCAGTGTTTGCAGGTGTGTCCGGGTTATTTCAGTGTTTGCAGGTGTGTCCGGGTTATTTCAGTGTTTGCAGGTGTGTCCGGGTTATTTCAGTGTTTGCAGGTGTGTCCGGGTTATTTCAGTGTTTGCAGGTGTGTCCGGGTTATTTCAGTGTTTGCAGGTGTGTCCGGGTTATTTCAGTGTTTGCAGGTGTGTCCGGGTTATTTCAGTGTTTGCAGGTGTGTCCGGTTATTTCAGTGTTTGCAGGTGTGTCCGGGTTATTTCAGTGTTTGCAGGTGTGTCCGGGTTATTTCAGTGTTTGCAGGTGTGTCCGGGTTATTTCAGTGTTTGCAGGTGTGTCCGGGTTATTTCAGTGTTTGCAGGTGTGTCCGGGTTATTTCAGTGTTTGCATTTGTGTCCGGGTTATTTCAGTGTTTGCAGGTGTGTCCGGGTTATTTCAGTGTTTGCAGGTGTCTCCGGGTTATTCCAGTGTTTGCAGGTGTGTCAGGGTTAAGAGAGAGGGAGGAGGAGAGAGAGAGAGAGGGGGAGGAGGGGAGAGGAAAGGGGAGGAGGAGGAAGGGAAGGAAGAGGGAGGGAAGAAAGGGAGGAAGGAGGGAGGAAGGAAGGAGGGAGGGAGGGAAGGAGAGGGAAGGAGGGGGAGGGAGAGAGAGGGGAGAGAGAGAGGGGGGGAGAGAGAGGGAGGGAGAGAGAGAGGGGGGAGAGAGAGAGAGGGGGGAAGGAGAGAGAGAGAGGGGGAGAGAGAGGGGAGAGAGAGAGGGGGGAGAGAGAGAGAGAGAGAGGAGAGAGAGAAGAGAGGGAAGGGGGGAGGAGAGAGAGGGAGAGGGAGAGAGATAGAGGAGGGAGAGAGAGGAGGAGAGGGAGGACTGAGAGGGAGGAGTAGAGGAAGGGAGAAAGAGAAAGAATAGGAGAGGATAAAGGATTGAGAGAGGCGAGAGAAGGAGGGAGAGGGGAATAAGAGGGCAGGAGGATGACTGTGGAAGGGAGAGAGAGGGAATAAGACAGGAGGGATGACTGGTTGAAGAGAAGAAAGGGAGAGAGGGAATAAGAGGGCAGGAGGGATGACTGGTGAGGAAGGAGAGAGGAATGAGGGAGATGAGGTGGAAGAAGAGAGGAGTAGACAGAGGGATGACTGGTGAGAAAGAGGGATGACAGGAATAAGACCATGGTTACATTTAAATTAAGACCATTTATTCGAACAAGTGGATACTTAGTTGACACAGGATACCAGGGATACTCTGTTGATACCAGGGATACTCTAGTGATACCAGATACCAGGGATACTCTAGTGATACCAGATACCAGGGATACTCTAGCGATACCAGATGCCAGGGATACTCTGTTGACACAGGATACTAAGGATATTCTATTGATACAGGATACCAGGAGTATTCTCGTATATTAATATAGGCTACCAGGGCTACTTTTCCTTGTTAGGATACGACGGCTGCCCTCCCTTATTGCTATAAAATATATGGGATAGTCTTCCTTCTCATTATGAGGGGATAGCATCAATCTCCCTCTTGTTACTATCCCCCCACTCATCTCCCGGAACTTAGCACTTCCGGCCGTCCGCCCAGCCCCCCCAGTCTCTCCCACCCCTCCTCCAGAGGAGGGGTGGGAGGGGAGGTGCGTGGGTGAGATATGGGTGAAGATGTGAGAGAGATGGGGGGCGGGGGATATTGGCCCGGCTAACTGTCCCTGGAATGTCAATAGATGGGGTGTGGTGGTGGGGGTAGTGAGTGAGGGGTTGATCGTGTCGCTGAGGCTCGCGGGAGGTGGCAGCAGCAGGTGTGAGGGGCTGCCAGGTGTCGGCGGTCGCGTCGTCTACACGGCAATCAGAACACCTGTTCCAGCTGCTACCGCATGCACATCTGCCCCCAACACGTGCCCCACCTGCCGCCTGCGTCCCTGGCAGCGGCAGCGCTGCTGTGTCCCTGGTGCCACCTCCCTCCACCTGTGACACAGGGAGGGGGGTGGAGGTGAGGTGGAGGCTGCTCCACCGCTGGGATAACGGAACTACAATTACCTCTACCATTTCCGGCCCTCTCACGTTCTCAACTCCCCTCCCCTCCAACCTCCCATCCCTTTTTCACTTCCTTCTCCCTACTACCCCCATCTCCCCCTACTTTTCCCCCCTCTCTACTTTGCCCCCCCTCTCTACTTTCCCGCTCTCTACTTTGGCCCCCCTCTCTACTTTCCCGCTCTCTACTTTGCCCCCCTCTCTACTTTCCCGCTCTCTACTTTGCCCCCCTCTCTACTTTCCCGCTCTCTACTTTGCCCCCCTCTCTACTTTCCCGCTCTCTACTTTCCCCCTGACTTAACCTGACTAGGTTAGGTCATTGGCTCAAGCCGATAGGAGACTTGGACCTGCCTCGCATGGGCCAGTAGGCCTGCTGCAGTGTTCTTATTTCACCCCTCCATAAAATTTGTGTTCATTTAATTAATATCACATATCTAAAATCTCATCACTAGTAGCAGTCGTCGCTAGTAACAATACTAGCAGTCATCACTACTAGCAGTCACCACTAGCAACCATCGCTAGTAGCAGTCATCACTACTAGCAGTCACTACTAGCAGCCATCGCTAGTAGCAGTCATCACTACTAGCAGTCACTAGTAGCAGTCATTACTACCAGTCATCGCTAGTAGCAGTCATCACAACTACCAGTCATCGCTAGTAGCAGTCATCACAACTAGCAACCATCGCTAGTAGCAGTCATCACAACTAGCAACCATCGCTAGTAGCAGTCATCACAACTAGCAGTCATCGCTAGTAGCAGTCATCACTAGCAGCCATCGCTAGTAGCAGTCATCACTACTAGCAGTCATCACTACTAGCAGTCATCGCTAGTAGCAGTCATCACAAGCAGTCATCGCTAGTAGCAGCTATCGCTAGTAGCAGTCATCGCTAGTAGCAGCTATCGCTAATAGCAGTCATCGATAGTAGCAATCACTACTAGCAGTCATCGATAGCAGCTATCGCTAGTAGCAATCACTACTAGCAGTCATCACTAGCAGTCATCACTAGCAGTCTTCACTAGCAATCACTAGTAATTACTACTAGCAGTAATTGCTACTAGCAGTCATCACTAGCAATCACTAGTTATCACTAGCAGTCTTCACTAACAGTCATCACTACTAGCAGTCATCACTAGCAGTCTTCACTAACAGTCGTCATCACTGTCATCACTAGCAGTCATCGCTACTAGCAGTCATCGCTACTAGCAGTCATCACTACTAGCAGTCATCGCTACTAGCAGTCATCACTACTAGCAGTCATCACTAGCAGTCATCACTACTAGCAGTCATCGCTACTAGCAGTCATCACTACTAGCAGTCATCGCTACTAGCAGTCATCGCTACTAGCAGTCATCACTACTAGCAGTCATCACTACTAGCAGTCATCGCTACTAGCAGTCATCACTACTAGCAGTCATCACTACTAGCAGTCATCGCTACTAGCAGTCATCACTAGCAGTCATCACTACTAGCAGTCATCACTACTAGCAGTCATCGCTACTAGCAGTCATCGCTAGCAGTCATCGCTACTAGCAGTCATCACTACTAGCAGTCATCGCTATAGCGCTCGCTACTAGCAGTCATCACACTAGCATATCACTAGCAGTCATCACTACTAGCGTCATCTACTAGCAGTCATCACTAGCAGTCATCGCTACTAGCAGTCATCGCTAGCAGTCATCGCTACTAGCAGTCATGCTACTAGCAGTCATCACTAGCAGTCATCACTAGCAGTCATCACTACTAGCAGTCATCACTAGCAGTCATCACTACTAGCAGTCATCACTACTAGCAGTCATCGCTACTAGCAGTCATCACTACTAGCAGTCATCGCTACTAGCAGTCATCACTACTAGCAGTCATCACTAGCAGTCATCACTACTAGCAGTCATCACTACTAGCAGTCATCGCTACTAGCAGTCATCACTACTAGCAGTCATCGCTACTAGCAGTCATCACTACTAGCAGTCATCACTAGCAGTCATCACTAGCAGTCATCACTACTAGCAGTCATCACTAGCAGTCATCACTACTAGCAGTCATCGCTACTAGCAGTCATCGCTACTAGCAGTCATCACTAGCAGTCATCACTACTAGCAGTCATCACTACTAGCAGTCATCACTACTAGCAATCACTAGCAATCACTACTAGCAGTCATCACTAGCAGTCATCGCTACTAGCAGTCATCGCTAGCAGTCATCACTACTAGCAGTCATCGCTACTAGCAGTCATCGCTACTAGCAATCACTACTAGCAGTCATCACTACTAGCAGTCATCGCTACTAGCAGTCATCGCTACTAGCAGTCATCACTACTAGCAGTCATCGCTACTAGCAGTCATCGCTACTAGCAATCACTACTAGCAGTCATCACTACTAGCAGTCATCACTACTAGCAGTCATCGCTACTAGCAGTCATCACTACTAGCAGTCATCACTACTAGCAGTCATCACTAGCAGTCATCACTACTAGCAGTCATCACTACTAGCACCCCCTGAGATAGACTAACATGTGCTATAAGATGACTATCAACATGTGAAAACTCTGTCCCGGAAACTTATTTAACATTACCTTCCATGGTAAAAAATTTAATGAATGTTTTACGCCAAAATTTAGCTCAACTTCATGTTATTTCACGCTAAATCAGTCTTAAGAGTAAACAGTGTTCCAAAATAATCAAAACAGTACTAAAAAAAAAAATTTGAAAAGGTGTTACATGGTGGGTAGTTTGTTTACATTGGATAGTTTGCGATGGCATCGGTGTACAGTAGTCTACAGTATTTCTACTGTTACTAATCTCTCTTCACAGTTCTGCTATTTTTTTTTTTATCTTTTTTCGGTAGTTGTTCCACTCTTGGGGCCATGATTATCACTTCTTACAAAGATATTTAACGGTAAAAATGATTACACTGAGAGCGGAAGCACAGCACCTAGGAGGAAGCACTGGTAGACTGGCAGGTAGGCCGTGAGAGGCCTCTCGTGTCGCACGTAACAGCTGATGTGCAGTGCACCTAGTTTAAACACTCGTGTTTGTACGAGAACGCTCGTATGTGATTTTCGTATCGGCTAAAAGAGGGCGCTCGTATGTTGATGTTGGGTACTACAGGAAGATGATCGTGTTGGTGAAATCTGGTATCTAGGGTTCTGGTATCTCAGGATTGTTGTAATTCTTTCCTTAAATCACTTGGGAAGGCTACTGCTCAAGAAGAAATTTCTCGCTTAACTGTCAGTAATAATATTACAAATTATACACATTGCTGAATCTAAGCAGGAGTCTACTAGCAGGGCTTCATCTGCTCTAGTCACCTCCCTAGATAAGAACGATAGGAACTGTTTGATTAGGCATAAGAATTAGCAATTGGGCGTCTACACTATAAAGTTAATTTAGTGCCACAGTTTAACTTGTGGCGCTGAACTTCAACTTTTTGATTATTACTGATTTTCTCATCACTTGAATAATGACTAACATAGTCATTGGAGAAGCCAGGCATAAATATTAAAAAAAAAAAAACAAGAATATGGAATTCTTGTATAATTCTTATGGATTCCTCTAGACTGAATTATTACTGCATGATAAATATGATAAATTAACCAAAGAAGAAGAAACAAGTTGAATGTTACCTTGGTCTGCCTGTCAAGCATTAGGTATATAATAGAAAAGTAAGTAATGAATCTAAATGTCACAGGAATACATTTAGAAGTCTGAGTAGATCTGTAACTCACTATAATATGAACGTAAATAAGAATATTTACTAAGCAACTTGTATTGTAAAAAGATTGACACAGTGTGGTAGCCAGACTTAGGCTTGGTTGCAAGTACATCTGGCAGACACACAGATGATGATCAAACTAACTGTAAAGTATGTGGTCAGCCTTATGGTCACTTTCTTGAACACTGCTTAATTGTCCACTTATTGAGGAGTATAGAGATAGTATAATAATGTCATGGTATCTAATTAATGACAGTAAGATGCCAGACATTTTAAGTAAATATCCTAAATTCACTTGCAGCAAATGAAATATAAATTGCAAATCTATGGATGTAATCCTGTTAACTCTTTTTAGATACTTAGTTCCTAGGCGTTTTGTGTATCCATATGCTCTTGCGCTGCCGTCCACAGGATTGGTTTGGGCTGCACAGTAAACCAGATACTGCGGCGGCAAAATAAAAAAATATATTTTTTCCGCTTCTCGTTAGTTTCCCGTCACACACACATCCATATCTTATGAGTCGAGTATGCTTAACACCTGCTGATCCTCTTCACCTAACATTACATAGGTACCGAGGGCTTAATCCGTTGTTGTGGGTCACGTCCTGGGAAAGAGGATCTAGAATCATCCTGAAGAAAACAAATTAGTTTCCAGGGTTAATAACCTGAAGACAGTGTTGTATGTCAGCAGTGAATGTATTAACTGTATGTAACCCTTCCAAGATGCTGACTCACTTCCCTCGTATGATATATTTAAGCCCTAGAAAACGACAGTAAAGAGAGATTCTTTTATCATTTACCCAGAAGCATATTTTTTTTAAATTATTATTTAATATTTTCATCTTCCTGCTTTCATTTTTCTTCCTTTCTTCACACGAAATTCTTAATTCTATATTGGCACACAAGATGAGGGTTAGTGTTGATGTGATTGTTGCTGGCCGTCCCTACGAGCTAGCGAGACAACTTGCTAAGAGATGTGATGTAACGAGTTTCTCACTAAGAATCGCCTCGTAAAATGTGATGAGCAGATTGGACGATTTGGGAAGTTGATGTTTAATTATTGTGACTCGTTAATAAAGCTCTTATTAAAGGACGTATTATGCGGTGACATTGTAACGGAGATTTGATTAACGAATGTATAGTAGTAATTAAATTGTTCCAGTTTGTTAAAATTAAGAAAGTGTTCCAACTTAAACGAACCTTTTGGACTCGATAGTATGAGATTAATGAACGAACATGTAATGTTAGGTTTTATCAGGATGAGAGTTAAGTAACGCGCAGGTCCCACCTTGTTTAACGAATTGTTTAACGAGGCAGTGAGTGAAGACGTAAAATTAACGAGTACTAGTGCCAGCATTGTGATAAATTGTAATAAATTCTAACACAGCTGCATGCGTTTACTTATGCCTGTGCACCTGCGTATACGTGTGCATGGTATAAACCTTGGTAATAAATACCGACAAGTTGGTTTAGAAAGACACGTAAGCAAACACTATGACATATTTATTAGAAAACGTTTCGGTCCTGGGACCTTGATCAAGTGAAGTGATCAAGGTCCCAGGACCGAAACGTTTTCTAATAAATATGTCAGTGTTTGCTTACGTGTCTTTCTAAACCATACGTGTGCATGCCTGTGTGCGCGCGCCTGTGACTTGGACGAATTATAATTATGGATTTGTATTATGGTTGTGATAGCTGTAATATTTTAAGAGGCGATAACAGCAATAAGTATTAAGAGCAACAATAAATATTGGTAGAAATAGGCATTGATATCGGTAACAGGTATTGATACTTGCAATAGGTATTGACAGCTGCAATAAGCACTGATAGCGACAATTGATCCCTGTAGTGAGGCTCCTTCAGTTAGGGTGGTAATGTTGTCTTTAGCCTGGGGATCCTACAGTCCTTGATTTGTGCTCTAGATGGAACGTGTGAGAATAGGTAATTTAACCTATGGTATAAAGACCTCAAGGGATGCTCATTAAGTTCTCAGTGTCTGTACAGCAAACAAGGAATCATGTAGGGATAATCAAACACCTTAAGAAACTGGGATCCAAAGTTCGGAGTGTCTGTCTCTTTCAGTTAAGTTCTAGAGTCGTGCCGTATCTTCTCCGGTTCCTGGTATCTCACCTGGATCATAAACAGCCAGCTATGCAGAGGTGATACATGTTGCTGTCTCGTTGGGTCTGTGTAATGTGTTGATTCGTACTGTTCCCGTTACTGTTCTCAGAGTAGTCAACTTGGCTTATCTATAAAATTAAATCAACAACAGTCCCGAAAAGTCTGAAAAGTGCCTAATTAAATGTAAGCCTTAGCAGTGACACAGATAAGTGTCTAAATGTTACCTTCAGCATTGACGTGGGAAAAGTATTAATGAAAAAAATGTGGAGAGGTTTCTTAATAGGAGAAATGAAACAATGTTACCGGATCTTAGTCTGAGCAGATGCTGGCAGTCAGGTGTTGGCCAGCTCAAATTTGGCAGATGATGTTGGGCAGGTGTTCAACAGTGAGCGCTGGGACAGTGATGGTCCAGCAGTGGGTGCTGGGACAGTGGCGGTGCAGGAGTGGGTGCTGGTGGTGGCCCAGCAGTGGGTGCTGAGTCTGGGATGGAAGGAAGGTCTAGCAGTGGTTCCTGGGACTGGGAGGGAAGGAAGGTCCAGCAGTGGGTGCTGGGTCTGGGAATGAAGGAAGGTCTAACAGTGGGTGCTGGGTCTGGGAATGAAGGAAGGTCTAACAGTGGGTGCTGGGTCTGGGAATGAAGGAAGGTCTAACAGTGGGTGCTGGGTCTGGGAGGGAAGGAAGGTCTAACAGTGGGTGCTGGGTCTGGGAGGGAAGGAAGGTCTAACAGTGGGTGCTGGGTCTGGGAGGGAAGGAAGGTCTAACAGTGGGTGCTGGGTCTGGGAGGGAAGGAAGGTCTAGCAGTGGTTCCTGGGACTGGGAGGGAAGGAAGGTCCAGCAGTGGGTGCTGGGTCTGGGAATGAAGGAAGGTCTAACAGTGGGTGCTGGGTTTGGGAGGGGAGGAAGGTCTAACAGTGGGTGCTGGGTCTGGGAAGGAAGGAAGGTCTAACAGTGGGTGCTGGGAAGAGGGAGAAACTCGAGGAGTGGTTTCTGGGGTAAGGCACTCGGTTGAGGGGAGGGGGGGAGTGTCGAGCAATGAGTGCCGAGTCTTTGGAGTTAGGATGTAGATCAGCGGGTGTTAGACAGTTATCGTGGGATGTGTGAGTTATTAACAGCGCTTTATAGGATTTAAGTAACGCTTGCGCAGCTGTTTGTATATTCTTAACTACGCAGGTCCAAATAAGTCTTAGACATATTTGGACCTTTAACTTGCATCTATGTCCTAGTTCTGGTTCCTCCTTTATCAATTTGTGTAGTCAATACATTTCAGTATCTTGTAACCATGTCTTTTTTTCTAAATCTTCTCTAACTACACCCTGCACAAGGATCTGAGGTGTTGGTGTCTGGTACGTTCGAGTCCCGGGTATTGGACGGGCAGATACTGAGGCAAAGGCTGCTCTGTAGAGCGTGTTCTGTAGCGGAATTCTGCCTCACACCCCACACTAATAGACATGTCCTTGGAAATTGGTTGGCCTGGTGGACCCTAGAACTAACAAAAAGTTCAGCAGGGTTCGACAGAATATGAAAGTTTTAACCCCTCTTTCCACCGGAATAGTTAGTTATCTCTAGATAGACAGTAGAGTATACATCACCCATAGCAACCTGTTGGCAGGCGCTCCTTGGGCACGACTTCGGCCTTTTTACCTGAGTCATGATTTCTAAAATTACCTGAAAGTGCCGAGAAGAAATTTTAGGACAGTCTTTTAGCTTTCACATACTATTAGGGGCTATGATATGGGTTATTTTAACTTGTGTGTTAATAAACTTATTTTTATTTTTTAGTGGGAGATGATTTTATTTTATTAGTTTTAACTTGCGAGTGTTAGTGTATATGGTTGGGTTTAACTTTGTAGTCAAAAATGCTGAATTACCTCATGGGTTAAATTGCTTTGTGACTTCACAATTAATCCCTGGGGAAAACTGTTTTAATAAAGGCTTGTTCAGCTCCAGGTGTCATTATACTGGTTCTACACGTGGCTCCAGGTGTAGCCCCCTGCTTCTACACGTGGCTCCAGGTGATATTTGAGCACATGAAAAATTAGAGTGAATTTTACCGGGAGTTTAATAAACTTGTTTGAATTTAGTTGTTCATACTCTGGCTGATGCATTCTACTGGAACCAGTGTCAGGCAGGACAGCGACGAGGAAGTAGGCAAGCAGGTCACAAGCAGGCGGATATAGATCAAAGATTAGCAAGCTAACAGGCATACATAGATCAGAGGCGGGCAGCAATAGGTCAAAGGCAAGTAGGTAGGTAGGTAGACTTCAACAAATCAAAGGAAGACTAGCAAACATAGGTCAAAGGTAGATAAACATGGATCAGAGGCAGGCATTGTCCTAATGCATGCAGACATAGCCCAGAGGCAGACTACAGGCAGACATAGCCCAGAGGCAGACTACAGGCAGACATAGGTCAGAGGCAGACTACAGGCAGACATAGCCCAGAGGCAGACTACAGGCAGACATAGCCCAGAGGCAGACTACAGGCAGACATAGCCCAGAGGCAGACTACAGGCAGACATAGGTCAGAGGTAGGCTACAGGCAAACATAGGCCAGAGGCAGGCTACAGGCAGACATAGGTCAGAGGCAGGCTACAGGCAGACATAGGCCAGAGGCAGGCAAGCAGGCAGGCAGGTGGTTGAGGCGGGGCGCAGGGTGGACGGAGGACGGACCCCGCCCGCTATTGATCGGGAGGTACACACACGCACATACCAACACACGCACATACAAACACACCCACGTGTAGACACACCCAAACGTACACACCCTTGGCTTGTTGGCGCGGAGGGCGACTCCTGTACACTGCTGCCCTGCCCTGCCCTGCTCAGCCCAGTGCTCAGCTAGTACTATTAAGTCTGCCATACGCAGTGATAAAGCATTCACTTATATTTCTGGCAACACTGAAGGTGTTTTAACAGGCTGGTGTCAGTGTTCCTCCCTCCCTGACAATCTAATAACATTCAGCCACCAGACCTTAGTCCTTAGCCCTCACCTGCCTTTAGCCCTTACCCCAGCAGCCCTCACCAGACCTCAGTCCTCGACTGCTCTCACTCCTCACCAGCCCTCAGTTTGCCATACTTTGGTTTATTAGGACTAGTGGCCTATTGCCTGGCATGTCAGTTTTGTGAGACTGTTAGAACGCCTAGGTGGGTAGTTAGTGGTCGGATGGTGCACCTAAGTAGCTAATTAATAGTCGGATGGTGCACCTAGGTAGCTAATTAATAGTCGGATGGTGCACCTAGGTAGCTAGTTAGTGGTCGGATGGTGCACCTAGGTGGCTAGTTAGTGGTCGGATGGTGCACCTAAGTAGCTGACTTCACTAACAAGGTGAAGGTCGTAATCTTAACATGTTGGACTCTTAACATTGTTGCTGCTGTTGTTATATCAGCTGGCCACTTCTTCCTTACTGCTCGTACTTCATGTTTTGCGTTTCACACATTTCTGCACGTTCGATTTTTTTTTTCAGAAACTGTTAGGTTAGATTTATTTAGATTAACGAATGTTAGCCTGTAATTACGTATAATCCTCCAACAATAACTAAATTAAAAGAGCAGATGGCTTACGTCTGGCAGTGCTGGGTGTGTGTTTTTTTTAAATCTCTAGCGTGCATTTTTTCACGATTGATCAAAAGTTTTTTGAAGACAGTGCACTTCTAGTAGTGCAGATACCTTCCTTGGTTATCTTTCTTCACCCTCCCTATCTTTCCAAGAACTGTGGATGATGTCTCGTTGGCTTCTACGTCTTTTTTCCCTCCCCATCACAGCTCCACTGATGATGGGGTGGGGGGGGGGTCACCTTAACGAGGTGGCGAGGTTTGAGCGGCTTAGACTCAGAACCAGCAGTACTCTTCTCCATAATTTGGCTTATATAGCGGGGATTTTTTATTTTTTTTTTATTTATCCTAAAGAGTGTGGTGTATATGTTGACTGGTGTGAGCTCCAAGTAACCTATACGCTCAAAGTGCTCTGCGAATCACTACTACTACCCCTACATCCTTGATACTCTTCCCCCCCCCCTTTCTCCCTGGTGTTTGCGCCCTCTCTGCCCTCAGTAACTTTCATTTCATTAGGAAAAGATATCCTGAGATGATTTCAAAATAATAGCACAGTAACTCCAGCCTTGTTAAGATGAATCCTTTGAACCTATCGTAGCTACTGAACGATATCCTCATTGCCATACTGAAGTTTCCCAGCTGAGGCTGACACTTTTTAGCACTGTGACACACAATGTGTGATAGAATGTGATAGGCAAACATTAGTTTGCGTTACTACTGTGTAACTTATAGAAAAAGTAGCACACTGATGATATATCCATTTTCTCTGCATGGAAAACTTCCATATATGTACTCTTGGGAGGTGTCTTTCCCCGCCCATTTCCCTCCCCGGGAGTTTCAGGGTATTAATACTTGTGTGTTAGTGTTGACAACGATACATACATTCTTCCTGTATGTGCCTCATATATTCCATGTATTGTCATTCTCAGGTACAGATAAATATTTACTCTCATACTTTGTTAAAAATGTGTTTGTGGTACCGTAAGCAATTGTTCTCTCACCTGTGTGTAGAGTTTGTGCGCGCGCGTGCGTAGTCATGCTTTGTATGCAAATGTATGAATTAAATGTACATTTATTTTTAACCAATTATCCTAGTGACCGGGCATCTTTGATACGTTAGTGTAATGCAATGTAGTTTAGCCCTGCCCAACTTGGCTTGTGTCAGCTTACAGTACTTTCAGTGGTTGTTACGTAGTACAAGTGTAGTTACATAAGAACATAAGAAAGGAGGAACACTGCAGCAAGCCTGTTGGCCCATACTAGGCAGGTCCTTTACAATTCATCCCACTAACAAACATTTGACCAACCCAATTTTCAATGCCACCCAAGAAACATGCTCCGATGTGCAAGCCCCTCTCAAATCCAACCCCTCCCACTCATGTACTTATCCAACCTAAATTTGAAACTACCCAAAGTCCTAGCCTCAATAACCCAACTAGGTAGACTGTTCCACTCATCAACTACCCTATTTCCAAACCAATACTTTCCTATGTCCTTTCTAAATCTAAACTTATCTAATTTAAATCCATTACTGCGGGTTCTCTCTTGGAGAGATATCCTCAAGACCTTGTTAATATCCCCTTTATTAATACCTATCTTCCACTTATACACTTCGATCAGGTCTCCCCTCATTCTTCGTCTAACAAGTGAATGTAATTTAAGAGTCTTCAATCTTTCTTCATAAGGAAGATTTCTAATGCTATGTATTAATTTAGTCATCCTACGCTGAAATGTTTCTAACGAATTTATGTCCATTCTGTAATATGGAGACCAGAATTGAGCTGCATAATCTAGGTGAGGCCTTACTAATGATGTATAAAAGCTGCAGTATGACCTCTGGACTTCTGTTGCTTACACTTCTTGATATAAATCCCAGTAATCTATTTGCCTTATTACGTACGCTTAGGCATTGCTGTCTTGGTTTAAGGTTGCTGCTTACCATAACCCCCAAGTCCTTTTCGCAATCTGTATGGCTAAGTTCTACATTATTTAAACTTATAAGTGCTAGGGTTATGGACACTCCCGAGCTTCAGAACCTTGCATTTATCTACATTGAACTGCATCTGCCACTTTTCTGACCAAGAGTAAAGTTTGTCTAAATCCTCCTGAAGTTCCCTAACATCTACGTTTGAATCAATTATCCTACCTATCTTCGTGTCATCAGCGGAGTTTGCTCATATCACTAGTAATTCCTTCATCAAGATCATTGATATATATTTAAACAACAACGGGCCAAGACTGATCCCTGTGGAACGCCACTTGTAACTGATCCCCACTCGGATTTAACCCCATTTATGGACACTCTCTGCTTCCTGTCTGTGAGCCATGACTCGATCCACGAGAGAAACCCTTCCCCCAATGCCATGAGCTGCTACTTTCTTCAACAGCCCCTTTGGTGCGGGAACTCTATCAAATGCCTTACTAAAATCTAAGTAAATAATATCAAATTCTTATCATGGTCAACAGCCTCAAAAGCTTTACTGAAAAAAGTTAATAAATTAGTTAGACAAGACCGGCCTCTTGTGAATCCATGCTGAGTATCATTAATCAGGCTATGCTTATCGAGATGGCTTCTTTAATCTCAGCTAAAATTTTGACTCTAGTAATTTGCCTACAATTGAGGTCAGGCTTATTGGGCGGTAATTTGAGGGTAACGACTTGTCCCCTGTTTTAAAAATGGGAATTACATTCGCCATCTTCCACATATCAGACACTACACCTGTTTGAAAGATAAATTAAAAATATTAGTTAATGGTTCACAGACTTCCATTTTGCATTCCTTAAGAACCCTTGAAAAAACCTCATCAGGACCCGGTGACTTATTTTGCTTCAGTCGGTCTATCTCTTCACAACCATTTCACTAGTGACTGTTGATGTTACATAATTTATCTTTTTCTGATCCACTATAAAAATTAATTACCGGAATATTATTAGTGTTTTCCTGTTTTAAAAACCGAGAGAAAATAATTATTTAAAATCGAGCACATTTCATTCTCTTTTTCAGTAAGATGCCCATAGTTATTTTTAAGGGGACCTATTTATCTCTGACTTTTGTTCTATATACCGGAAAAAACTTTTGGGTTAGTTTTAGAATCCCTGCAACTTTAAAATTTTATAGACCCTTTAGCTTTTTTTATCCCCTTTTTAATGTCCCTCTTAATGTCAATATACTGATTCATAAGATGACCCTCCCCCTCTTTTGATACGCCTATAAATTCCTTTCTTATGCCCAGTAGATATTTCAGCCTATTATTCATCCATTTTGGGTCATTTCTATTTGATCTAATTTCCTTATAAGGGATAAAACGTTCTTTGAGCAGCATGTATTGTGTTCAGAAAACTGTCATATTGATAGCTCTCTTCGTTACCCCATCAACAGATGATAAGTGTTCTCTAAGCCCATCGTAATCTGCTAAGCGAAAAACTGGGAACTGTTACTGAGTTTATCCCTACTATCATACTTCCATTCAATTCTAAATGAATTGATTTGTGGTCGCTAGCACCCAGTTCCTCTGAAACTTCTAAATTATTAACAAGGGGTTCATTGTTTGCCAGAACAATCAAGCAGGTTTTTTCCCCTTTTAGGGTTTTGTCACAAAATGCTTCAAAAAACAATCCTAACTACTTTTAAGAAATGTATGATTCTAAATTCCCAAAAAGAAATTCCAATCAAAAATAAAGTTAAAGCCCTGAATTACTACATTATCGTGCCTTGTGGCCCAACAATTTCCTCCCATAGAGCTCCCTTTTGGCCCTATCAAATTTGGGGGACGGATATCACCCTAAAATTTAATTTTTAAGCCCCTCTGAAATTCATCCAAAACAGACTTGTAGTGTTACTTCAGACAAAATACCCTTTTTATGCAACGTTCAAGCGTTTCTGGGACTACAATCCACCCCACCCCCCTTCCCGATACTTTCATCTACTTGGAAAAATTTAAAAACCCGAAGTGACATTCGCAGGCATGTCCCATTTTTTTGAATTAAACCACGTCTCAAAAGGAAAATACATCTATTTACCTGCACTACAACTAGTCTCAACTCGCCATTTTATTCCTAGCAGCGATTTTTTTAAATTTTAACTTAAGGACCCCCCACTCTCTTTACCCTTTCCTGCCCCTTTTCTGTTATCCACTAAACTTATTACTGCCCTTGTCAATTATTTGCCCTGGTTTTCCCAAATTTACCATTTCTTTTTTTGCCTATTACTATTTCCCCCAGTACTCATGTTTACTACCCCTTTCGACTTCACATTTTTTTTCCCGCCAAAACCCAACCACTAACTATTCCTTTTTTAAAGACCAACAGCCCCCCACTGCGTTGGCCAGTCCCCCCCCACCCCCACCTAGATAAGTGAACCCCATCCCTGGCATACATTTCATTTCTGCCATAGAAGGAGGTCCCAGTTGTCAATGAATGTTACCCTTTTCCTTACAGACTTGTCCAGCCAAAATTTGAAAAACCAAATTTGCCTTTGGACAACCTTTCATTTCCAACCCCCCTTGGCAAAATCCCACTTTTGACAGGTTTCCCCCCCTTCCCCTAATTATCCTTTTGCTGACCTAACGCAATCGGTCCTCCCTCCTACGTCTCCCAACATCGTTGCCTCCAGCCTGGACAGATAATGGATTCTCCCATTACCTCTCATGATGTCACCAACGGCTAACAATACCTTTCATCCCCCCGGGAAAAACACACCTCGGGCCCCTACCCACCCTTTCAACAGAATGCCCTATCCAGCCCCTAATCTGGCTACCCCCCAACAACAACAATGTTTTTACCTTCCTTGGCTCGTCCGTCGTGAGCTCCCAGTATCGACTCACTTTCCCCCAGGTACATTACACCCTTGTAGAATTCGTCAAGACTTTTCCGATGGTTTTCTTTGGGGGTACTGGGGGAGTCTTACCCCACGTCTGCCAATGCTTTTTTGGTGCTCTTTGTGGCATTCCCAGCAGGACACTCACATTCGTCGGTACACCGAGAAGATTTGGAAGTTTCCACGGTACTTCGGTTTCCGTTGTTTCCGCCTCTCCAACCCGTTTTCTGATCTTCATTTGGGTTTCCATGTTCCCCCGGCCACTGCCAACTCCCCCTTAACCGGGGGATCACAACGGGAGGATTACTACGAACCTCTTGTTCTCCTCCTTTTAATCGCCTATCTCCAGTTTACAATCTGAGTTCTTCTCTCACTCGGTAAAGCTCTCAAGTTGGGCGGTTTTTGCCGGGCTAGTGCAAGTTTGTATTCTTAAGAAATAACTTTTGTTATGTAGAGATTATTGCAATAATGAATTTTCATTGATCTACATGTGGAGGTATTTTTAAATATACCAGGTGTTCCAAATTCCTTTTCCTCTTGTTGCCCCGTCGCTCTTTGATCCGACACTTCATAAACATTAAGTAACTTATTATGGGATAGGTAATTTTAAGAGAATTCCACTTGTTCGTGCTGTTACTCTCACTTGTTCATGCTGCTGTCACTTGTTCATGCTGTTACTGTCACTTGTTCATGCTGTTACTGTCACTTGTTCATGCTGTTACTGTCACTTGTTCATGCTGTTACTGTCACTTGTTCATGCTGCTGTCATTTGTTCATGCTGCTGTCACTTGTTCAGCGTTTACTGTCACTTTTCATGCTGTTACTGTCACTTTTTTCATGCTGGTTTTTTCGTCACTTTTTCAGCTTTACTGTCCCCTTTTATGCTGTTATGTCACTTGTTCATGCTGTACGTCCTTGTTCATCTGTTACTGTCCTTGGTTTTTGCGTACTGTCACTTTTTCATGTGTTCTGTCACTTGTTCATGCTGTTACTGTCACTTGTTCATGCTGTTACTGTCACTTGTTCATGCTGTTACTGTCACTTGTTCATCATGCTGTTACTGTCACTTGTTCATCATGCTGTTGCTGCCACTTGTTCATGCTGTTACTGTCACTTGTTCATCATGCTGTTACTGTCACTTGTTCATCATGCTGTTGCTGCCACTTGTTCATGCTGTTACTGTCACTTGTTCATGCTGTTACTGTCACTTGTTCATGCTGTTACTGTCACTTGTTCATGCTGTTACTGTCACTTGTTCATTCGTTACGTCACTTGTTTATGCTGTTTCGTCACTTGTTCATGCTGTTTCTTCCCCTTGTTCATGCTTTTCTGCACTTGTTCATGCTGTTTTCACTTTTTCTGCTTTTGCACTTGTTTATCATCGTTTCTGTCACTTTTTCTGCTGTCAACCACTTTTTTTTTGTTACGTCACTTGTTTTATCATGCTGTTACTGTCACTTTTCAGCTGTTACTGTCAATTGTTCATCATGCTTTACTGTCCCCCATGTTTATCAAGCTGTTACTGTCACTTTTTCATGCTGTTACTTTAAATTCATCAGCGTTACTGTCCTTGTTCAGCTGTTAATGTCACTTTCATCAAAGCTGTTTCGCACTTGTTCATCGTTACGTCACTTTTCTTGTTTTTCTGTCCCTGTTCACATGCGTTACTGCACTTTTCATGCGTAATGTCACTGTTCTCAGCTGTTTTCTGTCACTGTTTTAGCTGTCACTACCACTTTTTCTGTTTCTTCACTTGTTTATCATGCGTTACTGTCACTTGTTCATGAGTTACTGTCACTTGTTCATATTACTGTCCCTTTTCACATGCTGTTACGTCACTGTTTTAAGCTGCTACGTCACTTTTTCAAGATGTTACTGTCCTTGTTCATCATGCTGTTTCGCCCTTGCCATTTTGAAATGAATATTTCATACCCCCCTAGGTCAGTTTTATCTTCCACTATGGCCCCTCCCCCCGTGGCTCCCCCCCTGTCCCCCCATTTATCCCTCTCCACATTAAAAATTTTTTTTAGTATTTGACGTCCTAATCATCACTTCTGTTATTTTTTTTTGTTCCAAGATCGTTGATTTTTGGTTAGTGTCTCGCTTTAGCAGCTCCTTGCGCCAGGGAAAAACTTGCAATTCCTGGCCTTTTTCATTTTAGGTAATGGGGTTTACCAGGGAAGCTTCGTGTAGGCGCAGCACACTCATGATTGTTCGTACATAAAGTGGTAAAGGGTTGTAGAAATGGTTCAGAGAACCGAAAGAAATGATTTAGACACTTTACAGCCTTGGGTAGAGGGTTCTTTTGGGGATCCGTGAAAATGTTTGATTCGCCTTCGTTGCAATAGCTGCGGGACAATTGTCTTTGAGGGAAGGCTCGCTTCTACTCACCTTGCTGGTTGTTTTTGTCTTCTCGCCCCCACACTATATTTCCCCCTTTTCTCTCTCCTCTCCTCTCTCTCTCTCTCTCTCTCTCACAGTTTTTTCAACCTCTTTCTTTTTTTTGGCGCTAACAACCTCTGGTGTTGACCCTTACTATTTACGCTTAAACGATCATGATACGCACTCAATAATAAAAAGCCATGTCAACACCCTTGGGATCTCGCCTCGTACCTTCTCATTAGCTTCCACGGGGGAACAGTGCACCTCGGCCAGTGTTGTTTTTGGGAGCTGCTGTTGGGATCACTGATTAACTTGACAGGTTTTTCTGTCAAATATTAATACCAACTGAAAAATGTCACCTACTAAAATACAGGGGAGGGAAGGTTTTGGTAGGTGAGGGCTAGGGAGCGGGTTTTGGTAGGTGAGGTCCCCAGGTAGCAGGGGTTTTGGTAGGTGAGGGACTAGGGGGGGTTTAAAGGAAGGGGGTAAAAATGGATAGGAGGGTTTTGGAGGGGAGGTACAGGGTAGGGCATGGTAGCCGAGTACTAGGTAGGAGGGTTATGTGGGGAGGGACTAGGGTAGGACATGGTAGGGGAGGTTTCTAGGGTAGGGTATGGTAGGGGAGGGACAAAGGTTTTGGTAGGTTATACTGGTAGGACAAGAAAAAGAGTACAAAGGTTTTGGGAGGGGGAGGGACAGGGGAGGACATGGTAGGGGAGGTACTAGGATGGAAATGGGGGGGGGGTACTAGGGTATGGGTTATGGGAAGCGAGGGACTAGGGGAGGGGGTTATGTAGGTAAGGTACTAGGTTTGGGGGGTTAGGGAGTAAACAAAGGGTTGGGGGGTTAGGAGGTGAATACTAGGGTAGCCCCAAGTTCTAGGAGGAGGGTTAAAGGAGGTAGGTACTAGGGAGGACAGGGAGGTGAGGGCTAGGTAGGAGGGTTATGGTAGGGAGGTACTAGGGTGGAGGGGTATAGTAGGGAGGGCAGAGTGAGGTTTTGGAATGAGGTACTAGGCAAGACAGGGGAGGTGAAGACAGGGTAGGGGTCATGGAGGTGGGTACTAGGCAGGACAGGGATTCAGGTACTGGTAGGAGGTTATGTAGGTAGGACTAGGGTAGGGGGAGATGGTAGATGATGTGCTCGGGGATGAGGATTAGGGTGGGGAGATAAAGGGAAGGGTAAAGGGGATGAAGAAAAAGTGAGGTAAAGAGGGGCAAGATGAGTTAAGAGAGAGGTGAGGGTTTAAAGAGAGGTGGTGAGAGAGGTGAGGTAAAGGAGAGGCATCAAGTGTCATGACTGACGCTCAGCACCTCTCAAAGTCTTAGAGAAAGCTCTAAGTCTTAGCAAGACTTTTAAGAGGTTAAAAAAAAGACTATTGACTAGTTTTCTCAGCATGTATTGTTGAACTTTCTTCTTGATCAGTTCTCTCTCTCTCTCTCTCTCTCTCTCTCTCTCTCTCTCTTTTACACAGGGTTTAACAAGGTTAGGATAAAGATCCCTAATTTTATTGACAAGTTTAAGGATTCCTGACGTTATTGGCAAGCTAAGAGCTGTTACCTACATCAGCTCATTTGAAAACATTTTTATTGTTATGAGACATACACATAGGGAACAGGATGAAGTTGGAGCCATCTGTGGGCCAGCATTTTCATTTGATCAGCTGACGTTATCTCGTTGACATTATGTTGTACGAACGTGTTCCAGACTCGTCATCCTGAGGATAAATAATCTCAGGTGAAGTGATGTTCTGGAGAAGGGTACAGCCAGAGTGAAGTTGCTGCTTTCTGCCCGTCTTGTGGTATAGAAGCTTGCTTCACGCTGTCCTCGAAGTGGAGCCGAGTGTGGTACTTTGACAATATTGGCCTTGTCTCTTTCTCTCTCTCTCTCTCTCTCTCTCTCTCTCTCTCTCTCTCTCTCTCTCTCTCTCTCTCTCTTCTCTCTCTCTCTCTCTCTCTCTCTCTCTCTCCCTCTCTCCTCCCTCTCTCTCTCCCCCTCTCTCTCCCCCTCCTCTCTCCCCCTCTCTCCCCCTCTCTCTCCCCCTCTCTCTCTCCCCCTCTCTCTCCCCCTCTCTCATTTTCGTTCTCTTTCTCTTTCTCCTCTTCTCCTTTCACTCCCACCCGTCACTGACAACACCAGTTAGTATCAGTATCAGTAACAAGACACAGTATGAGGTGGGAGACTGATGTCAGTATTAGTAACAAGACACAGTATGAGGTGGGAGACTGATGTCAGTATCAGTAACAAGACACAGTATGAGGTGGGAGACTGATGTCAGTATTAGTAACAAGACACAGTATGAGGTGGGAGACTGATGTCAGTATCAGTAACAAGACGCAGTATGAGGTGGGAGACTGATGTCAGTATCAGTAACAAGACGCAGTATGAGGTGGGAGACTGATGTCAGTAACAGGAAATAAGATTACCGGATACATTACCTTAACACTTCACACAAGTCATAAGAGGCGACTCAAACATTGTCAAACCAAAGTTTTGTAGATGACCAGAGATATATGCGCGCGCGCGCAGGTGGCGCTGGATAAGAAAAACAGAATATTAGCTGCCATAATTTGAATAACCTCTTGTTATACAGCTGGTGCGTACAGAGTTAAACATTGCGTATATTCGTCTAGACACACTCCTGCCAGACGTGTCTTGCACTCTTTATTATTTACTTTCCTGTGAGAAAATGTGCAATTTTATTGGTTTGTTTAAATTAAAAGAAAATAATTTTGCGCAGAGAAATATTTAGTTTAGTTGTCAGAGAAAAACTGTGCAAGGAGAAATCTCTCTTCTAAGAATTTAATGGAGTTTGACCTGATTCAGGTTATTTTAACTTGGTTTTATATTATGTTGTGTGTGTGTGTGTTAGTGCTGGTAGTGTGTGTTAGTGCTGGTAGTGTGTTTAGTGCTGGTAGTGTGTGTTAGTGCTGGTAGTGTGTGTTAGTGCTGGTAGTGTGTTAGTGCTGGTAGTGTGTTAGTGCTGGTAGTGTGTTAGTGCTGGTAGTGTGTGTTAGTGCTGGTAGTGTGTGTTAGTGCTGGTAGTGTGTTAGTGGGTAGGTAGTGGTAGTCTGGTAGTGTGTTAGTGCTTGGTAGTGGTTGTTTAGTGCTGGTAGTGTGTTAGTGCTGGTTGTGTGTTAGTGCTGGTAGTGTGTTAGTGCTGGTAGTGTGTTAGTGCTGGTAGTGTGTTAGTGCTGGTAGTGTGTGTTAGTGCTGGTAGTGTGTGTTAGTGCTGGTAGTGTGTAGTGTGTAGTGTGTTAGTGCTGGTAGTGTGTTAGTGCTGGTAGTGTGTGTTAGTGCTGGTAGTGTGTTAGTGTGTGTAGTAGTGTGTGTTAGTGCTGGTAGTGTGTTAGTGCTGGTAGTGTGTGTTAGTGCTGGTAGTGTGTGTTAGTGCTGGTAGTGTTAGTGCTGGTAGTGTGTGTTAGTGCTGGTGTGTTAGTGCTGGTAGTGTGTGTTAGTGCTGGTAGTGTGTTAGTGCTGGTGTGTGTGTTAGTGCTGGTAGTGTGTGTTAGTGCTGGTAGTTGTTAGTGCTGGTAGTGTGTGTTAGTGCTGGTAGTGTGTGTTAGTGCTGGTAGTGTGTGTTAGTGCTGGTAGTGTGTGTTAGTGCTGGTAGTGTGTGTTAGTGCTGGTAGTGTTAGTGCTGGTAGTGTGTGTTAGTGCTGGTAGTGTGTGTTAGTGCTGGTAGTGTTAGTGCTGTAGTGTAGTGCTGTAGTGTGTGTTAGTGCGTGGTAGTGTGTGTTAGTGCTGGTAGTGTGTGTTAGTGCTGGTAGTGTGTGTTAGTGCTGGTATGTGTTAGTGCTGGTAGTGTGTGTAGTGCTGGTAGTGTGTGTTAGTGCTGGTAGTGTGTGTTAGTGTGGTAGTGTGTGTTAGTGCTGGTAGTGTGTGTTAGTGTGGTAGTGTTAGTGGTGTGTAGTGTGTGTTAGTGGTGGTAGTGTGTTAGTGGTGGTAGTGTGTGTTAGTGGCTGGTAGTGTGTGTTAGTGGTGGTAGTGTGTGTTAGTGGTGGTAGTGTGTGTTAGTGCTGGTAGTGTGTGTTAGTGTTAGTGCTGGTAGTGTTAGTGCTGGTAGTGTGTGTTAGTGCTGGTAGTGTGTGTGTTAGTGCTGGTAGTGTGTGTTAGTGCTGGTAGGTTATGTTAGTGTTAGTGCTGGTAGTGTTATGTGTATGTAGGTGTGTGTTAGTGCTGGTAGTGTTAGTGCTGGTAGTGTTAGTGCTGGTAGTGTGTGTTAGTGTGGTGTGTTAGTGCTAGTGTGTTAGTGCTGGTAGTGTGTGTTAGTGCTGGTAGTGTTAGTGCTAGTAGTGTGTTAGTGCTTGGTAGTGTTAGTGCTTGTAGTGTGTTAGTGTGGTATGTTAGTGCTGGTAGTGTTAGTGCTAGTAGTGTGTGTTAGTGCTGGTAGTGTTAGTGCTAGTAGTGTGTTGTGCTGGTAGTGTTAGTGCTGGTAGGTGTTAGTGCTGGTAGTGTGTTAGTGCTGGTAGTGTGTGTTAGTGCTGGTGTGTGTTAGTGCTGGTAGTGTGTGTTAGTGCTGGTAGTGTGTGTTAGTGGTAGTGTTAGTGCTGGTAGTGTTAGTGCTGTAGTGTGTGTTAGTGCTGGTAGTGTTAGTGCTGGTAGTGTGTGTTAGTGCTGGTAGTGTTAGTGCTAGTAGTGTGTGTTAGTGCTGTAGTGTGTGTTAGTGCTGGTAGTGTTTAGTGTGGTAGTGTTAGTGCTGTGGTAGTGTTGTGCTAGTAGTGTGTGTTGTGATGGTAGTGTATGCTGGTAGTGTGTTAGTGCTGGTAGTGTGTGTTAGTGCTGGTAGTGTGTGTTAGTGTGGTTAGTGTTAGTGCTAGTAGTGTGTGTTAGTGTTGGTAGTGTTAGTGCTGGTCGTGTGTGTTAGTGCTGGTAGTGTGTGTTAGTGCTGGTAGTGTGTGTTATTGCTGGTAGTGTGTGTTATTGCTGGTAGTGTGTGTTAGTGCTGGTAGTGTGGGTAGTGTGGTAGTGTTAGTGCTGGTAGTGTGTGTTAGTGCTGGCAGTGTTAGTGCTAGTAGTGTGTGTTGTGTTGGTAGTTGTTAGTGCTGGTAGTGTGTGTTAGTGTGGTAGTGTTAGTGCTAGTAGTGTGTGTTAGTGTTGGTAGTGTTAGTGCTGGTGTGTTAGCGCTGGTAGTGTGTGTTAGTGCTGGCAGTGTTAGTGCTAGTAGTGTGTGTTAGTGTTGGTAGTGTTAGTGCTGGTAGTGTGTGTAGTGCTGGTAGTGTGTGTAGTGTCTGGTAGTGTTAGTGCTGGTAGTGTGTGTTAGTGCTGTAGTGTGTGTTAGTGTTGGTAGTGTTAGTGCTGGTAGTGTTAGTGCTGGTAGTGTGTGTTGTGCTGGAGTGTTAGTGCTAGTAGTGTGTGTTTGTGTTGGTAGTGTTAGTGCTGGTAGTGTGTGTTAGTGCTGGTAGTGTGTGTTAGTGCTGGTAGTGTATGTTAGTGCTGTAGTGTGTGTTAGTTGCTGGTAGTGTTAGTGCTGGTAGTGTGTGTTAGTGTTGGTAATGTTAGTGCTGGTAGTGTGTGTTAGGTGCTGGCAGTGTTGTGTAGTAGTGTGTGTTTGTGTTGGTAGGTAGTGCTGGTAGTGTGTGTTAGTGTGGTAGTGTTAGTGCTAGTAGTGTGTGTTAGTGTTGGTAGTGTTAGTGCTGGTCGTGATAGCGCTGGTGTGTGTGTTAGTGCTGGCAGTGTTAGTGCTAGTTAGTGTGTTGTTAGTGTTGGTAGTGTTAGTGCTGGTAGTGTGTGTTAGTGTTGGTAGTGTTAGTGCTGGTAGTGTGTGTTAGTGTGGTAGTGTGTGTTATGCTGGTAGTGTGTGTTAGTGCTGGTAGTGTGTGTTAGTGTTGGTAGTGTTAGTGCTGGTAGTGTGTGTTAGTGCTGGTAGTGTGTGTTAGTGTGTGGTAGTGTTAGTGCTGGTAGTATTAGTGCTGGTAGTGTGTGTTAGTGCTGGCAGTGTTAGTGCTTAGTAGTGTGTGTTAGTGTGGTAGTGTTAGTGCTGGTAGTGTATGTAGTGCTGGTAGTGTGTGTTATTGCTGGTAGTGTTAGTGCTGGTAGTGTGTGTTAGTGTTGGTAGTGTTAGTGCTGAGTGTATGTTAGTGCTGGTAGTGTGTGTTATTGTGGGTAGTGTTAGTGCTGGTAGTGTGTGTTAGTGTTGGTAGTGTAGTGCTGGTAGCTGTTAGTGCTAGTGTGTGTGTTGTGTTGGTAGTGTTAGTGTGGTAGTGTTATCCTGGTAGTGTGTGTTAGTACTGGTAGTGTATGTTAGTGCTGGTAGTGTTAGTTGGTAGTGCTATGTTAGTGCTGATAGTTAGTGCTGGTAGTGTGTGTTAGTGCTGGTAGTGTATTTAGTGCTGGTAGGTGTGTTAGTGTGGTAGTGTTAGCGCTGGTAGTGTGATGTTAGGTTGCTGGTAGTGTATGTTAGTGCTGGTAGTGTATAGTTAGTTGGTAGTGTATGTTAGTGCTGGTAGTGCATGTTAGTGCTGGGTAGCGTGTGTTGTGATGTAGTGTATGTTAGTGCTGAAGGGTGTGTGTTAGTGCTGGTAGTGTTAGTGCTGGTAGTGTATGTTAGTGTGGTAGTGTGTGTTAGTGCTGGTAGTGTATATAGTGCTGTAGTGGTGTGTTAGTGTGGTAGTGTTAGTGCTGGTAGTGTATTGTTAGTGTTGATGTTAGTGCTGGTAGTTTGTTTAGTGCTGGTAGTGTTAGTGCTGGTAGTGTGTGTTAGTGCTGGTAGTGTAGTGCTGGTAGTGTGTGTTAGTGCTGGCAGTGTTAGTGCTGTAGTGTGTGTTTGTGTTGGTAGTGTTAGTGCTGGTAGTGTTAGTGCTGGTAGTGTGTTAGTGCTGATGTTAGTGCTGGTAGTGTTGTGCTGGTAGTGTTAGTGCTGGTAGTGTGTGTTAGTGCTGTGTGTTAGTGCTGGTAGTGTAGTGCTGGTAGTGTGTGTTAGTGTGGTAGTGTATGTTAGTGCGGTGTGTGTGTTAGTGCTGGTAGTGTTGTTAGTGCTGGTAGTGTGTGTTAGTGCTGGTAGTGTATGTTAGTGCTGGTAGTGTATGTTAGTGCTGGTAGTGTTAGTGCTGGTAGTGTGTGTTAGTGCTGGTAGTGTGTGTTAGTGCTGGTAGTGTATGTTAGTGCTGGTAGTGTTAGTGCTGGTAGTGTTAGTGCTGGTAGTGTTAGTGCTGGTAGTGTTAGTGCTGGTAGTGTGTGTTAGTGCTGGTATTGTGTTAGTGCTGGTAGTGTTAGTGCTGGTAGTGTGTGTTAGTGCTGGTAGTGTGTGTTAGTGCTGGTAGTGTTAGTGCTGGTCGTGTTAGCTCTGGTAGTGTGTGTGAGTGCTGGCAGTGTTAGTGCTAGTAGTGTGTGTTAGTGTTGGTAGTGTTAGTGCTGGTAGGTGTGTTAGTGCTGTAGTGTGTGTTAGTGCTGTAGTGTGTGTTATGTGTAGTGTTATTGCTGGTCGTGTTAGCGTGATTAAGTGTGTGTTATTGCTGGTAGGTGTGTTTGTGTTGGTAGTGTTAGTGCTGGTAGTGTGTGTTAGTGCTGGCAGTGTTGGTGCTGTAGTGGTGTAGTGCGGTAGTGTTAATGCTGGTAGTGTGTGTTAGTACTGGTAGTGTATGTTAGTGCTGGTAGTGTTAGTGCTGGTAGTGTATGTTAGTGCTGGTAGTGTGCGTTAGTGTGTTATGGTAGTGTTAGTGCTGGTAGTGTATGTTAGTGCTGGTAGTGTTAGTGCTGGTAGTGTATGTTAGTGCTGGTAGTGTGTGTTAATGCTGGTAGTGTTAGTGTAGTGTGGTAGTGTTATGCTGGTAACAAGTGTTAGCGCTGGTAGTGTTTAGTGCTGGTAGTGTGTGTTAGTGCTGGTAGTGTTAGTGCTGGTAGTGTTAGTGCTGGTAGTGTTAGCGCTGGTAGTGTGTGTTAGTGCTGGTAGTGTTAGCGCTGGTAGTGTGTTAGTGCTGGTAGTGTTAGTGCTGGTAGTGTGTATAGTGCTGGTAATGTTAGTGTGGTAGTGTAGTGTTTGTTAGCGCTGGTGTGTAGTGCTGGTAGTGTTGTTAGTGTGGTAGGTGTGTTAGTGCTGGTAGTGTATGTTAGTTGCTGGTAGTGTTTGTGCTGGTAGTGTATGTTAGTGCTGGTAGTATAGTGCTGGTAGTGTGTTAGTGCTGTAGTGTATGTTAGTGCTGGTAGTGTGTGTTAGTGCTGGAAGTGTATGTTAGTGCTGGTAGTGTGTGTTAGTGCTGGTAGTGTATGTTAGTGCTGGTAGGTATGTTAGTGCTGGTAGTGTTTAGTGCTGGTAGTGTAGTGTGGTAGTGTTGTGTTAGTGCTGGTAGTGTGTTAGTGGTAGTGTTAATGCTGGTAGTGTATGTTAGTGCTGGTAGTGTGTGTTTAATGCTGGTAGTGTATGTAGTGTGGTAGTGTTAGCGTGGTAGTGTGTGTTAGTGCTGGTAGTGTATGTTAGTGCTGGTAGTGTTAGTGCTGGTAGTGTTTGTGATGGTAGTGTATGTTAGTGCTGGTAGTGTAGTGCTGGTAGTGTAGGTGTTAGTGCTGGTAGTGTATTTTATGCTGGTAGTGTGTGTTAGTGCTGTACAGTTAATGTTAGTGCGGTAATGTTTAGTGCAGTAGTGTATGTTAGTGCTGGTAGTGTTTTGTGCTGGTAGTGTATGCTGGTAGTGTGTGGTTAAAGCTGTAGTGTATATAAGGCTGGTAGTGTATGTTTAGTGCTGGAAGTGAGGTTTAATGCTGTAGTGGTTTAGTGCTGGTAGTGTATATTAGTGCTGGTAGTGTATGTTAGTGCTGGTAGTGTATGTTAGTGTTGGTAGTGTGTGCAATGCCGGTAGTGTTTGACAAAATGTTCTCGTGTGTGTGTTTTGTAT
Source organism: Cherax quadricarinatus (assembly GCF_026875155.1). NCBI lineage: Eukaryota > Metazoa > Arthropoda > Malacostraca > Decapoda > Parastacidae > Cherax > Cherax quadricarinatus. Next base: position 28,821,139 of record NC_069410.1, on the reverse strand, counting down.
TTAGTTTGTATTAGCAAGGTCAATGAGTGATGTGTCAGGTCACATCACTCCTTAAATTTTAAAACTTTCCTCCTCTTGCAAGTGCCCAAACATGAACTATCACAAATTACTGTATATATTTAGGTTAGTATACTCTTGTCCTGACGTTTGGCTCACAGAACTGAGAACCATGTTTAGACTTCGCCATCACAATTTACAAATGATCTCTCGCATAGACTGAAGTCAGTGCCATCCCAATGACTATAAAATTAACCTATGCTAATGATCTGATTCCTTGATCATTACCAGTTTTTTGTTATCACAGAGTGCACAGACTCTGACTCCAACAACATGCTCACTACAGAATTCACGTATATATAGTAATAAATTAGGGAGCATCTTGTAATGTCATCTGACTAACAGTTTACTCTAACCAAGTACTATAATTAAAAGTATCTTTGTAAGTCTCTTTTACGCCTACAATGAAGAAACTAAATGCAAATTATGCAGACAGTCCTATAGTCACTGTCACGAGCACTGTGCTTGACCGTCCGCTTTTGAGGTGCTGGTAATATATTGTCTGAAGAAACGTGAAAATTTCTACTGACCAAAGTCGTAAAGTGTTAGACGGCCGACGTCCACCTTAACGCTCTACCCCTATAAAAATTATAGATGACAAGATGTGAGGGTCGTATGAATTGTGATGTCTTCGTATTTTTGGCAAGACAGTTATTGAATGGGTGTTGGTGTATATGTTTCCTTCTTTAGGTCACCCTATTTTGTTGGGATATTATCAATGTGGATAAAACATGAGATAATGGGTTTTGTACTCCATATAAAACAAAGTGTGGTACGGTGATATAGTTCCGGTACACAAACCTGTATGATAACACATGCTTCCATTTATGAAATAAAGATATAAAAATTCTGTGCAAATATCCAGAATTTTCTTGAAAAGTTTGTATAAATTGTTTGAATTATATAAATGCTTCCAGCGCCTTTTACCACTCGTTTATTTTTTTTTTCCCACGCTCTGAACATTTTTCCCACGCTGCAAGCATTTTTCCTACGTTACCAGCGTTTATCCCACGCTCCCATTATCGTTTCCCAGGTATCAAAGAGCTCCTGGCCCCAGGCTACAAGGAGCCTCTATTCCCATGCTAGAGAGAGCTCCTGGCCCCAGGCTACTCATGAACCAGTCCACACTGTTAATCTCCTACTCTTCCCATTTTCTCCCTCCAGACCTGCTCCCCCTATCCCTGACCTCCCGCCCCGCCCCTTCCCTCACTGTGTATCCCCCTCCCTTGCCCCCAATCTCTGACCTCCCGCTTCGCCTCTTCCCTCACTGTGCACCCCCTCCCTGCCCCCCATCTCTGACTTCCCGCCCGTCCCTCTCCGTGCAGCCTCCACCCTGCCCCCTCCCTCCGAGCATTCCCCACCCTGCCCCCTCCCCGAGCATTCCCCACCCTGCCCCCTCCCTCCGAGCATTCCCCACCCTGCCCCCTCCCTCCGAGCATTCCCCACCCTGCCCCCTACCTCCGAGCATTCCCCACCTGCCCCCTCCCTCCGAGCATTCCCCACCCTGCCCCTCCCTCCGAGCATTCCTCACCCTGCCCCCTCCCTCCGAGCATTCCTCACCCTGCCCCCTCCCTCCGAGCATTCCCCACCCTGCCCCTCCCCCCTCACACAGCATCCTTCACCCTGTCCTGCCCCTCACGGAGCATTTCCCACCCTGCCTCACCCCTCATGCAGCATCCCCCGCCTTACAGTTCGCCCCCACCCCGCCCCTCACAACAGCCCTCACTTGAGCGTGGATTTGTCGGGGCGCACTAACGACCTTGTCAATGGTGATGTCGCTGTGAGGGGAAACACGTAGAAGGGACGTGTACTCTGTTTACTTACTTCTTCACACCACGTAGGCTTGTTGTTGTGGGTGGGGAGAGGGGTGTTGCTCAGAGTCCAACCCTCTTGGGGTGCTACTGTGGATGGGGAGGGAGGGGGTGTTTTTGTGGGTGGGGAGGGGAAAGGGTGTTCCTGAGAGTCCAACCCCCGGGGGGCAGTTGGGGATTGTTGCCATTGGGGGGATTTGACGAAGATATTTGTTAGTGGGGATGGTGGTTGTTGCCCGAAGGGAGATACTGTTAATAACTACGTCAAGGCGTATTAGAGTTGGGGAGGGGAAGTGAGGTTTGGGGAGGGGAAGTGAGGCTTGGGGAGGGAAGTGAGGATTGGGGAGGGGTTGAAATTGGTTAACGTCGGCTGGAGCGATCAGTTGTTTGTTTAAGGTTAGGGGAGGAATTGAGGTAGACAGGGGTGGGGGAAGGGAGGGAGGAAGTGGGAGAGGTGAAGAAAAGAGCTAGGATGGCAAGGGAGAATCAGGAGGAGAAAGGGAGATGGGAGTATTAAAGGTGGGAAGACTGATGGTAAGTTGGCGCACATGACAGGTGTTGTGTAATGTTAGTGTGGTCTGGAGAGTGTGGTGATGGTTGAGGCAGAGGGGAGGTAGGGGTTGGTTGTCCTCGTGTTGGTATGGGTGCTGGTTGTTGTGGTAGTTGGGTAATAAGAACATAAGAAAGGAGGAACACTGCAATAGATCTGTTGGCCCATACTGGGTAGGTCTTTCACAAATCCAACCCACTAACAAAATATTTGCGCAACCCAGCTACCCAAGCAATAAGCTTTGATAAATCTATTTACTCGTGTTCAAGTCCCACTCAAATCCAACCCCTCTCACTCGTGTATTTATCCAACCTAAATTTGAAACTACCCAAGGTTTTAGCTTCAATAACCCTACTAGGTACATCATCAGATGCAGCATTCTCCACCTGACCTCAGCATTGTGAACCTGACTTTAAATACTCGCGTCCCTTCCACCCCAGGTAGATCTGTTTGTGACTTGAAAAAGCCCACTGTGTGGGCGAAACGTAGTCAATAAAGGATCACATTATACTGTTGTTAGGTAAGACACATATGCAACAGTTAGGTATCTTTATTACGAAACGTTTCGCCTACACAGTAGGCTTCTTCAGATAGAAGCAGAAGAGACTTGAAGACGATGTAATCAGTCCATCACCCTTAAAGTTTTGAGGTGGTCAGTCCCTCAGTCTGGAGAAGAGCATTGTTCCGAAGTCTGAAACAATATGAAGTTGAAGTGACAGGATGGAGCCTTATATAGCGCCAGGAGGTGAGACATAGGTCACTAGTAGAACGCAGATGTTGGGAGGTCAGGTCCCTCTCAAATCCAGCCGTTCTCACTAGTAGAGTTTGTCGAAGTTGATTTCAGGTCTGTACCAAGATACCCTTGTGTTGCAGTGTCTGACAGATTGAACATTAAAATGGTATAAAATACCGACAGGTTGTTAGGTAAGACACATATGCAACAGTTAGGTATCTTTATTACGAAACGTTTCGCCTACAGGTATCTTTATTACGTTTCGTAATAAAGATACCTAACTGTTGCATATGTGTCTTACCTAACAACCTGTCGGTATTTTATACCATTTTAATGTTCACATTATACTGCATATGTGTTTATATTTCCACCCTATTTCCAAACCAGCACTTTCCTATATCCATTCTAAATATAAACTTATCTAATTTAAATCCATTATTGCGGATTCTCTCTCTTGGAGGGATATCCTCAAGACCTTATTTATATCAGGAGGCCTGGTCACAGACCGGGCCGCGGGGGCGTTGACCCCCGAAACTCTCTCCAGGTAAACTCCAGGTATCCCCTTTGTTAATACCCATCTTCCACTTATACACTTCGATCATGTCTTCTCTCATTCTTCGTCTTACAAGTGAATGTAATTTAAGGGACTTCAATCTTGTATTAAACACGTTGCTCACTTGTACAAGGTGTTTATTATATACAAGGTACATAGACGTTCAAGATTGAGACAATTATGCAACATATGGGAATCTTTATTAAGGAAACGTTTCGCCACACGGTGGCTTCATCCGTCCAATACAAAGTAGAAATGGGTATGGAGATGGGTTTGGGGTAATCAGTCCCCCAGCCTGGAATCGATGTGTTCAGTCCATCAGTCTTGTGGAAAGTTTAGCATGTAATGATTTTGGTAGAATTAGCGACAATATGTAAATCAAAAAGACACAAGTGCAACTAATGTGACATTTTTATTGTGGCAACGTTTCGCACAATAAAAATGTCACATTAGTTGCACTTGTGTCCTTTTACTTTACAAAGCGTAGCATATGGCCGGAGAAGTGGCTTATATACTGTAGTCAGGTGAGTCGAAGCAGAAAGCGGGATCATAGTGGAACCTTCCACTAGTCTAAGTAGGTTTTCAGAACCATTCTTCACATATATAGAAGTTCTTACAAGGTATTATTGTATATACAAGGTATATCCAAGGTATTATAAGTTATTTATAATTAAAGTTTTAATCATAAGTTGCACATTGTGTGTACACAAAACAAACCACTAGGAGATGGAAAAACAATTCAAGGCCTTTCGTATTGTTGCACATGTTTCGTCAGGAGCTATGCAAAGATGAAATAAAAAATTCTAAGTAGTAGACGTTTCCGAGTTTTTGATAGGCAAGACACAACATTCACTCTCTCTCTCTCTCTCTCTCTCTCTCTCTCTCTCTCTCTCTCTCTCTCTCTCTCTCTCTCTTCTCTCTCTCTCTCTCTCTCTCTCTCTCTCTCTCACGCGCACATGCTCGTGTAAAAGTACCACAGTGAAAATGCGTTACACTTCTTCAGATATAAGTGAAGATGTGTGTAAACACTAAAAAGCGCTCGGGTTTTATTTCTTATTTTCGCTGTGGTATTTTTTTACATATTTGCAATCATGCGTTTTGTGATTTTTATATTATATATATATATATATATATATATATATATATAATATATTTATATATATATATATATATATATATATATAATTATATATATATATGAACATTAAAATGGTATAAAATACCGACAGGTTGTTAGGTAAGACACATATGCAACAGTTAGGTATCTTTATTTCGAAACCTTTCGCCTACACATAGGCTTCTTCAGTCGAGTACAGGAAGTAGGCAGGAGCAGTAAAGATGGGGAAGACGATGTAATTAATATATATATTATTATATATATATTTTTATTATATATATATATTTTTATATATATATATATATATATATATATATATAATATTTTATATTATTTATCTAGGTAGGTTGGTAGACAGCAACCGCCCAGGGAGGTACTGCCGTCCTGCCGAGTGTAAAATGAGAGCCTGTAATTGTTTTACATGATGGTAGGATTGCTGGTGTTCATTTTTCTGTCTCATAAACATGCAAGGTTTCAGGTACATCTTGCTACTTCTACTCACACTTAGGTCACATTACACATACTTGTACAAGCATATATATACACACACCCCTCAGGGTTTTCTTCTATTTTCTTACTAGTTCTTGTTCTTGTTTATATCTTATCTCCATGGGGAAGTGGAACAGAATTCTTCCTCCGTAAGCCATGCGTGTTGTAAGAGGCGACTAAAATGCCAGGAGCAAGGGGTTAGTAACCCCTTCTCCTGTATATATTACTAAATTTAAAAAGAAGAACTTTCGTTTTTCTTTTTGGGCCACCCTGCCTCGGTGTGATACGGCCGGTTTGTTGAAAGAAGAAAAGATTGTATATATATATATATTATATATACACACACACACACAGTTTGCAGAAGAAAATAAATATTTAAATATTTACAAACATTTGAAGCCAGAGGCTCAAATCAAGGAAGTTTGGAACGAGGTCACCATTACTATACACACCAAGGCAGACTTCACATGTTCGAGCTTCCTCATAACTCGCTTGTTCTGTCAGTTATAAGCGTGTATAGTGTGCATGTGTAATTTCAAAAAAGCTGTTATGTATTTTAATCTAGTGTGTACTGAGTAAGAAGTAACTGAGTATTTTCTGTTTCAGGTAAGTTGTGATCCAGGCAGTGTTATAGGCAAGTGTTGACCCACTGCTGCTGAGTCTTATTCTAATTGGTGGGGTCATGGCTCTACTGATTGGTGAGTCACTGCTCTTACTGGGGGGGGGGTCACGTACTGGGTCATGGTTGTTGGATGCCTCTAGTATCTATTAGATACGGGAGAAGATCATCTTTGTCATCTTTAAGTACAGGGAACTAGAGCCATCTGGTGGTGGCATTGCACCCCACGGTACTAAATCATCTGGTGACCTTGAAGTGTGCTGTGTCATTCTGTCAGTCAAGGAAGACTGGGTGGGGTGTAGCCTGGCTCAGTTACATCGTCTATGGTAATCGTTCCAGCCAACCAGACACTAAAGTCTGTGATTTTTGGTGTTTACCGTTTACCGTCACATTGAATTATTTGTGTGTGTGTGTGTGTGTGTGTGTGTGTGTGTTGTGTGGTGTGTGTGTGTGTGTGTGTTTGTTTGTAATCATGCAAGTTAACTCTTGCGTTTAATAAAAACATTGTTGAACAATATTTTTGACATTGATGTTGTTGCTTATAGAACAGCCTTGTTCTGCAGGCCTGCAATACAACCCTGTTCTGCAGGTCTGCAACGCAGGTACTGAAGTTTGTGAAAACTGCTCTTATTGATTAGAAGGTCATGGTTCATTCAGAATGGTGATTCATTACTCTTGTAGATTTGTGGGTCATGACTTCCTGATTGGTGGATCATTGCTTTTAATTGGGATATCATGACTTCCTGATTGGTGGATCATTGCTTTTAATTGGGATATCATGACTTCCTGATTGGGGTGTCACAACTCCTGATTGGTGGGATCAGAGATGTTCTCGTGGAGTGTTAGTGCTGCTACCGTTGTTCACTGCTTTTGCGTTTCCATTGCATTTAAACCTCTTATGTGACCGAGCATGTAGGCGTCATTCAGAGCCAGAAATGGTGAAGGCTCGAGCCTCCGTTCACCGATCTTCTAGATACACTTTAGTGTCGTGTGATATAGCAGGGCTGTGACAAAGGGGCGTGTGGGTCATTTAGCGCAAGGAGTGATGGGAAGCTGGGGTCCCCGTCTGTCAGTGGCTACACTGATACTCTGTTAGCGAGGCTTGTGTGATGAGGAAGGAGGGTGAGACTGCTCAGGACACCCTCACTTAGCCACCATGTCTTGTGCAAGACTAGAGGGCTCGCTAATGATGCTGTAATGCGAGAGAGAGAGAGAGAGAGAGGGGGGGGGGAGAGAGAGAGAGAGAGGGGGGGGGGGAGAGGGAGAGGGAGAGGAGAGAGAGGGGGAGAGGAGAGAGGAGGAGAGAGAGAGAGGGAGAGAGAGAGAGGGGGAGAGAGAGAGAGAGGAGAGGGGGGGAGAGAGGGAGAGAGGAAAAGGGAGAGAGAGAGGAGAGAGGAGAGAGAGAGAGAGAGGGGAGAGAGAGAGAGAGAGGGAGAGGGAGAGAGAGAGAGAGAGAGAGAGAGAGCGAGGGCGAGCAAAGGGAAACAGGGAGTGACTGACGTGGTGCAAGCCACTATCTGGCACCTAGAGACCACTAGGTGGCATTGAGAAGCCAACCGATGGCACCTAGATAAACAAAGGCTAATACACCTGTGACTGAGGTTGCGAGGTGTGGCACCTCGAGTCCACTAGGCACCTAGTTAGCTAGGTGGCACCTAGCTCTACCCAGCTGGATGCACCTGGACAGGAGAGGGAAGTAGGCCAGGCTCAGCTGGATGGCCCAAGGGTAACATTTGATTCCTCTATTGATTTTTGTCGAGACCCACCCGTGTGTGTGTGTGTTGTGGCAGGTGGTGCTGCCACGCCCCTCCCCTCCCCGCGGCACGCCCATCTTAACACCCCGCCCCTCCGCCACGCCCATCTTAACACCCCGCCTCTCCGCCACGCCCATCTCCGCACCCCAAGCAACACCCATGGCTCTGCGTTTGTCCGCACGCGCGCACGCTCTGGTAGGTGGCAGGTGGTGCCTGCCACGCCACTTCCTTACGCCACGCCCATCTCCACACCCCTCCCCGCACCACACCCATTCTATAACCCGCTCCGCGCCAAAACCTATTTCTGCACCCCTCCCCGCTAAACATCTCGTCCCAGCGCCACTCCCATCTCCACACCCCGCCCAGCGCCACGCCCATCTCCACACCCATCTCCACACCCCGCCCAGAGCCACGCATATCTCTCCACCCAACTCAGCGCCACGCCCATTTCTACACCGCCCAGCACCACGCCCATCACACCCCACCCAGAGCAGCTCCCATATCCACACCCCACCCAGCGCCAGACCCAACTCCACACCCTTCGCGACGCCCGTTGGTGTGTGTGTGCGTGCGTGCGCTCTGGTAGGTGGTGAATGCTACGCCCTTCCTCGCGCCCATCCCCATACCATCCTTAACCACGCCCACCCCTCCACCACACGCGACGCCCGTGGCTGGGTGTGTACTCGCCTATATGTGGTTGCAGTGGGTCGAGTCACAGCTTCTGGCGTCTGTGCATGCGCGCGCGGGATCTAGGAGTTGGCAGGTGGTGAATGCCACGCCCACTCCCGTGCCACGCCCATCCCCGCGCCACGCCCATCTCCGCACCCTATCCCGCGCCACGCCCATCTCCACACCCCATTCCTGCGCCACGCCCATCTCCACACCCCATCTCCGCGCCACGCCCATATCCACATCCCATCCCCACACTACGTCCATCTCCACATCCCATTGCCACGCCCATCTCTACACTTCGTCCCCACGCCACGCCCCATCCCCGCGCCACGCCCATCTCCACACCTCCATCCCGCCCCCATTCTTATCCACACGCCCATTCCCACGTGACGCCCGCGACTTTGTTTCATGTGGGCGGCCGTGCTCTGGTAGGTGGGTGGAGACAGGTGGTGACTGCCACGCCCCTCCCTTGAACGCCACACCCACCTAGACCACTTCTCTCCCCGTACGCCACACCTTCTTCCTAGGCCACGCCTCCTTCCGTCTTTATCATTCTCTTCCGCCACACGTCCACCCCCCCCCATACGCCACACGTCCACCCCCATACGCCACACGTCCACCCCCCGATACGCCATACGTCCACGCCATACGCCACATCCTACACCAGCTAAGGAAGTATTTCTTAAAGGAACTTACACAGATAACACACTGCCTGCACCAGTCTTACTTCCTGCCAGTCTTACTTCCTGCCATTCTGTCTTCCTGCCAATTGTGATATCTGAGCACTGTTGGCAAGACAGTTATTGAATGAGAGATGGTTAATGTGTTTCCTTTTAGTTCTGAGAGTGAGCGTACTTTGGTGGGAGAAGTCTGTGTGTTGAACAAGAGGCTAAGCTAACTCTTATACTGAGTCAAACACCGTGAAGAAGACTGGTAGTGCTATGTTATGATGCTGCAAGGCACAGCACGGTGTTGTACACTGGTGGTGGCATCAAGGTACAGCACGGTGTTGTACACTGGTGGTGGCATCAAGGTACAGCACGGTGTTGTACACTGGTGGTGGCATCAAGGTACAGCACGGTGTTGTACACTGGTGGTGGTATCAAGGTACAGCACGGTGTTGTACACTGGTGGTGGCATCAAGGTACAGCACGGTGTTGTACACTGGTGGTGGCATCAAGGCACAGCACGGTGTTGTACACTGGTGGTGGCATCAAGGCACAGCACGGTGTTGTACACTGGTGGTGGCATCAAGCACAGCACGGTGTTGTACACTGGTGGTGGCATCAAGGCACAGCACGGTGTTGTACACTGGTGGTGGCATCAAGGCACAGAACGGTGTTGTACACTGGTGGTGGCATCAAGGTACAGAACGGTGTTGTACACTGGTGGTGGCATCAAGGCACAGCACGGTGTTGTACACTGGTGGTGGCATCAAGGCACAGCACGGTGTTGTACACTGGTGGTGGCATCAAGGCACAGCACGGTGTTGTACACTGGTGGTGGCATCAAGGCCACAGCACGGTGTTGTACACTGGTGGTGGCATCAAGGCACAGCACGGTGTTGTACACTGGTGGTGGCATCAAGGCACAGCACGGTGTTGTACACTGGTGGTGGCATCAAGGCACAGCACGGTGTTGTACACTGGTGGCATCAAGGCACAGCACGGTGTTGTACACTGGTGGTGGCATCAAGGTACAGAACGGTGTTGTACACTGGTGGTGGCATCAAGGTACAGCACGGTGTTGTACACTGGTGGTGGCATCAAGGTACGGAGCGGTGTTGTACACTGGTGGTGGCATCAAGGTACTGCACGGTGTTGTACACCGGTGGTGGCATCAAGGTATAGCACGGTGTTATACACTGTTGGTGGCATCAAGGTACAGTACAGTGTTGTACACTGGTGGTGGCATCGTGGTACAGTACGGTGTTGTACACTAGTCCCATCAAGGTACAGCACAGTGTGTTGTTCACTGGTGATATCAAGGTACAATACAGGGTTGTACACTGGTGGCATCAAGGTACAGCACAGTGTTGTACACTGGTGGTGGCATCAAGGTACAATACAGTGTTGCACACTGGTGATGGCATCAAGGTAGAGCACGGTGTTATACACTGGTGGTGGCATCAAGGTACAGCACGGTGTTGTACACTGGTGGTAGCATCAAGGTACATCACGGTGTTGCACACTGGTGGTGGCATCAAGGTACAGCACGGTGTTATACACTGGTGGATGGCATCAAGGTACAACACAGGTGGTGGCATCAAGGTACAGTACAGTGTTGTACACTGGTGGTGACATCAAGGTACAGTGTTGTACACTGGTATCAAGGTACAGTACAGTGTTGTACACTGGTGGTGACATCTTGTGGAGAGTGTACCTTCATACACCACACCCACCACCACACTCAAAACACAACACTACACTCACCACCACACCCTACCCCCACCCCTACCACCCCACACCCCCCCCCCACACCCACAACCCCACACTCACCACCCCCACCCCCACCCACCCCCACACCCACCACCCCCACATCCACCACCACACTGCCCACCACCACAGCTCCCACACTCTACACCCTCCACCCCATTACACTCACATCACCCCCACCACCACACTTACTACACAACTCTCACCACATCTACCCATACCGCACCCACAACACAGCATACAACACAGCCACAGCACATAGCACACTCACGGTACACCTACAACACGCAGAACACAATACATGCAGTACATGTAGAGGTTCAGCAGCAGCAACAGCAGCAGCAGCAGGGTGTGGAACGGTGTGGTGGGAGGCAGTAGCAGCCACGCCCAGCTCTTCCCTCACCTTTAAGCTTCCCTCAGCAGCCCTGCCTACCCCTCCCTCCCTCACTTCCCCTCTGCCCTACTGCACCTGATTGTCTCCCTTCCCTTCCTCCTCTCCCCCTTTCCCTTCTCTGTTTATTTTCTTCTCTCGCATCACCTCATTCCCTTCTTCCCTTACTCGCATCTTCCTTATTGCTTTCCCCCTTAATACTTACTTACGTTGCCTCTTTTTTCTGTCTCGTATGGCAGTGGTAGAACAACACAGCATCTCTCTGCCTTTTTCCTACCTCCTCCACTCCCTTCTTTCCTCCCTACTTACATCTCTACTTCTTCCTTACCTTCCAGCTTCCGCCCCTGCTTCTTCCCTACCTCCGTACCTCCTTCCAGCGTTTTCTTTACCTCCCTATTTCCTTCCTACGAAAGCAAGAGGCTCAACTGATCCTAGAAAATCCCAGTGAAAAGCAGGAGTGCCATGAGTACACTAAGAAAGAACTCATTAAGTGTAAAGGATCCAAGACTAAACACACACTGTTCATGCGTAAGGTGAACTACCAATAAACCCTTGACTATCTTCAAGAGGCAGCTTGATAAATTCAAGTCAATTCCTGACCTGCCGGGCTGTGGTGCAAACGCTGGATTGCTGTGTGGCTAGCATTAACAGCCTGATTGATCAGGCCATTCACCAGGCCTGAACTGGGAACGGGCCGCGGGGGCGTTGATACCCGAAACTGTCTTCAGGTAAATATCTCTGATTCGTATTCATCTTCCTGCTGCTTACCTGCTTCCTACCTTCTTGTTTACTCCCTACTGCCCTTTCTTCCTCTGCCTCCCTTCTTCCTGAACGTAGATAAGTACGTTGTATGTAACTTGCATTGTGTGAGCAGACTGACTGTTGTAGCCAGGCTTAGGTTTGGCTACAAGTACTTCTGGTAGTTTGGCAGACACACAGATGATGATCAAACTAAATGCAAAGTATGTGGCCAACTTTATGGTCAGTCTTGACACCGTGTGTTTGTTGACTCAGGAATATACGGTATAATAACCTTGTGGTATGTCAGTATATCTCGCATATAAATCCCGGTGTACTCCTATAAATCATTTTGAGGCCTAGTTCCTAGATTTGTTGTGTATCCACATGGTCTTGTACTACCCTTCACAGGATGATAAGGTGCACAATCTAGCAGCTTCCATGGCAGTCTAAGTCTAAATCCTGTCTTCCTTTTCCTCCTCCTCGTCCTCCTTCCTCTTCCTCCTCCGTATCCTCCTCTTCCTATCTTCCTTATCCTCTGCCTCCTTTCTATCTTTCTTTTCCTCTTCCTCCTCCTGCTCCTCTACCTTCCCCGCTTCCTGCTGCTGCTGCTCCTCCTCCTCCTCCTCCTCCTCCTCCTCCTCCTCCCTCCTCCCCCTCCCCCTCTTCCTCCTCTACCTTCCCCTCCCCTCATATCCCCTCTCCCTCCCTCCCTTCCCCTCCTCTCTTCTGCCACACATCTCTCCTGGTGTTACAGCATCAGTGTAATCACTGTTGATGTGCGCGCATGCGCACACACGCGCACAATACTTATTACCTTACATTTTTTGAATAATATTGTATCATTTGATTGTTGCAGGTAGTGGTCGTTGTTTTCCGCAGGTAGTTTTTGTGCAGGTAGTGGTGGTAGTTGTGGTGGTACAGGTAGTTGTGGTTATGTTGGTGCAAGTGGTTGTTGGGTGCAGGTAGTGGTGGTTGTATAGGTGTAGGTTGTGGTGATGCTGCAGCTGGTGTCGTGGTGATGCAGCTGGTGTCGTGGTGATGCTGTTGGTGTCGTGGTGATGCTGTTGCAGCTGGTGTCGTGGTGATGCTGTTGCAGCTGGTGTCGTGGTGATGCTGTTGCAGCTGGTGTCGTGGTGATGCTGTTGCAGCTGGTGTCGTGGTGATGCTGCTGCAGCTGGTGTCGTGGTCATGCTGTTGCAGCTGGTGTTGTGGTGATGCTGCTGCAGCTGGTGCCGTGGTGATGAAGCTGGTGTCGTGGTGATGCTGCTGGTGTCGTGGTGATGCTGCTGCAGCTGGTGTCGTGGTGATGCTGCTGGTGTCGTGGTGATGCTGCTGCAGCTGGTGTCGTGGTGATGCTGATGTCGTGGTGATGCTGCTGCAGCTGGTGTCGTGGTGATGCTGCTGGTGTCGTGGTGATGCTGCTACAGCTGGTGTCGTGGTGATGCTGCTGCAGCTGGTGTCGTGGTGATGCTGCTGGTGTCGTGGTGATGTTGCTGCAGCTGGTGTCGTGGTGATGCTGCTGGTGTCGTGGTGATGCTGCTGCAGCTGGTGTCGTGGTGATGCTGCTGCAGCTGGTGTCGTGGTGATGCTGCTGGTGTCGTGGTGATGCTGCTGGTGTCGTGGTGATGCTGCTGCAGCTGGTGTCGTGGTGATGCTGCTGCAGCTGGTGTCGTGGTGATGCTGCTGCAGCTGGTGTCGTGGTGATGCTGCTGGTGTCGTGGTGATGCTGCTGCAGCTGGTGTCGTGGTGATGCTGCTGGTGTCGTGGTGATGCTGCTGGTGTCGTGGTGATGCTGCTGCAGCTGGTGTCGTGGTGATGCTGCTGGTGTCGTGGTGATGCTGCTGGTGTCGTGGTGATGCTGCTGCAGCTGGTGTCGTGGTGATGCTGCTGGTGTCGTGGTGATGCTGCTGCAGCTGGTGTCGTGGTGATGCTGCTGGTGTCGTGGTGATGCTGCTGCAGCTGGTGTCGTGGTGATGCTGCTGGTGTCGTGGTGATGTGCTGCAGCTGGTGTCGTGGTGATGCTGCTGGTGTCGTGGTGATGCTGCTGGTGTCGTGGTGATGCTGACTGCAGCTGGTGTCGTGGTGATGCTGCTGGTGTCGTGGTGATGCTGCTGCAGCTGGTGTCGTGGTGATGCTGCTGGTGTCGTGGTGATGCTGCTGCAGCTGGTGTCGTGGTGATGCTGCTGGTGTCGTGGTGATGCTGCTGCAGCTGGTGTCGTGGTGATGCAGCTGGTGTCGTGGTCATGCTGCTGGTGTCGTGGTGATGCTGCTGCAGCTGGTGTCGTGGTGATGCAGCTGGTGTCGTGGTGATGCAGCTGGTGTCGTGGTGATGCTGCTGGTGTCGTGGTCATGCTGCTGGTGTCGTGGTGATGCTGCTGCAGCTGGTGTCGTGGTGATGCAGCTGGTGTCGTGGTGATGCTGCTGCAGCTGGTGTCGTGGTGATGCTGCTGGTGTCGTGGTGATGCTGCTGCAGCTGGTGTCGTGGTGATGCTGCTGCACCTGGTGTCGTGGTGATGCTGCTGCAGCTGGTGTCGTGGTGATGCAGCTGGTGTCGTGGTCATGCTGCTGGTGTCGTGGTGATGCTGCTGCAGCTGGTGTCGTGGGGATGCAGCTGGTGTCGTGGTGATGCTGCTGCAGCTGGTGTCGTGGTGATGCTGCTGGTGTCGTGGTGATGCTGCTGCAGCTGGTGTCGTGGTGATGCTGCTGGTGTCGTGATGCTGCTGCAGCTGGTGTCGTGATGCTGCTGCAGCTGGTGTCGTGGTGATGCTGCTGCAGCTGGTGTCGTGGTGATGCTGCTGCAGCTGGTGTCGTGGTGATGCTGCTGCAGCTGGTGTCGTGGTGATGCTGCTGGTGTCGTGGTGATGCTGCTGCAGCTGGTGTCGTGGTGATGCTGCTGCAGCTGGTGTCGTGGTGATGCTGCTGCAGCTGGTGTCGTGGTGATGCTGATGCAGCTGGTGTCGTGGTGATGCTGCTGCAGCTGGTGTCGTGGTGATGCTGCTGCAGCTGGTGTCGTAGTGATGCTGCTGCAGCTGGTGTCGTGGTCATGCTGCTGCAGCTGGTGCCGTGGTGATGCAGCTGGTGTCGTGGTGATGCAGCTGGTGTCGTGGTCATGCTGCTGCAGCTGGTGTCGTGGTGATGCAGCTGGTGTCGTGGTTGATGCAGCTGGTGTCGTGGTCATGCTGCTGCAGCTGGTGTCGTGGTGATGCAGCTGGTGTCGTGGTCATGCTGCTGCAGCTGGTGTCGTGGTGATGCAGCTGGTGTCGTGGTGATGCAGCTGGTGTCGTGGTCATGCTGCTGCAGCTGGTGTCGTGGTGATGCAGCTGGTGTCGTGGCCATGCTGCTGCAGCTGGTGTCGTGGTGATGCAGCTGGTGTCGTGGTGATGCAGCTGGTGTCGTGGTGATGCAGCTGGTGTCGTGGTGATGCAGCTGGTGTCGTGGTGATGCTGCTGCAGCTGGTGTCGTGGTGATGCAGCTGGTGTCGTGGTGATGCAGCTGGTGTCGTGGTGATGCAGCTGGTGTCGTGGTCATGCTGCTGCAGCTGGTGTCGTGGTGATGCAGCTGGTGTCGTGGTGATGCAGCTGGTGTCGTGGTGATGCAGCTGGTGTCGTGGTGCTGCAGCTGGTGTCGTGGTGATGCAGCTGGTGTCGTGGCGATGCAGCTGGTGTCGTGGTGATGCAGCTGGTGTCGTGGTGCTGCAGCTGGTGTCGTGGTGATGCAGCTGGTGTCGTGGTCATGCTGCTGCAGCTGGTGTCGTGGTGCTGCAGCTGGTGTCGTGGTGATGCAGATGGTGTCGTGGTCATGCTGCTGCAGCTGGTGTCGTGGTCATGCTGCTGCAGCTGGTGTCGTGGTGCTGCAGCTGGTGTCGTGGTGATGCTGCTGCAGCTGGTGTCGTGGTGATGCTGCTGCAGCTGGTGTCGTGGTGATGCTGCTGGTGTGGTGATGCTGCTGGTGTGGTGATGCAGCTGGTGTCGTGGTGATGCAGCTGGTGTCGTGGTGATGCAGCTGGTGTCGTGGTCATGCAGCTGGTGTCGTGGTGATGCTGCTGCAGCTGGTGTCGTGGTCATGCTGGTAGTTTTTATTTTTGTGTTTTACGTTTGATTATATTATGTGTTTAATATATTTTTGTACCATGTCAGAGTTCTATTTAAATTTCAAAACTATTTTCAATTCCAGCCACAACAGTTGAATAACTTTTGAAGTGCGTGTTAAGCTTCAGGTGAGCGTAGAGCAGCAGATGTTAGGAGACTTATAAATCGTCTCGTCCCTCCCTGCATCAAACCCGGGACCTTTCTGTTGTGAGTCGAACGCTGTACCTTTGGATACAATTTGGTGGTCGAGGTAAGGTGGGGATGATGGTGGTAGATGCGAAGTATGGTGGTGGTTGTAGGGGGAGATTAAAGAAGGAAGGGTGGTGATGGGGCGGCTATGGGAGGTGAGAATGCGGTTATAGGGGGTGGTTATTATGGTAGGGGTTGGGGTGGTAGGGGAAGGGGATCGGGAAGGGGGGGGGGGTAACTCGTGCTGCATCACTGCCTCTCCTCACCCATTACTAATAACTTCCTCCTGGTACACACTTCTCTCATTCCTGTTGCTCTCTTAATCTCCCCTCTCTCTTCCCTTCCTCCCTCCCGTCCCCGTTGTTCCATAATTATACAGGGTTGTTCACAAGTAACAATACAAGCGCTGGACACTTCACTCTACTGTTCTGAAGACGAGGATGATCAAGTTAGTGTAGCTGTGGGTATTGTACATCCAGCGAGGAGTGTACTTACCTGGTTTTGAGTGTTCTGCATCCAGGGAGACATGTACTCCCCTATGTGTGAGTGTTGAACATCAAGAGGCGAGTGTACTCGCCTAGTGTTCACACTGACCTACTCTTAACACCTGGACATAAGAACATAAGAAAGGAGGAACACTGCAGGAGGCCTGTTGGCCCATACTAGGCAAGTCCTTTACAATTCATCCCACTAACAAAACATTTGCCCAACCCAATTTTCAATGCCACCCAAGAAATAAGCTCTGATGTGAAAGTCCCACTCAAATCCAACCCCTCCCACTCATGTACTTATCCAACCTAAATTTGAAACTACCCAAAGTCCCAGCCTCAATAACCCAACTAGGTAGACTGTTCCACTCATCAACTACCCTATTTCCAAACCAATACTTTCGTATGTCCTTTCTAAATCTAAACTTATCTAATTTAAATCCATTACTGCGGGTTCTGTCTTGGAGAGACATCATCAAGACCTTATTAGTATCCCCTTTATTAATACCTATCTTCCACTTATACACTTCGATCAGGTCTCCCCTCATTCTTCGTCTAACAAGTGAATGTAACTTAAGAGTCTTCAATCTTTCTTCATAAGGAAGATTTCTAATGCTATGTATTAATTTAGTCATCCTACGCTGAATGTTTTCTAACGAATTTATGTCCATTCTGTAATAGGGAGACCAGAACTGAGCTGCATAATCTAGGTGAGGCCTTACTAATGATGTATAAAGCTGCAGTATGACCTCTGGACTTCTGTTGCTTACACTTCTTGATATAAATCCCAGTAATCTATTTGCCTTATTACGTACGCTTAGGCATTGCTGTCTTGGTTTAAGGTTGCTGCTCACCATAACCCCCAAGTCCTTTTCGCAATCTGTATGGCTAAGTTCTACATCATTTAACTTATAAGTACTAGGGTTATGGGCACTCCCAAGCTTCAGAACCTTGCATTTATCTACATTAAAACTGCATCTGCCACTTTTCTGACCAAGAATAGAGTTTGTTTAAATCCTCCTGAAGTTCCATAACATCTACGTTTGAATCAATTATCCTACCTATCTTTGTGTCATCGGCGATTTGCTCATATCACTAGTAATTCCCTCATCAAGATCATTGATATATATTATAAACAACAACAGGCCCAAGACTGATCCCTGTGGAACGCCACTTGTTACAGATCCCCACTCGGATTTAACCCCATTTATGGACACTCTGCTTCCTGTCAGTGAGCCATGACTCGATCCACGAGAGCACTTTTCCCCCAATGCCATGAGCTGCCACTTTCTTTAACAGTCTATGGTGCGGAACTCTATCAAAAGCCTTACTAAAATCTAAGTAAATAATATCAAATTCTTTATCGTGGTCAACAGCCTCAAAAGCTTTACTGAAGAAAGTTAATAAATTAGTTAGACAAGACCGGCCTCTTGTGAATCCATGCTGAGTATCATTAATGCTTATCGAGATGGCTTCTTATAATCTCAGCTATAATTGACTAGTAATTTGCCTACAATTGAGGTCAGGCTTATTGGGCGGTAATTTGACGGTAACGACTTGTCCCCTGTTTTAAAAATAGGAATTACATTAGCCATCTTCCACATATCAGACACTACACCTATTTGAAGAGATAAATTAAAAATATTAGTTAATGGTTCACAGAGTTCCATTTTGCATTCCTTAAGAACCCTTGAAAAAACCTCATCAGGGCCCGGCGACTTATTTTGCTTCAGTCTGTCTATCTGCTTCACAACCATTTCACTAGTGACTGTGATGTTACATAATTTATCTTCTAGCCCACTATAAAAATTAATTACTGGAATATTGTTAGTGTCTTCCTGTGTAAAAACTGAGAGAAAATAATTATTAAAAATCGAGCACATTTCATTCTCTTTTTCAGTAAGGTGCCCATAGTTATTTTTAAGGGGACCTATCTTATCTCTAACTTTTGTTCTATAGACCTGGAAAAAACTTTTTGGGTTAGTTTTAGAATCCCTAGCAACTTTAATTTCATAGTCCCTTTTAGGTTTTCTTATCCCCTTTTGTATGTCCCTCTTAATGTCAATATACTGATTCATAAGATGACCCTCGCCTCTTTTGATACGCCTATAAATTCCTTTCTTATGCCCTAGTAGATATTTGAGCCTATTATTCATCCATTTTGGGTCATTTCTATTTGATCTAATTTCTTGAGCAGCATGTATAGTGTTCAGAAAACTGTCATATTGATAGCTCACTTCGTTACCCCAGTCAACAGATGATAAGTGTTCTCTAAGCCCATCGTAATCTGCTAAGCGAAAATCTGGGACTGTTACTGAGTTATCGCTACTATCGTACTTCCATTCAATGCTAAATGTAATTGATTTGTGGTCGCTAGCACCCAGTTCCTCTGAAATTTCTAAATTATTAACAAGGGAGTCATTGTTTGCCATAACTAAGTCAAGCAGGTTATTTCCCTTGTAGGTTCTGTCACAAACTGCTTCAAAACAATCCTGAACTACTTCTAAAAAGTCGTATGATTCAAAATTTCCCCAGTCAAGAAATTCCAATCAATATGACTAAAGTTAAAGTCTCCAGAATTACTACATTATCGTGCCTTGTGGCCTTAACAATTTCCTCCCATAGTAGTCTCCCTTGGTCCCTATCAAAGTTTGGGGGGACGGTATATCACCCCTTTAAAATCAGTTTTTCATGCCCCTACTGAAAATTCTATCCAAACAGACCTGTATGTGTTACTTCAGACTTAATACCCGTTTTTATGCAGCAGTTCAAGCGATCTCGGACATACAATGCCACCCCCCCCCCCTTCCCAATACTTATATCTACTTGGAACAATTTAAACCTGAATATGACATTCCGCAGGAAATGTCCCGACTTTTTGAATTAAACACGTCTCAGTTAAGGCAAATACATCAATGTTACCTGCACTAGCAACTAATCTCAACTCGTCCATCTTAAATTTCCCAGCACTACGGCAATTAGCATAATAAACATTGAAAGACTCTCCTTTCTCTTTACTCTTCCTGCTCATTTCTGTTTTTCTACTAAACCTATTACTGTCCTTATCACTCAAAGTCCCTGGTTTTTCAATATCTACCTCGTTCTGCTTATTACTAGTTCCCCTAGAACTCGTAATATTACTACACTGGGACTTCACTGTTTTCCTGCCAAAACCCATACCACTAACTATTCCTAATTTAAAGTCCTAACTGCTCCCTCCACTGCAGTTGCCAGTGCTACCATGGACAGGCTACCATGGCAGATATCAGTGGCTTCAGGCTTCTGCACCTCTTGTAGCCAGTGTCTCCATTTCTCCAACTCATACTTTTCAGTCAACAAGAAATAAAAGAAATATTTTCTAACTGCCTCGTGCGTCAACTACGGTTGTTGAAGCTTCCACACGTGCACCTGTGTCACATGTTGTCTGTTTAAAAATTCTCTTTTCTTTATCTGTATAGTTGTGATTAAAATGCTGTGTTGCTGGATGATGTGCGATGATTACATAGGGTGGTCCAGGACCTGGCAGCCACAGCACAAGGCGGTCCAGGACCTGGCAGCCACAGCACTAGGGCAGCACAGCACTTGGGTTATCATGGGTGAAGATAACCTGGGTAATAGGCTTGAAGATTCACTCTCCTAGTCATGAGAATCTATAGTGTCCACCTACACACCTTTATCACGATACTGACGTCAAGGTCGGCCCCACCTCACCCCTTTCCATCTTTCTCTTGGTGCTCCCTCACCTGCATTCTCCTGTTGCTTCTTCCTTGTGTCCAAGTAACACCTACATTCTCCTGTTCCTTCTTCCTTGTGACAGAGTAACAGCTACATTATCCTGTTCCATCTTCCTTGTGTCCAAGTAACACCTACATTCTCTTGTTCCATCTTCCTTGTGACAGAGTAACAGCTACATACTCTTGTTCCATCTTCCTTGTGACCAAGTAACCTCTCCCAGCTTGTTCTTTGTGGCCGTGTCAGTTCTCTTACTATATGACACAATTGATATCTCCTCTCCTCCTCTTCATCTTTGTGAGCAAGTAATTTCTCACATTGTCTTTCTCTCCTTTCCTCTCATTTCTTCCCATCTTTCCTCCTGTTCCTCCCATCTTCCTTTCCTCCTCCTCCTCCTCCTCCTCCTGCTCCTCCCCTTCATATTACATGGTCAGTGTTATCCTGAATGCACAGTTAACCAAGCATCTCACATTCTACCCTCTTTTTGTCCCTTCTACCCATTTCTCTCTCTCTTTCTCTCTCTCTCTTTTTCTCTTTTCGTGCCTTCCTCCTCTTTCCCCTCTTCTTTCCCTCTCCTGTCCCATCTTTCCCTCTTCTTCCCCCTCATTTCTTCACCCTTCTTTTGTTTCCCTTCCTACCAGGACCAAGGTTGCCGTCCTCAACAGGACCAAGGTGCCGTCCTCAACAGGACCAAGGTGCCGTTCTCACCAGGACCAAGGTTGCCGTCCTCAACAGGACCAAGGTGCCGTTCTCACCAGGACCAAGGTGCCGTTCTCACCAGGACCAAGGTTGCCGTCCTCAACAGGACCAAGGTGCCGTTCTCACCAGGACCAAGGTTGCCGTCCTCAACAGGACCAAGGTGCCGTCCTCAACAGGACCAAGGTGCCGTTCTCACCAGGACCAAGGTGCCGTTCTCACCAGGACCAAGGTTGCCGTCCTCAACAGGACCAAGGTGCCGTTCTCACCAGGACCAAGGTGCCGTTCTCACCAGGACCAAGGTGCCGTTCTCACCAGGACCAAGGTGCCGTTCTCACCAGGACCAAGGTTGCCGTTCTCACCAGGACCAAGGTGCCGTTCTCACCAGGACCAAGGTTGCCGTTCTCACCAGGACCAAGGTTGCCGTTCTCACCAGGACCAAGGTTGCCGTTCTCACCAGGACCAAGGTGCCGTTCTCACCAGGACCAAGGTGCCGTTCTCACCAGGACCAAGGTGCCGTTCTCACCAGGACCAAGGTGCCGTTCTCACCAGGACCAAGGTTGCCGTCCTCAACAGGACCAAGGTGCCGTTCTCACCAGGACCAAGGTGCCGTTCTCACCAGGACCAAGGTGCCGTTCTCACCAGGACCAAGGTGCCGTTCTCACCAGGACCAAGGTGCCGTTCTCACCAGGACCAAGGTTGCCGTCCTCAACAGGACCAAGGTGCCGTTCTCACCAGGACCAAGGTGCCGTTCTCACCAGGACCAAGGTGCCGTTCTCACCAGGACCAAGGTGCCGTTCTCACCAGGGACCAAGGTGCCGTTCTCACCAGGACCAAGGTGCCGTTCTCACCAGGACCAAGGTGCCGTTCTCACCAGGGACCAAGGTGCCGTTCTCGCCAGGGACCAAGGTGCCGTTCTCACCAGGGACCAAGGTGCCGTTCTCACCAGGACCAAGGTGCCGTTCTCACCAGGACCAAGGTTGCCGTTCTCACCAGGACCAAGGTGCCGTTCTCACCAGGACCAAGGTGCCGTTCTCACCAGGACCAAGGTGCCGTTCTCACCAGGACCAAGGTTGCCATTCTCACCAGGACCAAGGTTGCCGTTCTCACCAGGACCAAGGTTGCCGTTCTCACCAGGACCAAGGTTGCCGTTCTCACCAGGACCAAGGTTGCCGTTCTCACCAGGACCAAGGTTGCCGTTCTCACCAGGACCAAGGTTGCCGTTCTCACCAGGACCAAGGTTGCCGTCCTCACCAGGAACAAAGTTGCCGTCCTCACCAGGACCAAGGTTGCCGTTCTCACCAGGACCAAGGTTGCCGTTCTCACCAGGACCAACGTTGCCGTTCTCGCCAGGACCAAGGTTGCCGTTCTCACCAGGAACAAGGTTGCCGTTCTCACCAGGACCAAGGTTGCCGTTCTCACCAGAATCAATGTGCCGTTCTCACCAGAATCAATGTGCCGTTCTCACTAGGACCAGGGTGCCGTCCTCACCAGGACCAAGGTTGCCGTTCTCACCAGGACCAAGGTTGCCGTTCTCACCAGGACCAAGGTTGCCGTTCTCACCAGGACCAAGGTTGCCGTTCTCACCAGGACCAAGGTTGCCGTTCTCACCAGGACCAAGGTTGCCGTTCTCACCAGGACCAAGGTTGCCGTTCTCACCAGGACCAAGGTTGCCATTCTCGCCAGGACCAAGGTTGCCGTTCTCACCAGGACCAAGGTTGCCATTCTCACCAGGACCAAGGTTGCCGTTCTCACCAGGACCAAGGTTGCCGTTCTCACCAGGACCAAGGTTGCCGTTCTCACCAGGACCAAGGTTGCCATTCTCACCAGGACCAAGGTGCCGTTCTCACCAGGACCAAGGTGCCGTTCTCACCAGGACCAAGGTTGCCATTCTCACCAGGACCAAGGTTGCCGTTCTCACCAGGACCAAGGTTGCCGTTCTCACCAGGACCAAGGTTGGCATTCTCACCAGGACCAAGGTTGCCGTTCTCACCAGGACCAAGGTTGCCGTTCTCACCAGGACCAAGGTTGCCATTCTCACCAGGACCAAGGTTGCCGTTCTCACCAGGACCAAGGTGCTCACCCTACCCGGTGTCTCCACCTTCATCTTACCACTGGTCTCGTGGACACACACTCCTGTGTTCCCTTCAGCAATAAGAATCACTTTGTTTTTCCTCTACATTGATGATCTGACGCAGACATCATCGTCCACGTGTTCGTCAGTTAATGTACTCGCTTGTATTGATCTGACACATACCAGAAGCACCTGTTTACAGTGCTTGTGCGCTACTAGCTACCTGTTTCCAGGGGCTTGTGCGCCTCTAGTCACCTGTCTGCAGGTGCTTGTGCGCCTCTAGCCACCTGTTTGCAGGGCTTCTGCACCTCTAGCCACCTGTCTGCAGGGGCTTGTGCGCCTCTAGCCACCTGTCTGCAGGGGCTTGTGCGCCTCTAGCCACCTGTTTGCAGGGGCTTGTGCGCCTCTAGCCACCTGTTTGCAGGGACTTGTGCGCCTCTAGCCACCTGTTTGCAGGGACTTGT